>OY728140.1:1012752838-1014002838 GCA_963277665.1 Viscum album
ATTTACATCCCATGGGATTTATTAGGAGGAAAAAACCCTTAAGAGTGATCAAAAATCCATAAAAATTGCTTTTAATAATTAAACCCTACGAACACCTATTTGTAAGAAATAACTCAAGGTTATCAGCCCAATAGGTTTATTTTCCAGTCACTCGGGTCACCAATGGAATGGTAGAGAATTTATATTGATTTAATTTAACAATTTAAGGTGATTCTAGAAATTTTTATCTCACAAAAATGGAGACAATTATATAATGCAACAAAATGAAGGGAAATAGCTTTGTCCACCTACCATATATTCTTATAAATTCCCTCATAAAGTCATGGGATTTGATTCAAACTAGTTTTGAAGTGATATAAGAAATGTTAAACTTCCCTAAAAATGGTAAAAATGATATTTCTCCATTATATCACAATATATATGAATAATAAATTGAAATATACTAGAGAGGATTAAAGATATCACCTCTAGGTTTCTTTGGATCTTACAGTGAGAGAAATGGAGGCCAGATCGAGGAGTTGTCTCAAAACCTACTAAGAGGATGAGGAGGAGATTGTATGTGGGAAGAAAATCAAACACTGGAGAATATAAATAGGAGTACAAAGAATATATTTAAATCATTTTATAGGGGTGAAATAGATATTTCACCCTCGAAAACAATTGTGTACGGTTTAGCAGCATGGTTGGCCTAACTGTGGGAAAACCATGTGATTGTCACTTATTAAAAGGGGAGCACCTCAAGGTTATGTGTAATGATCATCTAACTATATGTAAAACATATAAAACACTATGTGAAAAATTTTATAATGTTCATATATGCATGCACTTTAGGTCTCACTATTTTAGAAAAATTATGTGGCACCGAGGTCCCCACTATCATCAGCCATACGGTTTGGGGAAACCATGTGACCAAATATTTTCATAATATTTTTGGGTATCCATGATACAAATTATCCACAAATAAACCTGATATATTTTATATGTGATTAAAAATCATAAAAATGACAATTGTAAGAGTTTAAAAAAATTAAAAGGTCTGTACCTTCGGAAAAATATTTGCGGGTTACATTCTTATTTTTGGAACTGGTATAGTTCTTTTGGTGGTATAATATTGGGCTCTATTCCTCACACCCTACTTATTCTTGTGGGGGTTATAGACCTTTATTCAAGATTTAGGTAAATGGAATATCATTATTTTTCAAGGAGTATTCTCTTTACATTGTAATTTATTTTTTGGATAGTTTGGTGGTGACGCTTGGTCATGTAGAGACTTTATTTTCTAAACATGCCTTTTTTATAGTTTATCCAATTTGGATCACTTGTATAGGTCATTTATTTTACACATAGGTCTCTGGTTTTATGTCTTTTTTTCTTATATTCAAGACATATTTCATTCTATTTGTTTTACCCCACCCCGTAATGGGATGGCTTAGGTGACTTTTCGGGTTGGCTTTAGTTTCTCTCTTACAATTTGGTATCAGAGAAGTTACATAGCTTAAATTGTATCAGTACATCATGATTTTTTTTAGTTTGATGGGTAGATAGGATTATTATCGTCAAAATTTAGATAGTTGGTGTGGAAAGGGTTTCTTCTATCTCACTCCTGTTACTGAATATGGGTTTCTGTAGGTGGTAGAAAAAGTCATCAGTAAGTCCATGACTGAGTGTTTAGTCTCACATAAGTAAATTTTACTGGAGGTCTATTTAATTAAACTTATCTAAAATTTATGGGGATTTGGTGTGTGTAAGGTAAAATGAATAAAATAATTTGGGAATTTATTTGAATGGATCTATTCCTTTAAAAACGAATTTTCCTTTCTTAAGGAATCATAATTACTTTAAATTCTTATTGTTTTGATGCATGATTTTTTATTCTTGTTTTCAATTCAATGGTTTTTTAATTTTCTCATGGATGTTTGGTTATTGTCTTTTGTTTAATAGACAATGTTTCCTTGAATAGATCCTCCAATTATTAGAGGGGAAGTTGTAAGGAATTTTCTACAGGAGGATCCTCCTATGGGATCTTCATTGGTTCAAGTAGTTATCTGTATGATTCAATCATTGGGGTCAATGGGAGTATTTAACCCCGGATGACCATTGGATCATGGTTTACAATTTACAAAGTCACATCCACCCATATACCATGGTAATAAGGGACCACAAGAGTCAAATTTATGGATTAATTGTATTGAGTATATCTTTAACATTATGATGACTCCTAAGGATTCTTAGGTGGGTTTTTCCACATATATACTTGAATGGCTAGAAATAAGATTGTGGGAAACTATTGTGAAATATATGTTTTAGGAAGGCCTTACCTAGATATCTTTCAAGAATATCTTTATTCATTAGTTTATTCCTGACACATTATATGTGAAAAATAATTTTGAGTAAATGATGTTGGAACTATGGGAGATTACTATTCTAGAGTAATCCTCATGCATTTTTGATTCGGTGCATTAATAATTGTATCTTTTAGCCAATTATTAACTAAATGATCGAAGGTTTGAGATGGGGATAAGTGATGATGGTTGGAAATTGATTTCTATTTTGTTCCTTCCGATATTTATGAATGTAGTAGATAATTTATCTTTAGTTGATGTAGACAAATATGGGAAGACAGGCTTTGGCAGAGCTTTAGTGGCTATAGTGGTTAGAAAATTTTATTCTTCTAGTCATTAAATAAAGTGAAAGAGTGTTTAGTTTTCTATATTCCATGTCTCATGGGATTTTATATGGTATCAACATGTTGTTTTATATCAATGTGGAAGGTGTGGTCATACCAGGCCTCAGTGTACATAGGCTCACAGAATTTATCATCACTGTGGGTGATCTGGCCATCTGAATCATTTTTGTTGTAAAATGTTCCAATGCATTAAGGCAGGAAACACTTTTAGCAAGGGGTCGAAGGTTCATTTTTGTGCTTACTAGGGTGGTAAGTATTATTATTTGGACATGGTTGTGTCTATGTGGCTATGTAAGGATGTAATTATGCAACTGACTATGTTCTTGAGTAATTTAAAGCATGTTCAGCTACTATTACAGGTATGGTGTTTATTTCATCTTATATAATGGTATCTTTGTTTGATATAGGTTCTACTAATTATTTTATATCATCAAAGTGGATTGACATTTTTTGATTGATTTTTTATCCTATTATTTTCTTGTTGGATCTTTCCATGCCATTATGAAAGGAGACTGAACAAGGTTTAAAATGTTCCATTTATCGGGTATTGATAGGTGACTATGAGGTAGTTTGGGACTTATTAGTGATTGGTCCAAAATAATTGACTTGATTTCCATCATGGAATAGATGAATAGATAAAACGACTAGATAGACAACTATTTTCATCAGTTACAATTCTTATCTACTTATGGGGTCACTCATGCTTTTCTGGGTGAGTGGAACTCCAGATTGGGAATGGAAGGGTTGGTTTTCTTTTATTATAGATTAATATCATGCAAATTGTTCAAAATTGTTCATGTCATATTTGACATATTCTTGGGCCCTTAACTACCTATTGTTGTGTGTGCAACCCCTAAGTTATTTCTTAATTATTTTTTGGCTTTCCTCGAGAGAGAGAGGTTGAGTTTACTATTGACACGCTACCTGGAACAATACCCATTTCATTGTTATTCTATCTAATGGAAACTACTAAGTTGGTGGAATATAAATTCTATCTTGAGGACCTATAGGTGAAGGGATTTATTCATCATATCATATAACATGGGATTCACTTGTACTCTTTTCTAATAAGGAATGTGGAAGTATTATAATTTTTATTGACTATCAAAAGTTGAATTTCATGATCATTAAGAACAATTATCCTTTACCTAGAATTGATGTTCTATTTGATCATCTGAGAGGGGATCAATGGTTTTATAATATTGACATGAGGTTGGGGTACAATCTTCTATGATTTATAGAAGAGTATATAACTAAGATATTGTTTCAGAGTTGATATAGACATTTCATGTTTTTGGTTATGCCTTTTATACTCACTAAAATTCATGTGGTGTTCATGGAATAGATAAACCGAATGTTTCATTATTTCTGGAACACTTTTGTTTTTTTGTTCATAGATGATATCTTGGTGTACTCTAAGAAATAGTGGGAGTACATAAACTATTTTAATATCATTCTTCTATAATTTAGGGAATATCATCTTTGTGGTAAACTTTCCATGTGTGAGTTTTGGATTGGGGAAGTGATTTTTCTAGGGAATGTAATATCTGAGGGGGGGATCTCAGTTGATCCGAAAAATATGATAATAGTTAATGCCCTAGGATAAACACAATAACATGTTTTATATCCGAAGCCTCTAGGGTTTGGTAGGACACTTTAGACAAATTGTTTGGGACTTTTCTAGTCTCTCATATTTAATGACATACTTAACCTACAAGTTTGTATAGTTTGAATGGATTGTCATGTTTTAGTGATATTATTGGATATCTAATGATGAGTTTGACTTAAGAATTTCTTCATATTCTTAAAAAGCTAGGTTCCGGTTATATCTTCTTTTTTTTTGATTCTTGTAGTATATATTTGTGATGTGTCTTGATGTAGGGGAAATTGGTTATGGCTTATGTATCATTCTAGTTTCTCCCAAATAAGAATAAATACCCTACCCAAGATCTTGAGTTAGAGTATGTTATTCATGTTCTAAAAATTTGGTGTCACTATCTCTTCGGAGAGCAGTTTAAGTTATATTTTGATCACTAATTCCTGAATTATATATTCACATGGAGTGATTTTAACTTACAATGGATACACTAGATTGAGTATCTTCAGACCTTTTACTTTGATATTGTATATACCCTCGGGAAAGGAAATGTTGTGTACAATAAATTGAGAAGAAAAATACTAACACAATTCATGATGGAATCATTTGATTTGTGGTCTTTGAAGAATTTGTTTCCTAAGATGAGCTTGGGATAAGAGGATGTTGGAAGATAATTATTATTTTCATTGATAAAATTTTACTCTTACTTTTTTGGGTGATTTTTACATTCATTATTGACTGACATAGAGAGAAAATTCCTATGAGAAAAACTAAATGGGGGGGGAGACCTTGTGTGAGTGATATCAGTCTCCCAGTAGAGCCTTATACTTCCATTCCAGAATGGTTGTTCTGTTTTTCTTGAGATGGGATTTGATAGATGGTGGACACCATTCATGTAGGTATGTACACCCTAAGCTACCAAGATATACCATGATTTGAGATGTCTGTATTGGTGGTCGAGGATGATGTGTTCAGTTGTATATTTTTTAGCATGGTGTCTCACTTGTAAAAGAGTTATGAATGAACACAAAATACCATCAGTTTTGTTACAACATTTACCTATTCCAGTATCAATGTGGGATAATATTTCTACATATTGTATCATTGATTTAGTGCAAAAACGTAGTCGGAAGGATAATATTTTAGTTATTATTGATAGACTCAATAAATCAACACATTTTTTACTAATAAAGGATATATTCAAATTGGAATGCTATGGGGACTTGTATGTCATATAGATTGTTAAGATTAATGGGGTTCCCTCTGTAGTTTTATATAATCGGGAATCATTGTTCACATGAAATTATTGAAAGTATTTTATGATAAAATTGGTTCTTAGTTGAAATTAATCATGAATTATCATCCACAAATGGATGGAGAGATGGAGAGGTCTATCCATGTTCTTGAGGATATATTCATGGATTTTGTTCTAGATTTCAGAGGATCTTGGGATAGACATTTTATTTTGGTTGAGTTTTCCACTAATAATAGATATCAGGATTTGATAAGTATAGAACACATTGAGGCTTCGTATAGGTGGCCATGTCAATATTCTATATGCTGGGAATAGTTAGGAGAGCAGCACTTGGATAGGTCGAGTGTTGTGTTGGATATAAAAGAGGTGGTGCAGTTGATTTAAAGGTATATCATCATGGAAAAATGTCATCAGAAATATTATGTTGACCAACATCATTGAACTCTATATATTGAGTTTGGTGATCTGGTCATTTACATAGTTTCACCTTGATTGATAAATTGTCATTTGGGTATGCAGGGTAAGTTGGAACCTCATATTTTGGGACCCTTATTGATCATTGAGATACTAGAGAGGGTGTCCTATCAGTTTCGGTTATATTCTGTCATGACATCCAATTACAATTTTTTAATATTTACTAGATGAGGAGGTATATACCATATCCTTCCCTTGTGATTAAATTGGATGATGTTGTTCTTTATCTTGATGCTACTTTTTTAAGCAGCCAGTTCATATTATTGATCACCCTAATAAGGTATTGCTTGGTAAAATGGTTCCCCTAGTCTGTTTAATGTGGAAGTGTAGATAGGATCTCCTTGAGACATGGGAGTGAGATTCATTGATGAGGTAGTAGAAGCCTACTCTTTTTATAAATATTGGATCATGAGATAATTTTCTTGACAAAAGTCTTTTATGGTGGGGATGTTTCCACACCCTGTTACCTTTCTATCAGGTATGTTTTGATCATTATATTTGATTTCCATTTTTCATTGGGTGAGTATTTTTCCCTAAATTGGAATGATCCATATAATGGCGAAGTCTGAAATTTTTTATTTTTTTATTTGGTTCCCCTAGGATTTTTCATCTATTCAATTGAAAGTCAGACGACATGTCATAAGGTTTTATAGTGTGTAATTTCATCCAAACTCAACTCATTTGTGGAATTCACTACATGAATTTTTACATGTCAGTAAGTGTTACACATTGTGTAATGTGAAATACAGTTTTTTAATAAAAAGATGACACATTTAGTATAACTTAATCATAAAGGGATTCACAACATGTAAAAGACTACACATTGTCTAATTCCCTATGATCTAGTTTTTTGGTTGTCATGTTGGTTTTTAGGGATCATTTTCTTTTGAAACCTCCTCCACTAAACAAGAGCTCTTACCCGGGCTGATTTTGGGTGTCTCTCTTCTATATGGATTGATTTATTCAGTGATTGATCATTAGGGTTAGGTGAATTGTCTCTCTCGGTAATCTTTCATCTCGGTTTCCCTCCAGTTGGTAGTTTCTGCAACATTTGTTGTTGGGATTTGGAATGGGGTTGTGTTTTTTGTCAATACTTTTCAGTATGTGGTCATGCATTTTCTTATGAAGTCAAATATTGTGGATTCCAATTTTTATTGTCAAATTAAATATGGTTTCTTTTTCTCTTAAGGTAGGCGGATCTATTAAATTTTTTTAATTTCATGAATTTATTATAGTTCTTATTAATTACATTGATATTTGAAATAGAATTTCATGTGTTGATATTGAAAGGGTCATGGGTTCTTGTTTTAAATGGGTTTTTTTCATTAAAATTTAATTTCCTTGATTTGAAATGAAAAATGTACTTTCAAGCCGTGACGATTATTGTATTGGCTTTGTAATTGTTTTATAAAAATGTGAGCATGGTTTTTAAAATAGAAATTGACAAACAATGCACAGTGGGATCCATGGGTATGTCGAGATAGAGACACATGTAGACCTATTGTGTGTAACATCACTAGGAGGTAACCCCTTATTTGTCTATTGTCAAAGGTAGGCCTCGATGTTAGTTCGGATAAATAAATATTCCTTTTTTGGGCTTGTGAGTGTCTTGTACGTGTTGTCCCAATGTCCAGATCTCTAAGGGTGTGTTCAATTTTATTTTTGGTTTTTTATTACATGATATTTTATTTCATAGATGTTGGATCTTATGTTTATTTACATTTAAGTTTATTTACCTACTTTGTATATGGATTTGGCAAATATATCAAGAAATTTCTGGAAAACTCAATGTTGTATTGAAAATGGATTTCAAATTGTTTTATTTATAAATCTTCTTTTAAAACTATTTTTATTTTAAATAATAGACTTATGTATTCTTATTATAAGAGATTGTATATATAATTTAGTGGTATCTTACTGGGTTATGTTGCTCACACCCTACTTCTTATTGTGGGTATTTGAAGACCTTATTTAGCAGGATTCATGTAAAGGGAATATAATTATATTTCATGTAGGCTTATCTTTTTTTTTTGGGATAGTTTTATGGTGACTTTTGGTTACATAAAGACATGTTTTATAGAAGTTTCATGTTTTTCTAGTTTAGACGGTCTAGATCAGTTTTAACATTCATTTGTTTCCATATATTTCTCTAGTTATATATTTTTTTCTTATATTCATGCTTTTTTGTTATCTCAATTTGAACCCACCCTGTAATGGGCTGGCTGTAACACCCCTGGTAAAGTGAAACATTTGTCGATAAATGTTACTAGTTATGTTAACATGGTGTGACTTTATTTTCATGAGACTAACAGATTCGAAATCTATAGTTAATTTTTCTTGGTCGTGAGTGGGGATTGGAACGGGTGACCTCTTAGGATGTTTTCTAGGGTGTGTGTCAGTGAGAAAAAAACACACTCAAAAAACATGTGTTGACCTTTGGAGATAGTCATTAGTATAATAAGTGACCCTAGTGGATAATAGCCTAGGGTGTGTTGGGAATGAAACCAAGGTATTACAAGGAGACCCATGAGGTCGGATGACTAAGCTCGTATCCTAGGGAAGGTCAAGTCAAGACTTATGGTTTTAGAGATAATACCTAAGAGAAAGTTCATAAGAACTAAATAGGTTTGAGACTAGGTGTCCACAATGAGGGAGTTGATCATTAAATGAGGGGGATTGTAACACCTTTGGAAATCAAAGACTTGAAAGGCTAAATGTTACAGTGCATTTCAATAATGTATACCATTTTTTTAAGGAGCCTACCTGATTAGAAATTTATAGTTAAGCATTCTTGGCCTGGAGTAGTGATCATGAGGGTGACCTCCATGAGTGTTTCCTAGAGTGTGTGTGAGTGAGGATAAGACATACTGAAATAACATGTGTTGGCCTATGGGGGAAGTCATTATTCTGATAATATACCCCAGTGGATAATAGCATTGGTGTGTTGGGGAGGAAAAAAGTTGTTATAATGAGACCCATGGGTTCATATGACTAGGTTAATGGCTCAGGGAAGGCTTGGTCATGAAATATTCCCCGTGATTGTCAAACTAGGTGTGAATCAAGGCTCAGTTTTAAGCACCATTTCATGATAGATTCTAGATCAATGCACCATTCTAGAGATTTTACCCTGAGGTACCTCTATTCAAAATCTACATCCACTTGTAGTATCATTATAGGGATGTAATGCTTGAAACTCTCTATATACATTACCAAAATTCTAGATCATTTTCCAATACATGGACTAATCCTTGGACTTATCCTTAGACATGTCCTTAGGGATGTCACTAGTGGTCTGGAATTATTTTTAGTGGACTGTAATTGATTCCAATCAAGTCACTCCATGGGATGCTACACCTCCTAGACCAAAAACTCCATCATCCCCTATGGAAGCCCTTTACTCATGATACCCTTGGGTGGAGAGTTGTGAATCCTCTAAAACTCACACATGATAGTTCCCCCAATGATAAAATTACTTCGTTGAGTCTTATAACTACTATAATGACCCATGTTTATAATATAAAGATATTAAACCATTATTATGATTAGTCATTACATTATAAAAACACATACATGATGACTATAAGATTTTAGTGCCTTTGGAAACATGGAACACAAATTTTTAATTCTTGTAAGATCATAAATATATCAAATTAAGTTCTTCCCCTTTATTAATCTTTATAAATGTACCCTGCTTGAAACCATTCTTCATAATATAGTAAAAGAGAAATAAGAAATGGTGAGCTCAAATTCAAAGTTAGGGTTAGCATAATAGATATCAATCTCTGGTTATATGAAAGAATAAGATATGAAAATGTTTTTTGGTCATGAAAATAACATAAAGTGTTCCTACCTAACATATCATAGATAAAAAACCAAAGTCATGGAATAGAACATTATCATTTCGGAAAACATGGGATAATAGAGACATAACCATCATTAATTAATCATAAATCATAAGATCATGTCCTAAAAGAGTGTCACCATAATAAATATAGAAACATAATTTCTATATCTAGTTTAACTACTAATAACATCAACATAGTGGATTATTAATCATCACTTATTTTTTATAGAAGGTCAGGATAAACCTATTTCCCATAGTGGATTAGGACATACCTGTTTTCTATATAGGATCAAGAATCACTTATTTTCCATAGTTGATCAGGATGAACATGTTTTTCATAGTGTATCAATTGATTTCACTTGTTTCCCATCATTATCTCCTGAGATATAAATATTTACGCAATGATTTGGAGGTATATATAGGTCCCACCAAACTCATAAGGAAAATTATACATATGTATTCCACCAAATTATAAAACATACTATTTTCAAAACCCATGGAATGAAATGGTCTTCATAAAAATTTCAACACATCATAACTTAGGTAAAAGATACATGTTTCATAATCATTTCATCATTTAATCTTTTTCCTGAACCACAATGAAAGAAGCGCATTTCATAAGGATTTTATCACTTTATAACCATCGAAAGAGAAAGGTGTTTCAAAAACATCATTCCATTATAAACATATAATATTCAAAAAAATAACAATAGTAACCTTTGATCATATCCTCATAGAATCAAAAGTTCCATCAATGGATTTCATCTTATTTGGAGAAAGATTTTAAAAAATAAGTCACATGGATCATTTCTTGAGGAACATATATTTTCTTTGAAAACCTCTTTTTAAAAATTCGTAAAAAATATTAGAAATAAATTTATTTAAAAATAACCTTGAGAACATATAATTGAATCATTAAAAATAATTTATGTCATTTCTTGAAGAGATTAACAATTCTTACTTTGAAATACACTTCCTAAAAAAATTCAAAATACTATTCTTTAAAAACAATAATGAAAAATTTTATCTTAATCATTAAATAAAATAAATGTTATTACGATGGGAAATTATGTTCATGTTTTACATGTTGAAATAAAGATTCCATTCGTGCTTTCGATAAAAAAATGGTAATTTTTTGAAAAATAGCCTAAATTTTCTTTTAAAAAATTTTCTAAAGTAAAAAATGGGTACAAATTTATTTAATAAATCCTAAAAAAAATGATACAAAAATGTTTCAAAACATTTTTATAAAACATTGTTTTAGAAGAAAAATGGTTTTGACTGAAAAGATTATTTTTCATAAAATATTCTTTTGGAACTCCTGAGGGAAAGAATATAGAAAAATTAATGGAGAAAAATTATTCCAATGAAATAACTAGAGGATAATAAAATTATAATATTATTTTATTCCATTATCTTGAATCGAATTTTGAAAACTAAATACCAAAAGGCTCAAACTAAAAATAATGATGGTAGACAACCCCAAAATTGTCATACTAACTCAAGGCTTTTCAGGAAAGAGAGTTGGTCCAACACACTCCCAAACTACCTCTCGAGTTCTATAAATCCTATATCTAGTCTAATAATAACCCCAATACACAGTAGGTTCATACACAATAAGGATAATATTATTTATCAATAATGTTACTCTTTGATACTAATTTGTAACAGACCTACCTAGGTCAACAAATAATGTCATCTGAGTTGGACCACCATGCTTCCCAAGCCGTGTTCCTAATCTCCATGTAAAAGAAAAAACCTGGGTATCATGTCAAGAAACATGTGAATGATTTCATGTTCAGTATATATATGATAATATAAAAAAATATCAATGATAATGTCCAAGATACATCATATGTCAAAAAAACAAAAAAAAAAGGTAAAATCCAACAATTTGATAACAATATCTATGAGAAAAATATAAATAAAATCATTAAATAACCTAATGAAACCCATGGGTATGTATCCTTATAACCATTTTTACAACTATCCTAATCCACTACAAGGAAACCTGAACAAGTAGAGGCATCCTCTACATGATGAACTTCCCATTACATGGATCCTATAAGACAAAGGCTATAAATTCCCAAAGCAAAAAAGTAGGGTGTGAGCACTAAACATTAGTAGGATATCACAAATAATCTATAAAAAAAATTCCATGTGAATATATTATTTCCTAGATAAAAAATAATCAATTTTAAAATAAATCATTTTCCATATACAATTATCCTTTAGATTTTATTTCAAAAACATGCCACATTCTAATAATCAACGAAATAAGACATAAAATTTATAAATGAAGTATAAGAAGATGAAATGAAATAGTTTAAATAATTAATATTCATATCAATTGGTAAAATAGTCATATAAAAAAAAGAATGAAATATATCCTAAATTAACCAAAAGTAAAATCACAACACAAGGGTGTACACCACTCGATGAACAAGACCACTAGTAAGAATAAATGACTCATAATTTTTGGGGCAATGGTCCCTTAGAAATGCTACCCACTAGAAATCCATGGAAATATGATCACCTCACCTGGTGATAGATAACTCCAATAGGGATCTCATATGTCTTGATTTCCCCCATACCACATGTTATTCCCATGGTTATAATTCATTATTATCATGATCATGAAATCAAATTCATGTTCATTAAACAATTTCCTAGGAGAATTACTTTCATTTCAAGACCATATTTTCATAAAACATTTTTTATAGTGATTCAATGTTTCATCCATGAGTAATGAACCATTTAATTTTCAAAATCAAGTTGGAGGTAATTTATCAAACCCATTATATGTATCAAAAAAATTTTCTACAAAAACACATTCCTAGAAAAAAATTAGACACCCTTAAAATATAAATTCACCTCATGTGGATTTCAAATCGTCACATTCATATATAAAAAGAGGAGATTAATATAAGAACATATGGAATGTCAAGGGATATACAATAAGATAGAGACCCATATCTCAAGAATGATTAAAACCACATTACCTTCAAATCAGTGATAGGAAACAAAGAGAACTATTCCTCAAGATATTAGATCTATAAATAACTTCATCAATTATTCGTTCACAAAATTAGATCCCACAATAAAATCCTAATTGGGTTCTAATGGATCAAAGGGGAAGGGAGATTGGGAATAGTTTTAGCGAAGATAGGACAGGTTGAGAGAAAAAACAAGCATGACATGATCATATCCTCTCAAAACTATTAAGGATTACTATGGTATCAAACGAAGAGTCCTCTATGGAATAATGGAGGGATTGGTTAAAGATAATAATGGATTTTAAATAGATTAGAGTTAAAAAAGACCATGGTCATTGGGGTAATTTTCTTTATTAAGAATATCATATCAGAATTCACTAATACAAAATAAGGATATATCCATGGTTCTAAACCATGGGTATATCACCCAAAACCATGGCTATGGGTTATATATATAGTTTAATAAATTGTGGCTAGTATTGGTGTCTCTATAAGGTATATCATATAGCCACAATTTCAAACTGTGGAAAATCCCTTTATCCATAGTTCAAACCCTGGCTAAAGACAAATATCCACAATTGGAAATAGTGGTAGAAGGTTTAGTCAAACACACCCTATAGCCACGGTTCCAAACTCTGACTATAGAGCTTTGTCCATCGTTTGAAACTGTGGCTATAAGACTTCCCATTTCCTAAAAAAATAGCATACTAAACTGTGTTGGATCATGAGAGGACACTACAACCTCCCCCTCCCCTCCACCCACAGCCCCCACCCTACACCAGCACCCCCAACACATGTTCCTACACACCCCCTACCCCAACCCCCTTTCCATCCCACTTGCACCCCAAACCACCCTCCCCATACCCCTTACACCCCCCTCCTCATGGAACATCGCTCCTCTACCCCTCCCCCTACACTCCCCTCCTCTTGCACACCCCCTAACCCAACCCTCCTCATAGCACACCCCTTTCACCACTCCCTCCCCCCTCACCTGCCCCCTGAACACCCCCCTTGACCATCCCCCTGGTACCCCTGGATCCTGCACACCCCCTAACCCAACCCTCCTCACAGCACACCCCTTTCACTACTCCCTCCCCCCTCACCTGCCCCCTGAACACCCCCTTGACCATCCCCCTGGCACCCCTGGCTCCTGCACACCCCAAACCCATCCCCTCCTCACTCCACAGCTCCTTGAACCCCCCATGCCCCACCCCCTCCTCACTACACACCCCCTTGCACACCCCCCTCACATCACCCAGTACACCCCTGCCCCTCACCCATTGCACCCCTTCCCCTCCCCTGTTGCACCCCCTGCCCCACCCCATCCCCCTTTACCCCTACCCATGCCCCACCCCTTCCCCCTTGCACCTCA
This sequence comes from Viscum album, assembly GCA_963277665.1. Classification (NCBI taxonomy): domain Eukaryota; kingdom Viridiplantae; phylum Streptophyta; class Magnoliopsida; order Santalales; family Viscaceae; genus Viscum; species Viscum album. The sequence goes on from OY728140.1 coordinate 1,012,767,063, forward strand.
CTAGCACCCTCCCCCTTGCACCCCCTTCCCCTCCCTTCCCCTTGCACCCCCCAATGCCAGTCTCTCCCTCCCCCACCCCTTACAGTATCCCCCTTCCAGTATTCCCCTACTAGGTCCCCATCCCTACCAGTCCCCCCTAATAGTTTTCCCTCCCCCCAGCTACTCCCCCATTCCAACCTCGCACCCCCTACCATTACCCCAAACAATCTCCCCCAAACCCTACCAGTCTCCCCCTTTGTCAGTTCCCCCAACCAGGTCCCCACCCTTGTAGGTCCCCAACAACCACCACCCATGGTAGTCCCCCCCCACACCCCTGCCATTCCCTTATATGATTTCCCCCCTTCATGTCCGCCTTTATTTTTCTCTCCAGCACAACATGCCAATCCCCCTACTAGTCATCCTTCTAGAACCCCTACCAGTCCCCCGGTGCTATTTTTCCCTCTTTCTCTACCCCCTTTGGCTGGAGTCACAATAGCTATTATCCTTTGGTCGTATATATAAGTAGGCCTCATTAGTTTCATATTGATTATAATATAATGGGAAACAAGATTCTCAAAAATAACTCTTCAAATTTGAGTGAACAAGAACATAATTGGAATTCACTATTTGATGAATTTATAATAAAAAAGTTACCCTCGATGGTTGTAGTTGTTTAATAAAAAATATATATGTCAGTTTCAACTCATTTAAGGCTGTAGAATTATAAACTGACCCAAAAGAGTCTTCTTAATTAAAAAATCTAAAATGTATATGTGACTGTGTATGCACCCAAAATACCTTTTCATCCCCATTTCAAAATCCAAGTCACCATATTCCTACAATATAAAGAAACAATAAACACAAATAATAAATCAACTAATAGATGTGTTATATTTTTTGAAAATCATAAATAATACTATTCATGAGAGTGATAGATAATATTCAAGGATTACCAGAAGTGGCCAATCGGTATCACACTATAAATCTGCTAATTCTTTTTTCCATTCTTCTTTGATCTTGAGATTTTTATCCTCATCAATATAGTGTAAATCATCTTCCTAATGACATATAACGACTGAACAAAGTAAAATGCATATGAAATTCTCAAAAATTACGTAGGAACTATTTTTTAAGAGAAACAAATCAAATTCAATTTACAAAAATATAAAATATATTTGGAGAGATCCTTCAAATTCATGTTAATATGGGTAAACAATATATAGTTTTTAATAATTTTGACCACACTACATGATATTTGATTAACCAATAGACTAAAAACTATTATATTTTAGACCCAACTTATTAAAATAATTATTATCCCCACAAATCAATACATATTCCTTCACTATTTGTTTTCACACTCGCAATTCCTCAGAAAACCACTTAAAATGTCACCCTAATGACCTCCATAACACCTTGGAAATCACAAACTATGGTCTATTAGGGATACTTATTAGATAAATGGTTATCTTTAAGGACTACCTTGTGTTTTAATAGTGTTTTGTCCACATTCACACTTTCTAAGAAAGCATTAAAGGAATGACTAATATTATTGTTCTAAGACAAACACACTTAATTGTTCAGTTCTTTTTACATAGGCTTCGAAAAAGAAATTTTTAACTTGTTTAAATAAATATAAATGTGAAACCATCCTCAGATACTAATACATGTGTTGTTACAAGGAAATTGGGTGATGTTGATGTTTCCCTTAAAGATTTTGGTTTTATTGCGGATGATTTTGCGTTGATAGTCAATTGGGTATAATTTATGACTTTGGTATTGGATTTTGTTTAAAAAACATTATTAAATATATGAATCATATTTAAAATCAAGTGGAATTGGATTATTTCAATAAGGAGAAGGCCATTTGGATGTTAGAAGATATTTTAAAAATATTGGGGTTCAAGGGTAATGCTTTAAAAATATTTTGGGACTGAAGAGACAATCGCATTGTAAAGGAAGTCATAAATTCATGATATTATTTCATAATACTAATGTTTGGTGATGTCAGAATAGACCACGCCACAATTCATACAGTTTTGTCGTGATTTGGTTCTAAAATGTGAAGATGCTTGAGTCGGTCCTTCATGACATGAAGATCACATTACAATGGTTTGGCCATGAAATTTTGATTTCTTTTTGTTTGGTGTGGGGAGAAGGTTACATTGTGAGGGAATAAAATTGTATAGGGAAAACAATGATCACACCACAATTTTCCCACACCAGATGAAAATTTGTTATTACGGGAAAATTGTAGTTGCGTCGCATAGAGATGATTACACCGGATCATGGTCAAGATGTAGAGTATTCAGACATGATAATACAATTCCTATCAATATTTGAGGTTCGATAAATCACATCGCAATAGATATTGATCACACCATAATTCCCTTGGGAGTTAATTAGTTTTTAGGTAACTATTTTTTTGAGATTGTCATATCACACCATGATGTACCTTTTTGGATTCACACTGAATGCTAAAGTGTCAATAATGAGGGTATTTCATTAAGAACGAAATACCAATTCATGCCCAATTGTATTTTCATTGAAAATTGTTTGTCTATGTTCTTTAATGTATGTCCATAATATTACAAAATAAACTATTAAAAGGAGAAAAGTAAAAAAGGTTCTCTATATAGAAAAATTTTTCTTTCCCACTATTAAATTTTACACAAATATGATTAATCCATCCCATATTATACATAACTTGAAAAGGAACATAATGATGAATTCATTAAAATTTCAAACATAAGGAGATTTTAAATAAATAACATCAAAATTAAGGCATGATTATGCTTAGAACAATCCTTTTTCCGATCAACACTTGCATTGGAAACTCTCATTGCTAGTTGAGGGTGCAGAGCTTTTCCAACTTCAATATCCATAATATGAAACAAAAAACAAAAATGAAGTGACTTGGAAGGTTTTACATGCATATGAGAATTTATTAGACTGTTATTGATCGTAGGGTGTTAAATAAAATATCCACAGGAAGCAATGTCTCGGACTTGCAATGCCCATAAAGATTTAATGTTATCTATGTAGAAAATGAAATTAAAATTATAAGATTTACCCAAATTTTTTATAAAAAACACCAAAAGTCATCCCCCTCTATCAATACATTTCTCACATCATATAGAAGGAATTTATCATTATGAAAGGTAGCATGCATCACTTACATAACTTTTGGTAGTATGCATGTGCATCCGTATAGAATTTCATAATGAACCCAATCGAAAACACAATGAAATTCATAACATAAATACATTAAAATCAACAAAACATAAATACATATGGCATCCAGAGAGGTATAGAACATGAAATTCTCAAGAGTTGTGAGAAAACTATTTTTTATGGAATTGATTACAACCTTTTTGTTTTTCATGAGTGAGTCTTAAGTCACATGTAACGTTAAATAAGTCATCAGCATCAGGATAAAATTTGTGAAATATACTTTTTCACCAATTCCCAACTTCCAATCTACAAGGTTTTGTTCAATAATAAGAAAGTCGTTAACATAATCTGGTGGAAAAATAATACATGTACCATAGACCAGAATCATTTTAAGAAAATATTTAACACATTTAATAATGATCATGACAATCCATTTATTTCATGTGCATTCATTTGTTTATTTTCATCGAATGAATTAATTTCCTACATACCATATCCTATGGACAAAGAATAAAAATGAGTTCAGTCAAAAAAATATACCAATAAACTTTACAAAATAACCTTGATAATAAAAAACCAATCCAAAAAAACACTTTAAGAGAAAATAAACATTGAAAAATAAAATATACAGAAATAGATAATAATAAAATTATTTCCAGAAATAATTATTTATTTAAAGGTGGAATGAGTATGAAATCAATCACAGTATCAATAAGATCACACTTTTCTTAAAATCATAAAAAATCCATTTTTAAATTCACTATGATTTTTAAAGGAACAAAACAAATTAAAAAGATTGGTCAAAATATTCAAGATATGGACCTAGGGTAAATTTTATGGGCCTGATCAATTCAAGAAGATTACAATAAAACTATTATAGATTTGGTAAAGGAGTAAAAAAACTAGTAGAATGAAAAAGAATCAGAATTTTTCAATGTTTGTGGAAACTCAAACAATCATTCTCCTCATCATATAGTGGACAGTATATGTGGAATCACTATGTCACTTGGAATTCCTAAATAAGTAAATTGTTTACACCAATCCCCTACCCTTTCACCCCCTCCTCCTCCCCACTATTCACCCCCCATCCTCCCCCGTACACTCCTCCTAACCCTCCCCCTTACACACCACTGCTCCTTCACATCCCCTAGACCACCCCCTCCCCCCTTTAAACCTCACCTGCCCCTTTCACCCCCCATACACCCTCTCACCCATCATATTACCCATTTCCCGCCTACCCCATCCTCACTACAGACCCTAATTCCACCCCCTCCCCACTCTCCCTACCCCCCTCCACTCCCCTGCCCCTCCACCCAGCACACCCCTATTCCCAACAAAACCCCTACCCCTGGCACAACCCCTACACCTCCCCCTTTCACCCCTACTCTTTCACACACCCTTCCCCACCCCGACCCCTACACCTCCCCCTTTCACCCCCCCATCCTCACTACCCCCCCCCCACTCCCTCGTCCCCTTCACCATGTCCCCTAACCTCCCCCCTGCACAGCCCATCCCCTACACACCGCCGCTGCACCCCCCCCCCCCCCCTCACCATTCCCTCTAAAACCCTCCCCCCCTATAGTCCCCTATGCTCCCTCCCCCACCCCTTTCCCCTGCAGACCCCCCTACGCCCTCCCCCCGTGTTCCCCATCAGCAACCTACCCCCTCCCATGCCCCTACAGATCTCTTGTAACCTCAACCATTTCCCATTCCCCTGTATACCCCCTACACCATTCCCCATGCACTCTACCTATAGCCTCCCCCTCCCCCTCCCCTACAGACCCCCTTGTTCCCTCCACCTCCCCCTCCTCCTTCCCCAACAGACTGCCTGCACTATCCCCCATCCAACAGTAGACCCCCTACACCCTCCCCCTTGCACCCCACCTTCAACTGCTTCCCCTTCAGAATCCCTTCACCCTCCCTCTAATAGGTTTTCATATAAAAAATCGTAGTCACATAATGCATTATTATACTAATATTTTAGCGTATAATAAAAATAGATTTTCATAATGAAAGTATTTACAGAATTCATAACACATAATAGGTTTTCATAATATAGGTTTGTATAACATTTTTTTAGAATAGGTTTATAGGTAATTATAATTTATGTTTTCACAGAATTCATGTGTGTATAATGTAGAATATAAAATTTCATAATTCTTGAAACATGATAACCAGTGTGAACAAAAGACAATAAAAACATGTACAATGAAAGGTTTTCACATAATTATAACATAATAATAGGAATGTATAAGAAAACATATATTCATATGAAAAAAATATTACAAATGGGTTTTCATATAAAATAATAGGTTTCCATATGTACAATCATATATTAGGACCTGCTATATGCATATGAAAATACAAGCATGAAAACCATCAAGGCATAGGAAAAACAAATAAAGAACCAAATAATTCTCAAAAACCAACACATATTTTTATGGTCAACCCAACACATCACAACATGAATTACACAACTTACTCCAACAGTATCTCCACATTCATCACTTCTATAAACACATGAATAAAATAAATAAAATTTCACAAAAGATAGCTTAGGGAACTACACTCACAAGTATTTAGGATTATAAGGGAACTTACTCAATGAGTGTTTCAAAGAGTGGGGTAAAAACCAAGCCAACAATAATAAAATACAATGGTTTTCCCCCATCAATGAGATAAGGAACATTAAGAATGAACATAGAAGACTCTAGATTATAAGGAAAATATAGTGATAGGTGAAAATGGAACATGGTTCATGGGGAGATGGCTCAACTGATTTTTTACATACCAAATAAACTTGTGGATTCAAAATAGTAGTCACTTTTATGGAAGTACCCCATATTATTATCCCAAGATCTTATTAATCACATTCACACCTGCTTTAAAGTGGTGCTCGATTTACACACATCTAAACAAAGGTAGGTGTTAGAGACACTATTACGTATATAGTTTATATTCTTATTTGAAATAGGAATTATATAACCCAAAAATAAAACAACCAGAGTATGTTTTTTACTTTTGATTTATCATTTACTAAAATTCAATTAGTTTATTTGATCAAAATGGAATATTTCTTTCATCACCTAGTCCATATGGGTATTATATTCCACGGATTGGTTGGAATTTCATCACATAATAAGTCAGTGATGAAAAATATTTGGGAACAATATTCCATCTCAAGATTCATGATGAAAATGGAATGTATTACCCCCACCATGTAGAGTGTAAACACAATATCATGGTCAGCAAATGTCATTTGTCTCATTAAAATATATTGTCATGTCATCTTAGGCCATAAAATTAACATAATGAAATTGAAAAATGACTCATAATCTAACAACATATCAAACAATGGGTATCTCATTAATCATAAAATTTAATAATAAAACCAATAATATTTCCACAACCACAACTAAAAAACATAATTAATTAACTAAGTGAGGCACATAATCAATAAATTTTTTTTTCTATAACTAAAAACTCTCTCTTTACCACATGCATGGCCTTACCTCACATAAAAACCTCTAAAAATAATTCTCCCATGATTTCACAAAAAAATAAAAGATTCAAAGTTTCACAAATGGATTTCAATTAAAAAAATTAGGTAATACCTGCATTAGAAGAAGAGGAGGATCCCAAGAAGGTGGGGTGGATGCATCAGAGGCGCACCATAGGACGTGGTGGGTGGTTGTCTTTGTGTAGAATCAACGGGGTGGCTGTGTTTGGTGGAAGTATCAGTAGAGGACGGTCATGAAGAGGAAACCTTCCATTAGTAATGGACACCCACATCATAAGCGTACAGGAAGAGAAGGGGGAGGCCACCGTAAATATCGTCGGCCTGGAAGATGAGCTGCGGTGTTCGATGGGGAGGAGGGAATAGAGAGGTTAGTAGAATTTGGATGAGGTTCATGGATTGGGGGAGGATGAGGATCCCAAATCATATGAAAAAAAATTGGTTTCTACAGTTTTTTTATTAAACTGTTGTTATAAACGGGCTATAGCCATGGACCTATAAAATGTCTCTATATATCTATGTCTATAGCCTAAATTTATATTAGTGTCTCATAGTTCAGTCACATGTTTAGGGAAACCACGAACTAGCCATGCTATATACATTCTCTATTAAATCCCAAATTTCATAGTATTCAATGAATAGAATCACAGTTAGGAAAATTGGGCTCATAAAGTGTAATAGCCTATCAACTGAACACAAAAAATTTGAATGGTTTCCTTAGATACTCAAAAGTAATGATAAAACATTGTGAAACTATGTAAATTTACCTTAGAACATATAGATCCACATTACATGGTTACCATATGGTTAGTACTAGTAGTGACTAGAATCATCCGTCTAGTCTATTTTCCCCCAAAACTCCAAATTTTCAACCCCCAACTCCCGAAATACTCTATAACCTCACAAGAGATAAACTAATATCAAAATTAAGCATCCCTATGACCCATTGGGTGTTAGTTAAGGTCTCTCCAAAGCTGGTCATAATATAATGAATTAATTAAACAAGTTATTTTCATCATTATAACAACATGGTAACTCCGAATGGTTTGGCGTAAACACATTTTTCTCCACTTTTTGTTATCTCATCGAATCAATAACATTGAAATTTATTGACATATCTTTTAAATTCGATGAAATATTTCCTTCATTAATAGTTATTATCATTTTATAAGTCTATATAAATGGCCAACAAATTAATACTGGAATGAATAATTCAATAGGGAATAAAAAACCTTGTACACTTATCAGAACATCCTATAAAACTTTAACCAGATATAAAGTGGTTTGTGTATAATGTTATATAATCACATGGATCGATATGAGCTCTTCTATCTATTGGGAAGAATAAACTAAACAATTCATTTCATTGATAGATTCTCCCAAATAACATAGTGAATTATAAAAATTTAGATCTCCCATCATGAAAGGGGTAATGAATGTTCCTAAATAGAATAATTTACAGGGTATTTATAGGGAAATGAGGGAAGAAATATTTCCCTCTAAATTTACCATTTCATGTCCTTCAAATATCCTCTTCCTAGTGTACAAATCATTGAGAAATTTTATATACCCTGTGATTTTTTGAATGGTTTCTAACAAAGGAAATGTTAGAGCCAGTCTTTTCATGAAGGTACAAATCATTTATTGTTTGATTAAATTTTTTTTAAACATCCCTTATAATGTAACCAAGTGGATTCATGGGAATCACTATGGTGTTCGGGGCTTGTTCGGAGCTCAAACCATAAAATTATTGAAAATAAACTCAGATGTGTGTTTAGTAGAAATGATGGGGCCTAACTCAAAAAGTCTCTACTAACATTGTGGGGAGGGCAGAGGAGCAGTATAATCCTCACTATTTATCTAAAATATTGTTACCCTAGATGCATGACCATGTGAAAAACTACAAAGTTTGGAAAGTGGGATTTCACATGGTTCGCACATGATTAAAGAAACGGTGCTCCTTAATTAAAATGGGTCCCTCTTTGGATCATGTCTTTAGCACAGTTTGTGCACGGTTGGGCCAAACCCTATAGACAAACTATGTGCCCATATAATTGATGGTGGAATATTATTTTTTCCCCTCACTAAAATTATAATTTTATGTAATTTTTCTCTCCTCATATTTCAATTAATGGTGTCCTCCTCTTCTCCAGTAATCCATTTTCTTCTCCCTCCATGGTATTCAAATAAATCCTTCATAGGTTTCTGGAATCAAGATCCATTGAAGATGATGGGTATATAGAGGTATGATCTAAGGTCCTCTCTTTTCTAATTTTAGTTTATCTTGGGATTTATTGATATATTTAGGTAATAGTTCATTTTCCCTAATTTTTTTTCATTGGAACATTTCTTTGATATCATTCAACCTACTTATAATATGAGGCCTTAACTGGATTAGAAGTTGTTAACGACCCTAAGGTATGTGGTCACATCATTTTCCAAAATAATTTTGGTTTTTTGTAGTTATGTTGTTTTGTCACATGCCATACTTTTTCATGTGTCGTTGTTTAATTAGTTTCATCACATTAAATTGATCTATGCACCTTGATATATGTATTTTATACTTGTTTAGTAAATTAGATGATACTAACCTCGGTTATTTATTCCCATTGAGTGTTCCAACTCCAATTTCTATTTGTACTTTATTTTTTAATTTTCTGGATGCCTTCTAAGAAATTAGATTATAAAATTAACGGAATTGAATATGTTGTATAATTTTTTAATTAACCCAAGGGACCTAATATGTTCTTAGACCAACTATAAGAAGAGTTACATATGTAGTTAATTACCCACATGGAAATGTAACCCTCTAAGTTCCCCTTTGAATGCTATAAATTTAATTTCCATGGTTTAGTGAATTGAATGGAGGGATTACATGGGATGGATTATTCATGAAGGTTTTATTTTCCATAAATGAATTTAATAATTCAAAATAAATGATTAGGTTGGGGGAGATCATTCCTATTTTTGCATCCTTTATCAAATAATTAATTCAATTGTAATGACATATTATTATCTGGGCTTGATAAAAATAATACATGAGATGTAATTCTTCATCCTTAATATTATAAATTTAATTATGCATTTCACATAGGATGTGGTATAATTGTAATGGTTCTCTTGGTCATGATGTTTTCTTTCTCCCTTAAATTGGGTATTGAGCATGAAGTCTCACACCATTGACGCTATTTGGATAGTGGTCATGATGCACCATGTCACTTTTCATGAGTGTTTAGATGATGGCGCACTCACAATACTGAGTGATGAGCATAGATTCTCCCACTCTTTTTGAGATGTAGGAAATGTACCCTATTTATTAATCTTATAGATTCATTTAGACCGGTTATGGGTTTATAAGTTATGCCCGAATCCAACCAACACCTAGTATTATATGTATATGGACATTAACATCTGCACGCACTTGGTCCATAAAGGTGGATAAAATATACTACTAAACTATATATATAATACTACTATATATTTTTTTCTGATTAGAAAATCTTCTGACAATGATTTGAAGCAAGTAAAACCTCCCGGTGTCCTTTGGGAACCTGATCAGGCTGTTATTTATTTATTCAGCATTGACTATTATTTCATTTAAACTAGAACACTATTTATCAATGAGAACTACATGGATTACTTATTTCACCATTGGTGGTGTCCCACTGGGACTATATCTCACACCCTAATTAGTCCATCTTTGGTACTTGAGTAGATTACTTTTCAAAAGGTATGGATAAGGGAAAGCACACAGTGAGAGTGTTTTGAAATGCTTTACCTTTAAAAAGAGCAAAAGATGAGAGGAGCAAGAATATTCTCAATATGATAGTTGAGAAACATTTTATTATTATTATTGTTTTGAATAAAATGATTTTATATTATAACTTTTTTCCACATTTTATATCAACATTCCATGCATTAATTTGTACAAAACACCCTAGTGGATTTTTATTTTTATCTAGTTGCTCAGTTATTTATTCTTTCATTGATTATTTATTAAGTATGTTCATATTAGCTTCCACTATATTTTAATCATTATTTTTGTTGTGACACTCTGATATGACAATATATTCTTTCCACTATACCTCATTTATACCCTTGCTACTAGTTGGTAGCCTCAGGCATACAGTGTGGAACGCTTGAAGCTATGTGACCCATCAGCTCAGGGCACAAGTAAAGTGGATCTCAGTTATAGATGTTACAAATTGGTAATATATCCCTTATTTTTCTTATGAATTATTGTATGCATTTTAGAGGGGAGGCTATGTGTTAAAAGAATTTGGGAATGACCATTTTCATGGGCATAGTTATCCTATGTACAATGAAAACATAAATTATCTAGGATTGGTAATTATAGTTATTTTTTAACTATTCTTAGTTTATATGACTTCACTATTGTGTGATGAACATGTCTTATGATGTTATTGAAACTGGAATTATTTAAATGAGATATACTTTTCCTTGGAAAAATGAAATGACAGAGTTTCATTACATGCACCATTGTAGGCACAATAAGAAAAATGTGACATTCATTTTTTTATTTCATGCCTACTTTCAGTGTGCATTTATTTATGTATATTATTTGTTCCATGATTATTATATAAAAATTCATTGAATTTCCTTACATGATTAGAGAACATAATTGAATCATAAATTTAAAACCTTAACCTAATAGTTTTTTCCTGAATAAGTTAAATCATACACTATTATCAGTTAATTATGACATGTTGATACATGGGCCATTGGTCGTATAGGATATAACTTATTATGGTGTGGGTAAATTTGATGCAATATTTTGGTTCATTAGATGTATGGACCCCTATGGATTGTAAATGTTGATCTATCTAATTCATCCATTTAAGGAGGTTTAAATATTTGAATGAGCACAAATCTAAAATTAATATTACTTTCAAACTGGGAATATCCATATTATACAAGTGAAAAAAAAGACTTATACCCAAACCCAGCCTCATAGTGGGTATTAGGTGAGTCTCTTACATTCTATTGGACTGCTATGGTCATTCTCTATTACCCATTCTTGGCATTAGGAGAAGGTATATTGTTATGAACTATCTATAGGAAGGCAATGCATCCAACCTTGTCTTCCATTTTTAATCTCTTCAACTGTTAAATCTCTTCTTAGGTGTGTGTTTGGAATTATAGTATCATGTCACCACAACATCCTCCAATCGTATTCCATGAAGGAAGTGATTACTATACAAATGTTGTGGAATAAATGGATTCACTAGGGATCCCTCCAGTAGTTCCACCTGTGGAACCTATCCCTATTCCTGATATGGGAAATTTTCCCACTTCTGTGAGTGATTTCTATGTATGTTACAGTCTATGTATGTTTTTGTTCGACATGCCCCAAGTATGGAAGAGTTGACTCAGGAATTCCAAAAAACAGCATCCTCCCACATTTTCAGGGGATGGTAGACAACATTTCATAGAGTCTTAGTTCAAATCAATCCTTTCTATATTTGATCATCTAGATATTCATCCATAGGTGAGGATCAAATTTGAAGATTATATTTTTGTGAGATTCTACCAAGTGATAGTGGGGTGTTATTATCTAGTAAAACCATCCCGGAGATATGGTTTGGGAAGATTTCATAACTATCATCTAAGACTATTTCATTATATAGACTTTGAGGGATGATAGAGATAGAGAATTCAGGTCCTAAAATAGGAGGTATGTCAGTTAAAGAATACTCTTCTCAATTTATAGATTTGTATTCATTTGGTCGAACTCTACTGATTGATGATCTTATGACCATCAAGAGATTTGAGGATGGAATTATATACCCTATCGGGTCACAGTTCAATGTAATCAGTTTTACTACCATTTCTAAAATCATCAACCAATCCATTATTGCAAAGAATAATTTGAGGGAATATTATAGTGCGAGTCATAGTGGTTCAACTCCTAGATCTATTAGTGATTCTTTTTCTGGGGAAAAGAATTATTTTGAAGATACCCATGGAGGTAGTAGTATTAAGGATCCCCATGATAAAATATTTTTTATATGTCGCTGATGTGGGAATCCAAGACACATGAAGCCTCAGTTCTTATGATATATAGTGTAATGTATAGATTGTTGTAGGATGGGCCATATCCATCACATTTGTAGGACTTTTCCATTAGCGCCTAGAGAGTGGGGATATAAACCTAATCTATGGTCAGGAGTGGGGTTAGTAGTGTCACTTCAAGCTGATAGATGGAATACCACCATCCTTTTAGGCTGACGTGTAAGTTGAGGAAGAGGTAGTTAGAGTCCTGATTTTCTATGCCTATAATACTGGCTTACTCAGGGATATCATGTAGTGAATCATGGTAATGGTATAGGCTGGTTACATGCATTCCAACATATACTGGAAGAGTATTGCATCAGGCCTTCTACAGTTCATGGTAATATTATAGTAGACACCAATTTTGTATTTTCTTTTTCTAATATAGGTTTGCCTTCCTCATTTATATATAAGACTACTATGGAGAGTATTTGCCTCAAGATCAATCACTTCTATGGATTTATGATTCTTGATACCATGTTAGGTATCTGATCAAAGTGTATTCATCACTGTAAAGATTGTTCTCCTGAGATAGGTGAATATTTTTTTGTGTGTAATCATTTCATCATCTACATGATGGGAATTGATGTAATCATCAGGATGGAATGGTTAGTTCCTTATCGATCTCATATTGAATTCTATCATTAGAGGGTGACGTTTACATCACTAAAAGGTGGTAGGTATGTATATAAGGGAGAGTGGCATGTTCTTTTGACAATAATTTGTCTCGAGCAGAAAAGTTGGGTAGTGTGATGAATTGGGTCACCAATAATTACCATGATGATTATTGTTTATGACCTTCTATTTTCCATCATATAGTGGAACATTTCATGGATGTATTTCATGATGACTTCCTTATTCTTCATAAAGTGTGATAGGTAGAATTCAATATTGAGATAGTTCCAAGAGCATCACCAGTGTCAATTTCTCTTTATAGGATGGCACCAATAAGGCTTTTGGAGCTCAAGAAATAGTTGGAGGATCAAGAAGTTAAAGGATTAATATTTGATTCACTTCTTCTTAGGGTTCAATGATAATTTTTCTAAGATGAAAAACAGTACCCTCATACTTTGTGTGTGTTACCATCAATTAATCCATATTATGATCAAGAATTGGTATCCATTGGTTAGAATTGAATACCAATTTAATAAGCTTTGGGCATAGAAAGTGTTTTAGAAGAAAGATCTTAGGTCATGATATCATCATTTGTGTCTCAATTCATTATGCACAACTCACATAGCTTTAAACATCATGTTCACTCTATATGAGTACCTGGTCGTGTCATTCAGTCTCAAAAATGTACCTGTTATTTTCATGGAAATTATGAATTGGGTTTTCCACCCATTTCTTGACTAATTCATGGTAGTATTTATAGATGACATATTAGTGTATTCATGATCCATACACGACCATTCCAATCATCTTGATATTTTTATTTATAAATTTAGTATGCATCTGCTCTATCATCATCTCATTAAATACACCTTTTGGATAAAAAATGTACACTTCATGGGTCACGTTATCTCGGAGTTAGATGTTTATGTACACTTAAATAAAGTGAGAGCTATAGTTTCCTAGGAACATCCCATGGAATTCTTTGACAATCAAAGTTTCTTAGGGATAGCTAAATATTACATATGAGTCATCTATCATTTCTCACATCATGCAGTTCCATATACATGATTCACAAAGAAAGGTGTGAAATTCATATGGTCAGAAGCATGTGAAGAATACTTTCAGAACTTAAAGGAAAGATTGGATTCATTGCATATACTAATTCTATCAAATTCGGGCATGACCTATGTAGTATACTGTGATTCATCAGGTATTGAGCATAGATCTATCCTAATATAGGATGAGTGAGTCATTTTATATGGGTCTCAATAGTTGAGGCCTCAAAAGTGGAATTATCCAACTCACAACCTTGAGCTAGATATTATAGTTTAGGCTCTAAATTGTTGGCGCCACTAACCACATAGAGAGAATTTTTTGGTATACACTGAGCACAAAATTCTTGAGTACATCTTTATATAGTGGGATATAAATCTCATGAGGCGTAGGTGGGTAGATTACCTATAGTCATTTCATTTTGATCATGATTATAAGCCTAGGAAAGGAAATTTTTTTCTTGATGCTCTATGATAGAAGACTCATACACAGACGGTTCGAGAGGCTAGTGATGAATGGTCTCTCATGGTCTTATTCTTAGATATGGGCATTGAGGTTCAAGAGGATTATGGTCAAACTATCCTCTCAACACATTAGTGACCTCTACTCTTCTAAAATTTTTAATAATGTCGAAAATATTTAATCCTAAGGGAATTGTACTAATGTAAATATCATCAGATAATGACACATCTTTATCTTGCACCTTGGATAGGGAAGATACCTTACTATTCCATGGGTGTGTATGGTTCCAAGAAGACTTTTGAGAGGGGAGGATGCTAGATTTTCATTCCTTATCATGGTCTGTTCATCCAAGTGTCACCAAGATGTATATAGATCTATAGTTCCATAATTGGTGGACCTATATGAAATGTGAGTTTGTCATATTTATCACATGGTGTTTCACCTATTTGTAGGTGAAGGTGAAACATCACCAACCAGAAGTTCTTTTAGTGTAGTTGTCCATTCCCAAGTAGAAATGGGGTGATGTGTAAATGGATTTCGTGACTTGTTTACCAAGATCACTTCATGGCGTTAATATAGTGTGGGTTTCTGTTAATACTTTGAAAAAGGTTTCACATTTATTAAATATTCAAGAGACATTCTTGGTAGATGGGCTAGACAGTTTTTACATCATAAAGATTTTACCTCTTCATGGTTATCTATGATATATCATTTCTGATAGTGATGCCCACTTTTCATCATGGTTCTTGAAGGTGTTGAAAATGGAATTGGGTACATAGGTACTTCTGATCATGTTTTATCATCCTTAGACTAATTCAATGACATAGCATATGATTCTAGTTTTAGAGTACATCCTATGTACTTGTTTCCATGAATTTTGGTGTTCTTAAGAGAAATAAATTACCCTTGTTGATTTTTATTATAATTAATTATTTTAAACAAAAATTGAGATTGATCCTTATGAAGCATTATATGGTACTTAGTTTTGTTCACCATTGTGAAAACAAGAGGTAGGGGTGGTAGTTATGCTAAGACAAAGACTCATGTAGTAGAATACAGAGTAAATACAGTTAATCAAAAAGCAAATGATAATAGATCAATCCAGATAACAGTAATTTTCTTTAAATTGAATGAATTGAATAGTTTAAATGAAATTATTAAAGGTTATAGAGGCTATTAATATTATTGCATTATTTTTCAAATTATTAATTGAATTTTAATTCAATGTTATTATATAGGCTTGAGAAGCATAATACATTAGAGGTAATTCCTCATGATTAATATTATAAATATTAATATTCTTTTGATATTGGTTTTTGTATGATGGTAAGAGTTTTGTTTGGAATAAATGTCTCATGATCCATTACATCAGGTGTTAAGCATGATGTCTCACACCATTGACACAATTTGGATGGTGGACATTATACACTACGTCTATTGTTTTGAGTTTTCTCATGATGGAACACTCGCTATCTAGACTGATGAGCATGGATTATCCCACTCAATATGATATTTAGGGAATATACTCTATTTCTTGATATTATAGTCCTGTTTAGACTGGTTATAGATGTATGAGTCACGCCCTAGTGTAGCCAGCACCTAGTATGCCAAGTATATGGCCACTAGAGTCCAGACACACATGGTCCATATTGGTGGATTCAATATATAACTAAACTATATATGTTATTACTATATATATAGTTATTAATTATAAACTCTTTCATCCATAAGATGAAATAGGTAGAGCCACTAGCTCTCCTTTAGAAAGTTGAGAAGGTTGTTATATATTTATTATGCATTGCAATTATTTCATTTATACATACACATTGTTTTTGTATGAGCACTACTTGGATTAATTCTAGAAACCATTGGTGGTGGCCTATTGGGATTTTATCTCACCCTACTTGAGCTGCCTATAGAACCTAACTAGACTACTTGTCTGTAAGTATGGATATGTGAAAGCGACCTACTACAATGCTTTTAAATGAAATACCTTTAGAAGGATCATAGGAGCATATGATTGAGATTCTAGTAGAGTAACCTTTTAATATTTTTTGTAGTTTTTGTATAGAATGATTCTATATGTTTGTCCCTTGATCCCATTTTCTATATCCGAATTAGAATCATTCATGTAGATGACACTTCCTATTTGATTTTTATTGTTATTCAGTTGCTCATATATGATTCTTACACTAATTATTTATCATGTATGTTCATATCTTCTTATGCTGTTGTTTGCTTATGGTTATTTTCATTGTTTCACTCTTATATTAAGATATTGTCTCCCCAATGTAATACCTTTATAGCCTAGATTCTATTCGACATACTCTGGGGTATAGGGAGGTATCCTTTAGTCCATTTGAACCACTAGCTCAGGGCACTGTTTATGTGGATTCTGAGTTTGGGCATTATAGGAATGTTAATTTATAAATTTTAAAATAGCTATAAAATATATTTCTATAGTGTTTATTCACTATATTTATTTTTTTTACTCTATAAGGGATGTGGGGTTGGGTTTTATATAGGTATTCCATCTTGAATTTTCCATTTTCCTTCATTAATGGGGGAATTTCCACTAGTACGTATTTTTTAGGCTCTTTTTAAAGGGTATCTTATTCAAGTACTATGGGCTTCCTAATTCCATATTTTTCTTGATTTTAAGGGTTCGTTATTGTTTCATATATCTTTAAGACACCTTAATGAAATGGAAATAATATTACCTTTGGGTTTACGAATTAATTAAGAATTTATTTTACCTAAAATAAGATTTTTCAAGACAATTATAGAGGACATGACTTGGACGTATTGTTTTTGAAGATAATTCATTCTTATCCATGAGTGTTGAGGGTAGTTCTCTATGTAGTGTGAGACACTAAAAGTTATTTTAGTAAGTTCTCCATGGAAGGTCCTTGATATTTTCTTTATTGATAACTTGTAAAATTATAGTATGTGCTTCTTTGGAAGGATGGTGGATGGAAAGATCGTTAATCCCCTAATTAGAATGGTAGGATTTTTTAATTGGTTTCCAAATCTAAATTGTGTATTTGAATATAATTTTGATCTTAGATTACATATTAGTTACTATTTATATAGTATTTTTTATATAGAATCATAATTTTCTTTCACTTATGGATAATCATAGGTATATTAATCCTAGTAGTGATAGATTTGGTAGACTTGGGAGGTGAAGTAGTTGTTCTTTCATGAACCTTATTCACCACTACCAGTCTCGTATGATATGATAGTTCTTAAATTTAATTTTCCATAAATGGTGAATTGTAACTTTTTTCCTCATTCACACCTATTTTAGTAATTATTTTCTTGAATTGTTATGAATTTTGGAAAATCAACTCAATAAATTATCTTACATTTATAGCAAACTTGAGTATCAGTTCTCCCAAAAAGGAAGCATATAGTAATTTTCAGTCATTTCACATAAACCCTTTGTAAAAAAATACCATCAAATGATGGTCTTAGATTAGTTTTTTACATAATATGTTCTCAACATAGTGAATATTTACAATAATTAGTATAGGTTTTCTCTATTTTCATTCTTGATTCCTTGAATTTCTTTCTTTAACTACGTAATATTTGAGGAAATTAATTATTTATGGATGAATTCCTTCCACAGATCATCCTAAGGGCTGAATTATCTATGATATAAATTGTATATAAAATCATTTTTTGATCTTTTATGATAGAAGGGGAAGGTCTTCTTGCTGATCTCTGCCTTAGTGTGTCTTATAGGTCAGAACCTACAGTAGATTTCTCAAATTTTTCTTAGATACTTTTATGAATCTTCCACTTACAAAACAAAAAATTTAGGAAGTAAATAAATCATTCCATTTTTCGTCTCACAATATTTTTTGTTATTTTTTGGTTGAATCGAGTTATCATTTTTGAAATTGGGTATGAAAAGTTATTTTATGGTTTTATTTAGT
Organism: Viscum album; assembly: GCA_963277665.1. Taxonomy (NCBI): domain Eukaryota; kingdom Viridiplantae; phylum Streptophyta; class Magnoliopsida; order Santalales; family Viscaceae; genus Viscum; species Viscum album. The sequence continues at coordinate 1,012,785,876 of OY728140.1, forward strand.
TGTGATAAATTTTCATCAATGTTTTAACTTACTACATTGACCTATGTATAGAAAGTGGATGAGGAGAGATGACCATTCAATGGAACTCTAAAAAACTTCCCTTCATTTTTTTCAATGATTTTTAGGATCCTGAATCTCAAAGGAAACGTTTTTTCAATGTCTGGATCAAACCCAATGAGGTGATATAAACTGGACATGGTCATTTATTGAATTCATTTTTTTACTTAAAAAAATACAATCCATTGAATTGATGTTATGTTAATGAATATCTTATAATTTTTTTTGGTAATTACATTCATCAATTATCCATCATGTTAAATAGTCCATTCTAGTTTGGTTTATATAGTTGGTTTGACCAACAATGGGTTGTGGTGGGATGAGCCTCTCAAAGATAGTGGAGAATGGAACAATCGATTGAAATAAGGATTATGGTTGACTCAAATAGTGTTTATAAATAATATTTTAGTCTTATTTTGTGGTAAATAAATATTTTTCAATTAGGGGTGTGGTGGGTTAATTTTGTGTGATATCATGAAGGTGATGGCATAGTTGACAATTATTTGATCTGTATAAGGTGTAATCAATCAGTTTACAGCCTTGTGGTATGTTGGTGGATTACTAAAAATTGTATGGTTGATTGATCAATCATGGGGTGTGGTGTAGGTTTATCCAAATTTCATTGGGTCTTCCATTGGTGAGTGGAGATGTGGCATGGTAGCTTGATCAATTGTTCCTTTGAAGTTTGTTATCTTGAGTATGGAGGGGAAAGAGGGTTGGGAAGTGTACAGTTGAAAATATGAAATTTTCTCTTACAGTGGGCTGTAATACCTTGAATTTCATTTTATTTTCACCAATTACTCAAGTGATAATTCCTACTTCATGTGATAGTTTTATTAATGAAACTTTAAGTCAAGCTATTGTTAGTTGAAGAGATGCGGCCAGTTAAAGTTTGTACTTGTAGTAACATGAGGACTTTGCTAAATTTTAACACATAGTCACTCTAAACATGGTTAGTAAATCTACCATAAAATGGGTAATGTGAACTATTTAATAAAAAATAGAAATATTGAAAAATTGATTGATTAAAAATCATCACAACATAAAATCAACAATATTTTAAGAAAGTAAATTTCAATAAATTTATTTGAGGTTTTTTGCATTTAAAAATGATATTTTATCATTAAAATACTCAATTAATCAAGGGGTTACAAAATATAATTAATTCTGTTTCATAATTTAAACAACACATTTACATTACATATTTTTGTTTCATAATTGAAAATTTAAATTTTTAAATCAACTTCAATTTACTCATAAAAAACCTTAATGTCCAGACTAAAAACATGTATTTTATAGAACGAGTATACAAATTAATTTTAAAATGAAAAAAATTATTAAAAAGTAATATTATGCTAAACATTAATTATTTTATAGGAAACACATGATGACAAAAGAATTTGAATTTTATCAAGGTTTTAAAACGTGTTTATGAGATTTTAATAGTTAATTCAAAGAAAATTTTCAATAACATCACATTTTATTAGTGGCCGAACTAAGACAAATAAGAACACAGTATAATAATGAATGAGTAAGAGTATATATTTATACTATAGTAATATCATTTTTATAAAATAATAATTATATTAATAGAATATCAAACATTTTTATAATTATATTTAAAAATATTGGATATGATAGGGTAATTCATAAATATGATGAAGAACTATATACATTGATGAATTCACTCTTTCTAAAAATGGATTCCTTCCTAAATGATAATTTAGGCACCCTAATTTAGAATAAAAAACCAAATGTATAATAATAAATTAAAGAGGTAATTTAATTGGAAATTATTTAAAATTGTGAAGTAAAATTGGTGTTTGAAGTGGGTATAGTATAAGCACTTTTGTAATCAGGTTTGAGCAGCACATTCATAAATATATATTACATAATTTGTAATGATTGTATTTTTGCCTGAAAATTGGATCCAGATTAGAAATATAATGGTTACGGTTCATTAATTCTCTAATCCATATAGTTTAAATATAATTATAGATACATTTTAGGGATTTATCCCTTAATTTAACCCCTTTACATCATATTACCCTTACTATAATAACTCACTTTTTTTCCTCAGCAACTTATTTTTTCCCAAAAAATGAAATTAAAAATATTATCAAATATAAATAAACTTATTATCAAAATTAAATCCAATTTATCTAATTTAATTGATGAATATAATAAATTTATCATTTAAATTAAAATAAGAAAATATATAAAACACATTTCTCATTTTAAAATAAACTTTTTAAATACTAAGTATTCTTATTCTAATTTCATATCAATTTCTAATAATTAAATGAGTGAGAAAATATTTTATTTACTAATAAATATTACATTTAAAAAAAATAATCATTAAAGTGTGATATATTTAGTCTGTTAAAATAAATTGTGAGGTGAAATAAAAAATAAGAAATGTATCGTTTTCAAAATTAAATGATCTTATTCATACTCATAAGAAATTAATAACTAATACATAAATGTTAATTCATTTGTTTATATATATAATAAATAAATTTCATTAAATTTAATAATCAAATTATGATACATTTAATCTATAAACAAAATAACAATATATAATAAATACAATGTTTTAAAATAAAACATATTTCTTTTAACATCAATTATTAAATTTTTATTGATCATAATTAATTTATTATTTAATGGATTTTATTTTTCTAATTTTACTAACAATTCCTTGAATTTAATTAAATAAAAATTAATTCTCTAAAATTAATAAAATTAATAAAAAATAAATTGAAAATAATTTCATTAAAATAATAAATATTTTCAAAAAACAATTATTTTATTTTGTATTAATCCAAAATTAATTGTTTTATGTTCATTTAATAAAAAATATATTATTTTTATCATTATTCTCATAAAAACTACTAAATATACATAATGGATATATGTATACCCAATGGTCATATACCCCACAACTAGATTTTCAACAGTCATATTTCCGACGACTATATAACAATCATATTAACATTTTCACCCATATATATAACCATACATACTAACCTAAAATAAATTTATAAATTTTTTTTTTATCTTAAAATTTATATTATATTTATAATGTTTTTCCTTCTTTATATAGTTTTAATTAATTGTCTTTAAGGTAATCTCTAAGGATGAACATTTTACTTTCATGGCATTTTTATTTACTTGGGGTTTTATTCCTCTTAAAAATTATATAAGGATGCTTAATTTTAATTTCTTTTAATTTATTAATTATTATCTTTTATTTTAATATATTTTTTCATGTGAGTTTGGTTTTTTGTGTGAAAAACTTATTCAATATGTTAATGGAATAAAAATATAGGGTGTCACAATCTCTATCTCTCTCTCTAGAAATTTTTCTCTTTCTAATATGATTAAATTATTGTTTATTCTTGATTTCCTTCGTTTTTCTTAGGATATGAATACTTATATTATTCTATTACTATTTTTTATTTTGTTTTAAAAAATATGCTATTTGTAAAGGGAGAATTTCCATTTTCATTTGTGCCCCCTAATTCTATATTTGTTGTTACTCCACCATTATTCATTCCTTTAAGAATTAAATTTTATTCATCACATATAAATTTTAGACTATGAACATCCTCAAAAAAATTTACTTCTTATTTTGTTTATTTATATGATTCACTAGTTGACAAAGGCTTTGGAAATTATCATTTAACTCATTTATTTGTCATTGGTTTATTTTATTTTTATGGTTGATGTTTATTTATTTTCTATGTGTAACACAAATGTTTGAAATATTATGATATGATGGGTGATCCTAGAATTATAAACCCCATATTAAATAAATTAAAAAATATTATATCTCATGAGATATTATTTATGGTTCCATAAAAGCAAACGTAACACGTTGTGTTATGTTTTTATTGGTAGTGATCCTCATTGTATGTTTATAATGGAGTTTCTATTGTATTAACCACATTTATAAGATTATCATGACTTATATACACCTATTTCAACATGTAGACTTTTAAATGTTTCAATGTGATGGTTTATGATCCCTCCCTTTATCAATTTCATGTTATGAATATTTAATCATTTGATTTCTCAGCCCATGTTTATCATATTTTATCCCTTTATAGAAATTTTAATATCACTGTTTCATTTATGTATGTCCACATGTTACCTATGACATCCTCATGTCACTATTGTGCAAATTGTTATATATTTAAGAGTTATTATAAGTTTTTGGGATTTTGGACATTAAACTTTGAGTGGTTTAAAGATTTTATATCTTTTATGGTTACTTCTTGGCTACAAAAATCTTAGTAGTAATTTTATGGTTATGTTCATATATAATAATTTTTTTAGTGAATAATTTATTGTTGGTTAATGGGTAGGGTTAAAATATATATAAGACCATTATGTCATTAGAAACTATGAAAATGGATCTTATGTATGGGTTTTCCCTATGGTGAACAGTTAGTATAGTACTTGAAGTAAACCATACTGATGACCATTATATAAGGATAAACATTGTAAATGACTCTTACATATGGGTTTTCCCTATGGAACATTGTTCGAGTATAGTTTAAAGTTGACCATTTTGGTTGTAGAGATAGTGTGAGTTACTCTTACATATGGTTAAGTTTTCTATCAGTGTATTCCATAGTATTTTGGCATGGTTTTGGGAACCATATAGGGAAATTGGATGATGGATGTCATATCAATTACAATATAAGATACAAGGTTAGATAATACTTTAGTAAACCATATAACCAAACCATGTGATATTCCCCAGATATTAGAATTTAAATTTCATATTGTACCCTTTAAAGATTGTAAGCCTAAGAGTCCTCCTTCCTCCTCATTTCATGTGGCCAACCGAGAAGGAGAGCTCTAAGACCTGCCCCACTTTTTCTTCCTTCTATCTAATACCCTCTACTATAAATATTATGTATATTTTGAAGGTAAATCTTATTTTCCTCTTCCATTATTCTATATCCAATTTATTTAATATTATCACATGAAAAATAATGGATATGGTGATCGAACCTAAGATTTGAGTTGGTACATTACTAGGGATTTGGTTGCAATGTTCTTGTATAAGTTATCATCTTACATGGCATGGCTTCCACCATAAATTGTGACATGTTTTTTATGATTTTAGGTAGTTTTTTATTAAAATTCTTCATTGGAAATACCTTAAAATTATTTGGTTTTCTATATCTACTTTCTTATATATATATATGTGTGTGTGTTTTTTTGTTTTTTATGGGTGTGTGATACCCATGAGGGGTTTATGAAATGTTTTAAATGTCTTATATACAAGGAATAAAAGGGTTTTTCATGGGTTTTAGTTCCCTATTTCAAAAAAATTATATATTCCATGTGTTTTTATGATTTCCTAAGTGGATATTTAAAATTAATTTAATGGTAAAAGAAGTGTTTTGACCCTTTTTTATTTCCAATGGATGTAACACATGGTTTGAAGTGTTTTTTAATTAAATTGGTGATTTCATTTTAAATAGTCTAATAAGTGAGAAAAGAATGTTTTTAAATGATTTGATCCTTGTGTATTTTTTAAGGGATATATTATAAATAGATATATATGTTTGTTTTAAAAGACCATTTTTAACATTATAAAACAACTTTTCTTGATAATTTTAATATTATTTTTTTATTCCCTTTTGTCTATGTCTTATATATAATTTTTCCCTATATGGAATGAATTGAATTATTATGTGATGAATAAATGAATGTGAAAGGGGTTGTATAATATGATGGATTTGGAGATGTGGAATGAGATTATTTTTCATGTTTTCATATTTATCAAAACACATTCTTGTTTGATTTCTCACCTTCACTTTGGTTTTCTAATGCGAACCCAAGGTAGCGAAGTGGGAGAGATATATTATTCATACACTAGTTTAAATTAGTGTATTGGATAGTAACCCATATTGAGTGCAATTCCCTAGATAGGTTAGTTCCCTAAATTAGTATTTTTGAGAGTAATGACTGGTTATAACTTTTAGGAGCACAATATAGGCTGGTATTTTGTTCATCATATTAAAGTTAGTAATTTACCTCAATTAATAACTAGAAATATTATAGTGGCATAAATTTTAATTATTTATGATTTTATCTTTGAGATTCCCATTACATAATTTATGTGTATCACATTGTTCTCATCATGGTTTTGTGGAACCATTTAATTATGGTTTATATCTTATTATTTTTTTCATTGATATGATTATTAAAACAAGAGTTATAAAAATATTTTTTTGATAATTTTTTTCAAAAGATGAAAATGGTATATTTTTGTTTTCCTAATCATGGAATTTTTTCATTTAGATGTTTATAATTTTTCTTTTTAATGTATTGGTTCCATATATTGGTTGATAAAAAGGATATTTTATGGAAATATTTCAAAGGTAAATTCATGTTTTGATCATTTTATGTTTAAAATCATTACTTTAAATCCAAGAAATGATTTTATATTTATGAAAATGTTTTACCTTATTTATAGGAAAATCTATTGGAGTATGATATTTTTTTCCTTATAGTAGAACATATAGAAACCTACTTTCCAAACACTATTAAAACTAGTATTTATGTAATTATTGGAAAATGGAAATACATAGATACTTGTGAAATAACCCAATGACTGTTTATCTCACTCCCAACATACACTCCTGTTTGTGTTTGTAGATCCCATGCTATTATATAGGTTCCCATGTTATAATAAAACATTAGAAATTATATGTGTGGTCACCTAATAGTTAATATGAATGTGGTGAGTGACCAATAGTCAGATTGAGATGATTTTTATTTTTTTTGTGATTTTGTTAATTTTTAGGAAATTGATGTATCAGTGGAATGTTCCAAATAACTTAATATGGTTTTTGTCCACTCTTTTACTCATGTACTTTTTTATGTAATCTTGTGATGTTGTATTAATGTAAACGTCAGTTTTGGGTGTTTATTTTTATTATTCTAGGTATGGTTGGGTTTATTTTTTAAATCTTCATATTCTATATGCTTGAAATGTAAATTTATGGGCACACCATATTGAATTATTGGTTATATTTGTCTTATTATTTATTATTATTCAAGGTTGAAACTATTCACACTTGGTTATATTTTGATATCCTAGTTCTTATTGTAAGACTCTATAGAATGTGAAATTACATTAAGCCTTATTGTCTTCTGACCTAGGTAACATTTAGGGTTAACCTAGGGTATTTTATAATAATAAAGTTTCTAACTCTTGTTATTTTTTATGCTAGGTATGTGAAGATGAGATTTTTATAACATAGGGCATGGGTTATTATAAGGATCATGATCATCACCTTTCATGATAGAACATGAGTTTTTGTGATAGGTATTTTTATTTAATAACTAACCAATAAATTTTCATTACCTAATAATGTTGCATACTGTGTACTCTATGGTAAATCTCGATGAGGCCTCTCATAGACACCTCTATCCTATTTTTATTATTAATAACTAAAATATAAAATAAATATAATAACAATTTATTATGTGGTTTCAATTATTCGGATGATAAATCTATATATAAATAAAAATTAAAATATAAAAAATTAGACAAAGAAGTTGGTAAAGAAGAAAATATTTTTATTAAGAGTTTATGGTGAAGAAATAGTTGTTCTATAAAATATTCTCAATATTAAACTCAATATAGAGATCAATACTTATTAAACTTCACTATATTTATTCAAATTGATATTAACCCACTTCAGTATCTTCATGCGTACCATAATACTCCTCTTAATTTCATCTAAGAGGTCCCATCAGTTTCCATCATATCCCAAGTCAAACTCCATTATATAAATGACTTAGATAGTGAGGGGAAGTAATATTGATGAACAAATAAGAAAAAAACAATTTGTACTACAAAGGGAGTGACCATATACCATAATAAATTTTACCACCATAAAATTATTATAATAGAATAAAGATAAAAATAAATTGAAAATAACTAAAAAGAGTAACTCATCTCCCTCCCTTCAAAATATTGTGAAGGTTAACTCTCAATTTCTACTAAGATGAATTATAAAGAGGGATAAAATGAAAAGATGAAAACAAAATATAACTGAAAGGTAAATGAGAGTAATTGTGAACCAAATTATATTTAAAGGATTTTTTGACAATAAGGTCTACTAAAAGGAACCAGTGGTGGATAGAAGTTATATTTTCTGACAAGAAGTGAATTGTAGATTTTTTTTGCTTACAGATGATTCTTTGTGTTAAAAGTGATTTCACCAATATAAGGTTATATTAATTGAACCCATAAATTTTAATGTATTATACAATGATCTTATATATTAAATTCTTGTTTTAGGGATATTTTGAATACATCTTTGAGAAATAAAGATAAGGACCACTCTATACCACAATGCATGTTTTCACGTTGTGTTAAAGTTTCCTAACATCCGAATTACTTCTCTTTTATTTTTTTTAAATGTATAAGATGAATAATAATCCAGGTTGTGACATTTCATATCTTATTTTCATGATAAATAATTAAATTCCAAACACAACCAATCCATAATGGGATATGATGTGTTGGTCCCCGTGGTAGAATTTCATAGATCCTCTATAACAAGGTGAATCCAAGATATGGTGGTAAAAATTTTTAATGGTTACTATATTCATCAAATACATAGTGGATAAATGTGGAAAATAGAAATTTTACCACACCCTTAATCATGTAATATAGAGTTAAGAACATCCTATTTTTTTATCACTTTCCCATAGAACATGGTGTTTTGAAATGTAGCTTCACATGTAAGAGACAGTGAACCCAAAATGAGCATGGTTATGCCCAAGGTAAAGGTGTTTTCATCGAATTATAGAAGTAGGATATCATTATTATATAAAATACATAAAAAAATTAATATTTGGAGCCCTGGAAGTTGAAGGTAATGTTATCTTAGTGATAAAAATATCTACTAGTCTTGTTCAAAGGAAATACATATTGGTGGGAGTGTTAGTATGATATACACCAAATATAGAGGATTTGATTTTGATGATGTATGAGTGGATCATCAATGATTAATAAATCATTGGGATCTAATTTAGGTCAGTATTCAAGTAAGATCCAATGGGATATTAAAGTGTTACTAAGGTTAATTAATTGATATTTAATTCAAGCTATAAAAGAGGAAGTTTAAACCCAAAAAAGTTATAGTGGAATGGATTTATAAAGATCATGGATGAATTTATGATGGAAATCATAGAGGAGTTATGGGTGATTTTAATGTCCCATAATGATGAGAATAGTTCCTCACCTTGTTTGTTAATGACCCCTAATTTTATAAGGGTTCCAATGGAAGTATCATAAATAAAAGGAGGGAGAGATACCTATGCATAATGCAAATCCCGACTCCAAAAAATATATATGCAACATGTGAGTGGGATAGAAGTATAATAATGTTATATATTTGTTTAATACTATTATAAATAACGTAAAAGAATTTATATGGAATAACAAAGATAATATTAATTCTAATTTCATTCTAGAGGAAGAGGTGCTACAATGAGAAGGTATTCCTATAACTATAAAAGAGCATACTTGTGGGACTACAAAATATAATCTCTATATATTTGGGGATACAATAAAATAAATTAATTCTCATGAATGTATTTTAATTTCAATAAATTATTTGAAGATCTTCCTTGAGTATTTCGTGAAGGAGAATAAGTGAATTGAGCTGACAGTGAGCCTTTAGGATAGTGATTCGACCTTAAACTTTGTAAGAATGTGTGACAAGGAAATGAATGACCTATCCCAAATCCTAATAAAAGATAAATTTGATTTTAGTGATTGGGATCATTCCTCGTTGAGTATCCTAGTGAGAGTGACCTATGTAAATTTTCATGTCCCTATTTACATTCTACATATACAATAAAATAGGGTAAAATTATTCTTAAAGAAAGTATGGTAATAAAGGGATAGAACAATGACTTGAATAGGATCAGAATCCAACAAAAATAGAAAAGAAATTGATATTCAAGGTTAAGAGTTAAAGATATATTTAATTTCAGTGAAGGTTAAAGGAAACATTGTCAAATTTTATAAGGATATCATACCCAGATTCACCCCCCCCCCCCTCGAACTCATGGTAATCTAACTCTAAGACCCCTTAGGGACTAAAATGTGGTATCATAGGGAAATTTCATTTATCTTATATTTATTATTACCTTGACCTAATCAAAAGTTTTTTGAAGAGAAATAGAATCATCATTAATGGTTATTATATCTGATGGAAATAAATTCTAAGAATAAAAAATGTATTTCTCTTCTAATTTGGAAAATTCATGTGGAATTTCATGAGAATTTATGGATGAAGTAATTGTTATACTAATCCAACACAAAAGTATATTTTAAAAATATCAAAGATATATTGATATTGATTTCTCATTTAAAAGGAATTAATGGTTGATCTTTGAAAAGGCTTCTATATGATGGTTACACATGGAATGTTATCAAAATATATATAGATGTAATTGTAATATCTCAATTATTAAGATGATGAAGAGTGATTAATCTCTAACAGAAAAAATAAAATTAATGTATGAATAATGAATTATCTAACCAAGGTAAAAAAAATTGAATATAATTTCACATCTAATTTTAAAACTAGTTAAGATAAATGAGGTAGTATTTTAGACACTATTATGGATCTAAAAAGAATATGTGGCGAATATAGGGAAACAACCAAAATTTTCTAATAAATAAGGTGTTCATGAAATTTAAAAGTGGAGATCCAACTTATATAAGATAATTTAGAAAAATTGGAATTCATACATGATTTTTATTGTTCAATGATTGAAGATATTTCATTGAATAATAAGATAAAAAATAGATAACTAGTGGCCTTGAGTTTCAAAATAAATAAAATGGGGAGAATAATTCAATAATGGGAATTGATTAAATACATTTCCCATGAAGTTTTAAATAAATTGGATGTGGAGAAGACAAACCAAGATGGATTTCACTTCAAGTATAAAGGTGATATTTTCACAGTATTAATAAAAAGAAAAGAATATTAGACTACTTGAGGAGAGGATAAACATCTTAAATGAGAATATATAAATCCCACTATAAGAAAACTCAATTGGAAGAGAGAGTATATATCTGAAATCTTTATGCAAAAAAAAATCCCATGATAAATATTGAATAGGCGATCCATAAAATTATGTGCCACCAAATTGATACCATTATTAGACGAATAGGCACTTTATGATCATGTGCTTCAGAGATCAAAACCACTATGATAACTGAAGAACTGTAAAAGTGAAAATGTGTCAATCAATGAAAGGCGACATAAGGTAGGATTATTAACATAATTGATTTATTTCTTCTAACCTCAGTCACATGGAAATTTATTGAAATTTGAGAAATGCATGGAAGAAAATTGAATTCATTCGGAGGTACTTTACTTATATGACATAAGAAGAAATAATTTTCCAAGGAAAAGGAATATTAAAATGGAAAACTATATCAACATTTTATATAATAAATATGAGCGTCAGTAATGGGTGTATCATATACCAAAGTCAAAATACTCAGACCAACAATCTTGTAAGGAAATAAATATGGAAGACAAATCAAGGAGTTATTCCGACTATAAAGGATGTATAAGTAAATAAGAACCCACCATGTAATAAAGAATCCAAGATGGAAATTTTTCCCACAAATAAATATAGGTTCCTAAGTGGTATTTCAAAAATCAATAAAAGGAAAAATATTGAGATGAGATAGAGAAAAAAATAGGTGATATCTACTATTGATATAATCCCAGATGCTAAATGTTTTACTGTGATTGATTCTAGAATTATTAAAAATCTCAAGGTAATGGAGGACAATGGTGCTCACATTTTTAATAGAAGTGGTTTTCTTATTTCATAGAAAGTATGTATTTTAGAAATAGCGTTTTAAGGTTCGATAAAAATTATAAAGATGGTCTTAAAGAGATAATGGAATTCCATTAATGAAATTATAAAAAAATAGAAAAGAAAATATAAAATTCAATGGGTTAGTCAAATTTGGTCATCCTTAATCCTTGTCTTGAGAAAATATTTAGTACCCCTCTCACCATATTATTTATTATTTATAACTATTTGTGATGAGGTGATGTCGCTCGGGGGAGATATGATCCATGGGGTGATTATTATAGAATATAAAATTTGAATAGATCTAGATACATATCTTTTAAATATTGAACTATTCATGAAAATGTTATTCAATTGGTATCACATAACCATTTTGAAATCAACATTGAGGTCCTTCTTATTGGATAATTTCTTACTGGGTTATGTAATGAAAACATTATTGGATTATAAAAGAAAAGGTATCTGAGGTTTCCTAAATTTATAAGTGGTATCTAGAAATAAACATTAGTATTAGGAAACAATGAATTGGTATCCATAATCAAGAAGGATGAATGAAGGAGATAGTAAAAACATCATAATATTAATATTTATATATTTGTTTTTATCTAAAAAACTATTTTGTATTGTGAATTATTTGTTGAATTTCAGGATATCCAAATGCTACAGATATAGAAGAGATATTCCAATAAGTGTAGCCCAAAATTTGAGAAACAACTTATTCATGTTAAGAGGTAATATTCTTATATGGATTTGTGATAAAAATTTAATGTTTTTTAATACTTACATGAATATATATGAAGCATGTAAAGAATTAAAAGGCATGGAGTATAAGTGGTATATATTGTTTAAATTTTTAAAATATGTATCAATTTTTTCATCAAGTGGTATGATCCTTACAAAAAACGATTTTATAATTTTACAATAATATTTTTATATGATACTGTGATGGAGATCACATGTTACATATTGAGATAGGGAGATTCCAAAGTTGATATAGGTTTTCATTGATATGAATGAGTGATACGGATAGATTTAAAATATTCAAAGACTCGTTCTTCACATTTGGAGACTAGGATAAAAAGTCTTGGAGAATTTTATGATGACCAAAATTCTATGTGGGATTCCCACTCAATGTATATCTAGAGAAAAAGAAACAGGAATTGTGATTAGATTATGGATGTTTTTTGGAGTTTGTAATTCCAACACGAATTTATTTTGAAATTATTTTAGTGAATTTTTTAACCAATATATGGTTAAATACAAAGTATGAATATAGATTAATAGTGGATATGACAAAATATTAGAAAGTTTTCTTTATCATCATAGGGGAAGTTGATACCCATGAGGAATCTCTCTTGAAAGTTGAAAAAAAACATGAAGCATATATTTATTATAATTTCATCCCACTAGTTAGAGGGTAAATATTTGATGATGAAAAGAGATTACCACATTCAAATGAGTTGGTTGGTATTAATAGAAATATCCCTAGTCATGAAGGGTGAGTACGTAAAAGTTCACCTGAAGTGGTATAGAAATTAAAAATTGAATCTACCAAGATTTTTCCCTTGTTATTTAAATAATAGGAAGGAGGAAAGAATTGAATAGTTGAATCATATTTACAAAAGAATAAAAAGGGGTAAATTTTGGGAACCGAAATCTGTTGTGTATTTTTTTTTTGATAATAATTTATATCAATAAGAAGTAGTGGTGCGGTAAAGTTAGATTTGTTGACAAGATGTGCATTATTGAAAAAATATTGATTGAAGATGGTTCTTGGTGTTATAAGATAAAGAACCAATAAAAAGTTATCTTGAGACAATATAGAAGTTTAAAAGTGATTTAAAATGACCATATATGGTGAAGAGAAGGTATAGAGATATGTTTAATTTATCTTATATAAATTCTAAGATAGACCATTTCATATCATAAGGCATGTTTTCATGTTGTGTTACCGTTTCTTAACATTGTTAATACCATTTCATTATCTGTGTGCATGATGAAGATAAAGAAGAAGGGAGGTGTGATCATTCAATGCATTATGAAATTCATATAGAAGGATATTCCCAACATTAGAAAACTGGAATGGGCCACACCATGGAGGTACCCATGATGGAATTCTAGAGCACAAGTTGAACACAACAAAGACCAAATATGGTTTATAGGTCTTAAAGCTGTTATGGAATTCATTGAATAAATAGTGTAGAAAACTGGTTAGACAATGGGTGATTATTTCATGATTCATGATTTCTTGAGTGAAAAGGGTTCATCTTATCATCACTAAACTATATTTAATTGGGTTTTAAGTTGGAGCTTAACCTTTAGGACATGGTGAACTAAAAATATGTGTGGTAATGCCCATGATGAAGGTGTTTTCATCAAGAAATAGAATTCTTTTATTGATATTATATAATATAAGGAAAAAAGGAAAACATGCCATGGATCTAAGAAAATTAAAATTATTTTTATCCAAGAGATACAAAGACCAAGTCATTATATTCGACGATATGTTTTATTGTTGGTTGTATCAGTAAGAGAAGCACCTGATGTGAAGATTATGATTATAATTATTCTTAATCTAGTAAAAATTTCAACACAAATAATGGTCCATGAATTTATTTCATGAACTGAAAAATATTTAAATATAGATTTCAGTGTTACTAAGTTTAATTAGTTGATATTTAATTAACACTATAAAATAGGAAGTCTTAACATGAATTAGTTATGGCAGACTTCACTTATAGAGATTATAAAGTAATTTAATATGTAAAACATATAATATTTGTATGAAATTTTAATGGAACAATATGAGGAAAAATGGTGTCCACTTGTTTGGCAATGATCCCCTTTTTTAAGGGATTAATTGGAAAAAAAGGCAGAAATAAGAGAGATATAGAGAAAGAGATGTGCATATTTTATATTTGAACTCCAAAATGAAGATAGGTTCCCTAGGATAGTGGTTTAGAAATAAAATTTGGTGTTGGAATACATTGAATAATTTTTTATGGAAGATGATGTAATTACTGTGCAATATAAAAGATAAGTGTAGTTCTGGTTGCATTATGGAAAAAAGAGGTGTTATAATGAGAAGGTATTCATATTACTATGAAAGATAATACTAGTGGGAATAAAATATAAAATATACATATATTTATAATTAAATAAAATCAAATGATTCTAAGGAATATATCTAAATTTTCATAATATATATTAAGAAATTCCAAGAGTACTAAGTGTAGAGAATAAATTTCGTGAGCTGGTAGTGAAAAATGGGTGACAGTAAGTAGAAACTAAACAATATACAATAATCATCTAGGGTAAAGAGTGACCGAGCCCAAACCCCATTTGAATAGAAATGTGAATTATGTGTCTTTGGTTAATTGCAGATCATCAATCCAGGCTCCTGGGAGTATCCCAGTGAGGGTCAACTAAGGAAAATCTCAAGTCCTTATTTACATTCTCCTTGCACACCAAAAAAGTGTAAATGGAATATTAAATAATATATTGTGACAAAGGTATATTAAATTGAGTAGAATCAGATAAATATTTAATAAAAATAGTATATCAATTGAACATTATGTTTGATAGTTTAATATCCATTTAAGGTCATTTAGAGTCCAAGGAAAATGTGTTTAAATGAAAAAAAAAACATTTCATGATCAGAATTACCCAACCTGATCAAGGTAATCTAACTCTATGAACCATTAGGGATTAACAAGAAATAATATATATTTAAAATGTATAATAAATTTATGGACGAAAAAATATTCCTAACTATTGAAAATGTAAAACTGAAATAGCATACCCTTTGAAATAGAGAGGAGATAAATTTTTATAGGGTGGCTAGATTTCCCACCAATTTGACCACCTAATTTTTTCACATGTTTAGTGTAGTAGATGATTAATTTTAGAATGTTTTACTCTTAAAAGTTGTTCATATATGTCTTTCCCATTATGACACAAAAGTTTACCTATATTTACCATGTTTAAACAAAGTTATAGTGAGATTGCAAGAGAAATGTTTTCTTCCCTCTAGACTCTTCATATTCACCATAATTGATTTTTCATGCATTAATAAATGTGAAGGAGGAATAATCACACAAAGATAGAGTTGAAGAAAATGATCCTTGGAATATTATATATCTCTAGAAAAATTATCTCTTTTATTTTATGTGTTTAGTATATATGGGCCCATATTTGAACGTCTTTCAAACTGGGCATAGATTTCAATTATAAACTTGCATGATTCCATTGGGAATTATAATGTTGGGTTTAGTTAAAGGTTAAGTTGAATGAAATGTATACTCCTAATACTAGAATCATAAAAAAAAGAATTTGAATATTTTTGTTAGTGTATAAAATGTTCAATCGGAAATATGATGTTGATTTAAAATACATAAAATTTTAAATTTAATGAATTATAAAAATTATGGTCAATTTACTAATAAAAAATAAAAATTTGAAAATATCCCACAAAATTACAAATTAATGAGAAAACCCACTGAAATTAAAAGTAAAATTATTGAAAATATTATATCTATAAATTCCCCCACACTTATTCATTTCACTCTAATAAAATCAATTACAATAAGGTCAAAACAAACCTCCCAGGGTGTTAATAAAAACATTAACCAATAATCACATCAATGGAAAATTTCATGCCATATACATGGATTGAAATTCCAAAAATCCAAACCAATAATAAAATTCCATTAAATATCATGATGATTTCTAAATTAATTTCATACCTACTTCCCCAACAAATATTTCTCTCTATAATGATTTTTGATATAGATATCTTTCTCATTGTGGAGAAAATTAATAAAATTTATATGCCTATGATTCTTCTATTTTGTCTTCTTTACATAGTCTAAAATATATCTATCAATAGATATTTTACAAGGGTTTTCCTGATGCTTGGGGTCGGAAGGTTTTAAATGTAAAAAATATAAGAGGTTGAATGAGGAAGGTTATTTTCTAATGTAAAGTAAATGCATAAATTTTTTTTCTCAAGAATGATGTAATTCTAAACACCCTAAAATAGTTACCACCAAGAAGCTATTATTATCCATGGGAAGTTCACACTTGATAATTTCTGTAAAACTTAATTTCATCACTCCTACCTCATTTATATCATTGTTTGTGGTTGAAGTTTGACCTATATTTCATCTTCGAAAACATTTTTTAATGAAAATAGAGTCCTCTTATGACCATAAAGTATTTTTGAAATTTGTTCCCATATTGTATAAATAATTTGATACTATACATCTTTCCACCAAGAATTGTTTTCAATTAAATAAGTGATAAATATATATGAGCATTCAATTTATATCAAAAAGATTCCTGATATCAACACAACCTGACAAAAATCCCCCCAAACATTAGTTCAATAATAATCATCAATTAACATCTAAATCCGGTTTTTAAGGGATAAATGGCTTGTAATGTGGATAACTAAAAATTTATTTCACACCAAATAAGGTATTAATAGATTTTATATGTAAAGGTTTCATAAAATAAGAGTTGAATGTAAAATGGCGCTTTCAAAATGGTTTCTGAATCTTACTTGAAACAATAAATGAACCCTTATAGCTTAAAAAAAGATAAAAATAACAATATATGGATCAAAAAACATGACTCTAGACTCTCCATAAAAATATAAATTTAAGGAATATGTTATAAAGGTTTAGAAACCTCTCTTTTGGCTAACATTTCAAATTTGGAAAACAATAGTACCCATGAGTTTCACAATCAATAAAACTTACTTAAATGAAAATATTTTAAATTATGGAAAAATAATATTGTTTCTAAAGAATTCGCCAAGGTGCGCATCTGTAGAGACCCAAAGCTTGATGTACATGGACATTACATTTCTTTTGTGGAATACTTAATACATAACAAAAATGGACACACAAGGACCGTAATAGTTTAGTGTCTTTGGAAACATGGAATGTAATCTTCTAATCGTGGTGAAAGATCTTCAACATCTCCCATAAAGATCTTCCACTTTTTGTTTCCTGACCTAAAACCTTTCTTTTGAACCTGGGGGAAAATAAAACATAAAAAGGGTGAGCTCAAATGCTCAGTAAGGGTAAGTATGGATAAAATAAAACATACCATATACATTGGGACTCAAAAACATGAACATAATGTTTAAACATTAAAATCTTGAGCAATGACATAAAACATGGAAGTACATAAGGAATAGATCATAATGGAACATAAACCATGATAAAATAGCATGGGAATAAAACATGTAATTGTGGAATCCATTAAGAACATGTAATGATTTCCATAGTAGCCAAGGCATTGCTTCCAAGACCATCTTAGTGGACAAAGTCCCATTCTGAATCGAGTTCACTCCTCGTTTCAGTCCTATAACACTGAACCGGATTAACTTACCATTCCAGCCATGTCTATCTCATGAGATATAAAATCTTTACCCAATGTATTGGAGGGAGATATAGGTCCCACCCATCTCATAATGAAATTATTCTTACTTGTGCCACAAAATAAACATACATCATTCATAAAAACCCAATAAATAAAATGGGTTTCATAAACATCATACCATCATCACATAATCCATATAAAAGAAATAGATATCATTTCATAATAAGACAATTGAAACCATGTAAATCATAGATACATTATACTTGAAACATACACATATGAAATAATGTCATCTTAGATGAAATTTTTTTTGATAAAACACTTTAAATGAATTCTTGAGGAAAATATCCTTTTTTCTTCAAAATCATTTTCTTTCCACAAAATGTCATGCAATTTTAGAAGAAAAAGGTTTTTGTTGAAAATAGTCATGAAATATTTTGAAGGAAGCTTCATGAAAATAAGGCTTTATAAAACCATAAAAATATTTCATGTCGTATACGTTAAAAAAACATTTTTATCGTACTTTTGTCGGAAAAGTCAAAAAAGTACCTCATAACGTAAACAAAAGAAAAATTCCTTACTTACCATGTAGTAAAAGTAAAAAAGTGGGTAAAAAGGACTTTAAACATACATGAAACCATTTTTAGGAAACATGGACATTGATGATAACAATAACCCCAGAAAATACTTACGAATAAGCAATCTCGGATAAAAATGAGATTCGCAAAATTATCCCTTACCTTAGGTCCGATATGCTTCATATGTATCTCAAACTCCTATATAATGATTTAAATAATGTTATTGACTTATTACAGAATCATATTAATTTGTTATGATATAATATATGGTTCACTTATGACTTTATATTACTCGTTCTTTTGTAAATTCCATGTTAAAGAGCATTTTGGGTAAAATCGTTTCATTTGTCGTCCGTGTTTTGACTTTTAATTATTCATATGATTACATAGATCACGATTAAATAATTCCAGAATATAAAACTTGATTTATATATAATATATATTCAGAATATATATATATAATATAGATCGATAAATGGAAAGAAATACACCATTCATGGAGACGGTAGGCCGTACGTATGCATGAACGATGTTTTCATTTCCTCATTGAATTGAATGGAATTAATTAGATGACATACACATATATATATATACATAAATAAAATATCATTATAATTTCATATATTTCATGATTACTTATTATATATACTTTATAATCATTTATGAATGGTTGATCATTGAGAATGAATCTCATCGTGTCGTGGAGACGGTATTCTGTACGTACGCACGAGCGATGATATCGTTCCAATGATCGTGGAATTTTATTGGATTGTATGTATACTATTAAAGAATAAATATAACTTTAAAATAATCATATATTGTTATTATTTACACCATTATTCCCATCCAAGTACGGTGGTGGTGGAAAATAGATTACACCACGGCGTGAAGACGGTATTCCGTACGTACGCGCGCGTGGTGATTTCATTTTCCGTGGGATGGATAGATGGTGAAATATGGTTGTTTCATAATTATAATAACATATCAGTATATTAGTGATACTGATTTTATTACTTCATAATGATGCAACCTAAGAAGAAGAAATTGAAGAAGAAAGAAGCTTGAAAGAATCGGGAGAAGAAATTACCTCTTCTTCGATACGCCTCTTTGAAACCTCCTCTTAGGGCACTAAGATAGGTCTTTAAAGTAGACAAAAACTTCTAGTATGTTACTAGGGATGTGGAGAAGATAATTTGGCAGGGGTTTTCCGAGCATGAAGGCTCAAATTTATGTGAGGAGGAGAGGGAGGAGGTTCCCTTTTATAAGGGAGCAGAGGGACACCTTTGGATTTCTTAAAAATATTAATTTATAATAAATCTAACTACACATAAAAACCTTCAAAAATGACTCATATTCGAAGATTAGATGATATAGGGTTGTAATCGCATCAACCAATCAAATTTAGACATGTTTGGATCTTATTTTAAACCTTATCATTTTGATTTATCCTGATTTGATCTATTTAAGTTTATTTGTGGTAATAAAATTCTAAATTTTAAATTATAACAAATAATTACTTATTTGTTGTGAATTTTCCATAATTGTTTACTTTATAACATCATATACCATATAAATTTAAATTTATAATTTTTAAATATTTTTGTGATTTTTAAACGATTTTATAATATGTTATTTTTATAAAATAACAATAGTGTCAATTTTGACACTATTCATTTATTTGAATTTAAATAAAATATATACAGAAGATATGTTCGAAATAAAAGATTTAATAGACTCACAAAAGGTCATATGTATCTATAAAATTAGTGGATCACATTAAATAGTTCATATAATATTTATTTTATTATTTTTAAAACCATTTATTTGGTTTATCTCTTAATAAAATAATTACTACAAAAGTTTTGTATAATTATTTCATATACTGATTTGTTGCATAAAAATTTAAAATAATATCCTATTATGAAGATAAATCTATTACCTTTCACAATAATACTTTTACTTGAAATTATATTATTAAAATCACAATATTTAAATTGTTATATTTATTAAATTATGAAGGTGACAACTTTGGCATCATTTAAAATAATATAATATAAGCGTCATAACCACTTTTATAAGGATCCAAACGGTTATATATTAGGTAATTGGATGATTAAGGTGTATATATACACTACCAATTAGTTTTGGTCAGGTTTTTGGTTCTTTTAATGGGTATTATTATTTCAATAAAAACTATATTACTTATTTCCCACTTAATGAATAATTTATGTATCATTAATGTATCACCATTAATGAAAATTATTTAATTCCTAAAAATTATAAATAAATTATCATGATGTAGATAATTTTATTAGATTTATTGAGACTATTCATGTTCGATGTTTTATGATGTTTATCACTAAATTAAAATTATTATACTTATAAGATTTCAGAGAGTGAAATGTTGTCACTTTCTTTGGTTTTAATAATAATTAAATTATTTTCATGGTCAAAAGTCCCTAAAATGAATCTAATCTGACCCTAAGTTGATATGGGTTTAATTTTAGCCATCCAATAGAATTTTAGTATGTGTTAGGGTAATTTTATAATATTATATTTACCCTTAATTACCCGATTTACCTTTAGCTAAGGTAAATAAAATTTACAGTCGTTGCTATTCATAATTCCTAAAAATAAAAAGTAGCCTATTAACATAATTTGGACCCACTGTTCGAAATATGGAATCCATTTTTTCAAATTCAATACAAAAAAGTTGTAGAAATTAAATTAAAATTAATCTCGTTTTCGAATGAAAACGGGTTTTTGTTTAAAACATTGCAAAAGATTGAATTGATTTAACCTACGAATTCAATGTAAAATCAATGATAATGACATACATTATATTAAATGGTAAAAATATATTCTATTTAAACTTTAAAACATTAAATATTAAAATTTAACCATATAAATTATTACGATGAAAAAATTTGTTTTTCATTAAAATATAGCGTGTTTTTACTATTCATCAAAATATGAAAGTTACCAGAATAATACGAAAAATTTATCCAAAGTAAATTTTTATTTCTTGATTACAAAGAAGAATTTTATTTTGTCAAATTGAACTTATAAACATATCAAAACTATATTTAAAGTGGGTGCACCATCAAAAGGCGGCAAAACTGCATTTTTTTTAAAATACATATTTTACCCGAAAAATTTATTTTGTTCTTATACCATGTTCTAGAAAATGTGTAAGACAAAAAAAATGTTATAAAGTTCAAAATTTAGTTAATACTATTCATAACGGCTAGTTCATAATTATATTATAATAATATATCGTTGTTTAGTAAAACTCGGTATTGCGTACAACACACGCTATCGAGGAAGGTCGTGATTGCGGGTAATGCAAGCCAAGTCAGAGTTGCGTATTGTGCAAGAATCCTTCATTGTTTTGTATACCAAAATCCAACCATATTTCATTTATAAATTTAATATATATATATATATATATATATACTCAATGTTGCATAGAATAACTATTATCAAAATTGTGTGTAACATGATCCAAGAATAGTGTTGCATATATTGCAAGATAATACGGTGTTGCGTATAGCACAAGGTAATATTGGTGTAGCATAAAACATAAGACATTAATGAAATTAAAAAAATATTTTTCATAAAAGCTCGGGGTGTTACATTCTACCCCCCTTAAAATGAATTTCTCCCTCAAAATTCATCGGGGTTATAAATGGTTTACTACTTGAAAGTTTGTTTAATAGAAACCCACATCGTAAAAAGGAATACCAAAACAAGGCTTTAAAAACTAAAGTATGATATGTAACGTTTACCCAAATTAACTCATCACTGGGTTTCCACGTAGGATAACATAGGTGAAAATATGGATATGGAAGAAAAATCTAACCTTCAAGTTCTGATGGAGAGTGGTAGAGAACATGGCTTTAAAAAAGCCAAAAATCACAAAGCCATAAATTTTTGATGATCTAAGGTACCATCTGATTCATCAGATATAAGGGAACTAGGACAACATTTTTTGTTTTCAAGATCATTTCCCTAAAGATGATGAATTAAAAGAAATACTTGCATGATTTTGGTACAATCTCACTGTTGTTCATGAATTGAAGAATTTCCACTTCATCCCTTAAAGAAATGAAGTTGAATTTGTTATTCGTGATGTGTTAGCAGATCATGTGATAGAATGATGGGTCATTCCATCTCTTTCAAACAAAAGTTTAGAAAAAGTTATAAGTCCATCTTATGGTTATATTAATCGCATATGGTTCCAAAAATGAACTTATAATTCATATATCATACTGCTTAATAAAATAAAACTAGTTTCTACTAACCAGGGAATTCCTATAGGCCAGTGGTAGGTGATAAAGGCCAGTCGCACATCGGTTGTGGGTTCGATTCCCATAGCCTTGTCCGACGCGATGGGCTGTCGCCCGTCCTGCAGGTTTTCCTTTTTCTAAAACTACATTACTATATCATCCCATCAATAATATCGAAAAAAGGTTTTATCCTTAAACAATACTAACTTATGTCCAACATAATCCATTCCAATCTTTAGGCATATCCATAATATTGCAGTCCATTGACATATTATAGTGAAAACGATTACCAGATATTTCATATAAGAAGCATGTTAATACCATCGTTGATCCCCATATATCATAAGATATGTCTTGTTGGTCACATTACAAACATTTGAAGGCTTTAATCATGTATTCTCTTGAAAAAATAATACCCATTGAACATTAGTGAAAACATGAATGTAGTTAAAAGTTTACACTTTCCACATACCAAAATCCTCAAAATTCTTTATACTCGAACCATGATATCACTTAGTCCTTATATCAATCATGAGCTCATGAATACAATCAAACATCTCATTATCTTCTTATTCCTTCATTATGCGCATATCATCTACTTTAAAAAAATATCTGAATGACATTCCATGGTTACTAGTACCATTCAACATATACATTCAAATACTTTTAGGAAAAACAATAGTGTAACAATCCTTAGATGATTCTTTAGTCCATAGAACCATTAACAATACAACATAACTCTCGATAAACATACAATCATTCCACTACCTTCTAAAACAACCGACTGAGCTTCAACACTTCTTTCAGCTCATATATCATTTGTAGTCTCCTCATCATCATCCACATAAATAATACCCATATGACCATACTGATTCTCTTCATGAGATTTTCAATTAGGGCATTGGTTTGAATAATGCCCGTACATTCCACATTTAAAACATCTAATCATTGTTGATGTCGTAGCAATACCATTATCCTTTTCCATGGTGTTAACTGAACCTTTTCCTTTGCACTTACTGGCTTTGTGTCCTTCTTTTCCACACACAAAGCATCTTCCAGTTCCTTTGAAACAATCTCCCTGATGCCTCTTCCCACTTGATTTACATGAGGGAAATTGAACTTTCTTTCCTCTATGATCATCATGAAACTCCATCTTTCTCTTATTATCTGAGTCAGGAAACTTACCAAAGTTGAGATTATTGATCATATTATGAGATTTCTGATTAGGCATAATAACGATGTTTGGACTTCCAGATCCCATTTCATTTGGTTTCTCATGAAGAAAATCATTCCATTGTCCATCATATCCTCTATTATCATGAATCTTCCTGTTTCCAGCCATTTTCTAAAACCCAAAAAGAATAGTGTGAGAGGAAAAAATCATTCTAGGGAAAACAACATAGTAAAGGGGGAGCACCCTCAATATCTAACATCTTAGGTTAAATTCTAAGATCGTTACCGTAGTTCGAGGACTATATCCTATACGTATTATTATCCTTAGGTACATCCCTAGACATACCATAGAAATATCTCTAGGGATCTCACTAACGTTTTCGCATCCTAGTTTCCAAAGGTTGACTAAACCTTTCCTCTGATACCAACTGTAGAGACCCTAAGCTTGACGTACATGGACATTACATTACTTTTTTGGAATACATAATACATAACAAAAATAGACACACAAGGACCGTAATATTTTAGTGTCTTTGTAAACTTGAAACGTAATATTCTAATCGTGGTGAAAGGTCTTCAACATCTCCCATAAAGATCTTCCAATTTTTGTTTCCTAACCTAAAACCTTTATTTTGATCCTGGGGGAAAATAACACATTAAAAGGGTGAGATCAAATGCTCAGTAAGGGTAGGTATGGATAAAATAGAACATACCATATACATTGGAACTTAAAAACATGAACATAATGTTTAAACATTAAAATCTTGAGCAACGACATAAAAAATGGAAGTACATAACGCATAGATCATAATGGAACATAAACCATGATAAAATAGCATGGGAATAAAACATGTAATTGTGGAATCCATTAAGGAAATGTAATTATTTCCATAGTAGCCAAGGCATTGCTGCCAAGACCATCTTAGTGGACAAAGTCCCATTCTGAATCGAGTTCACTCCTCATTTCAGTCCTGTAACACTGAACCGGATTAACATATCTTTCCAGCCATGTCTATCTCTTGAGATATAAAATATTTACCCAATGAATTTTAGGGAGATATAGGTCCCACCCATCTCATAATGAAATAATTCTTACTTGTGCCACAAAATAAACATACATCATTCATAAAAACCCAATAAATAAAATGGGTTTCATAAACATCATACCATCATCACATAATTCATATAAAAGAAATAAATATCATTTCATAATAAGACAAGTGAAACCATGTAAATCATAGAGACATTATACTTAAAACATACACATATGAAATAATGTCATCTTAGATGAAAATGGTTTTGATAAAACACTTTAAATGAATTCTTGAGGAAAATATCCTTTTTTCTTCAAAATCATTTTCTTTCCACAAAATGTCATGCAATTTTAGAAGAAAAGGGTTTTGTTGAAAATAGTCATGAAATCTTTTGAAGGAAGATTCATGAAAATAAGGCTTTATAAAACCATAAAAATCCTTTCATGCCGTATACGTTAAAAAACATTATTATAGTACTTTTGTCGGAAAAGTAAAAAAAGTACCTCGTAACGTAAACAAAAGAAAGATTCCTTACTTACCATGTAGTAAAAGTCAAAAGTGGGTAAAAAGTAATTTAAACATACATGAACCCATTTTTAGGAAACATGGACATGGATGATAACAATAACCCCAGAAAATACTTACGATTAAGCAATCTCGGATAAAAATGAGATTTGCAAAATTATCCCTTACCTTAGGTCTGATATGCTTCATATGTATCCGAACCTCCTGTATAATGATTTAGATAATGTTACTGACTTATTACATAATCATATTAATTTGTTATTATATAATATATGGTTCACTTATGACTTTATATTACCCGTTCTTTTGTAAATTCCATCTTAAAGAGCGTTTTGGGTAAAATCGTTTCATTTGTCGTCCGTGTTTTGACTTGTAATTATTCATATGATTACTTAGATCACGATTACATAATTCCAGAATATAAAAAACGATTTATATATAATATATATTCAGAATATATATATATATATATATATAATAGATCGATAAATGGAAAGAAATACACTGTTCATGGAGACGGTATGCCGTACGAACACATGAATGTTGTCTTCGTTTCCTCATTGAATTGAATGGAATTAATTGGATCACATACACATATATATATATATATGTATATACATAAATCCAGTATCATTATAATGTCATATATTTCATGATTACTTATTATATATACTTTATAATCATTTATGAATGGTTAATTATTTAGAATGAACCTCATCGTGTCGTGGAGACGGTATTCCGTACGTATGCACGAGCGATGATATCGTTCCCATGATCATGAAATTTTATTGAAGTTTATGTATACTATTACAGAATCAATATCACTTTACAATAATCATATATTGTTATTATTTACACCATTATACCCATCCAAGTACGGTGGTGGTGGAAAGTAGATTACACCACGGCGTGGAGACGATATTCCGTACGTACGCACGCGCGGTGATTTCGTTTTTCGTAGGATGAATAGATGGTGAAATAGGGTTGTTTCATACTTATAATAACATATCAGTATATGAGTGATACAGATGTTATTACTTCATAATGAAACAACCTATGAAGAAGAAGTTGAAGAAGAAAGAAGCTTGAAAGAATCAGGAGAAGAAATTACCTCTTCTTCAATACGCCTCTTTGAAACCTCCTCTTAGGGCCATAAGATTGGTCATTAAAGTAGAAAAGACCCTATAGGATGTTTATAGGGAAGTGGATAAGATAATTTGGCAGGGTTTTTCCAAGCTTGAAGGCTCAAATTTGTGTGAGGAGGAGAGGGAGTAGGTTCCCTTTTATAAGGGAGGAGAGAGGCACCTTTGGAATTCTAAAAAATATTAAATTATAATAAATCTAACCCCACTTAAAAACCTCCAAAAATGACTCATATTCGAATATTTGATGATATAGGGTTGTAATCGCATCAACCAATCAAATTTATACATGTTTTGATATTATTTTAATCCTTATCATTTTGATTTATCCTTATTTAATCTATTTAAGTTTATTTGTGGTAATAAAATTCTAAATTTTAAATTATAACAAAGAATTACTTATCTGTTGTGAATTTTCCATAATTATTTACATTATAACATTATATACCATATAAATTTAAATTTATAATTTTTAAATATTTTTGTGATTTGTAAACAATTTTATAATATGTTATTATTATAAAATAACAATAGTGTCAATTTTGACACTATTCATTTATTTGAATTTAAATAAAATATATACAGAATATATGTTCGAACTAAAAGATTTAATATATTCATAAAAGGTCATATGTGTCTATAAAATTATTGGATCACATTAAATAGTTCATATAATGTTTATTTTATTATTTTTAAAACCATTTATTTGGTTTATCTCTTAATAAAATAATTACTACAACATTTTTGTATAATTATTTAATATATTTATTTGTTGAATAAAAATTGAAAATAAAATCCTATGATGAAGATATATCCATTACCTTTCACGATAATACTTTTACTAGAATTTTTCATCTTAAAATCAAAATATTTAAATTGTTATATTTATTAAATTATGAAGGTGAAAACTTTGGCATCATTTAAAATAAAATAATATAAGTGTCATAATCACTTTTATAAGGATCCAAACGGTTATATATTAGGTCATTGGATGATTAAGGTGTATATATACACTACCAATAAGTTTTGGTCAGGTTTTTGGTCTTTTTAATGGGTATTATCATTTCAATAAAAACTATATTACTTATTTCCTAATTAATAAATAATTTCTGTATCATTAATGTATCACCGTTAATGACAATTATTTAATCCCTAAAAATTATAAATAAATTATCATGATGTAGATAATTTTATTAGATTTTTGGAGACTATTTATGTTCTATGTTTTATGATGTTTATCACTAAATTAAAATTATTATACTTATAAGATTTAAGAGAGTGACATGTTGTCACTTTCTTTGATTTTAATAATAATTAAATTATTTTCATGGTCAAAAGTCCATAAAATTAATCTCATCCAACCCTTAGTTGATATGGGTTTACTTTTATCCATCCAATAGAATTTTGGAATGTGTTAGGGTAATTTTATAATATTATATTTACCCTTAATTACCGGATTTACCTTTAACTGAGGTAAATAAAATTTACCGTAGTTACTATTCATAATTCCAAAAAATAAAAAAGTGGCCTATTAACATAATTTGGACCCAATGATTCCAAATATGGAATCCATATTTCCAAATTCAATACACAGAAGTTGTAGAAATTAAATTAAAATTAATCCCGTTGTCGGATGAAAACGAGTTTTTCTTTAAAACATTACAAAAGATTGAATTGATTTAACCTACGAATTAAATATAAAATCAATGCTAATTACATACATTATATTATATGGTAAAAATATATTCTATTTATACTTTAAAGCCATTAAATATTATAATTTAACCATATAAATTATTACGATGAAAAAAGATGTTTTTCATTAAAATATAGCGTGTTTTTACTATTCATCAAAATATGAAAGTTACCAGAATAATACGAAAAATTTATCCAAAGTAAATTTTTATTTATTGATTCCAAGATGATTGTTATTTTGTCAAATTGAACTAATAAACATGTCAAAAACTAGATTTAAAGTGGGTACACCATCAAAAGGCGGCAAAACTGCATTTTTTGAAAAATACTTATTTTACCCGAAAAATTTATTTTGTTCTTATACCATGTTCTAGAAAATGTGTAAGATGAAAAATAATGTTATAAAATTCAAATTTTAGTTAATACTATTCATAACAGCTAGTTTATAATAATATTATAATAATATATCGTTGTTTAGTAAAACCCGGTATTGCGTACAACACACGCTATCGAGGAAGGTCACGATTGCTTGTAATGCAAGCCAAGTTAGGGTTGCGTGTTGTGCATGAATCCTTCATTGTTTCGTATAATAGAATCCAACCATATTTCATTTATACATTGAATATATATATATATACTCAATGTTTCATATAATAACTATTATCAAAATTGTGTGTAACACGATCCAAGAATAGTGTTGCGTATACTGCAAGATAATACGGTGTTGCATATAGCGCAAGGTAATCTTCGTGTAGAATAAAACACAAGACATTAATGAAATTAAAAGAATATTTTTCATAAAATCTCGTGGTGTTACAGCATCCATCTGTCAAGGATGCACAGATTGTTTCCCTGAATTCTCTCTTTCCAAAGGCGGGTGGCATCTGCCGCTTATTCAGGGACATTTTCTCTATGATCGAAATGGGATTATGGGATGTTGGTTCCTCCTTTTGTGGATTCCTCCTTGGAACTTGTTTCCTTGTCCAAATCACCCTCAGGGATTTGAGTCATGGTTTGTAAATCTCATTCTTGGTTCCATATCTTTATGGATGTTGATTAATTACACTACATCCATTAGGAAATTCCATGGGGTATTGACATGGTAGAAACATTCACTCAGAGTAGATGAAAACATTAAGCATTTCTAGACATCTCAGGATGTGTCGACATTGGGGAACCATTATTCTTTCTCATAAGAGGGAATCTAAAGGGTGCATAACCAGAGTCATCCCATATCAGTCGTGGGTATAATATGTCGGAATAATGTCTCTGAGGTTTTCCTTATCTTTCCATATTTAACATGGGGTATGTCATGAGTTTATTGTCTTGCAGATACGGTTATGCCAAAGTCATGTCTTCCAAGGTTTTCCTCAAGAATTTCATGTTTAACATGAGGTGTGCTGAAAATTTAATGTCTTATGGAGATAGAATAAGAGTGATTAGAACATCCCATAGGGATGTATTAGATTGATATGTCTCTAGAAGGGATAACCTAGAGTGTATTCCATGTGGAGTGATTAGAATGCTCACTAAGAGTAGACCCAAGATCAGAGTGCACCCTAGATAGTGGTAATCCAAGGTTTACCATTGGTTGGGATTGAACCTCATGGAGGTTTCCTACGTACCCTAATGAGGAGATAGGGATCAAATCCCATGCAGTTCAAATGGGTGATGAATCAGGGGGTACACAAAGGAAAACAACCCGAAGACATGTTGGGTCTTATGCATGGATAACAACCCATTGCCTGAGGTGCAGTCTTGGTTATATGATTATGGATTGTGTGGGGCATATGCATGGTTAGTTACCCAAGGGAATGGCATGATTTCACCGGGATGTGGTCTCTCAGGTAAGAATCTGGATGGGTATTGATGGTTGAGGATAGATAGATAATGAGATAAACCCAACACAAGGGCAACAGTGATGTTGGTATTTAGCCTCAATGAGACTTCCTATGTATCCCTGTAACACCCCGGGATTTTATGAAAAGTATTCTTTTTAATTTCATTAATGTCTTGTGTTGTATGCTACACCAAAAGGAGCTTTCACAACACACATCCTTGACTTTCCTTGTATTACACGCAATCACGACCTTCCTCGATAGCGTGTGTAGTACGCAATAACGGGTTTCACTAAACAATAATATGCTATTAAAATATTATTAAAACTAGCCGTTATGAATAATAATACACACTTTTTGAAATTTAGTAAATTTTATTTTCAAAACGGACTTCATTTTTGGATTCGGAATATCGAAATTATCGTAGGGTGATATTTTGGTACTTTTTGGATAACTTTCATTTTCTGATGAATAGTGAAAATTAATAAATTTTAATTAAAAACAACCTTTTTAATAGAAATAATTAATAGTCATAAATTATTAATTTGAGTGGTTTTAAATTATATTTAGAATATATTTTTACAATTTAATACAATGTTGGTTATTGGATGTAATTTCACATTTAAGCCAGACATAAACAACTGTCAATCTTTTGATATTTATTATCTCTTAAGAACACGCTATTTGTTTTGACGACGGGAATTAATTTTTAAATTAATTAATGAACTAATATGTTTTGAATTTGGTAAAATAGACATAATTTTTGAATTAATAGTATCAAATATAGCTTAGGCCTAATTTTTGGTATTTTTCTGGAAACTTTCATTTTTTGATGAATAGTGAAACCACTAAGTGGTAGTTAAAAAAATGAATTTTTCATAAAACATAATTTTACCACTTTTGTGAGTGGAATTTCAAAAATCCGAGAGAAAAGGATGATATCAGTAATTAAAATGTGGTTCAATGAGATGAAAATAATTTTTGGTGAATAGTAACTTTTTACTTTTTTTACCACAGTTAAAAATAAATAGGGTAATTAAGGGTAAAAATGATATTATTATTACCCTAACACATGTTCTAATTCTACTAGATAAGTGTAATTCGACCAAAAACAACCTTATAAATAAAATATGACCATATAGGCCCACTTGGATTAGACTAGGATATTTATTATTAATTTATTTAAAGAAGGGATAAAATAGTTAAAATCAAAGTCAAATAAGTATATCATTTTTAATATAGGGTTATACATAAGATAAATTAGACTATAAATATTCATTAGAAAGATAAAAATATTTCCTACATAATGGTATTTTTTTAATTTTTTTACATTAAATAATTTAATTTATTTATGACACAAAGATGATGGAGTAATTATCTTATTAATGAAATATTGACATAATTGATGTTATAAATACCCAAATAAATGTAATTTGAGACTTTTTTTGAATTAAACTAATTTTCTAGGTTAATATGACATTTTAGTATTAATTTAATTAACTTTTTTTAGAATTAATCATTATGTTATGATTTTTAAAAAATCCTTTACTAAATAGTGTCAAAATTGACATTAAATAGTTTTTAAAACAAATATTATATTATTAATTGTTATTTTTTTCCTAAAAATCTATGGTTCGGCCAAATGACATAGATAAGGTTATATATATTAATTATAAACAACTTGGGGTTCTTTTGGCTTGTTATAGTAAGTTTATTAACCTTATAGTGTAAGAACACAAAAAGACAAGATAAAAGTAAAATTATCTAACATAAAGTTAAATATAAATTATAAGGTTAAAATAGGATCCTAAACTTTCCTAAATTCTATTGTATGAGAGGATTTAGACCCATCCCCACCTTATCTTCGAAATAAATCAATTTGGAGCTATTTAAAACCGAATTTGGCTTTATAATAAAATAATATTTTTTTTATTCCAAAGGTGCCCCTCTCCTCCTTTATAAAAGGGAACCTCCTCCCTCTCTTCCTCACACAACTTTGAGCCTTCATGCTCGGCCAAAACCTCTCAAATTATCTTCTAAACTTCCCTATAAACATCCTAGAGGTTTTGGTCTTCCTCAAAGACCAATTTCAGTGCCCTAAAAGGAGATCTCAAAGAGGCGCTTAAAAGAAGAGGTAATTTTCGTTACCGATTATTTCAACATTATTTCTTCTTCCACTTCTTCTTCTTAGGTTTTTTCATTATGAAGTAATAACATCAGTATAAATCATATACTGATATGTTATTATATGTATGAAACAACCCTATTTCACCATCTATCCATCCTATGGAAAACAAAATCACCGTGCGTGCATACGTACGGAATACCGTCTCCACGCCGTGGTGTAATCTATTTTCCACAACCCCCTTACTTGGATGGGTATAATGGTGTAAATAATGACTATATATGACTATTATAAAGGTATATTTATTCTGAAATAGTATACATACACTCTAATACAATTCCAAAATCATGAGAACGATATCATCGCTCGTGCGTACGTACGGACTACCGTCTCCACGACGTGATTAGATTCATTTTCCACGTTAACCATTCATGAATGATTATAAAGAATATATAATAAGTAATCATGAAATATATGACATAATAATGATACTTTATTTATGTGTATATATATTTATGTCATCTGCATAATTCCATTCAACTCAATAAGGAAACTAAAACAGCATTCATGTGTACGTACGGCCTACCCTCTCCATGAACGGTGTATTTATTTCCATTTAATGATCTATTATATATATGTATATTCTGAATATATATTATATATAAATCATCTTTTATATTATGTAATTAAGTAATCATGATCTAAGTAATCATATTAATTATTACAAGTCAAAACACGGACGACAAATGAAATGATTTTACCCAAAATGCTCTTTAACATGGAATTTACAAAAGAACGGGTAAAATAAAGTCATAAGTGAACCATATATGATATCATAACAATGAGTATGATTCTGGAATTAGTCAATGGCATTATTTAAATCATTATACAGGAGGTTTGGACACTTACGAAGCAAATCGGACCTAAGGTAAGGGAAAATATCACAATCTCATTTTTATCGGATATTGTTTATACTTTGGTATTTACTAGGGTGTATTATATCATCCACGTCCATGTTCCCTCAATATGTAATATTGTTTACATCCACCTAAAATTTTTTAAATCCGATTTTACCTTTCCGTGAGTTTTTAGTGAAGGATATGAAAGGAATAGTTTGTCGTTTTTCGTACGAAGTACTTTTTGACTTTTCCGACAAAAGTACGAGAAGAATGTTTTTTTAACTTATACAGAATGAATGGATTTTTAAAACATTATTTCAAAGAATATTCATTTACAATTTTTCAAGTTTATTTTTAATCAACTTCTTTTAGTTTAAAATTGTATGACATGTTAAGAAAGGAAAAATATTTTTGAGGTAGAAAGGATATTTTCCTCAAAAATGGAGTTCAAGTGTTTTATCAAAATTATTTTCCATCTAAGATAATAAAGGGTTTTGTTTCTATCCCTATTTTTACATTGATTTGATTATGTTATGATGGAATTATTTTTATTATGTCCTTTTATCTTATATGGATTATGTTATGATGGCATGATGTTTAAGATTCCCATTTTTATTACATGGGTTATGCAATGATGTATGATTTTTGATTTTGTGGAACACATAAGAATGGTATCATTATGAGATGGGTGGGACCTATATCTCCCTCCAATGCATTGGGTAAAGATTTTATATCTCATGAGATAGACATGGCCGGAATGGCAGGTTTAACCGGTTTAGTGAAACAGGACTGAAAAGAGGAGTGAACTCGGTTCAGAAATGGACTTTGTCTACTAAGATAGTCTTGGCAACGAGTCTTGACTAATAAGAAATGATTCGCGATGATTATGTTTGTATTTCACAAAGTTTCCTGTTTTAAGTTATGATTATTGGGATTACGTTTCACTACTATGATTTATCCCATGTTATGAAATTATGATATCTTTTGCAAGTTAAGATTTCCAAAAGTTATGTTCTTATGTATATGATATGATTGATATTTCTTTTGTTTACCCTTCCTGAGCATTTGATATCACCCTTTTATGTTTTATTTTTTCCAGGATATAAAGAAAGGTTTTAGGTAAAAAAAAGGAAGATCTTTATGGGAGATGTTGAAGATCTTTCACCACGATTAGAAGATTATATTCCGAGTTTCCAAAGACACTAAACTATTACGGTCCTTGTGTGTGTGTGTTTTTGCTATGTACTAAGTATTCTGCAAAAGTAATGTAATGTCCATGTATGTTATGCTTAGGGTCTCTACAGTTGGTATCAGAGGAAAGGTTTAGTCAACCTTTGGAAACTAGGATGCGATAACTTTAGTGAGATCCCTAGAGATATTTGTAAGGTATGTATTGGGATGTCCCTAAGGTTACGTATAAGTATAGGTTATAGTAATCGAATTACGATAACCTAAGATGTTAGATATTGAAGGTACTCCCCCTTTATTATGTTGTTTTCCCTAGCATGATTTTTCCTCTCACACTATTCTTTTTGGGTTTTAGACGATGGCTGGAACCCGAAGGAACCATGTTGATCAATGCAATGGACAATGCAATGATTGTCCTCATGAGCAAACAAATGTTATGGGAGATGGAGTGAAAAATCTTATTGCTATACTTACACAAGATATGAATCATTCTGGACTTCCAAATGAGCAGAGAAGGGAACAATATTCTATTGAGTCCTTCATGAGGCAACGTCCACCTTCTTTCAGTGGGTCTTCTGATCCACTTGTTACTGAACAATGGATCAGTACCACTGAAAAGATATTTTCAGTTGTTCAATGTTCTGAGCATGATTAAGTCATCTTAGAAGTATATCATTTGGAAGGTGAAGCTGATCAATGGTGAAATCTTATCAATAATACGAGGCCAATATATGAAATTGAGTCCATGGAATGGGATGAGTTCAAGAACTTATTTTTCAATAATTACTTCCCTCGTATTCTTCGAACAAAGATGGAGACGGAGTTTCTTAAACTAAAGCAAAAGGATGATGAATCTGTTGGTGTATACGAAGAGAATTTTACAAGGCTTGAAATGTATGCATATGGCTTTGTCATCCAACCTGAAAGTGAAGTTGATCGATTCTTCAGTGGCTTAAAACCAAATCTTCAAAGGGCATTAGCTATAAGAGACTTCAGTAGCTATGAAGAAATTGTGCACTATGCTATTAAAGTAGAAATGGAAGTTGGTGTTACATATTCATCTCATGGTTTTGACAAGAAACAAAAGATGGAGTTCAAGGATAAATCTCATAATAATGGTGAAAATAAGATGAATGTTTCCTTATGCTCAAAGTGTGGAAAGAATCATGGTGGATATTGTCTTAAAGGGACTAGAAAATGTTTTAAGTGTGGAAAAGAAGGTCATCGAGCAGCTGAGTGTCGAAGTAATGGAAAAATGGTTGCTAATGGTGTGAATAAAGAAAAGACTGCAGAGAACGCACCAACAACACTTCAATGCTTCAAGTGCAATGAAATAGGGAATTATGCTAATCAATGCCCTAATCCAAGGGTTAATGATGATCGACATGAGAAACCACTTAAGGCAAAGGACAAAGGGAAGTCACATGCAATCACTATTGGCAATGTTGAATATGACAACTATGTGGTGGAATGATAAATGTTTATGTAATGGGATTCCAAAATAATGTTGTATATGGTATCGTGGAATATTAGAATATTTATGTATTGGTCTATTGTGTTTTTCAATAATTTTATGGTACCGGTAACCATGAAAAGTGATTGAGATATTTTTGGTAACCAGATGATATGCACATAATGAAGGGATACGAAGATAATGAGATGTTTGATTGTATTCATGAGCTCATGATTGATATAAGGACTAAGTGATATCATGCTTTGAGTATTAATAATTTTGAGGATTTTGGTTTGTGGAAAGTGTTAACTTTTGACTGCATTCATGTTTTCACTAAGGTTCAATGGATATTCATTCTTCAAGAGAATAAATGATTAAGGTATTCACATGTTTGTAATTTGACCAACAAGATATATCTTATGATATATGGGGGATAAATAATGGCATTCACGTGATTGTTATGTGACATTTCAAGCTTGGACTGAATTATTTTAGATAAGCCTAAGGATTGGAATGGATTATGTTGGACATAAGTTAGGATAGAACTTTTTTCGATATTATTGATGGGATGTTATAGTAATTTAGTTTTACAAAAAGGACAACCTGCAGGATGGGTGATAGCCCATCGCGTCGGACAAGGCTGTGGGAATCGAACCCACAACCAAAGTGCGACTGGCCTTTATCACCTACCACTAGCCTATAGAAAGTCCTTATTTAGTAGAAACTAGTTTTATTATATTAAGCAGTATAATATAAGAAGTATAAGTCTATTTTAGGAACCATATATGATTAATCTCACTATAGATGGACTTATGTATTTTTTGATAAATTTTCTAACCTTTTGTTTGAGACAAATGGAATGACCCATCATTCTATCACATGATATGCTAACACATCATGAATGAAAAATTCAACTTCATTTCTTTAAGAGATGAGGTGGAAATTTTCCAAGGAACGACCACCGGTGAGGCTATACCAAAATCACGAAAGTATTTCTTCTAATTCCAATTTCATCAACTTTAGGGATATGATCTGGAAAACCAAATATGTTGTCCTACTGCTCTTATATCCGATGAATCATATGGTACCATAGATCGTCACAAATTTATGGCTTTGTCATTGCTGGCTTTTCCATAGCCATGTTCTCTACCACTCTCCATCAGAACATGATGGTTAGGTTTCTCTTCCATATCCATATTTTCACCTATGTGGAAACCAAGTGATTAGTTTATTTGGGTAACTGTTACGTTTCATACTTTTGTTTTTAAAGATTGGTTTTGGTATTCCTTTTTATGATGTGGGTTTCTATTAAAGAAACTTTTGAGTAGTAAACCATTTATAACCCTGACGAATTTCGAGGGCGAAATTCATTTTAAAGGGGGTAGAATGTAACACCCTGAGATTTTATGAAAAGTATTCTTTTTAATTTCATTAATGTCTTGTGTAGTACGCAATAACGAGTTTCACTAAACAACAATATGCTATTAAAATATTATTAAAACTAGCCGTTATGAATAGTAATAACCACTTTTTGAAATTTGTAAATTTTATTTTCAAAATGGACTTCATTTTTGGATTCAGAATATCGAAATTAGCTTAGGGTGAAATTTTGGTACTTTTCAGATAACTTTCATTTTCTGATGAATAGTGAAAATTACTAAATTTGAATTAAAAACAACCTTTTTAATTGAAATAATTAATAGTGATAAATTATTAATTTTAGTGGTTTTAAATTATATTTAGAATATATTTTTAAAATTTAATACAATTTTGATTATTGGATGTAATTTCTCATTTAAACCAGACATAAACAACTGTCAATCTTTTGATAGTTATTATCTCTAAACAACACGCTATTTGTTTTGATGACGGGAATTAATTTTTAAATTAATTAATGAAACTGATATGTTTTGAATTTGGTAAAATAGATATCATTTTTTAATTCATAATATCAAATATAGCTTAGGCCTAATAGTTGGTATTTTTCTAGAAACTTTCATTTTTTGATTAATAGTGAAACCACTAAGTGGTAGGTAAAAAAAATGAATTTTTCATAAAATTTAATTTTAGTGCTTCTGTGACTGGAATTTCAAAAATCTGAGAGACATGGTTGATGTCATTAAGTAAAAAATTGGTTCAATGAGATGAAAATAATTTTTGGTGAATAGTAAATTTTTACTTTTTTACCACGGTTAAAAGTAAATAGGGTAATTAAGGGTAAAAATGATATAATTATTACCCTAATACATGTCCTAATTCTATTGGATAAGTTTAATTCGACCAAAAACAGCCTTATGAATAAAATATGACCATTTAGTCCCACTTGGATTAGATTAGGATATTTATTATTAATTTATTTAAAGAAGGGTTAAAATAGTTAAAATCAATGTTTAATAAGTATATCATTTTTAATATAGGGTTATACATAAGATAAATTCGACTATGAATATTCATTAGAAATCAAGAAATTTTTCCTACATAATGGTATTTTATTTGTAATTTTTAGAAATTAAATAATTTAATTTATTTATGACACAAAGATGATGCAGTAATTATCTTATTAATAAAATACTGACATAATTGATGTTATAAATACCCGAATAAATGTAATTTGAGACTTTTTATGAATTCCAATAATTTTATAGGTTAATATTACATGTTATTATTGATTTAATTAACTTTTTTAGAACTAATCATTCTGTTATGATTTTTACAAAAATCCATTACTAAATAGTGTCAAAATTGACCTAAAATAGATTTTAAAACAAATATTATTTTATTAATTGTTATTTTATTCATAAAAATCTAAGGTTCAGAAAAATGACTTATATAAGGTTATATATATTAATAATAAACATCTTCGGTTCTTTTGGCTTGTTATAGTATGTTTATTAACCTTATAGTGTAAGAACACAAAAAGACACGATAAAAGTAAAATAATCTAACTTAAAGTTAAATATAAATTATAAGGTTAAAATAGGAACCTAAACTTTTCTAAATTATATTTGATGAGGGGATTTAGACCCATCCCCACCTTATCTTTGAAATAAATCAATTTTGAGCTATTTAAAACCGAATTTGGCTTTATAATAAAATAATATATTTTGTTATTCCAAAGGTACCCCTCTCCTCGTTTATAAAAGGGCACCTCCTCCATCTCGTCCTCACACCACTTTTAGCCTTCAATCTCGGAAAAACCCTGCCAAATTATCTTCTCCACTTCCCTAGAAACATCCTAGAGGTTCGGGTCTTTCTCAAAGACCAATTTTAGTGCCCTAAAAGGAGATCTCAAAGAGGCGCTTCGAAGAAGAGGTAATGTTCGTTACTGATTCTTTCAACTTTATTTCTTCTTCCTCTTATTATTCTTAGGTTGTTTCATTATGAAGTAATAACATCAGTATCAATAATATACTGATATTTT
Source organism: Viscum album (assembly GCA_963277665.1). Lineage (NCBI taxonomy): Eukaryota > Viridiplantae > Streptophyta > Magnoliopsida > Santalales > Viscaceae > Viscum > Viscum album. The sequence goes on from OY728140.1 coordinate 1,012,825,575, forward strand.
ATTATAAGTATGAAAAAACCCTATTTCACCATCTATCCATCCTACAGAAAATGAAATCACCGCTCGTGCGTACGTACGGAATACCGTCTCCACGCCGTGGTGTAATCTATTTTCCACCACCACCTTACTTGGATGGGTATAATGGTGTAAATAATGAATATATATTACTATTATAAAGTGATATTGATTCTGAAATAGTATACATAGACTCCAATACAATTCCACGATCATGAGAATGATATCATCGCTTGTACGTATGTACGGACTACCGTCTCCACGATGTGATGAGATTCATTCTCCACGTTAACCATTCATGAATGATTATAAAGTATATATAATAATTAATCATGAAATATAATACATAATAATGATACGGTATTTATGTGTATATATATTTATGTCATCTTCTTAATTCCATTCAACTAAATAAGGAAACGAAAACAGCGTTTATGCGTACGTACGACCTACCGTCTCCATGAACGGTGTATTTATTTCCATTTACTGATCTATTATATATATGTATATTCTGAATATATATTATATATAAATCATGTTTTATATTCTGTAATTAAGTAATCATGATCTAAGTAATCATATGAATAATTACAAGTCAAAACACGGACGACAAATGAAATGATTTTACCCAAAACGCTCATTAACATGGAATTTACAAAAGAAAAGGAAAATAAAGTCATAAGTAAACCATATAGGATATCATAACAATGATTATGATTCTGGAATAAGTAAATGACATTATTTAAATCATTATACAGGAGGTTAGGATACTTATGAAGCAAATCAGACCTAAGGTAAGGGAAAATTTCACAATCTCATTTTTATCTGAGATTGTTTATACTTTGGTATTTACTACGGTGTATTTTATCATCCACATCCATGTTCCCTCAATATGTAATATTTTTTCCATCCACCTACAATTTTTTAAATCCAATTTCACCCTTTAGTGAGTTTTTAGTAAAGGATATGAAAGGAATCTTTTGTCGTTTTTCGTACGAAGTACTTTTTGACTTTTCCGACAAAAGTACGAGAAGAATGTTTTTTTAAATTATACGGAATGAATGGATTTTTAAAACATTATTTCCAAGAATATTCCTTTACAAGTTTTCAAGTTTATTTTTAATCAACTTATTTTATTTTAAAATTGTATGACATGTAAAGAAAGGAAAAATGTTTTTTAGGTAGAAAGGATATTTTCCTCAAGAATGGAGTTCAAGTGTTTTATCAAAATTATTTTCCATCTAAGATAATAAATGGTTCTGTTTCAATCCCTATTTTTAAATTGATTTTATTATGTTGTGATGGAATTATTTTTATTATTTCCTTTTATCTTATATGGATTATGTTATGATGGCATGATGTTTAAGATTCCCATTTTTATTACATGGGTTATGCAATGATGTATGATTTTTTATTTTGTGGCACACATAAGAATGGTATCATTATGAGATGGGCGGGACCTATATCGCCCTCTAATTCATTGGGTAAATATTTTATATCTCATGAGATAGACATGGCTGGAACGGCAGGTTAAACCGGTTCAGTGAAACTGGACTGAAACGAGGAGTGAACTCAGTTCAGAAATGGACTTTGTCCACTAAGATAGTCTTGGCAATGAGTCTTGACTAATAAGAAATGATTCTCTATGATTATGTGTGTATGCCAAAAAGTTTCATTTTTTATGTTATGATTATTGGGATTACATTTCACTACTATGATTTATCCCATGTTATGAAATTATGATATCTTTTGCAGGTTAAGATTTCCAAAAGTTATGTTATTATGTATATGATGTGATTGATATTTCTTTTGTTTACCCTTACTGAGAATTTGAGCTCACCCTTTTATGTTTTCTTTTCTCCAGGATATAAAGAAAGGTTTTAGGTAAAAAAAAGAAGATCTTTATGGGAGATGTTGAAGATCTCTCACCACGATTAAAAGATTATATTCCGAATTTCCAAAGACACTAAACTATTACAGTCCTTGTGTGTGTGTGTTTTTGTTATGTACTAAGTATTCCGAAAAAGTAATGTAATGTCCATGTACCTTAAGATTAGGGTCTGTACAATCCCCATGGTAGGAAACAAATGTACACATTGTTCAGTGGGGCGATGAGACACCTGAGGAGGAGCCCGCGAGAATGGATGTATGGATGGGACCTGGAGGAAGTGGAACCACAATGTTGGAGAATGACCTTCCCAAAACACATAGGCTCGAGGGAAAGACCATCATGAGACATGGGTGACTTTATTGAACCTCAGGGAGGCTTCCTACATATCTCCGAGGAAGAGAATCAAATTCCACATAGTTCAAGATGGGGGCATACAATTAGGGTGTGTACATAGTACAACGACCCAATGGTATACTGGGTCTAACACATGGTTAGCAGCCTGAATTAGTCTGACACCATAGGGGTGGACTGGAGATGTGGGTCCTGAAAAAGGGGACTATGATGGATTATCGTTGATTTTATTCTATAATGGCTAAACACTGGTTGGCTGAAAACAACGTATTGTCTTCAATCGGGGAACACAAGGTCTTACTGTCGATTCGGGAAATGACTTACCATTGATTATGGATCACAACAGATTACTATTGATTGTGGATCACAATGACTCACCCCTAGATAGGGTCACAATGGCTTACTGCAGGATGGGTTTGAAACTTAGGAATGCTTTCTATGTATCATGTCTAGGAGATAGGGATAAAATCCCATGAAGTTTGAATGTGTACAGTTTACCGTCATGTGAGATAAAAAGGGGTGTACAGTTTAACGTCGTGCAGGATGAGGTTAAACTGATGTGAAGTGGTTTGGATTGTTTTTTGAACTGACATAAAGGGGGTCGGGACCAGTAGGTGTTGGGATTGAACCTCGAGGAGTCTTTCTACATACCCTTCTTTGTCAATGATCAATGTCCACGTAGTACAGGAGTGTTTGGTGAACTGACATGAAGGGGTCAAGTCCAGTAGGTGTTGGCCTTGAACCTTGGGGAGGATTCATACATACCTTTCCTTAGAAAAAATCAAAGTCCATGTAGATCTAGAATGTTTGGGGAACCGACATGAAGGGGGCCAAAACTAGCAGGTGTTGGGATTGATCTTCTGGGAGACTTTCTACATACCTTGCCTTGGCAGGGATCAAAGTCCACTTAGTTTTGAAGGTGTCTTGGGGGTTATACTCTAAGACAGCCTAGATAACATTCCATGGTCGATGCATACTCTATGATCACATGATTCATACTCGGTGTGATAAAAAAGAGGCAACAACAGACTTGACAATCATGGTGCAGAGGTTCGGCCAAGAAAAATGGTGAATGGGGATTACACATGGAAGCTGCTCGGGTGCCGCTATGGAGTGGAAATAGTGACTCGGGATTATGCAAGGAAGCTGCATGGGTGCCACAATGGAGTTAAAATGTTTTATAAGGCTTATGTGAGGAAGATTCTTGGGTGCCACTATGGAGCAGTAATGGTGGATAGAGATTAAGCAAGGAAGGTTCTCGGGTGCCACTATAGAGCAGAAATGGTGGATGGAGCTTACGCAAGGAAGCTTCCAGGGTGTCACTATTGAGCAGAAATGGTCAGTGGAAATTACGCAAGGAAACTACCAGGGTTCCGCTATGGAGCGGCAATGGTGGATGGGGATTAAGCAATGAAGCTTCCCAGGTGTCTCTATGGAGCAGCAATGGTGGATGGGGATTACCCAAGGAAACTGCTGGGGTGCTACTATAGAGTGGAAATGGTGGATGGGGATTACACAAGGAAGCTTCCTGGGTTCGGCTATGGAGTGGAAATGGTTGATGGGGCATACACAAGGAAGTTTTCTGGGTACCACTATGGAGTGGAAATGGTTGATGTGGATTATGCAAGGAATCTTCCCGAGTGCCGTTATGGAGCGGAAATTGTAGACGGGTCTTATGCAAGGAAGGTTCATGGGTGCCTCTATGGGGTGACAATGGTGGATGGGTATTATGAAAGGAAGTTTCATGGATGCTGCTATGGAGAAGAAATGGTGGATAGGGCTTATGCAAGGAATATTCCCAGGTGCCGCTATAGAGCAGAAATGGTGAATGGGGCTTACGCAAGGAAGATTCCCGGGTGCATTCCTTGTTTCTGGACATGAGGGAATCCTGACTCACTGGTGGAATGAGGCATACATTTGGGGCTTACACCTATGTGCAAGTGCACAAGTGGTATAATTCCAAGGGCTTTGGAATCAGTCTGAACAAAGGGATATGAAAAGTGTGAGTCTTGTTCCTGGAATTCGGAATGCGGTGAGGGTGGTGTGACAATGGCAGATAACTTTTGAATGTGTTCGAAACACATCATCCATATTGTGTTATCCTGAAATGGGGACAAAAATTGAGGGTCTACTGTTGACCATGTTTGAAACATAGGACCTATCTCAAAGTGTCATCAAAATACATCAGGGGTGTTGGCCTAGAACGGTAGGTGAGACGAGGCGACATGGGACCAGGCCGTTAGGGGGTCCCTTCATAAATGAAAGAGTATGAAGATCTAAATGTAGTATGAATTACTCATAATGTGGAGTGACAAAATGTTTTAATGTATTCCAATTATCTTGAAATTATTCCATTGTAATCATGGCATGAGGTATCTTATGCTTGTCACATAAGCCATCTCTTATTTGGAACAAGAGGAATCCTATTATTGAATTATAGGGAAAACTATAGTTTAAAGTCATATAGTGGGGAATATTGGAATATTATGTTTGGAACATAAGGCATCACTTATTTGGAACAAGTGGCATCCTATTATTGAATGATAGGGTGTACTAAAGTTTATAGTCATGTAGTGAGGACTACTGGCATCTTATGATTGAAGAATAAGGCATTCCTTGTTTGGGGATAGAGGAATCATATGTTTGTCGTATAGGTTTTATGAAAATTTAAAGTCATATAGATAGTAATATTAGGCATTAGGAACCTATAAATGGCTAGTGTTGGGACTTACATAGAATCAGTCCTTTCTGGTTCATCCTGGCATAGGATGTCAGGTGATTGGGTGTGGAGGAGTTGTTTGAGGAATGGTTCGAGTCAAGGTACTCGGGGAATTGATGATGGGAAACTCAAATGAAAACATGTGATATGGACCAAAAGGAATATGTCGACTCAAGGTATTTCTTAGTGTTTGCAGGAGTATCTCAAATCATTGTATTCCATATGTGTATGTTTGTTGAGATTGAGGGAACAATGGAAAAAGCTAATTCCCCAGCCTGAAAAGTTCACAGTGCGTATGATATACCCTCAATGCATTCCTCCAACCCATTGCCTATTGGAGGTTGGATTCATGCATCATTATCTCGCTTCTATCATTTACGAACTAGGAGGGGTACATTTGAGGGGATGGAGACATGACATGGTAGTATTATAGGGTATTGTTGAGGGATAATATTGAGTTCTGTTATAGTCACTCGTGAGGAACACATGGTTTGTTATGGAAATGATGTCAGATCAACCTATTATGCATTGTAAACAAGTAAAATTTACAATGAAACTCATATTTATGTCCCCTATTATTCATATTGAATACATTTATGTTTATCTAGATGAGTAATAAAATTGATACTGGCTATAGGGTTTAGAACTAGGAAAGGATCATGCATCATAATATTTTCAACGTTGTTTGAATAGGTTATATCATGGTATTAGTTTAAATATTATTTTATAAATAAATATTAAATATTACATAATCTAGTTTTAGGTGTCCCTAACCATTTTTTTCATTAGAGGTTATGGATCCAGGATGACATCCTCATCAGGTTAGTGTTGAATTTTTTAGAAGATGTGTAAATAGATCATCATGTAGTTTAGGTTGGTGACAATAACACTTGGAGGAGGACACTTTCATATTTTCAGAAACACATTCTACAGAGGTATGATGGCTCAATTTTGGAATCAGTTACCGAAGGCTATTTAGAGTATGTGGAGATATCCTTCAATTTGATTTGTTCTCAGAAAGAGGATTAGGTTTTTTTGGCAGTGATGATGTTTCTTGTGATAGCTATATTGTGGTGGTTCCTCTTTATATGAGATTATTATGAGTCGATTTATTCATGGGATAAGTTCAAATATCAGTTTTGAATCGATTTTTTATCTTCGACTGTAAAGTCAGCTCATCATAATGAGCTTATTACCCTCTGATAAGGGAACACCAGTGTGAATGTGTTAGGGATCCATTTTAGGACCATTGTCACTTTTGATTCATATGTTTTTCTAGATGAGGAGTATATGGTGAAGCATTTTGAGGTGTATTTATATCTAGATATCATGTGTCAGGTTACTCCATTTTGGATACATACATATCTCAAGGTTCTCGTAAGATTAGAGGTTTTCAAGGGGATACTTTCTAGAATTGGATCATCGTGAGAGAGGATTCACCATGATTCTATGAATAGAATATTTTTGTTCTGGGGTTCCATGTTTCCTAGATATAATAGTTTTTCAATAGACAAGGTAGGTCATAGCCCTCTTCATCTCATTTCTATGGGGGTAGAACATCACATTACCTTACCAAGAGATAGGATGTTTTTTTCTTATAGACGTTATGATAATTATAAGTGAGAGTAAAGGAACATTCTAATAAGGTAGTGTGTGTCTAGATTTCTACATTAGGTTCTTCCATTGTTAAGGTTTTAACTGATGCAGTAGCAACAGGATTCTCCAACCTTAAATTAGTTGAGCATAGATGGGATAGGTAGATGAGATCCCCATATTTTTCATCATCCTTAATGATTAAATAACAACTCTAAAGGTTTTCATCATCAAGGGAATATAGGCCATGATGAAGATCATGTTTGTATATATGCTTTATACTTTCCATCACCAAGTGAGTATAACATCCTTTGATATTTACTTTTCCTGTTTTATACTTGGGTTGATGATTTTTTTGGATTAGGATATATGTACTCTTTTATTTTACCGTCCTTTATCAATGATTTGGGACTTGAAGTGTAAATACATCTAGTTCACTTAGCATTGACTATTATATTTGGATGTAAAGATTATCTATGTGAATTATATATAGACTGTGACTTAGTGTTGGAGAAACCCAACTCTTGGGGAGACATCCTATAAATATGTATATATCCATTTTACATCATCCTCATCTAGACTAGATATATTTAGTGCAAGAAATCACGAATTAATTTAGAAGGTATATTATAGCCTATGATACTGATGGAGATTCATCTATTTTCATTGGAAATAAAGTCCCTTAGATTTTCTAGAGACATTTCTCATCCTTATCTTCCTTTATGGTCTAGTTGATTCCATGTTCATCATAGATTTAATTTGAAGTGTTTCCCATAGTTATGGAAGGGTATCCTAATGTCTTTCCTGAGGAGGTTTCAGCCTTACCCCTTAATGGTAGACCAATTTTGGGATAGATATATAGTCTTTAACATTTATGATCTCGATGTCACCATATATTATGACACCTTCTGAGTTTTGGGATTTACAGATACAAATTATTGATCTCTTGTAGTATGGTTTTATTCGACCAATTGTGTCACCTTGGGGTGAACTCGTTTTGTTCTCAATGAATGTTGATGTAATTATATGAATTCATATTGATTTTCATTTATTGAATCATGTGATATTATAGAATCACTACTATATTTCATGGATTTATGATTTATTTGATTATCTAAAACAATCTATTTGGTTCTTGAAGGTTTATCTATAATTGGGATATCATCATATGTAGTTAAAGGAAAAGGATATACCAAATACTGCATTATAATATCATTATGAGAATTATGAGTTTTTTTTAACGTTGTATACTTAGATAAAATCTCAATGTGTATTCATGGGATTTATGAATTTTGTTTTTTGAGAGTTTTTTTCCAATATTATGGTGGTTTTCATCAATGAAATCATTGTGTATTCTGCATCTGAGGAGGAGCAGATAACAAATTTATAGACCATTTTGGGAGTTCTTCATCACCATCAATTATTCAATATGTTTTATAAGTGTGATTTTGGATCTTTTGAAGTTTATTTACTAGGTAAATTTATTTCACAACATATAATAGTCATGTATCCTTCAAATATAAAGGTGATCATTTCTTGGGTATCCCCCAGTAAAGTTTTAGTAGTATAGAGATTTTTAAATCTTGTAGGATATTAGTGGTGGTTCATGCCCATCTTCAGTTGGATTTTAACTCCTCTAACATCCTTTAACAAAAGGTATCAATAATTATTGTAGAATTACTAGTGTCATATTTCATTTAGGTATCTGAAGGAGAATTTGGTATGTTCTCCAGTTCATTGTTTTCCAAAAGTTGGATTTATTTTGAGGTTTGTACAATGATTCACGTCTTAGCTTTGTAATTTTTATGATACAATAGAGGGAAGTTGTTTCTTATGGTTCTTGGTAGTTAAATCCCCATGAATATAACTATTCCACCCATGATCTTTAGCTAGTATAAATCCTGTTCAAAATGAATTTTTGGAGACACTACCTCATCAATGAATGCTTTGTGGTTTGCACTAATCACAAGAACCTACGATTTTTCTTGTCCCAGTGTGAACTAAACTTTTGGAATTGATGGTGGATAGAGTTACTATAGGACTATATATATGAGATTTCATATAGAGTAGAAAATAATAATATAGTGTACAATGCGCTAATTAGGAATTCACCTAGGGATTCCATGTGAATCTAGATATTCATAGGGAGTGTTGGAAGAGCTCTTAGTGATGCATATTTATATGAGAGAGGTTAGTGTGAGAGGATTCCATTTTTTTTATGATGATGTAGTATTCCTTAGAGTTGTAGGTGGAGGAGTCCTAGCTGAGGGATTTAGATGTGTAATATTGATGGGATCAAGTTTTATCTAGTGATTCCCTTTATAGATGATCTGAGTATGATCAACATTAGGATTTATTTCTAGGAAGGCTTTTTATTCCTTTGGTGATGCATGAAGTGGTTCTCCATGAGTTCCATTTCTCACCTTTTTTATTACATACTAGAGTTAAAAAGATATATCATTCTTTGAGAGGTTATTTTTTTGTCCTGGATTAAAGAATTAAGTTGCAGAGTTCATGTCCTGATGTTTAACCTACTAGAATTTGACGGATTAACACTATGTCCCTAATGTTTTGTTCTAGCCATTATATATTCCCTAGTGGAAGTGGGAGGAAACTTCAATTGAATTTGTTTACTATTTTTCCTTGATCTTGAGGATTCTATGATGTTATATAATTTATAATAGATAGTTTGATAAAATAAATTCAATTCTATGCAATCAAAGTGTCGAGCTCAATATATTTGTTTTCAAGGATTTTTGAGGAGGACATAGTGAGACACCATGGATTACTGAGAATGATCATTATAGATTGTGATAATCATTTAAACTCTAGAGTTCGAATAGTTTTCTAAAATTATTTTGTCTCTAAATTTTTTTGTTAATTTTTCTTTTCATCCAATGAATAATTGTCAAATAGAGTAGACCATCCAAAATCTAGATGATAAGTTTTAATCTTATGTCATGAATTTTCGTGATTCATGTGTGAGGAACCTAACATTGTTTGAGATTTCATAAAATAATAGTTCCAACTTCACCATTGGTATGTAACCATTTGAATATTTGTATATCTGGCCTTTCTATTCTCCATTGTTTTGAACTGCTGTCGAAGATTCATCAATTCTTGTGCCAAAACATTTTCACAGCATAATAGGTTTCCACAACATGATAGAGATGTTTTTTATGATTATTGAGAGTATGGAGGAATCAAAAGATTATCATAAATCCTATGAAAACCATAGGATGATACATATACACTTCGATGATGAAGATAAGGTTTTTTCTAAGGTTGATTCTTTTCCAAGAAATTCAATGTTTAGTCTAGGAATTAAGCTTTCTCCCTAGTTTGTGGGGTCTATCAAGGTGTTGTATCATGTTAGTGTTGTTTCATATTGGTTATAACATCCTCTATATATGATCATGATTCATGATGTATTTCATGTGTTTCATCATAATTTATATCTTCATGATGACTCTCACATCATTAATTTGGGATATATTGACATTAATGATGATGTGCAATTCAAGGAGTAGCCTATGAAGATCCTGAAATTCCAAGAGAAGTTGTTCTTTGGGCATGATATTCACTTATTTTATGTCTTTTAGTGGAATGGTGTTGTGTAGGAGAGAACCTAGGAACGTTACCCATAGATATATTGTAAATATCCTAATTTTTTTGTCGTTTAGTTACTATTTTTTAAAATATTTTTATTGATATTGATCTGGATTATGAGATAATTTTCTATTCTTTGATGCCTTGTTTGTTTCCTTGATGTTGTATGAGAGGTATCTCCACTAAAATATTATTGAATAGAATTGTGAATTGTTTCATTGAGTGAGATGGATTCACTCCTGTGATTCGTGAGAGTTATGTCATGGGGTGGTTATTTGGGTGACCCATTTTATCTTCCCTTCTCATTGGGTTTGTTTTTAAATTATAGAGGGTGGGAATTTTTTGAGAGGTATCTTATGTATGTAACACCCCGATATTTTATGAGATATTTTCCTTTTAATTTCGTTGATGTCTTCTATTGTACACTACACCAAGATTAGATTGTAATATACACAACACTGTATTACCTTGCAGTATACGCAACACTATTCTTGGCTCGTGTTACACACAATTTCAAGTTTGTTTTATGGAAATTATAATATACAACATTATGTATCGATTTTGTTTAATGTATAAATAATATAAGTTTTGATTATGTTATACGCAACACTAAAGTTATCTTTCACTATACGCAGCCTTGACTTGGCAAACATTACACGTAATCATGACCTTCCTCAATAGCATGTGTAGTACCCAATACCGGGTTTCCCTAAACAACAATATGTTATTAAAATATTATATAAACTAGATGTTATGAATAGAAATTCGCAATTTTTTAAATTTTAAAAATTTTATCTTTCAAAAAGGATTTCATTTTTGGATTCGTAATATCGAAATTATCCTAGGGTGAATTTTTGGTATTTTTCTGAAAACATTGAATTTTTGATGAATAGTGAAAACACTGAGGTATTGGTTAAAACTGAATTTTTATTTAAATAACCATTTATTTTATTTAAATTTAATTTAGTTCAAAATAGATACATAATACCTATATATGTTCAATGTAATTCGTTGGAGTCATTTTATAATAATTTTAGATATATAAAAATTTTATTGATCTTTTTACCGTATTTTATCCACCTCCTAGGAGCATTTGAAAATTTACATAAAACGTAATTTTACTACTGTTGTGAGATTAATTTCAAAAATTAGAGAGACACGATTGATATCCGAACGTAAAATGTGTTTCAATGAAATAAAAAAAATTTGGTGAATGGTAACTTTTAACTTTTATTTACCAGAGTTAAAAGTAAACAGGGTAATTAAGGGTAAAAATGATATTAATATTACCCTAAAACATGTCCTAATTCTATTGGATAAGTTTGATTCAACCAAAAACAACCTTATGAATAATATATTAGCCTTTAGGTCCACTTGGATTAGATTAGGAAATTTATTATTATTTAATTCAAAGAAGAGTTAAAAGAGTTAAAATCAATGTTTAATAACAAAAAGATTTTTAATATAGGGATATACATAAGATAAATTCAACTATAAATATTCATTAGAAAGATAAAAATATTTCCTACATAATTTTAGTTTATTTATATTTTTTATACATTAAATAATTTAATTTATTTACGACACAATGATGATGTAGTAATTACCTTATTAATGAAATATTAAACTAATTGATATTATACATACCCAAATATATGTAATTTGAGACTTTTTATGAATTAAACTATTTTTATTGTTTAATATAACATATTAGGGTTTGTTAGACGAATTGTTTTTGATGTAATAATTCTATTATGAAATTAGAAAAAAATACCAAATAGTGTCTAAATTGACTTAAAAGAGTTTTCAAAATAAATACTATATTATTAATTCAGATAATGGTCCAAAAAATATAATGCTCAGAAAAATGACTTATATATCAATATATATGACATTAATTGACCAATGGTGGTTAGAATTGTAGTTTACAGTATGTTTATTAACCATATAGTGTAAGAATACAAGAAGACACGGTAAAAGATAAATTATTTAACTTACAATTAAATATAAATGATAAGGTCAAAATGGTAACCTAAACTTGTATAAAACCTATTGGTTGAAAGGATTTATACCCATACCCATCTTAGCCTCGAAATAAGTCTCTTTTGAGCCATTATAAACCGAATATGAATTTATTATAAAATAATATTTTATGTTTTTCCTAAGGTTCCCCTCGTCCCTCTTATAAATGGGCACTCCCCCTTATCTCTAATTCACACCTCCGAAGCCATTTTGATCGGCCAAACCCTACCCAAATACCCTATCAACTATCCTCAATTAATCATAGAGGTCTTCCTCTAGTCATAAATCCAACCTAAAAATCCCTTTTGATCAAATCAAAAGCAAGAACCCGAAGAAGAGGTAAATATCTCACCACCTATTTCAAGTTCCTTTCATCTTCCACTTCTTATTTATTTGTTGTTTCCATTCTAAAATAATTATTTCAGTATATTATATATACTGTGATGGTATTATAAAAATTATACAACCATATTAGTTATTTTATCCATCCTATGAATGAAAAAGTCACCACACGTGCGTACGTATGACTTACCGTCTCCACGTCATGGTGTATTTTCTTATTCAAACATTTAATCATTTGGATGGGTATAATAATGAGTATAAATTATATAAATAATAAATATAACATTATTATGATTATATATATATTATATATCATCCAATTATAAACTATTTTAATATCAAAATAATGATATGGTCGCTCGTGCGTACGTACGGACTACCGTCTCCACGAACACGATGAGATTCATTTTCCATGATTAACCATTCAAGTATAATTATAAAGTATGTATAATAAATAATCATGAAAGATATTAAATAACAATTATACTGGATTTATGAACATATATGTTTCATTTACTAATTTCCATTCAATTCAATAAGGAAACGAAAACAACGTTCATGTGTACGTACGGCCCACTGTCTCCATGAACGGTGTATTTGATTCCATTTATAGATCTATCATACATATTTATATGCTGAATATATATTATATATAAATAATTTTTTACATATTTTAATTAATTAAATCAGGATATAAGTAATAATATCAAGAACAACAACTCGAAACACGTACGATAAATGAAACGATTTTACCCAAAACGCGACTTTAAAAAAGAATTTACAAAAGAACGGGTAATATAATGTCATAAGTGAATCATATATTATATCATAAATATTATTATTCTTATTTTAAAAATTAATAATATTTTTAAACTCACTATACAATATTCTCAGACACATACAGAATAAATTGGACATAAGGTAAGGGAAATTTTTTCAAATCTCATTTTTATCTGAGACTACTTATACGTAAGTATATATTGGGGTTATATTTTTCATCCATGTCCATATAAATGTTTTTATAAAGTGTTTAATATTCATCCATGTATTTTTAAAGTAATTTTTACCCCTTTTGTCATTTAATTTGTGTTATGGAAGGAATATTTCTTTTGTTTACCATACGAGGTACTTTTTGACTTTTTCAAAAAAAGTACGAGGAAAATGTTTTTTTAACTTATATGGCATGAATGTATTTTTACGGTTTCATAACGCCTAATTTTCATGAAGCTTCCTCTACAAGATTTCAGAATTATTTTCAAAAAAAATCCTTGTATTTTAAAATTTAATTTCATTTTGTGAAAAGAAAATTATTTTGATGAAGAAAGGATCTTTCCTCAAGAATTCATTTCAAGTGTTTTGTCAAAACTATTTTCCATCTACGATGACATTATTTATTTTCATTATGTTTCAAGTATAATGTCTCTATTATTTCTATGCTTTGATTCTTCATATGATGAAATGATATCCATTTGTTTTATATGAATTACGTTATGATGGGATGATGTTTATAAAACCCATTTTATTATATGGGTTATGATGAATGATTTATGTTTATTTTGTGGCACAGGTTAGAATTATTTAATTATGAGATGGGTGGGACCTATATCTCCCTCCAATGCATTGGGTAATGATTTATATATCAGAATATAGACATGGTTGTAACAGAAAGTGAATCTGGTTCAGTAATACAGGGCTGGAACGGCAAGTAATCCCCTTTCAGTAATGGACTGTATCCACTATGATGGTCGTGGCAGAAATTCCTTGGATACTATGGAAATCATAATAGGTGCTTAATGGTTTCCACAATTACATGTTTTCTTCCTATGCTACTTTATCATGATTAATGGTTTATTATGATCTATGACTTATGTACTGCGAAGATTTATGTCATTGCTCAAGATTTTGATGTTTTATGTTCATGTTTTTACGTTCAAATGTTTATGGACTGTTTTTAAGTTCTCCTTGTTTACCCTTACTGATAATTTCAGCTCACACTTTTTATATTTTATTTTCCCCAGGATATAAAGAATGTTTTTAGGTAAGAAAACCAAAGTGGAACATCTTAATGGGAGATGTTTAAGATCTTTCACCATGATTAGATGATTATGTTCTGAGATTCCAAAGACACTAAACTAAAACGGTCTATGGGTGTCTGTTTTTGTCATGTATTAAGTATTCTGAAAAAGTAATGTAATGTCTATGTACGTCAAAATTTGGGTCTCTACAGTTGGTATCAGAGTGATGGTTTAGTTAACCTTTGGAAACTAGGGTTCGAAAACTTTAGTGAGATCCCTAGAGATATTTCTATGGTATGTCTAGGGATGTCCCTAAGGATTAGTATTACTATAGGTTACAGTCCTAGAATTATTTTTACGATCATGAATAACCTAGGGTGAACCTAGAGTGTCATGGATTAAAGAATGTGTGATAAATTAGACTTCCCATAAGTGACTTTTTATGATTATGTGGTTCCTTGTTATTTTAACTGTTTCTTACACCATGGTTTTTGGTTTTAGTAAATGGAGGGAACTAGAAGGAATTGGGTCAACATTGAATCCAATGGAAAAATTAGTGATTGTGAGCATCGAAATTGTGTAATTCCTAGAAAGAATTAATTTGTGATTATGCTAAATCAGTCATCGCGATATATGATTAACAAGGTGAACTTTAGTGGTATTATGAATTCATCAAATAAGAAGAAGATGAACTTTTATGCATGTTCGCATGGTGAGGAGCATAGAAAAAGGAATTTTTAGATTTCTAAAGAAGGTAAGAAGAACCTTGATGAATACATCAAATTGAGGGGGAGATGTTATCTATGTGTATAGATGGGTCATACAGTGACAAATGGTTATGGAGTTCAATGTCATATCTGTGGAGAACATGGGCATTACCCAACTCAATTCCCTAACCTAAGAGGTTACTTCTAAATCAAGGAAGATCTTATTCCATGACAATCATTGAAGATGATGGATTGAAGTGTTTATGTATTGGTATTAATTAATAATGTTGTTGAGGTACTTTTATGGTATATTGGAATATCTATGTATTGGTCCATTGTGGTTTTCCATAAGAATATAGTACCAGTAACCATGAATATTTATTGAAATATTTTTGGATAGCAGATGATATTCACATAATGAAGGGATAAGAAGAAAATAAAATATTTGATAGTATTCCTGAGCTCATTATTGAGATAAGGACAAAGTGATATCATGGTTTGAGTATATATAATTTTTGGGATTTTGGTATGTGAAAATAATTAACTTTTGATAGCATTCATGTTTTCTCTAAGGTTCTATGGTAATACATGTTTCAAAAGAATACATGATTAAGGTAATCACATGTTTGGAATGTGAACAAAAAGATATATCTTGATATATATGAGTGATAAATTATGGTATTTGTGTGCTTGTTATATGTCCTTTTTAGTAATATTTATCTTTATACTATGAATTTGGAAAGAAGTATTTTGGATAAGTCTTAAGGTTGGAATGGATTAATTTGATCATCAAATAGTATTGTTTAAGGGTAGAACATTTTTTTGATTTTATTTATGGAATGATATAATAGTATAGTTTAAGAAAAGGGACAACCTACAGAATGGGAAACAACCCGTCGAGTCGGACAAGCGGGAATCGAACCCACAACCGAAGTGTGAAAGGCCTTTATCACCTACCACTGGCCTACAAGAAGTCCATGGTTAGTAAAAATTACTTTTATTTTATTAAGCGGTATGATAGTTGGAGTCTAAGTCCATTTTTAAAATAATATACAATTAACCTCAACATATATGGACTTATGTATATTTAATAAATTTTTCAAACCTTTTGTTTGAGATAGATGGAATGACCTATCATTATATTGCATGATCTTCTAACATTTCACGAAGGAAAAATTAAACTTCATTTCTTTAAATAAGAGATGAAGTGGAAATTGTTCATGGAATGACCAACGATGATATTACACTAAAATAAAGTAAGTATTTCTCCTTGTGAAAAAGTTTATCAACATTATGGAAATGATTTTGAAAACCAAAAATGTTTTCCTAGTAACCTTATATTCGATGAATCAGATGGTACCTTCGATCATCACAAATTTATGGCTTTGTGATTGTTGTCTTTTTCATAGCCATGTTCTCTACCACTCTTCATCAGAACATGATGGTTAGATTTATCTTCTATATTCATATTTTCACTTACTTTCTCCTATGTGAAAACCCAAGGATGAGATAATTTGGGTAACCATTACGCTTCATAGTTCACTTTTTAAAATTAATTTTTGGTATTCCTTTTTATGATGTGGGTTTCTATGAATGATACTTTCAAGTAGTAAACGATTTATAACCCCGATGAATTTCGAGGGAGAAATTCATTTTAAGGGGGGTAGAATGTAACACCCTGAGATTTTATGAGATATATTCTAATAATTTTATTGATGTCTTCTATTGTACACTACACCAAGATTATATTGTACGATATGCAACACCGTATTAGCTTGATGTATACGCAACACTATTCTTAGCTCATGTTACAAACAATTTCATGTTCGTTTGAGGGAAATTATTCTACGCAACATTAAATATTGATTTTGTTTAAATTATAAATGAAATAAGATTTTATTATGTTATACGCAACACCAAAGGGAGTTTTCACTGCATGTAGCCCTGTCTTGGCTTGCATTACACGTAATCGTGACCTTCCTCGATAGCATGTGTAGTAGGCAATACCGGGTTTCACAAAACAAAAATATGTTATTAAAATATTATATGAACTAGCTGTTACGAATAGTAATACCCACTTTTTAAAATTTAATAAATTTTATCATTCAAAATGGACTTCATTTTTGGATTTGGAATATCGAAATTAGCCTAGGGTGAATTTTTGGTATTTTTCTCAAAACATTCTATTTTTGAGAATAGTGAAAACACTGAGTTATTGGTTAAAACTGACATTTTATTTAAATAAAAATTTATTTTATTTAAATTTATTTTAGGAGAAAATATATACATAATACCTATATATGTTCAATTTAATTCATTGGAGTCATTTTATAATAATATATATATATATATAAATTTTAGATATATAAAAATTTTATTGAACTTTTTACCATCTTTTACCCACCTCCTAGGAGCATTTTCAAATTTACATAAAACATAATTTTACCACTTCTGTGAGTTTAATTTCAAAACACATAGAGGCATGGTTGATATCAGTATGTAAAATTTGGTTCAATGAGATGAAAATAATTTTTGGTGAATAGTAACTTTTAACTTTTATTTACCATGGTTAAAAGAAAATAGGATAATTAAGGGTAAAAATGATATTATTATTATTACCCTAACACACATTCTAATTTTATTTCATAAGTTTAATTCGACCAAAAACAACCTTAGGAATAAAATATTACCCTTTAGGTCCACTTGGATTACATTAGGACATTTATTATTATTTAATTCAAAGAAGAGTTAAAAGATCTAAAATCAAAGATTAATAACTAAAAAATTTTAATATATGGTTATATATAAGATAAATTCAACTATAAATATTCATTAGAAAGATAAAAGGATTTTCTAAATAATTGTATTTTATTTATATTTTTTAGACATTAAATAATTTAATTTATTTATGACACAATGATGATGTAGTAATTACCTTATTGATCAAATATTAACATAATTGATATTATAATTACCCAAATAAATGTAATTTTAGACTTTTTATGAATTAAATTAATTTTATAGGTTATTATAACATATTAGAGTTGTTTAGATAAATTGTTTCCAAGTTATAATGCTGTTATGAATTTAGGAAAAAACAAAATACCAAATAGGGTCAAAATTGACTTAAAAGATTCTTTAAAACAAATATTATATTATTAATTGATATAATGGTCCGAAAAATATAAGGTTAGGACAAAATACATATATAATAATATATATGAAATTAAATAACCAATTGGGGTTCTATTGGCAGTTTATTGTAAGTTTATTAACCATATAGTGTAAGAATACAAGAATACACGGTAAAACTTAAATTATTTAACTTAGAGTTAAATCTAAATGATAAGGTTAAAATGGTAACCTAAACTTGTATAAAACCTATTGGTTTAAATTATTGAGACCCATACCTACCCTAGCCTTGAAATAACTCACTTTGGAGCCATTATATACCAAATATGAATTTATTATAAAATAATATTTTATTTTTTTCCTTAGGTGCCCCTCACCCCTCTTATAAAAGGGCACTCCCCCTTCACTCTGATTCACACCTCAAAAGCCACATGGATCGGCCAAAACATGAACAAATACCCTATAAACTGTCCTCCCTTAATCATAGATTCCTTTATTTAGTCTGAAATCCATTATAAGGAGACCTTTTGATCAAATCAAACGGAAGAACCTGAAGAATAGGTAATTATCTCACCACCTATTTCAAGTTCCTTACTTCTTCCACTTCCTCCTTCTTTGTTGATTCCATTATAGAATAATAACTCTAGTAACATCTATATAATTTGATGTTATTATAAAAATTATACAACCATATTTGTTATTTTATCTATCCTATGAATGAAAAAGTCACCACACGTGCATACGTACGACTTACCGTCTCTACGTCGTGGTGTAGTTTGTTATTCAAACATTTCATCATTTGGATGGGTCTAATAATGAGTATAAATGATATAAATAATAAATATAACATTATTATGATTCTTTATATATGATATACCATCCAATTATATACAATTTTAATATCAAAATAATCACATGGCCGCTCTTGCGTACGTACGGACTACCGTCTCTACGAACGCGATAAGATTCATTTTCCATGATTTACTATTTTAGTATGATTATAAAGTATATATAATAAATAATCATGAAATATATTACATAATAATGATATAGTATTTATGTACATATATGTTTCATTTACTTAATTCCATTCAATTCAATAAGGAAATGAAAACATCATTCATGCGTACGTACGGCCTACCATCTCCATGAACGGTGTATTTCATTCCATTTATCAATCTATCATATATATTTATATACTAAATATATATTATATATAAATAATTTTTTACATTATTGAATTAATTAAATAAGGATATAAGTAATAATATCAAGAAAAAAAAGTCAAAACACCTATGATAAATGAAACAATTTTACCCAAAACACGACATTATCATAGAATTTACAAAAGAACGACTAATATAATGGCATAAGTGAATCATATATGATATAATAAATATTATTATGGTTATGTTACAAATTAATAATTTTTTTAAACCCACTATACATGAGTCTCGGACACATATGAATGAAATTGGACAGAATGTAAGGCAAAATTTTTCAAATCTCATTTTTATCTAAGATTGCTTATACATAAGTCTTTACTGGAGTTATATGTTTCATCCATGTCCATAAAAATGTTTTCATAAAGTTTTTAATATTCTTACATGTATTTATAAAGTCATTTTTACCCGTTTTTTGATTTTACTTTGTGTTATTGAAGGAATCTTTATTCTTTTCGCCATACGAGGTACTTTTTGACTTTTTTTGTAAAAGTACGAGGAAAATGTTTTTTAACTTATACGGAATGAACAGATTTTTATTGTTTTATAACGCCTAATTTTCATGAATCTTTCTCTACAATATTTCATTATTATTTTCAAAAAAATCCTTTTCTTTTAAAATTGAATGGCATTTTCTTAAAAGAAAATCATTTTGAAGAAGAAAGTATATTTTCCTCAATAATTCATTTCAAGTGTTTTGTCAAAACTATTTTCAATCTAAGATGACATTATTTAGTATGATTATGTTTCAAGAATAATGTCTATATTATTTCAATGGTTTTATTCTTATTATGATGAAATGATATTAATTTTTTTTATATGGATTATGTTATGATGGGATGATTTTTATGAAACCCATTCTATTATTTGGGTTATGATGAATGATTTATGTTTATTTTGTGTCACAAGTTAGAATGATTTCATTATGAGATAGGTGTGACCTATATCTCCCTCTAATTCATTGGGTAAAGATTTATATCTCATGATATAGACATGGCTAGAATAGCAAGTGAATCCGGTTCGGTAATACAGGGCTAGAACAGCAAGAAAACTTGGTTCAGTAATGGACATTTTCCACTATGATGGTCATGGAAGCAATGCCTTGGCTACTATGGATATAATTACATGTGATTAATGGTTTCCACAATTACATTTTTTATTCCCATTATATTTTATCATGATTAATTATCCTTTATAATCTATGACTTATCTACTGCCAATATTTATGTCATTGCTCATGATTTTGATGTTTTATGTTCTTTTTTTACGTTCAAATGTTTATGAATTGTTTTTAAGTTCTCTATGTTTATCCTTCCCGAGAATTTGAGCTCACCCTTTAAATTTTTTATTTTCCCCAGGATATAAATAAAGGTTTTAGGTGAGAAAACCAAAGTGGAAGATCGTTATCGGAGATGTTGAAGATATTTCACCATGATTAGAAGATTATGTTCTGAGTTTCCAAAGACACTAAACTAATACGGTCTTTGGGGGGTTATTTTTTTCATGTGTTAAGTATTATAAAAAATTAATGTAATGTCTATGTATATCAAACTTTGGGTCTCTACAATGTATGGGACTTAGACATTTAATTTCATTTCATTGAATATTTGTAATATTAGAGGTTCTTTGAGGAATCCTTGATAAGGTTCAATCGATTTTGAGATCTGAAATCTAGAAGTAACTGGAACTCATAATGTGAAAAGTAGTTTCTGAAGAGTGTTAGTAGTTCAAGGATAGAAATGTGATTCGAAACTTGATTAAGTGTGGTTATCATAATATGATTCTAGACATGATTCATATTTTCATGATTTTAAAGGTAAATTGATCAAATTCCATGGACCTATCCCTAAAAACACATAATATTAACTTGAAGTTCATGATTTTAATTGGTCAAGGTTTATTGGATCTTAGTCATGTGTTTTTTTCAATTATTAAAAATTATTTCATTCAAAATATGAAAAAAGTTACATTGAAAATTTGTAACTGTAATGGTTACGATATGTTCTATCAAACCCTTAGTTTCTCTCAAAAACCCTCAATTAATTATGACCCCTATGAATACATAACTACCCATTCAATGTGTTTTTAATCCCTTTCTATTGGGATTAATTATTGGATTCTCATGTTCTATCTATGGTGATTCAAGGAGATTTTTCCTATTATATGAAGTTATTAACTATTCGGATTTTTTTCCTCTCATGTTCACTTTTCTTGTTATCTACATTGATCTCATTTGATGTCATAGAGTTATTTGGATGTTAATTTGAATTGTTTTCATGTGGAGTCTTTAGGGGATTTTGGATTCCATAATGAAGAGTTTTTTGAAGATCTATGTTGTTGTTTCTTCATAATTCAAAGAATGGTGAAATCCTTATAATGGGGGTTTTATTTCTTATCCTTGTTTATACATGAAATTACAAATTTATAATGATTTATCTATTTGATTAATAGTGTATTTAACCTTAATGAAGATTTAATTGGATTAAACAATGAATTGGTTTGGGCTGTAGTGATTGCATGTGTTGACATCATGTTATTGATTTTACTATTATTTTTCTAGATAGGGTTCTATATATATTTATTCTATAGTTTTTCATATTTTTTTGTGTTTGAAAATTGGATAATGAATATAAAAATGGTTATAATTCTTGGGTAAATTATAAATAGTCATGTTTAATTATTATTTTTCTTCCTAAAATTGATGAAATTAGAAGTTATGTGCATTGGATGTTTAATTCGTAATTTATTTTAGAAAATTCATTAGTTTTCCTATATTTGTAACCATTTATAATTTAATTGGTTAATTTATGATGTTAAATATTTTTTAAAAAAAGATAGTTTTTTTTGTTTGAGTGAGCCTATTTTCTGATGAAGGATGGATGCATTGGTTATAAAGACTACATGCCCTATTGATTGATTGTTATTTTTTGTTTCCTTGTGTGATTGCTATGGATGAGATCTTGGAAATTTCATATGATGTGATCCTTGGAAGGTTAATGGTTATGAGATAATAGGTATGGGTTTCCAGGTATGTGGTTGAAATTAGCATCTATGATAGTGGGATGCATGGGGATATGCATTATGTTATTGGGATGACATTGATACTGATGGGAAAGTTTAAATATGGGGTTTGTCATTGTTTTTTTATAATAGGAGATTATTACTTGATAATGAATCTTATTTAATGTACTTGTATCTAGTTTTATTGTCTCTTCATTCTATTCCCCACTACTTGATACTGCTACGTGTGCATGGTTTATGAATATTTTATGCTAGCTTAGGATGAATTGTATAGTACATAAATTTATAGAATGATAATAAATGATAAATTATTTATCCTATGGGATTTTTTTCATCAAATAATGAAAATCTTATGATAATTCTTGTGTAAGCTTTAAATAGGTTGGATTATTCCTAGAGGTAATGTAATCAGTTTGTAATTAATGTAATTATGACATATTTAATATAAATGATTAAATGAATGTCTATTGAAATGTTTCTATGATTATAAGATATCTTGTCATTAGGTGAGGAAGTTAATTGTCCAAGAGATGATACCCAGATATTAATATAAGGATAGGTTTTTTCCCATATTGGAGTTGTGAGCTATATACATTTCCAATGGTATGTGATTTCATACACTACCATGCCCATATAGGTAAGTCGACTGACACCTAGTGGACATTGGGGGTGTTTTCCCTGACATCCATGTTAGTGGGTAATAGATGGCTAACTACCCCTATTTCCCCACTATATTCTCTCAGTAGTTGTATTTTTTGGTATGCATGGTGGTTACATTTCCCATATATATGTGTAGAGTGATGTAATGCCTTAGTTTCATTTCACACACATGTATCTCCATAAACAGAATCCTAAGGATTAATATATGTATATTGTATATGGTTTATGATGTATTTAGGTTTAAATACAAAATTTATGGGTTCTAGTTGATTTAGAAAACTACTAGGTTACTATATGGAGATGGGAAGTGGATTATGAGATAATGTGATGCATGTGGTGCAAGGTATATTGTAGTTGACCAGGTGGTTTCGAGAAGGATTACTTATTTGGAATGAGATGGCTCCTGACGTGTGACATTGGAAAAAAGTGGTGAACCATCGGGGATGTGGTATTGGGGTATCTTTATTTTTAATAAATTAGCTTTATATTATTACATATACGTGATTGTTGGTGAGAGATCCAGAGTGAGTCTATGAACATAGGATACATTTTTAGGCGAATATTTGGTTTCACTTGTTTATTTAAAAAGATTTATTATTATTTCTTTATCTTTACCTTGAGATACTTCATGGAGGATCCTAGAGAGTATTCATGTTATTCTCAAACTATATATATTGTATTTCTTAAGACTACAGGTGCTAGTTAGTGCTCATTCTGGAAATTACTAGCTCATGGTGTTGTTCAAGAGTTATTTTGGATTTGAGTTGACATCCAAGGATTTTCTTTTGGTACTTGTAGATTCTTTTGTATATTTGCAAGAAATTTCACATTTTATACATAGTTTTGTTATAAAATTGGGTTTCATCAACCCAAATTGAATTGTACTTTTCAATTACAATATCATTTTTATTGCGAGTTATACATGATGTACACTTTTATTAATAATGTTGATATTTATGCATTCACTATTTTCATGGTAATTTCCATATATTATAGACATATCAAAATGTTATAGAATATCCTAGTCTATAATGTAAACATAGAGATACCGTGATAGTAATATTAAATTCATTTCCAATGATCCAAAGCCAACTTTATAATAACACAAAGTTGGTGTGTGACTATTAGGTATTGTGTGATCATAAGAATTTATACCTATTTTCTTAATTGTTGTACTTGTTTTTCCTGAGTAGATGAGATCCTGAGTACCAACACACCAATATTAACACCACATGTTTTAGGTGTCCTTGTAAATTCTTATTTATGAGTAATGTGTTGTTATAATGACATTAAATCATTATCAATGATTTCCATTTGATAATGTAATTTGATTAAAGAAAAAAAACCATGACATTTGTGTTGTGGTGTGGTATCTTTCATTGGTTACATCATTTATGGTATCACATTAACTAAATTTTTAGAAAAGTTTTTTTTCTCTTCTGATAGTAAGTGACATCTCAAGTCCAGTTGACCAGTATGTTAGTATCTTCACTAATTCCATGGTTATGGTATAATAAGGTACGTATGTACAATAAGTTCAATAAATTATAAATCATGAATAGATGATGACATGAAGTGTGTATTATACATTATGAGATATTTCAAGATAAATAGATTATATCACATGAGTTGTGTTCATAGATGTTTTATATTTTCATGACTATTCTTTATCTCTTTATGGGACTTGATGGGTTATTAAACTCTACTCCTAGTCTTTGAATAGTATTCACTCCAATTTTAATAAGGTCTTAGAGGGTCTCAGAATTCATATATTCAAAATTATGGTCTATTCTATTAAATAGAAGTATTAGAATATGTGGGCCCCACCATAGCGTCCAATAGATGCTCGATTATAAATGATAACCACGAAATAAATAAAATCAATTTATTAAAGATTAAAATAATTGGTATTAATTTTATTGGGACCAAGTTGTCTGGGGTAGTTGTTTGAAATAAGTTTGCTGTAAGTTTTTTCTTTTGTTACCTTTACTAAAAATCACCTCACTTTGTTATTTTTGGTGATGGGATGAAGGGTTTCATACTCAAATGATAAAACATGGATTTCTTGATAATGTTCATCAATTGATGTTTTATGTTCGAAATATTCCTTATTGGATGTTCTTTCTTTTGGACTTATCTTTACATAATAAATCTATTCGAAATGAACCATGAATAAATATTTGATATAGGACATTGACAAAGATGTTCAACATGAAATCTAATGATTATTTACTTTGATAAATGTTATCAAAATCTAGAGTTCTCTAAAAACTTATTATCCATGGGTGTTGTAATAATAGGTGAAAACTTTTTTGGGCATAAAGAGTTTTATTGAGAAGTTGTGAAGTTATAAACAAAAGTTTTGGTAAACCCAATTAAAGGTGGTTTTCTATAGTCATATTTGTTTTCTAATAGAATGGTGGAAGTTATTGAAAATATAGGAATTTTTAGAAATTTACAATATAAATCATATGATTCTTTATTGATCTTAATATTCTAAACATCATGAAGAATTCATGATATAAATTGGAGTTTGAATAAGAAAATATAAATATAAAGGATTTAGTGTTTAATTTTTTTAAATAAAGATCATCGGATTAAGAATCATCCGGGGTTGAAGTCGTTTGAAGGATGAAAGATTGATTTTTCTAAAGTAAAACAATTGGGAAAAATAATTATTTTCCAGTCCATCAAATTTTCTGATCCATCATTCGAACCAATTCATTATATGAACCAATCCATAAAATTAACCATTAGATTATGAGTTATAGAAAGAAAGAATTCACTATTGTAGTGGATTAATTAGAAGAGCTTTAGAGACTGATCCATCGAATGGGCATCACAGATAGATCCATTGGACAAGTTACATCCACGAATCAATAAAATGAGTGTTTGGCACCAATAAGTCATTGAATGTAGATTTCCATCATATATAGAACGTCAAAATTTCCCAAATCTTATCATATAGACAACAGTTGTTGATTGTGAATGTGAATTTTTTGACACTGACTCATTAGAGGAGTTGTTTACATTGATCAAACAAAAAAGACACGGATGCTTATCTATAAGACTACATTCTTAGATCAATCCATTAGAAGATATTTTAGAGATTGATCAATCGGGTGAGAAGTTATTACGATTAATCACATTATCTTCTTAATACAAATCAGTCATCAGATGCTGAGTTTCCCCAATTTTATAGTTCCATTGGCCTAAGGAACGGTTGGAAAAAAGAATAAAGTGAATGAAAAGGGTTTTTATTTCTTTAAAAGTTACAATGATGTTTTATCAAAATTAATTCATTTTGGTTGGAGGTTCAGAGTGAGAAGTCATCGGTTTTATGGTTTTTAATCGAGTTAAGAGAACCATAATGAGAAATAATGTTTCAGACTAATATATTCTAGACCATTAGTTTTTGGACTGAGCACATGTAAAGTTCTCATTTAATTGCGGTTAAAAATTAGGATATTGTGAATAATTAATGATTATTCAAAAAGAATCTAGAAATGTTGAGAAAATTTTAAAAATGTTCAAATGAATTTCATATCTCTAAATTAATTATGTTCAGAGAATTATTTTTAGTGGGAAAATTATTTCGGGTTCCTTCCTTATTTTAGTGATCCTATATAAAAGGGTCCATGTAAAACACACTCTAACTCTATTCATGTGCGTAAGAGGAAAGATCTATATTTCTTTGAGTTGGTTTCTGAACTGAGTTTCGGGGAGGAATTGTTTGGATATAAGAAGTGATCAAAGAATTGGTGGTCATCATTCATTAGATATGACTAAGAAATCAAAATATATGTTTTTGAAATAGATATAATAATAAAATATTAGGATACTATATTTCTATATTAAAATGAAATGAAAATGTTTCCAAAATAAAGAAACAGATTGAGGAATCAGACTGACAGATTGGAATGAGTTATGTATGATGTCCTAATAATTTTTTCATACCTACAACTAGGTAATAAATGTAATAATTTCTTTTGAATAATTAAAACAGATAAAGTTGTAAAATTAACATGATGATAATGCTCTAAAACTATTGGTGAATATTTATAAACCTATTACAAAATATTATTTACATCATTCATTGTAGAATAAGCACATCCATTGTGGTACTGATCATATTTCTATAAAAGTTTAAGGGTGTTTTTCACTTGTTGTATTCACAAAAAAAAATATTTTTTTCCCAATTAATTATGTAATATTGTATTATTTCTAAACTATGATAAGGACTAGATATTCTTACTATGTAGTGACCATTATAAATACATGGGTTCTTATGGATGTTTAATTAATGGTTTTTGGTAAAGTGATAAATCTTTAATAGGAGGTCAATTTTATTTCATGAGAAAGATAACATAAAAGAAAAATATTTCATTAATTCACCTCCTCACCCTATCAGTGATTACATTGATCCTGTATGGGAATTGTTTATTGGAATCATATGGAAGGTTTCGATAATTTAATCTTTACTATAGTCTGAATAGAAATTGTTATTTATAATTTAAATTCTTTTAATAATAGAGGATTTAGGTTTTCAATGGAAATAAATACCATATATAGAAAAATATTATGTTTCCATATATTATTTCCCATGGTAATGATGGTCTAGAGGATACTATAGATAGATTTCTTCCACCTATTGAGAATTATCCTTTTATATTTTTTGATACAAAAAATATACAAAATTATGAAAGGGATAAAAATATTTACTTTAATCACTCCTCGAATGTTAATTTATTATATTTAAAGGAGTTTAAATAGCCAATGGTATTTGGGAAAAGATGAAAAATATCTATGAAGAAAATAAAAATGTGAATGAAAAGTTACAAATCTGGGGGCTAAAGTAGGAATATCTCAAAATGGATGAGTATGAATCCTTTTGTGACATTATTACACAGGTGAATGAAATTGTTATCACCACAGGATGTCTTAATGAGAAGCTTCAATATTTAAATTTTGTTGAAACGATATTATGAATTCATTCAGTAGAATTTGATACCAAATTTTTATCCTTAGAAGATAGATAACTAGAAACTATATCTTTTTATGACATGCATAACACTCTTATTACATATAAAATGAGAAAATATAAAGTCAGGAAAATCAATGAAAACATTTATTAAGAAATCTACTTGGAATCGTCCAAAAAATGAAATTATAAGAATATTCCCAAAGATGAATAATTTTGTGTATCCAGTACTAAAAATGAGGTTAGTAACAATCTTGATAAATCTTTGTTCTTATTTTTTAAAAATATCAATAGAGGCACATGAAAGTACAAAGGGAAGTAACCATTGAAACTCTTTGAATGTGGAGTCATCTGTAATTTTGCAACAAATATCCATCAAATAACAGATAACATAAAAAAGTGATGATGATGACAAACATTATAGAAGATACTTGAAGAAACAGGTTGAAAAATAAAAAACTAATTCATATATAAAAGTTAAGAATTTATCTAAATCCCATAGTGGGAGTTTTTTGAAAGATGATGAATATTATGATAGTGAATTTGAAGTAAACAAATTCACTGAAGTTTCTTCAGAAAGAACATTTATTGAAAAATTAAGTGATGAATAGTTTTTTGTTATAAAATTAGTAGTTCTAAAGAAGATACTTAGTTATAATTTTCCTGAAAATAGAGTTTAATGAATTCCTATGAAATATTATAAGACTTGATATAGAAATTAAGAAGTTGAAAATGTAATGTTGAATTAAAAAATTCAAGACTATTTTCGTGAAGTGAAATCAAATTTTTTGGAATATATTGATCATTTGATGAAATATCATGAAAATGAAAAGAATTTTAATGAACCTCTTGAATTAAAAAATAAATGTGAAGGAGGATTAGTTAGAACTTGTTCAGTAAATTTTCTATAAAAGTGTGCACATATTTATGAGTATAAAAAAATCAATTTCTCGAATTGGTGAATGTTATGAGAGGTGTAAACCTAAGATATATTAAAAACATTATCTTCAAAGGTTGAAAATAAAAATAATGTTGTTTATTTGAAGACTAAAGGCGATAAATTTATGTTTATATCCAAAAAAATTGTGAAAATTCATAAGAGTAAAACTTTTCAATGTTCGAATCAAATGTTTCCGCTAATAGTGATTTTTTTGAATATGGGAAGAAATAAATTTTTAAGAATAATATTTATAAATATAGAATAACATAAAGGGCTCAATAAATTCCTAATATAGATTGTAATAAAGTTATAGAAATGCAAGTTTACAACTCTATAAAGTATGGAATTATTTGAGGAAAGTATTATTTTTATGGAAACTAATAGTATTACAGAGGATCTTTCTATATAGAAAATATTTATTTGTTCAATCAACAACTCTACAATTATCCCATTAGTTACTAGAAACAAACTTTGATGGGATTTATACACATTAAAAGAATGAACATTGAAAAGATTGTTATGAAAACTGAAAAATATATTTCATCCATAGGAGACTACTTGTTAAAGATGTAAACATCCTAGAAATCCTGTAAAAGGAATTCATCTTTTGTTGTTGTAACAAAAAATGTTTTAAAATAATTCCCAAAATCCAAATGGGAGAATATATACTGGTAAATAAAAGGCTCTTATGATAGATTCTTCTCACAAAGATAAAAAAGTATATTAGACCTAGATTTTGAATATTAGGTTCTATTTACATATTTCTTTAGATCTAATGCTTCTATTGAATTTTAAAGACTTTAAATAACAAAAAAAATGATGTTTGAAAATAATGAATCACTTATAATCAAAGGTGTTGAATCTACTATTATTGGGGAATAAAAACTGAAATCTAAAAAGTCATAGTTAATTGATGGGATGAAAGAAAACTTATTAAGGGATTCTAAACATTGTGACGATGGTAATATAGTTTTTTAGACAATATTTTTTTATTGTGGAATATATAGAAATATGGAAAAGTTGTTATGATAGTTCATCATATATAGTGGATCTTAATTCAAGTTGGTGTTCTATAAAATTTGTGTCATCTATGAATGATGGATGAGAATCAATTTTGGTAGAAAATATTTTGGCATATGTTTTAAAGGACATTGAGAAAGTTAAAAAAGTGAGATAGTGTTTTTTTATTCGGTTTATGATATGAAGAATATATTTATGTCGTTCAATTTTTTAAAAAAGGAAAATTACAAACTCTATACATAAGAAAGTTGACATTCGTTTGACTCATCCACTAGAGATGACTCATTATAATATTTTTGGGCCAATAATAAAAAATAAACCTTCTTATATAATTAATTAATTATTTTAATTGTTTATTTTTCTCATATATCATGTATTATGTATTTGAAACAAAAATCAAAATCTCTAAAAATTATTAAGAGATTCATAAGAAGATCAGAAAAGGAAAGTGGGTATTCTTTGAAGAAATTGTGAACTGATAATGGTGTTGAATACATAAACGAAGAGTTCATAATTTTTCATTAAAACAATAGTATTTTTTATGTGTTTAGTTCACCTTAAAAACCATAAAAATGGTGTTTCTAAAATAAATAATAGAGTTTTTTTAGATATGGGATGTACTATTTTAATAAAACATTGTATTTCTCACTATTTTTGGTTGCAAACAATAGGTAAATAAATTTACATTCATAATCATTGTTTCTATAGACCGATTTATAAAATGAC
Source organism: Viscum album (assembly GCA_963277665.1). Classification (NCBI taxonomy): domain Eukaryota; kingdom Viridiplantae; phylum Streptophyta; class Magnoliopsida; order Santalales; family Viscaceae; genus Viscum; species Viscum album. The sequence continues at coordinate 1,012,856,542 of OY728140.1, forward strand.
TCCTTAAAAAAATTTATATAATAAAACTCCATGTTTTAAACACTTAATGGTTTCCCGGAGTCCCTGCCTCATAAAAAACCAAAATGGAAATCTTCGACACTTTGATGAAAGATGTAAATATGGAATTTTTATTGGTTGTTCTTATAATGTTATAGGGTATAAAAGTTTAAATTAAAAATAAAGTAAGTTGTATAATTTTTTGGATGTAAAATTTCTTGAAAATTTAAATAATAATTTTCAAAAACTTGTGAATATGAGGGAGATGGGGAATATGAGAGGGTTTTTATTATGAAACATGAAAAAATGTCCCACTATAATGAAGTCAAGAAACTAGATAATTCATACTCAACTATTTCCAGTGATGAGGAATAAATTCATAAATCTCATCCTAGTATGAGGAAATAGGTGAAAGTACAAAACATTATTGGTGATCAATAACAAAAACTTCAAACAATAATAACATCAATGTTTGTTTCACATACTTATTTGTATTAAAAATTTGATCCAAAAGATGTCAATGATGCTTTTTACAGTCATGAGTGAATTCGCGATATGGATGAAGAGTTGTACAAGATTGATGAGAATGATACTTTGGAACTTGTTCCCTAATTAAATTATAAAAATGTTCTTAGAACAAATTGGGTCTTCTAAAACAAGTTAAATGATTACGATGAAGAGATAAGAAAAAAATCATGATTTTTTTGAAATGGATTCTCACAAATTAAAGGTATTTATTTTGATGAGACTTTTTCTATTGAATCATGGTTAGAAACAATCCAAAACTTTGTTTCAATTTCTGCACAATGAGGTTATAAAATTTTTTAGATGGATGTTTAGTCTGGTTTTCTTAAAGGAGTGCTTGATGAAGAATTTTATATTGAACAGTCATGTATATTCATAATTAGAAAAGATGAAAGTTATGTGTTCATGTTGGTAAAATATTATTAAAGATTAAAGAAATCTCTGAGATCTTGGTATTCCAAATTAGTTTTATTCTTAATGAAGTTAAATTTTAAGAAAGGAAATATTGATAGTGATCTCTACATCAAATAAAATAAGTATATCTCTATCATTTTAATTATCTATATTGATGGTATTATCTTTTCTAAGAAAGATCAAAGAACATGTAAAAAAATTTTGAAGACATTAAGATGTTTTTTGAAATTTACATTCCTAGTGAAATGAAATATTTTCTAATAATACAAATCTCATAAAAGAATAAGTATATTTTTGTATCTCAAGAGATGTATTCTAAGTAAATTCTCAAGAAGTTTGAAATGTAAAATATAAAACCTATTTCAAAACTAATTTTAGTGTGAACCAAGTTTTATAATTATTGAGAAGGGAAGTAAGGGGATTCTAAATAATCCAAAAGGAGAATTGGAAGTTAGTTATGTCTTACTAATTTGAGTATACATAATTTATATTCTGTTACATTATGTAGAAATTTTCATTGTACTTAAAAAATAAAATATCTTATCAGGAGAAAGATTTATCAGATATATTAGATGGACAAAATATTTCATTATCAAATATGATAGCTCATGAATAATTGATTTGTTTTGGTATACAAAAAATTATTGGGCAAGAAGTATGGAAGATTGATCATCTACATTTGGGGGATTTTTCTTTTTGGGGAAAATTTTTGTGAGATGGAATACTAAAAAGAGAAAAAATTTAACACTTAGAATAAATGAATATCAATATATGTTCACCACTAAATATGAAAAATAGATAATGTGGATAAAGATTCAGTATGATGATTTTCTAGTTGTAGTCAAGTTACCTCTTCTCTAGGGTTGTGATAATAAAAGTGCTATAAATAATACTAAAAATCCAGTGGAACATTCTCAGGAAAAGATTATTGATATCAAATTTCACATTATAAAATAGCATGTAGAGAGGAATAAACTCAAGATGAAATATATTATTATAATATACAAAGTTTCTAAAATATACACAAGACCCATAGTGAAGGAATATTTTTACAAACTTAGGTTGAGCATAGGAATCCAACCACCTTATCTCCAAGGTTGAGTTATGTGTTTCTATCCGCTATATCATATTTTCTTTGGATAATGTTGTCAATTAAGTGAAAAATAAAGGGTATTTTCTCGGTCTTCACCATTTTAGGCCACCCAAGGCCTTCTTGGCTTAGGGGGGAGGGGTCTTCCACTGTGTCCTTTTTTTTGTTTTTTTCCTTTTTCTACTTCTCGCTTTTGTACTATTCCCTTCATTCAATAAAAAATTACATGATGATAATGAAAAATAAAAATGATGTTTTATAAATATATCCTTTTGTATGTGCTAAACCTTTTAAGGAAGCATGTATTTAGGGGGGTTATTAAAAGGGTTGAGATACGTGTTTATCATGTGATTGTGTGAACTATTCTAAAAAAAATTGGAAGTGCTTCTAGGAAAATTTGGTTTTATAGGAAAATTGTAGAAGTATTAAAGAATAAAATGTTTCATGTTTAATAATATTCTTCTAAAGTCACTACTTATGGACAAAATTGTTTTCTTGTTCAATTATTTTGGTTTCCTACACTGATTTCACTCATATAGGATTCAAATTTTGATAATTTATATATATAATGATTTTAAAACGTTTCAGTGATTTATTAATATTGGTTGAAAATAAAATTATAATGGGGATATTATTTGGACCAAGTTGGCTATAGTATTTTTTTGAAAAAAAATTTCTGGAAGTTTTCCATTTTATAGTCTTTAGGAAAAATCACCTCACTTTGTTATTTCTGGTGGTCAGATGAAGGGTTTCAGAGTTAGATTATTAGAAACATATTTTTTTTAAATTTTTGTAATTAATGTTTTATTTTATGAATATTTATTATTTGGTGTTCTTGGTTTTGAACTTATTTTTCCAGAATAGTAATTTTAGGAATATATCAAGAAGAAATAACAAATACCAGACATCAAAAAATATGGTTGAAATGAAATATGATGATGCTTTTCGATGATAAAAGTTATCAACATCATGAGTTCTCTAAAAACTAATGATCCATGAAGTTTATAAGAATAGCTGAAAACCTTTTAGGGATTATAAATTTCTCTCTTAGAAGTTGTGATGTTGAAAAATAATGTTTTGGTAAATGTTATTAATAGAATTTTTCTTCAATCATATTGAGTTTGTGATGGAAAGTTGAATGTTTTTAAAAATATTGGAAGTCATAGAACTTTCTAACATAAATTAGACGATTATTTATTGATTTTAATGTTATAATCATCATAAAAAAGGCATACTAAAAGAAGTATTTAGATTAAGAAAAGGTAAAATAAATATTTATGGGGTTTGAAGTTTTCTAAATATATATAATTCAATAAAGAAGCACCGTCCATAGATGTTGTTTGGAAGATGAATGTTTGATTTGGAAGAAGTTATAATATTGGAATAAATTTTTGATCCGCCAATATATCGGTCAAATCAATTCATTATTTGAACTAATACATTGAATGAACCACCAGTTTATGAGTTGTAGAAATAAAGAATTTTTTTTATACAAATCAATCTTATGAGTTTCAGAGAATAACCAATCAAATGGGAATTATAGTTTGGTCTATCAGAAAATATGCTACCATTGATCCACTAGACTAGTGTTTGGAAGTGATCAGGCATTTTATGTAGAGTTACATCGAATAAAGAACATTGGACCATCCAAATTATATTTTATGGAAAAGATTTATTTATTTTTAATGATAAATTATTGAAACTGATTCATCAGAGGAGTTGTTGATAGAGATCAAATAGAAAAGTCACTCACATCGATCCATCAGATGAGTTTTAGAGACCGGTCCATTAGAAGGTATTTAAGAGACCAATAATATTATTTTGAATTTTATACAATTAATTAAACTATCTACACGACACCAATAAGTCATCATATGCTTAGTTTCATTATATGCATTTCTCTATTGATGTAAGGAAAAGTAGAATAAATGAACAAAGTAGAATAAAATGGTTATAATGTCATTATAAGTTTCAAAAATGTTTCTTAAAAAGAGGTCCACTTGGTTTGGTGGATAGGAGTGATAATTCTTGTGTTTAACTTTTTTTAATCAGGTTATGATAATTGGAATGAATAATTTTTTTTTAGACTTAGATGTTTCAGACCATCTGTTTTTTGGACAAATAACATGTAATGTTCACATTAAACTAATATTTAAAAGTAAGATGTTTTTCAAAATTTAAGAATATTTGAGAATAATCTACAAGATTTTGGAATATTTGATAAATTTTTATATGAATTTGTAATTTCAAAATTAATTCATTTTAGTGAATTCGATGGAGCATGAAAATTATTTCATGTTCCCTTATATTCTATTTTCAGTTCACTTATATAAAGGAGTATAAATAAAATATTATATAACAATGTTTATTTTTGAAAGAGGCATAGCAGTGGAGGTTTGGTTTTGACTTATTTTTTTGATAGAGGAATGTTTCCGTATATAATAAGTGGCCAAAGAAGTGGTGGTCCACATTTATCGAATCAGACAGAGAAATCATAAAAATAGTTTTTCTAGGATAATTAAGAAGTAAAATATTAAAGTTATGGTTTTATATGGAAAATAAAATCAAAATTATTTCAATACTAAAAAATCAGAAATAGGAATCAGACTGAGGGATCGTATTGAGTTATGTACAAAATCTAGATAATTTTTTCTTACCTACTACTGGGTATGAATATAAAGAATTGTTTTGGAAGAATTAAAAAAGTCTATGTTGTCGAAGTAACATAGTGATAACATTATAAGCCTTTTATTAAAGGTGTATACACTTTTTAAAACATCTTATTTACATATTTCATTTTATGAGAAGTGCGTCTGTTGTTTTATTTATCATAGAACTATAAAAGTGTAGCAGTATTTCCTAAAAGTCTTATCCACATAAAAAGAATTTTTTTCAAGTGTATTGTGTCGTATTTGATTATTCCACAACCATAAAAATGAATAGACACTCTAATTGTGTAGTGAAACTCGTAAATACATGTGTTTTCATGGATTTGTGAATGATTTGTTTAAATAAAAGTAATATTTATATAATAGAAGGTGAAGGTTGTTTCATAATAAAGATAACAAAAAATAAAAAGATATCCCAGATTCACCCCTCCCCATCTCAATTATTACATTGATCTTACGTGGGCCTTTTCAAAATTTATTTATTAAAATTATTCACAATATATTTAGTGAATGAATGGGAAATATTTAATGAAGAAATTTTATTTTAATATTGAGGTTTTGTTCAATATTTCAGAAATAGCAATTCAAGTAAATGACTCACTTTTATCATATAATATATTTATTATATTGCAAGTGATAAAAATAGAAATGGTATTTATAACTTAGTAAACCAGTCTTGAGATTTTATGTATGGATTATTTAGTATGTAAATCTAATTTCAGGTTTGGGGAGACATTCCATGTATTTCATACCTCGCTAGATAAGAAAGTGGAAGTTCTCATTCAGGGTACGATTCACAACATGAATTTGAGAGCCTCTATCTCATGTCTCCCACTTCCTAGAGATTTATTCAGTTTGTCCAATCCTTTGATCTCAGTTCTCATTCAAGGATTGAAGGATTGGTGTAGCGTTGATTGTCATATCATTTAAGAATTCTTCAAATCTCTGGGATATCACTCATATAATGATGATAGATATTCCAACAAAAGTTTAAAGCATGTGTGGATGATCTAGATAAATTAAAATTTGATTCCTTTGAGTAATGGTATCCAGTGATGAGAGATTTTCGAATGCACCTTAAAATTGGTCAAGTTAGTTATTCAGTTTTTTTTCTTAATTCCTTGATGTATGATACTTAATTTGTGTACCAGGATATGCATCACTAGACACAATGTAGTGTTATCAATCTGTTGATTAAGATTTTAATTCCTTGACCCATATTCTTCTGATACACACCCATGTACCTCAAATAGGTATCATAGTGATTTTGTGATGGTTTAAGCCAAATATAAATTTAGTTTTCATTAAATTAAAGCAGAGGATGTCATAATGGTTCCACTATAATTAACCTCGCTTTTATTCGATCTTGAACATTCATTTTATGGACCTACAAATATTTAATTTGGATTGAAGCTCTTGTTATTGTATGGTTAAAACTATGAATATATTTAGATAGATATGATTATTTTTATCCAGTTTTGGTGCCTATTGAAAGTTACAGATAAACCCCCATTTTTTGGTTGAATTATTAGTCGCCAAAATATGGTTTTCTTATGGTTAAACATTTCCTGCCATTGTGTATTTTTATTAAAAAAATAAAAATCCTAAAATAAAATTACTATAAATATTTGAAGGAAAGCATCAAAAGAATTTGGATAAAGGGGTAGGGCATGTTGTTCATGCATTACTAAGAAAAGAAATATATATATATATATATATATATATTATTGGGTTGATGGTGACATGCACATCCCAAAAATGACCAAATGGTGGAGGGGGTTACGTATCCCCCTTTTATTTTTGGAAACACCAATTAAATGGGTGGTGAAAGTTTCTGAACCCCATAGTTATTTTGTGGTAGGGTTTATAAAATAAATTGTGTAATTCAAGGTTATAGTGGTTTTTTCACCCCCCCCCCCCCCCACATGACACTAACCAGGTGCTTGCACAGTCACCCCTTCCACCTACCAACCTGACTAGATGTCTTGTCAATCCCTCACTGCCTCGCCTGACCCTCTTCTTAGCCCAGAAACAAAACAAAACCAATTTTAAGTAGTTTTCAGGAATCCAGGGGCCCAAGAATTTTAAAAAATTTAAAAAATACAATTTTATAATGCTTAAAAAATATTCTAATGACCGTCCAATTTTAATTTTGTGAATGAAAATTAGAAAAAAAAATAATGAAATTCGACAAAATTTTCCCAAAACCGAATTTATCAAAAAACAAAATTTATATCACAAGTATATTACTTGATGACTGATCTTGAGCATCGGCCAACCAATTCATGATTGTAATTAATTTTTAAAAAAATTATTTATTGCACTATTTGAAATTTAGGTAATAATTAATTTATTTTTTGATAGTCTGTGCAACTTATTTCCTCAATTCATATATATAAGGACATGCACATACATAATTATTTTTTTATGTATTCTGTGTATTCTTGACTGTGTAAATATAATGTTTAGGATGTTATAACACATATACAACAACGAGATGAGGTGGTTTTCTTGACAAGACATGCATAAATTGGACTAACATGAGAGCTGAAATATGAGATAGGCACAACTCAGGTATTCATCCTCTAGGGTCACATTTGATCCATTTTTTCTCAATGGATCAAAAAATAGTAAATAATCAAGATCAATTTCTTAGTTTAATTAATTTATGCATATTTAATTATTGTTTTGTAAATATGCAATTTTATGTTACCATATAAAGTAATAACGTAAAATACATAGATTTGGGAGAATTAAATGTTTTCTATTTCATAAATTATTGTGACTACAATCAAAAAGTATGAGCATATACAATAGAAAAATATTTCATTCATCAATAAATAATAAAAACACTCAAATAAATATTATTTTCTAATTCCTTCCATCATTTTAATTTTTTTTTAAACTTGGTGTACACGGTGTTCCTCAACCCTTGTTAAAGGTGATGTGTACTATTGGGAGTTCATATGAGAATTATGGGTCAAATTAACTAAATCTTGTAGTAATGAACTAATTATAGCAATCTTTATGAAACTTTAGAGGCAAATTTCGTAATAAGACATGGTTACAATTTCCTGAAGAGATAAATTCACTCAATAATTTTAGGATCCAAGATTAAATGTAGATATCTAGACAAATGACTACCTTGAAACTCATTAAGTATGGGAGTAGCCATGGCTTAGACTATGAAGATATTTTTTAAGAATCCATCACACTAGAATATAGAAGAGATTGGGTATTCTGAATCTAGTAGTGAGGCCTACTTGGGTTTGATAAAATATTGACACTCATCGAATGATATAATTAATCAATAATATATAAACAGTAATCTATATAATTTAATTATATACTAGAATTTTATTTTGTATAATAATGGATAGAATACCAAAGGTTTACTATAGTAAATTCTAGATAGATAACTTTTCTAATCCATTATAAATTTCCATATGTATCATATGATCTTGTGCATTATAATATGATGTGAATGGAAATTCTATGTGTTGATTCCCCCACTACTTTTATGACCACGTATGGAATCGATCATGTGAAAGATGATTATAAGAGACTCATGTATGAGGCATTTGAGGTAAAAATCATAATTTTTATCATCAATGTCCAATGGATTCTAGAAACAACATCAATACATGGATGCTTTCACTAGTTGTCACATCTTCAAGAATCTTATAAAGAGAAAGTGATGTGAGAAATGAAAACTATTATGATCACAATAAATAGGTTTAATTTAAATATGGATCATGATATTTTAATAAATATTGTTATTTTATTCTTGTAACATAATTAATCCAGTTTTTTTAGGATTATAAAATTAAACATGGGGATAAAATGATTCATTTCATTTTGGGAAAGGTTTACCATGAATATAATAATCTAAAGAAAGATTCATCTTTAGTTATTATAGTGAAATGTTTTAAATAAAAGGTGAAAATGTCAATGGATAGTGTGTCTCCAAAGTCCCCTTTGCAACATGCTTCAATGAAAATAGGACTATCATCATCTGTGAGGATATGTTCTTCACATTTCATGAGGTAATTCTATAAAATATAAAATCAAATGAATTTAATTAAAAGAAACCATAGGATCCCAATTAGTATCTATTTATCATTATATGTGATGTTTCTATATTAATTATGGGTATTAGATACTGAATTTTATTAAAAAATTGTATTCAAATTATATAACCAAGTAATAAGAAAAATGTTAGAATAAGTAAAGTGAATTATCCAAGTAGTTAATAAAGGGTGATTCCTAATTCAGTAGTGAGAAGTACACAAATTATATTTTCTATGTTTAATGATTCTAGTTTAATTTTTGTTAATTTTTACCAAAAAAATGTATCCCATGTGTCCATTATACATAAGGATAGATCATTCCATTTTTTATTGAATGTTTTTAGTGGAATCTCATACTCAACTAATAGTTCAGTAATACATGACCCGTTATAAATAACTAGTAATTATAAAATTTAAAACTCAGTTATACCCAGTTGTGTAAAGATAATTCATTTCTAGTAAAATTAAGTTATTATAAAGGATATAAATAGTTTGGTTTTGAGACTCTTTAGAGATAAGGGCCTTAGTGATTATTAATACATTTACTAATAAAGTCTTAGAAAATAAAAATTTTAAAAATAAATTTTTCCCACAAATCATTCGTACTTTTTTCAGTTATAGAGTGTGAACTATTCCAAGGTTAGGCTAGTGGAAAATTAATATAATGTATATTATTTATTTAATAGTTTAGGGTATGTGAATTTAAAATATTAATTATTAATGGTTTTAAGATATTATTTTCTTTGGCCCCATGTTCCAAATAATTTTTCTAATAAGAATTCACTGATAATGAAAATATAGAGAGTATTTATTCCAAAATACACATTTCTTTATACACTTAGAGTCATAATGTTATTAAGGAAAACCAATGATGTGTATTACATGAAATCATTTTTCATTAAATATTATTTTGGATTAATTCATAAATACACATTTCTTAATACATATCAAATTCATGATGTAAATAATAGGTGAATCAATAATATGATAATAACATGTGTTTATACGAAAATAATTTGTTAAGGATAAGTGAATAAACAAGATTGCATTAAGAAAATCACAATATGCCTCTAAGGTAATTATCCTAATGTTTTATAATGATATTAAAAAAAACATTGAGTTAGAAAAGATATATTCAAATGATAGACTATATTTATATAAAATGGTTAACATATATTTTTGAGATTGAGGGAGAAATTTTGACATGTATTTGGTTAATGATGAAGATAAAAAGATATTTTAGTAGGAAAAAATTCCTCAAGATCTTATGGAAAAGGAATGCTCTAGAGACACATACTACCTAGGAAGGTTAAAATCATAGTGCTTATTGTACATTCATCATGATTGGTGACACATTATTCATTAATAATATCGGATCTTACAAATAATTGGTAAATGTAAATCAGCTAAGAGTAACATGTTTATTTCAATTATAGATTCCATGTATTAAGGTATATGTGATTGGTATTTTCAATTATTCAAATCATGATACTATGGTGGTATTAAAGAGAAAAAATACATATATGTTCAAGTATAGAATAATGAGGCATGATAACTATTTTAAAGGTTTAAATAGTAATTTATAGACACATTCCAAGAAAAATGCCTTTGCATTAAACTTCATTCTTTAAACCCATTTAAATTTCACATGTCATAAAAACATTATTTGATCATTATATTGGTAATTTTATGTCAAGACCATATTATTTTACCTATCTATATTATACAACCATAAATATAGGGTAACACCGTAGAATTCCCATAAGTGGTAAAATTTAATAAAATCATTTTCTAGATTAGAGTAAGTAATTAGATCATAGAATATTCAATTAGAGTTAAATTTCATAATATATCTATAAGTGGTTAGTGGGAGCACTACTGTTTTTGAAGCATAATATGTTGATAAACTATGGAAAATAATTTTTTATTCTTATATTTATTAATATTACATTGAAAGTAACTCTCTAGATATTTTCTTAAAGTAGAAACCTATGTTTTAGGGAACTAGATATACTTAGTTAGATCTGATGGGTTTTTTTGACCAAGTCAAAGTACATATGCTAACATAGTATTGGAAAAAATAAATAAGTAGGAATAATTTGAGAGATAATTGTTACTAATGTCACATCTCATAAATCACTCAATGAATTCTAGGATGGGATATAAGGGATGATTATAATGATGAGTAGGATTCCATAAGTACCAGCAATGGATCTACCACATATTACATATTATGTACTAGATATTATTTTACAAGAATATAATTTATGATAGTTGAATATAAATAATATACAAGAGAAATACACAATAAGTAGTCACTATTATCCGAATGGCATTGATAAAGTACAAGGGATATGTAACTAGTACTTGGGGAAGAAGGGATGCTGGTGATAAGAGGATTCAAACTAGTCTTCTATTTCATCAATATAAACTAATATCACAATTATGTTAAATCAAGGAAAAATATAATCTCATTTTATCTAGTGGTAGACATATCTATAAATACTGAGTGTGTTGCTACGTCTGATGCAGTATAAGAAGTTGAGTAAAATTCATAATGATTGATTCGAGTTTATAAAATTGCATCAAGTAAGAAAACAATTATCATAATATAAATTATGATATGATTAATATAAAGGTACTCTACAAAATTTAATTTTTAGATTGAGTAAAAAAGTAATATACTCAAGGATATCATGTCTTGAGGGGTATTACTTAAGTAGGCATTTTCAAAGAAACAAATGTAGCCACGCAATAGAGGCATGGTAGGCCCAACGACTAAAGTTATAACTTCACAGAATCTTGATATTATCATGTGTGTGAAAATAAGGATAGTAATAAATTTGTATCTATTACATGTTTGAGTGTTGTAAATGTGGGTTCCCTATAACCAACTTGAATAGTACTTTTCAATTACCATATCAGTTATATAGTGAGTTATGCATGGTATGCACTTACCATACTAGTGTTGATATTTTTGTGTCCATTATTTATATTATAATTTCCATATATAATTTTTCATATCACATGGTTATAGTTTTTTCCAAAATAAAATGATAACCTATAGATACCATGATAGTAATCTTAAACTTTTTCATATAGACCATAAGGATCATGCTGATAGGTCACTGATGATGTGTAACTATTCGGTGTTGCAGGCACAAAATCATTGGGAAATATTCTCATGAAGTTTGTTCATGGAGATCTTAGGTAGATGAGATCTAAAGGACTGTTCTGACAATAGGAACACCACATGTTTTAGGTGTCATTATTTGTTCCTATTTTTGAGAATATTTATTGGCCTCTAATATGAGATGAATATCAATGTATACTAATTGATCATGTATTTTTATTCAAGATGAAAACCTAGATATTTAGGTTTTGGTGAGGTAGATTGTGTTTGGTATGTCAATGATTGTATAACAATGGATGAATGTCTAGGAAACTTTTTAAATTTCTAATATGAATTGATATATTGGTTTGAGTTGGTCAAGATAGTAATATCTTCGATAAATCCATGTCCATGGTAGAAGAAGTTATATATTTCAAAAAAATTCAATTAATAATAAATCAAGAAAAGATGATGATATGAATTGTGTGTCTATATTTATAATATATCACAAGACAAAGAGATTATATTACATTTCATGTGTTCATGAGCAGTTTTCGTTTCTATGACTCTTCCTTATCTCCATACGGGCCTTGATGGGTTTCTAGACTTTACTCCTAGTATGTGAATAGTATTCACTATAATCGAGATAAGTTCATAGAGGGTTATACACTTAGAGTATTCAAAATACTGTATTATTCTAATGAATTTGAGTATGGGACAAGGTGGGCCCACAATAGGGGTTGGGATATGTCCAAGTATTAATGGTCACCATGATATAAATAACATCATATTTTTCCAGTTTAGAAAAATTGGTATTAAATTTAATTATTAAAAGTATTTACAAGATATAAAGTGAATACATGGTAAAATATTTAACGAATTTATATTATTTAAATATTAAAGGGTTTTTTAATATTAGTGGGAATAATCAGTTTAGTTAATGACTCACTTTTATCATGTATTATATTTATTATATTACAAGTAATTAATAAAAAATAAATTTATAATTAGGACTTGGTAAATTAGCCCTAAGATGTCATTTATGGCTTATTAACTTAGTAAAACATATTTGGGGGCTAGGTTTCCATTTTTTTGGTGTTACTTACCTCACAATAAAAGTAAAAGAAGGTTTAAATTTAAGTTATTATTCAATGTATGAATTTGATAGCCTCTCGCTCATCTCTCCCATATACTATAGATAGAAGCGGTTGGTCTAAGACATTTATTCAAGTTCTTCTTCATGGATCGAAGGATCAATATAGCAGTGATCATCAAGAAATTGAAGGCTTTGTAAAGTCTCAATGCAAGAAATTTTATGTGTCTCATATGATTTCTATGCTTGCCTTGATACCTTCATGTTTTGGGATCTTTTACCTATATCATGAGCTAGAGTTGTTTGTAGTTTTAAATTATCTCTCATTCCTCAAGTTCTTTTTAGAATTTAATTCATCCCATTCATGTTTATGATATACCCTTTATTCTTGTCACCAACTCATGGCCTATTGGTTGTGGGATTTATGCATCATTATCTGTCTTCTCACATTTTCATCCTAGGAGGGGTACCATTGGGGGGAGGGGATCAAAAAATTATAATTCATAAAGTTTATATATAATTTGGTCCATGTGATGATATTTTTGATTTGATGAGTTTTTCATGGTAATCCTTGGGTCTATATTTGGATAAATGTGACAAGTGTTTCACTATATCGATTATTCATTGTTTGGTTCCCTATTTAGATTATATGAAGTTAATTGTGGTATGGTATTCCTTGAGTGATTTCCTAGGTTACCCATCCCCACAACTTTATATCACTAGGTTAAATCCCATTGTTTTTTAATTGTAAGGCATGTATTTTATTGATGAGTATTTTTTATTCTTATTTTATTTGATATTTACAAATTGGATAAAGTTATCTTATGGTATTTGAGTAATATTTCATTTTCAGTTTGTTTTTGGAATTTTTAACTTGTTCCTCAATTTTTTGGCTATGTTTTTATGGAATATTATCATTTCCTTTCTTATTTTTCAGAGTGTTTATTTTTTTTTTGTGATGATTTTATTATAGAAGTGTTTATCCTTTATCTCACCATTTTAAGATGATTCTTAAATTGGGAGAGACATATTATTATTCTATGTAATATTTGAAATTTTTTCCTCATGATGATAATTTAGGTAATTCATGGGGTTATCAGATAGTATTTAAGAATTTCGATAAGTCAATTTTGATAAATTGTGTTATTTTTTGGTATTATTTCCTCATTTAAACTCTTTGAGTTTTGTCAACCCTCCTATCTCAAGTATCTTGATAAATCTATGGTAGTATGTTATTTTTTTTAATATCAAACAGTAAGTTTAAAATATAGAGAATTTTATTTAATGTGATATATCATTTATATAAAAATATTTGATTTTTTTGGAATATCATTGAACCCTTAATTAAGAGAATATTTTTAATCCCCATTATTCAATCTTTTACAATAACTTTTTGAGAGTTAAAAGTTAAATAATACAGATAATTTTGACACCATAATATCATTGTTTTATAAAATAATATATAATTATGAATTATTATAAAAAATTGGGAGTTTTGATCTTAGATTTTAAATTTTTATATATTTCCCATATTACATGATTATTAATAGCAACCAAACACTTATTGGTAATCACAATGATTTTTCCTACTTAAAAATTCATTAAGTGAATGAGGCATGGCTAGGGCACAGTTAGGGGTATTCAATGTTAATGGCCTTTATATATGAAGAAAACGTGATCATGAATCTTATGTATAGATTTCCTTAATAGAAAATAGTTAGTTAATAACTTGAAGTAAATAAAATTGATGACCTTTACATAAATATAAATCCCAGGAATGACTCTTAAAAATGGATTTCCCCATTATTGTATTATAAATGTACAAATATAAGAATATTATATGAATTTTAGTTGTAACTATGGTATATTATATTATATATAATTGATTTTTTAAGATTCCTAGATATGTTTTTAGAATATTTGGGGGTAATCGTGAAAGGGGTTCCAACTACATTCTAAAAGAGGTTGTACGGTTGGCACATGGATTCTTAAAATATGTGAAAAATACTATTAAGACCTTTTAATGTTTTAAAATGTGAATTTACTCTAATAATATTATTGATATTAAGCATAAGTATCATCCTTCCACTTTATTTTCCATGTCCAACCAAGAGATATGGTTCTAGGATCTTCTTCTCTTCTTTTCCCTTGAAGCAAATCTTCTCTACTATGGATTTTAAGTGTATATGGAAGGTAACACCCATTTTTCAATACATTTCTTCTATTTCCTCCTGGTTTATTTCTAAATCATGAAACTTAATGGAATGGTGGTTGAACACAGGGTTTATATTAGTCTAATATTGGTGATTTGAGTGTATAGGGATTTTAAAATTTATTGACTTCCATATAATGGCTTCTTCCATCAAAGAAATCTTGATTCTAGTGATTTGATATGGTTGTTACAGTCTAATATATTCACTTAAAATGTTATAAAATAATTAGTTTTTCAAAAACAATTTTCTCTATTTATACCTAAATTTTATATCCCTGGGGGGTTTGAAAAATGGTTTTAATTTTTTCAATATTTTGTATAAAAGGGTTTTCATGGGGTTTATCTCAAAAAAATATTTTTTTATTTTTACAAGTGTTTTCATAAATTTATAAGTGTGTCTTTCAAGTGAATTTTATTTTAAAATAAAATTTTGGATCATATTTTGATTTATAAATGATATTACCCATGATTTTAAGTGGTTGGATTCAATTAAATTGGTGTTTTTATTTTTAGTAAACTCATAAGGGAAAAAATATTTTCAAATTATTGACCCTTATATTGTTTTTTAATGTATATCCCATAAAATAAACTTCAATGTTAATTTTAAAATCCTATCTATTAGCTCATAAAAATAGTTATCTAAAACATTATAACACCATTGTTTGATCCCTTATGGTTTATCTCTTATATAGACTTAATCCCCATGTAATTTGAATTGAATTTTTATGTGATGTATGTATAAGTACGAAAGGGGGTGTTTTTAGAGAGGTTATAGGAGATGTGGTGATATATTATTTATTTTGTTTTGATATTGATCAAATCACAATATTTTTCTATTCCTCATTTATAGTTTTGTTATTTCATTGGAACCCTAGGTAGCTGGGTGGGAGGCCTATATACATGCTACACTAGTTACGATTACTGCACTACTCGGTGTCCACTAGGGTATGAAACAGCCAAGATAGGTGAGTTCCCCTAATGTGTCTTGTTGAGAGTAAGTCAAGTGGCTAAAAAATTTTAGAACATTGTACATATAATTGTTGGTTCTTTGTATAAAAGTCAAGAATTAATCTCAATTTAGGACATATCAAGTTTCAAATGATACATATTCTCTTTATAGGTCAATTTATCATTGGGATTTAAATTTCATAATTGATTTATATCCCCTTGTTATATTATTATTTTTTGTGTTTCCTTTTACATTATTATTTTTTACATATATCATGTTTGTTTAATATGATGTTTCCTACTTTAATTATATGAAGTATGTTTAGAGAAATTTTTTAAAATGAAAATATAGTATTGCTTAATTTCTATAAACATTGAAGTCCACCTTTTGAATGTTTTAATGTGTTTTCATTTTTTAGTGGCGCCAAAACAACTTGGTTGACAAAAATGGGATTTGAAATAAATATCTCAAAGATATATTCATGTTTTATTATTTTAAATTTAAAAATTATTTTTTCAAGCATCGATATGATTTTGTTTTTTTAAAATTGTTTTATATTATGGATTAGAAAAATGTAATTAAAGTGTGATAATTATTTTTCATATGAAAACCTAATTTCAAAATTATATTGAAACTATATTTTGTGAATTGTTTTATAATAACTAGTTACCTGAATTTTTTGGTGAAATACTACTCTGCATGTTTATCTCACACCTTGTATAGACATTTATTTGTGTTTATAGCTCCCATGTTTTAATAGAGGTTCCTTGGTATTGATATCAAATGGGATGTTGTCTATGTGTTTTAATGATGAATTTTTTGGATTAGTTGAGGGACCATAAGTTATATGGAGGTGATTCTGAATTTGTTTGGGTTTATGGTCCTTTTGGGGATATTGTGGATTCAGCCAATTCTTCCAATTGTATTTGTATTGATTGTATCACTTTTACTTTGGTAATTTTTAACTATTATTGTGGACTTTTATTTATTTAAAAGTGATTTTTGGGTGTTTATTGTTATTATTCTCAGATTTTTTGTGGAATTACACAACATAAATCACTCCAAAGTAGTCATATTGGAGTGCCTCGGCTCTTTATATGAACCACCTTGTATTCCAAAGGTTTTTTAATATAATTATGCGTCTATAGGGAATATTATAGAGGTTATATCATATAAATATAAATATAAATATAAATCCACTCAATATAGTTGAATAAATTGAAATAAATAGAAAATCAAAATCAAAATTAGCATATGATAAACCAAATGCACATCTTACATGTAATATACCAAGTTTTTACCCAAGAAGGACTCAATAAATCTTTATTTTTAAAGTATAAAGACCTTACTAATAGTAAAATGGTATTTGGTCTCTATATTTGGACCCAATAAATGTTTTATTTTGATTTATTTGGTATTAGATTAAGTTGTTAACCCCCTGGTTGATCTGCTTTGGAAATGACAGTGTTATGTTTCCCCATAAATAATATAATTAAAATACTATATTATTTTTATTCTATTCATGATTTTTTCGATAAAATTATTCTATCTCATAAATGGGACCTTTTACAGTAAAAATAATACCTTAATTGTGTTTATAATGGACTTTTAACCCCATGTGAAAAATTAGTTTGGTAAACATCATAATATGTGATGTTTCTCATCCACTAATAATTATAAATAGTTAAGTGGATTAAATTAATCAATTTATGTAAATTTAATTTATTTTACTTAGTGATTTTTATTTAATCCTAATCATGAAGACTCTCTTAGTTAGATAAATTTTTCACTATAAACCCTAGATATAGGGTAGGATAGGGTGTTGGTGGTGGTGGTGGTTAAAGATCGAGAAGTGGAATCAAATCTACAACAACATACTTATATGGATTTAAATGGTTATCAAAATGAATATATGGTTGAAAAAAAATATCGAAGCATTTTTTATTCTCCATTAAGTTAGGGATTTCTTATGGATTTATCCCTAATCTAATTTCAATTAAATTTCAAATTATTTCCTCTCGAATTAATCTGGTGATCATTCTTGCATGTTTCTTTTGAAATATATTTTTATTCCTTGTTTGGAAATAATAAATTATTTTATCATGATTATTTTTAATTCATCCCCATATCTTAGATTTCAATCAATGAATGGTTTCTAAGTTAAACATGTCAATAATTAAATCCTCACTTTTGTGTTTTTTTCATTTCTCCATTAATTTTATTCACGTTCTCCATCAACGTTCAAGTTATCATTGGATAGACCATTTACATGGAACTAATTCATTGTAAGATCAGTAATTGGTTACATGAATCATTATTTTGGGTTTAGAATCATGGTTTTTAACTCAATAGAGGTTTGATGATCCTTGAGGTAATATTATGGAGGATCGAGTTAGAGTGGTTTCATGGTATTTGGTGTGCATATGAGGATCCTAAATGGGGGCGGCGATGAACCATTTTTCTAATGAATAATGTGTAGAATCCAATCTCTATAAATGCATTTATTATGGTCAATATGGACTTATAGAGTTTTATGCAGATATTGTGATGAAATACATAAATGTGATTTAGAATTTGGAGGTTTGACATTTGTACAAAGATTCTAGGAATTTCATTAAAAAACTATGTGTAGTTCAGAAGAACATGCCTCGTGTGTCTCACAATACGGTGTTATGGTTTCAAGTAAGAGTTAAATATAACATTCATGTGTAACTTAGCTACACACCATGTAACCTCTCAATGGATAACATAGAATATAAAGGATTAAATTCTCAAGAACCTATGTATCCCACACACCATGTGAGATGGGAAACACCTCATTTACTATCTAGATTACATGACTTAGGTAGAATGGAATAAACCTAATTTCCAAGATTGAACACTACATTTCATATAAGTTATTATGACACCATGTATATGGAGAATAGTACACCATGTTGGGAGGAAAAAAATTACCAAGATATGGACTGGGAGAAACACACCATATTCACTATTGGGCATGTTGAGTATATCCTTTAAGTTTATATTAGAGACTTTAAGGTGTCCCATTAGTAGAAAATTGTGTATATCACATAACGATGGACATAAATTTATAGGTAGAGATGAAGAAAATTGGGAAGCATAAATGATCTACAACTATAATTCAAATATCAACCATATTTATTGGATTATATTATAAAATGGAAACCCATCCTAGAAATAGAGTGTTTTAATTCACAGTATCATCTTACCATCCCTACGTTTGGATGGTAATCCCCCCCATAGGATTAGGGTGTTAGATAATTTACCTAGGGATCAGTAGGGTTGGTACCCCACTACTATTATAGGGTTAGGGATCCCTTATCTATTGGGATAATATCCCCTATATTAGAGAGCCCAAACAGGGTGTGGGATCCTATGTTTGGGCCATCATAGCCCTATATACTACTAGGGGTGTGACATCCATCATTACTGGTGCATAAAGGTTATATGGGTTTAATTATTAAGAAATTTAGAGATCATGGTTGAATTTTATAATCCCTATGCTGGATTTGGAAATTTGAGTCATACACCAAAACTTGATTTTTTTTATAATCATTCCTGGATATATACTTTTTCCATTAGGTACTGAACACCACCATGGAAAGTGATTGTGCTTTATGGTTGATCAGACTCCCCTTCATGGATACTTGAGGCATCATGGCTACTATAATTCGGTGAAACACTGACTTTTATTGGTCATTTTGTTCTTCCAAACCCTGGGGTTTCCTTGGTAATATAATGTAGTCATTGTTTATTAACATTAGGCTTCATTGAATCTTCATTATTTTTAGTCCCACAAGCTACTCATGCATAGTGTCTTTAGAGGATTGGATATTTATGAATAATAATTATCAACATCCGTAATGCCTCTACTGTTTTCTCATATTCAGACTTCTTCTTGATGCTCCTTAGTTTAAAAAATCATGAGGTGACATGGATTTATATTTTTTCTTATTTTATTCTTCATAGATACCCCTAGTGTTAGGAGTCGAGTGGAATATTACTTCATGCTCCATTTATGGTTTTTGGTATTTCCTAATGAGTATGTTTACATACAGTGACCCAGGATTATCATACATAGATATTACATAATTGTTTTAGGAATATTCATTATATTTCACAAGCACATGCCTATAGACCATAGTAGTTTAATTCCCTAGGAAACTTGGAACACAAACTTCTTAATTTGGTGAGGATCTACAATTTTTCCCATAAAGTTATCTTCATTTAGTACTCTTTATAAACATACCCTATTTAAAGACCCAATGTTAATTACTAATATTTTTTCCTAAATAAATGTGTTTTGTATTATATTATATAATATTGTACCTAAGAAACCAACAAAACTTTGTCTCATTAATAATTCTCATTACATTAGTCAGATACAAAACCAATTAAGATGCCAAAAATTTAAATTTAATATAAAATATAAAATAAGAAATCTAAAATGGGGAAATTTGGATCTCCCCAATTAGTTATAATCATTACCCTATTGCCCAGACTATATAAATGAAACAAAAATATTAGTAAACTAATAAACATCTTTAAAAAATGAAAATATATAAACTTAGGAGGAATTATAGTGAATATTAAGTAAAGTAATCAATTTTTATTTATATAAGGTAATGTGGGTGGTAATTTGATCATTGGAATAGTAACCTGACCGTTGGGAATAGTTACATTAACCTTGGGAATAGTAACTGGAACTTTTCAATAGAAATTTAACTTCAAAATAATAAATATTAATATAAATAATAATAATCATGATTTATTTATTTAAATATAAATATTATAGTTCTAAAAAATAAATATCAGGATTAAAAAACTAAAAGAAAATTTAAGCATATTTTTTATACACTATATTTTAAAGAACTTCATAAAAATTATAATTTTTATATTAAAAGTTAAACTACCTATAATAGAAAACTATTTTAATAAAATTAATTTCATTTTTGAAATAATCACTTAAAAAATTTCCAAGTTCTCTTTTTTGGTAGTTCTCTGATATACTTCAATTTTCATGTGAATTGTAAAAATACAATTTTTCTCGTAACAGGTATATCTTAAACTACATTATTCATCATGTAAAAATGACCTAATAATTTATAGAACTTTTTTTTCATGAAATATTTAATTTCATAAACTAATAATTATAATCTAATAATGTAAATTTTCAAATGTAAAAATCACTTTACAAATCCCAGATTCAAATTTGATTGATTAAAACAAGAAGTTTTTTTTCATTCAACATTAATTTTTCAAAAACATAGTTAATTCGATTAATAAAGGGGTTTAAAGTATTATAACCATTTTAGTATATTGATATATTATTTTTATTATCAAAAATTATTTATTTTATGTTTTACCTTTGATATGGAATTTTATTGAATACATTATTCTAAAGATACCCCTCTCCTCTAGTATAAATAACTCCAATACATAACCTGGGAAAACTAAACATACCTCACCATAAAAATACAAAAATATCCCACAATACTCCATATAATTCCCCTTATAATCCTTAGGGATGTTCTGGAGTAATCTAACAGAATACATAAAGGGTGATTTAGTGCCATACAAGAGATGCTACATGAGGAAAGAGTAATGTTTGATCAACTCTTCTCTCTTTTCCTTATTATATTTATATTCACAAACCCTTTTAAAATGAGGTCTTATAAAATTAATTAGTTAGTATTTTAACATTATATTAATGATTTTAATCTATGTGAAGTATCATATTTATGACATATATAAATTTCCAAATTCACATTCCCGCTCATTCTACAATGTCCCGTCAAAGGTCTGTTAACCACCTACAGAGACTTTTCCAAGTAAATGATTATATCAAATTTCATGGAAATACATTATGAATTATATATAATATTTAAATATAAAATTATAATTATTCTAAGATTATGTATTTAATTATACTTTTTTATAAATAACTCTGAATAAGAATAGTGAAGTCAAAACAAAATAGGAAATTTTAATGAAAACATGATATCAAAACAATTTATGTTTAACAAATATTGTTATAAAATTTAATAAAATAATTATAATAAATAAATATTGGAATATTTGAACATAATTCACATCATTAACTATGTTTTAATAATCATAATTTTATTATTTAGGAGTTGGTAAAGCAACAAAATAAAGAGGCATTTAATGTAAGGGGATTCTCAAACCCAATTCATTTATTTGAGTTATAATCTCTTAAAAAATATGAATATTCATATTATGTCCTTAAAATGTCCTTTCCATTTTATCTCTTGGATATACATGTTCCTACAATGAAAAAAATTCTAATAAAATCCTTTTTTCAAAGTGACTTCAATTTCCGAAACATCATATTTTACTCCTCTTGAAATTCTTCTTGTCCACTCAAGAATAACGATGTTTTTTGTCCAAGTATGATTTCAATTATTCATTTAGGAAGTAAAAATATTAATCATGAAATTATGATTTATTAAATACTTATAAAACCCATTATATTCCTTGGGTTTATTTTATAATTATAGTTGTTTTACATTCTATGTGGCATGCATGATTATGAGGATTTATGATGAGTCCAGTGGGCACAAAATTATATATACCTCCAAATAATTGGGTAATGTGATGTATATCATGATATTATTTGATATATGTGTGAACTTATGCTATATTGTTTCAAAATAATGATGATATTATTTATACACATAGGTTATTCATGAACATGATGCTCCCTTAGTTCACAATTATGTGTGGAATTTTACCCCAAATATTGGATGTTTCATTTTATTCATATGTCACAT
The DNA here is from genome assembly GCA_963277665.1 of Viscum album. Classification (NCBI taxonomy): domain Eukaryota; kingdom Viridiplantae; phylum Streptophyta; class Magnoliopsida; order Santalales; family Viscaceae; genus Viscum; species Viscum album. The sequence goes on from OY728140.1 coordinate 1,012,879,488, forward strand.
TCCTTGCCGTTATCAATTCATTCCCCAATAATTATGATTATGATCTTATTATTATGATATTATTATGTTCACCCATTTATTTTTGATTCATTTCCTTTATTCACACAATTTAATAGCTCCCCTTAATAGGCTTTTAGGTCACATCTTTTATTTATATATATCCTCTAGTGATTACTTATACTAAAGAGAAAGTGAGATCCACTAAGAGGATAGAGATGAAGGAATTAGATAATGTTTTTGTTTTATTATGTAAAATTAATTTATGATCCTAATTTACCCATTATGATAAATATTTATATCCTATATAGTATCACTATTATGTTTTTTGTATTTAAAATGATATAACTATTATGTAATGAAAACTAAAGGTCACTATAGTTGGTATCATAGTTTCATTTAGTTAATTTAAAAAATATGGTTAGAAAACATTAGTGGAAATCCTAAGAATAAATCTAATTATATCTAAATGTTCTATGTTTTGATAAATTATAATATTTTTTGGTTTCTAAAAATAAAATCCATTTATATCTACCACCAGTGGATGTGGATCTAGAACAGATGTACCTAGGGTTAATAAACCTGAAAATACTATAATGAGATAGAACTAGTCAGGAACTACTGCACAAAAATATTCTTTGCTTCACACCTGGATGGAAAATCCTAATGGATGTGTTTTTTATCATAAACTCTATTACAAACCATTATGATGGATATATATATAATGTTATTATTCCTTTCAAAGCTAGAAAATTATTAAATACCTAATCTTATAAGTATCATTTATGGATGATTATAATCCTAGGGATCCCATAATATGTCACTTTAGAATTATGTTATTCTTAATAATAAATTAATTATTCATTCCTTGTGGATTTATTTTTTTTCAAACCTATTCTATTATATAAAATTGTGTGAACCAAGAGAAACTAGGCCAACAACCTATCTGAGGGAGAATTAAATGATTTCCCAATGAAATTAAAAATTAAATTTCAGGTGGAGTTCAAATTTTAATGGTGATGCTTACCCAACTAACTCAAGCTATGAAAAATAACATGAAGAATTTTAAACATCTTCCATCACCTAAGAAGGATCAATTGCCTATCGAATCATTATGTGATAACCACCACCAATGTTTAGAGGATCTTTATATCCACTTATGTTTGAAAATTAGGTTAGATCAATAGAGAATAACTTTTCTTTTCTATACTATTTTTAGAAGGATAAGGATACTCAGTACATATATAATTTATATGTAGAGGTCGATAAATGGTGAGAATTGGTAAATAAAACTTATCTGAATGATGAAATGGAATAAATCGAGTTGGATGACTTCAAGATGTTATTTATTAACAAGTATTCCAAAAAAAAAATTATAAAAAATATGGATAGATAGTTACAAGAACTTATGAAAATGGATTCATAATCTATCACTTATTATGAGGAAACATTTAAAAATCATGCAAGATAAACCTCATGTTTTGTTGTCAACAACAATAGGAAAATTGATAGTTTCTTCAGGGGCTTAAAACCACATGTCCAAAAGGTTCTATCTACATAATCTTTCATAGTTATGAGGAGGTTGTTTGATGTGATCTAAATATAGATATGTATTTCTTATAATGTTCCCATGGATATAAAGATAAGAAATGAAAGAAATATTTTCAAGGTGGAGGATCTAATGAAAATGGTGGAAAGAAGGATCAATAAACTGCATGTCAAAAATGTGGGAAAAACATCATGGGAACTACCTCAAAAGGATAGGAAAATTATACAAATATGGGATATAAGGCCACCAAGATCTTAAATGTAAAATATATATGTATAATATTAACAATATGGTTGATAAATTAAAGCACCGACCATGGTTCGATTCTTTTACTATAGAGAGAAAGGGAACTATGTAAGACAGTGCAATAAATCACAATTCCATGATGGTAATCAATGTCAGCAGCAACCAATTCCTAAAGAATGGGGGAAAGATTATTCCATCACCATTGTAGAATTAGAACATGATAATAAAGTCATATAATGTACTATTTCTTTCAACTCAAGAATAGAAGGAGTCTTATTTTATTCCCATTCTAAAAATTCCATTATATCTTACAAGTTTGATATAATAGTTGAATCACAACCCGGATTCCTTGAAGTATATATATCCAAAAAAAGCACCTTACGGTGCGATCAATGCAATTAAAGTGTTGAACTATTCTTCTATAAGAATTTTTTCAAATATGCTTCTAGTAAATATTTTATTCCATCCCTTATAGTGATTTGATGCTATATTAGGCATGGATTATCTCTCTTTATATAGATCTCCAAATAACTTTCAATACAAAATAAGTATCATTCTATAATTATAACCATCTTATTCTCAAATAAAAATGCAAGTATGATCATGAATATCATTTGTAAAATCCATTAATGGAGTGGGTGATGATACTCTATGAAGAATAATTCCTTTCCCAAATGGTTGAGTTAAATAAAAAACCAACCTTGAAAAAACTCCCATTTTGAGGGAATACAGTGATGTATTTCCGTAATAGTTACCATGAATTATATTATATTGTGATGTATATTTATTGATATAACTTCTACCCAATTCCACTTATATCTCAAAATTATTCTATATGATGTCCCAAATCAAACTATATGATTTGAAGAAATAGTTTCAAACGTATTTATGGAAAGGGATTATACACCCTATTGCATCAGTATGGGGTGCACCATAACTCTTTGTTAAGTAGAATTATAGATCAATGCGGATGTGTATCAATTATCAGGAGTTCAACTAGATCACCATAAAGAACAAGTATCCTCTACCAATTATTGATGACTTGTTTAATCCACTTTGAGGAGCTAAATTTATCTCAAAGGAGGATCTTCATTCTGGATATTGTTAACTGAAGGTGAAGAAGAAAGATTTTTAGAATATATCCTTCCACACAATGTGTGGACACTGTGACTTCCTAGTGATTCCCTTTGGACTTACTAATTCCCCTAAAATATTCGTGGATTTATGGAATATTTTATTTAAATACTATATCAAACAAAATTTAGTCTATATTGAAAATATTATCATCCACTCAAAGAGTAAAGAGGAATATAAAGGGAATCTAAGGATTGTGCTTAAATATTAATAAAGAAGAAAATTTATTCTATGTTTAGAATGTGTGATTTGGGATGTGGAACATAACTATATTAGGGAAGATGATCTTTAGTGGTGTAATTTATATAGACCCATCAAAAATAAAGGCAATTGGAGAATTTCCTATACCCACTTGTATCGAGTAAGTCCAAAGTTTTCTTGGTTTAGTCGAGTACTAATGATGTATTAATAGGAATTTCCCATGATCCTCTTGCCCAATGATAATGTTAACATATAAAGGGGTAAATTAATCCTGTATTGAAGAATGTGAGGAAATATTTAAGGATCTTAAGAAGAGGCTAATCATGGGACCTGTACTCACACTACCAACAACTCAAGAATCTTTTCTGATATATAGTGATTCTTTAAGGAATTTATTGGTTTGTGTACTCATGAATAATGATATATTGATATCCTATGCCTCATGAAAGTTAAATATCCATGAATAGAACTACCCACTACCTGATCTAGAGTTAGCAACTATGATCACCCCTCTCAAGATTTGGCGGCAATATCTCTATGGTGAAAATTCTGATATATAAAATGATTACAAGATTCTAGAGTATATATTCAGATTGAAGGAGGAAAACATGGGACAATGGAGATGGTTAGAACTGATCAAGGACTATGTTTTCTCTATTCACTACCATCCTTGAATGGAAAATAAGTTATTTAATGATCTTATCAGAAATTAATCTTCTAATTTATCCATGATGTGGATTGAGGAAGACCCTATGTTCCTGGATATTCAAGGGATGGATTGAGAAATCATAATTATAGGGAATACATCCTACCTTTCCCAAATGATTTTACAACCATATATCCAATAACAGATCAAGGATGCATAAAGGGAATATATTGAGCTAAAAAATAATGTGAAAGAAGTAAAAGGATGGAAAGATTCATGAGTTCGACATTAATGAGGTTGGTTTCATTCGATTTAGAAATACACATTATGTGCCTATATCATCTAATATAAAGAAAAAGTTATAGTAATATTCACATAGCTTTTATTTCTCCATCCATCCTAGAAGCACTAAGATGTATCATGATCATCAATAAAAACTTTGGTGGGACAACATGAAGATGGGTATCACTGAGTACACATCAATGTTATTGGTATGTCAGTAAGTAAAATACAAGAGATAAAATTCTTAAGGGGTGATTCAATCATTTCCCATACCCACATGGAAATTTTAAAATGTCACCATGGTTATTATCATTGGTCTCCAGAAGACATCTGAAGGAAAAAATGTGATATGTGTTGTGGTGGATCTACTAACCAAGACGGATCACTTGATCGCTATAAAGTAAGATTTATCACTTTAAAAACCTTCTAAAATATATGTAAATGAATTGGTGAGTATTCTTGGGGTTCCACTTTTGATTATCTCATATCATAATCAAAGGCTTATAACTAAATTCTAGATAATTATTCAAAGTTAATTGAGTTTTGAATTGAATCTCAATGTGGATATCACCCCCAAAATGATGGACAACCTAACAGCACTATTTAGATTCTGGAGAAAATTATAATATCTTTCATAGTGGAATTTAAAAGTGAATGTGATCAAAATCCCCCATTATTTGAGTTCTCAAACAAAAACAGTTTCAAATTAAGTATTCAAATGGCTCCATATGAAGCTATGTATGGGTAGAGATGTAGAACTCCTACTTGATGGGATGAAGTTATGGAACAATGTCTTCTTGGACTTGATCTTTTTCAAGATATTCCCTATAAGGTTCAAGTCGTCCAAAAACATATAAAAGCTACCCAAATTCAGATGTTTTATGCTGAAAATCCTCAAAGGGACAAGGAATTTGATGTGGGGGAAATAATTTTCACTTGAATATCATTATGTAAAAGAGTTTTTTTAAAAAGAATTAAATTCTCATCCCAATGTTCAATTTTCGTTTATTAGATCCTTGATCACATAGGAGTAGTGGCCTATTAGCTAGAACTTTCACCAAATATGGTTCAAGTTCATGATGTGTTCTACATGTCTCTTCTAGGTAAGTACATACCCAATCCCTAACATTTAATAAATCTAGAGTTAGTATAATTGAAGAATGGACTCTATTATGGGGAGTATTTGGAGAAGATATTGAACCATAGATATAATGTTCTATGCAATAAGAAAACTCACCTTGTTTAAGTGTTGTGGAAAAACCATGAGTTTGAAGTGGAAAAGTGAGAACCAAAATAAACATTAAAATAGAACTACCATCATCTATTCTCATATGAGAATATGAGTTAAAATTTTATGGATGAAATTTATTAAGGGGAAGAATTTTGCAACCTAGTGTTTATTATTAATATCATTTTCCTAAATAAATGTGTGTTATATTATATTATATAATATTATACATAAAAACCCAATAAAATATTTTCTTATTAATAAAAATCATTACATCAGTCACCTATGAAACCAATTCAAAATGAAAAAAATTATAATTGGAAGAACAATAAAAAATAGAAACATAAAATGGTAAAATACATAATTCCCCAATCTTCTTGAATTATCACCCCCACAGCCAATGCTATAGAAATTGAACAAAATATTATTAAATGAATTAACATATTAGAAAATAAAAATATATAACCATGGGAGTAATTTTATAGAATATTGAGTGGAAGATTGAAGTTGTATTTATAAGAGGTAATTTGACCCTTAGAAAGGTAATGTGACCATTGGAATAGTAACCTAACCATTTGGAATAGTAACCCAGTTATTTGGAAAAGTGATCTGACCATTGGAATATTAATTTAACCTCAAAAAAATATATTCTAAAAAATAATATTTATCATGATTAATTTAAGTAAATTTAAATATTTAATTACAAAAAAATAATCATTATAATTAAAAAACTCAATCAAAATATAAGCACACTTTTAATAAATTGTATTTTAATGTTTTTTGTAAAAATAATATTTTTTATTTTAAAATTTATATTTACCTATGATATAAATTTATTTGGAAAAAATTAAGGTCATTTTTTAAATCATCGCGTCAAAATTTTACCAGTGGTAATTTTTTGGTAAATTTCTTAAATACATAAATTTTTATGTGAATAGTAAAAATACAGTTTTTCTCATAACTGGTATATGTTAAATTACATCATCGAGGATTTAATAATGGCCTAATAATTTCTAGAACATTCTATTCTTCCATAATATAATTAATTTCATAAATTATTCATTAAAACTAAATAAAAATAATTTCCAAACCAAAAAAGTACTTTCAAAAACTTAAAGTCAAAAGTGATCCTTTAAAATAAATTTTTTCATTCTTTCAACTATACACTTTAATAAACAAAGTAAATTAGTAAATTAAAGGGATTTAATGTCTCAAAACAACTATATTATAATTATATATGATTTATATTTTCAAAAATTCACTATTAAAAGGTTTACCTTAGATATAGTATTTTATCTAATATTTTATTCTCAAAACACATATCTCCTCTTGTATAAATAACCCCACTCCTTCCCCTTGGAAAAACACTCATTACTCACTTTCCAAATCCTGACCTCTAAAAAAATACTTCCAATCAACCCCCTTATAATACTTAGGGATTTTATGGAGTAAGTTAACTCCAAACATAAATAGAGTTTTAGTGTTATATAAGAGATGTTACACAAAGAAAAGAGTAAGTTTCAATCAACTCTTCTCTATGTTTATTGTTATATTTCTTTTTTTCACCCCTATTAAAACAAAATCTTATAAATTTAATCAGTATGTATGTAAAAATTGTATTAATATAATTAAAATTATTTAATCATAATATTTGTGACATATATAAATTTCAAAATTCTTTTTCCCTCTCTTTTGATAATGTCTCATCAAAGGTCGATTAACCACCAATAATGATTTTTCCAAGTCAATACTTATAAACAAATTAATGGATGTGTAGTATGAATTAAATATAATATATAAATATTTAATTACATTTATTCTCTGATATTAGATCCAATTATAATTATGTATAAATGAATTTTAATAAAAATAGTGAAACTGAAACAAAACAAGAAAATTTAATGAAAACATGATATCAAAAAAATCACATTTAATAAAGAATTTTATAAAGTAGAATCCAGCACTTATAATGGATAAATAGTGGAAAAATTAACATAATTAAAATATATAAATATGATTTAATAATCCTAATTTTATTATTCATGAAGCATAAAAGAGATGAAATAATGCGGGGTTTGAGGTATGGTAATTCTCTAACATAATTCCATTCATTGGGTTATATTATCCTACAGAATATGAATGATATTATAATTTCCTTAAATTTTAATTTCCATTTTTTAGGATATATATGTTCAACTATGTCAATAAAATTATAAAAAATCATTTTTTCATAGTGAAATCAACTTCTAAATCATAATATTTTACTCCTCTTGTAATGCTTCTTATCCACTCAAGAATAATGCTGTTTTAGGTTCAAGTTTGATTTCCCTTATTCATATAGGAACAAAAATGTGTATTCATGAAATTATTATTTATGAAATCCCTATGAAACCCATTCTCTTCCTTGGGTTTGTTTCATAACTATGTTTTTTATACATTCTATGTGGCGTGCATGATTATGAGCATATATGATTTAATGGGTGGGCTTATAACTTTATAGCCCCCTAATTCATTGAGTAAGGTGATATATCTCTTGATATTATGTTATATATGTGTGAACATTAATCTATATATTTTTAAAATTATGATTTCATTATTTATGAAAATATGTTATTCATGAACATTATTATGGAATTGTCTACAACAATTTGTGGTATTTGAACACTATGTCATGGTGTTCCATTTTATGCATATGCCATATTTCATGCCTTTATCAAATATTTCCTTCGTGATTCTGATGATAATCGTATTATTGTTATACCATTATACTCACCCATTTAATTTTGAATCTTTTCTTTTATTCACCCCATGTTATATATCCCCTCACTAGGATTCTATCTCACCCCTTTCATTGATGACTATCCTTAGGTGATTACTCATACTAATGATAATGTGGGAGATAATAAGAGGATATAGAGTAAAAAATTAAATAAAGTTTCAGGTTTATTTTGTAAAAGTGTTGTTTTATCATAATTTAACCAATATACTAAACCTTTGGATTTGGATTGTATAAATATTGTGTTGTTCCTCTTTAAATTGATGTGATAGTAATGTAATAAAAAACTCAGGTTGATATACCCTACATAAAACCATTATTTATAAGCTAGGGAAAGGAAAGATAAGAAACGGTGTGATCAAATTCTCTGTAAGGGTTAGCATAAGAGATATCAATCTATGATTATATGAAATCATAAGATGATCATAAGGATTACTGATCATTAAAATAACTTACAAATTTCCAAACAAACCGATCATAGATCATAACCATGAGTCATGGAATAAAATAATATTATTTCAGAAAACATGGGCTAATAGAGTGAGAACCATCATAAATCAATCATGTACTATAAGGTCATGTCATAAAATTTTTGGCTCCATAATAAATATAGAAAACCATTTCATACGTCTTTTTTAACTAATTGGAACATCAACATAGTGGATTAGGACTCATCACATATTTTACATAGTGGATTAAGATGCATCTGTTTCCCATAGTGGATCAGGATGAACAGTTTTCCAATAGTGGATCATAATGCACCTATTTCCCACAGTGGATCAAGCCCATCAACTTGTTTTCTCTCAACATCTCATGAGACATAAATCTTTACCAGATGAATTGGAGGGACATATATGTCCCACCAATATTTTGATATAACATAGCCACCATACATGGTTATAGTTTGAACACCATCACATAAATAAAATCATACATATGTGTAACAAAAGATCATAAAACAATAATCCTATCATAATCCATGAAATGAAATGGGTTTCACAAACATTTCAGTATATCATAACCTTTGAAAAAGTAATAGGTTCTATAATCATTTCATAATTTCATCATAGCATAACCCATGAAATGAATTGGGTTTTATAAGAGTTATATCATGGTATCACCCGTTGAAGAGAAATGAGTTTCATAAACATCATTTGATCATAAACAATAACCATTCATAGAAACAACTAGAATGTTATCCAAGGTTCATATCCCTAGTAAAGAATAAGTGAAAATAAAAGGATATCATCTTAGATAGAGAAGGATTTTGAATGATCATGTGGAAACTTTCTTAATTAATATAACCATTCTTTAAAATTAAATTTTTAAATGTAAAAATATATACAATATTTGGGATTGGTTTTCTTTAAAAATAACCATGAATATTTATAAATGAAGCTTTAAAAATCATTTAAAACATTTATTGAGGAAAATTTCCTTTCCTGCTTGATAAACACTTTTTAAAACATTAAACTCTTTGATAATTTATTTATTTGAAAATAAACTTGAATATTTTTTAGTGGAGATTTTAAAAATAATAATTTTAATTATGTCTAGAAATTTCATTCATTCCATACAGGATAAAACAAAGATTCATTTCTGTTTTTCAATTTATTTCAAATGGGCATTATTTTGAAAAAACATGAAGTTAAAATTGAAAACATTTTTAAATAGTAAATAATTGGTATAAATGTATTTAATTAATCCTTTTCAGCGTGTTAAAACTTTTTTAATCATTTTTTCTCAAAAAACTGGTTTTGGAATAAAAAAGGATTTTCAATAGAGGTTAAATATAAAGTCGGGTTTTCTTAAAAATATTTTCTCCTTTATTATTATTAATAAATTGTGAAAATGGAACTATTAATTCTAAATATCATGAATAACCATAGGATAAAAATTCATGATTTTATTGATAGTTATACCATAATATTTCAACATTGGAGACTTAATCATAAATAATCGCGATAAACGATGAGATTGTAACATAAAATATTTACCACTTAGGTAACATTTTAGCATAATCTCCATGATGAAATATCATTAGAGGAAACATAAGATATCACTATATTAATTAAATTTATGATATTACATGTTAATTAGGCTATATATACATCTCACAAATGAATATATGAGGAAAACAAAACATATAGAGAAGTCAAATTGCGAAAAAATCCATTACCACTATAGTAACTTTTCATATGTAAAACCCATGATAGAGATATACTAAAATGGTAATGTAAATCCCTGTAATTTTTAGTGGAATCATTAAAAAATAAATTCATGTTCAGTATATACACCACATAAAAGAAACATGTGGTGAGTATGACATGTGTCTCTCAAAACAATAAAAGTGAGACGGACATCCCCAACCATAAGTATTGAATTCCATAATACATTTTCAAACATATGGTTTAATAAATAAAATTTTATTATAAATATATTACATAAAAATATTTATATATATCATACCACATATTATTTTCTTGTGGCCATTTATTACTAGTTTATTTAAAATTTATAGTTAAAGTGAAGTTTTGAGTAAAAACCGCTTTGCTTTTCGTATATATTTTTATTTTTTATTTTATGGTTCCATAAAAATGATCATGATTTAATCATATCCATAATTTTATCCATGATATAAATTGTATATATATTCATTATATATTTATTTAGAGTAATTCCAAAAACTTAGTTATAAAAAATAAAATACACCATTCATGGAGATGGTAGGTTTTACGTACACATGAATTTTATTTCCATTATCTCTAAGTATTAAAAGAAATTGAAATAAATGATATATTATAATTACAGGATCTTTTTAAGGTCATATACATCACATATTTTCCTTACGTCTATTCTTATTACCATTTATGTAAAGCGTGGAATAATCGCATCGTTTCACGATGCGGTAGTCCGCCGTACACACAAGAAACACTATCATATTACCCAAAAAGGGAGAGTATGATGTAATGTGTGAAATAATAATTAAAAAACTATAAAAATATTATTAATATAATATATATATATATATATATAATAAATACATCATTATTTCCAAACTTGAGATATTTTAATGGAAAAAATGAATGACATTTGTTCATGAGTCGGTAGTCTGTCGTACACACAAATATTTATTTCATAACACATTTGATGAAAGTAGAGAAGGTTGTATGTAATTATTTAACATTAAAAAATATTATTATATTTATTATATTGATGTTATTATATCATATAGGTATAATAATAATTGAAATTGGATGAGGATGAAGTAAAACAAAGACACTAGTTGATGAAAATAACAAATTCTTCGGGTATCCTCCTTATCATTGCATAAGAATCCTGCCTACGATTGTAGAATGTCCAAAATAAGGATTATAGGATTATAAGAGATGAGTTAGGAAGTGATTTTGGCATGAATTTTCTTATCTAAAATTGTTTTAAGGTGTGAAGAATAGAAGAGAGTGGTTTCCATTTATAATTGAGGAGTGTCATTTTTGTAAATACAGAAAATTATTCCATAATAGGAGTTCAATATCACATCATGTGGACAAAAATTTGATAAATATTAGAGGGTAGTTATTATACTATATATCCACACATCCACCAAAAAAATGTTTTAAAATTTTCATTCCTTAGCCTTTATGTTTTGATCACTTTTACTATTATAACTTTCACCACGATAACAAGTTTTTTCTAAACAAGGTAATTTATTATTTAAGCATAAAATTAAAAAACATGCTAGATAATTTTTAACTAATAATTATAAATATTAAATTCAATTTTTTAATCAAAAATAATATGTGTGGGGAATTTTAATTTTACCACAAGAACATGTAACTCTCAAAACCTTGTTTGAACCTTAATTGCTGAAATCCATTTATAGGTGTATTAAGTAATAATTACCTTAAAATTTTAAGATAACCATATTATATAATAAAATTATGATTATTAAAAATATTAAATCCATTTTTCCTATTCAACTTATATAATGTAAAATTTTGATTTAAAATTATTCTCGTGGAACTCATAAGAAAGCAGGTTCTCAAAGAGAAAATATTCAAAAGTTTTCAAAGTTTTCATCTCAAAATTCAACATAAAAATGATTCAAATTTCATAAATTGGATTAATAGACATATAATTGATCTACTTTTACATTAAAACCAATTTAAAATATAATTTAACTTTATAAATAGTTTAAATAAAATGGTATTTTCCGATTAAAATTTTTGTATTCTTACTATTCATCAAACAAATGAAAATTTTCAAAAAAGCACAAAAAATTACCCTGAGATAATTAACATATTATAATTAAAAAATTAATTTTTTAAAATAAAATTTCTAAAAGTGGTTAAAATTTATTATAAAATAAGTACACCAAAGCAAGAAAAACTATTTTTTTAGAAAATTTAATTTATCCATAAAATTGGATTTATTATTATCTCTTCTATTGAAAACGCAAAAGATTAGTTTTATACATTTTATTGAATATATAATATATAAATTTAATTATAATAATTCACCAAAATTGATTTTTTTATTTATTTAGGAAAAATACATTTATGTGCATAAAAATAGTTTATTATAAAATGATTTCTTTTATTTTCAAATGGATTTTATTTTCATTTCTTGTTAATTTGTCACAAAACAATTAATAATATATACATGTGAAAAACCTATATTTTCATAATTTATTTAATTCTATTCATACCCGTTATTCCAACATCTAGGTGATAATTATCATATTAAATAATAATATTTTAATAATATGTCGCATTTTTTTAAACTCGGTGTTGTATGTAAGACACGCTAAACTTTGTATTGTGTGTAACACAAGACAAACCTAGTGTTACATATATTATAAGATAAACTTAGTGATATTTTTAATGTAATCCCAAATCATTGTTGCATGTAATTCAAGTTAAACTCATTTTTTTGTTTAATGAAAAATATCCAAAAGATTAAATTCGATTAAAAAAACTCTATTTCACAAAATCCAAGGGTGTTACATTCTACCCCACATTAAAATGAATTTCTCCCTCAAAATTCATCTTGATCATCAATGTTTTAAAATTTGAAAATTATTTCATAGAAACAAACATCTTAAAAAAGGTTCAAAAACATCCTCTTGAAATAGGGAAAGGGGTGTGCAAAGTACATTAAAAATAACACATATTATGTTTCCAAATAGGATAACATAGGTGGAATGTAAAAACGAGGAAATAGAATATAAAACTGACACACAAATACTGACGGAGAGTGATAAAGAACATATTCAATAGAAAGTTAATGACCCTAAACCAAAGAATCAAAGAGGCATGAAAAAGGGCGTTGATATCAAAAAATGATGATGATAGGATGATATTATATTTCTATACCCTTTTCTTAATAATGGGGAATCTATTTTCTATCCAGACTGAGAACATATGAAAATTTACTTACGTGATATCTTTTTATTTCACAATAAAAATTTCATCCTTTGGTTTTGTGTTTATCCTTTTCCATTACATCTCTTACTCTAAGAAAACAATTTTTCATGACTGAAGCAATAAATAAGATCCATAACAGAATAGTAAGTCATTCCTTCTTTATTTAGTTAAAAAAATGTTATCACTGGTTATCCAATATGGATAAATCTCTATATGCGGAAGTAATACATTAATATATAAAACCTCATTCAAATTTCTACATAAAACATTATATAGAGACAATCGTGATGTACATAGGCATTACATAACTTTTTTTGAATACTAAATACATTATACAAACACGCACCTAAAGACCATATTAGTTTAGTGACTTTTAAACATGGAAACATAAACAACTTGTTCACAATTCATCTACTTCTTCTCCCACCTATTTATTCATAATTAGACACCTCATTGAAATATTAGACTTATTAACTTTCTTTATATCCTTGGGAAAAGAAACATAATAAAGGGTTAGCTCATATGCTCATTAAGGGTAAAAATGAAAGATATGTAAGAATAATAAGAAACTAAGACTATAAAAACATGAGTATAACATTTGAATATCATACCATGCATATCATAAATTCATATCCATTAGTCATAGAATAATAATTGGTAGTTCATAAGTATGAGTCATAAGGAAATAAAGAACATAATCCTTGAAATCATAGCATTAACATAAGAGTGAAATTGTGGAATACATTTAAACTTGTAACTTTGTAAACATGTATATATAGTAGTAGGTTCACTCATTAAATTAAGCCCATGAAATCAGACCATTTAATAAAAATATTGACTTGACAACCTGGTCCACACATAAAATTTTGACCTGAAAACTAGGTCCACACATATAATTCTAAACATGAAATCAGGTTCACGCATAACATATATACCTTAAAGTTATCCAACATTACCCAATGAATTGTAGAGAGATATAGGTCCACCCATTGTATAGTTAAAACCATTTATATTTTTTACTTAATAACATAAATCATTCATCATATCATAAACCATATAATGAAATGGGTTTCATAGACATCATTCAATCACAGTGTTACCCATGAAAAGAAATGGGTTTCATAAATATTACTCCATAAAAAACATAAAACATTCATCGAAAAAATAATAATTGAAAAATTTAAATATATCCCCAATAAAACATAATTAATATCAAACCATGTTATGTTATATGGAAAAATAATTTTCAGTTATCTCTTGAAAACAATTCTTTGAGAAAATATCTGTTCTAATTTGAAAACATTTTCATTACTTGAAATGTCACAAAATTTTGAATTGAAAAATTTTCATTGAAAATAACCTTGAAATATTATAAGTTAATCTTAAATGAAATAAAGAATCATGAAATCATTAAAATATATTCATGTCGTCTATGTTAAAAAACATATTTCTCTTACTTTTTCTAGAAAATTCAAAATGTACATTGTTTGAAAAATATGGAAAGTATTCCTTTTAGACCAATTTATAAAAGTTAATAAATGGTTAAAAAGACCTTAAAATTTTTTATTAATATAGTAAAAAAAAATTTGAAAACTGTTATTAAGAAACATGGACATGGATGATAAATATTCCGCCATAGTAACTTACATATAAACAATTTTGAATATTAATGAGGTTGCGGAATACCCCTTAAAACTTTATAATCAGAAGAATTGTATACCCCATGAATGAAAAAAAAAATATATGGAAATGAATTTAAATAAATATTATGTTTAATACTCATAAAATTTGTTAATAGGATGTTTATACACCATGTAGAAGAAAAAAGTGGTGTATGAGGCATGTGTCTCACAGAATTAAAGGTCAGACCAAAATCCCTTACCTTTGGTCCGATTCCCTCCGTACGTGTCTAAAACTCACTTATATTTGTTTTAAACATAATATTAACGTATAAAAGTATCATAATAATATTTATTATTTCATATATGATTTATTTATGACTTTATATTACCTTTTTATTAACAATGCCAAGTTAAAGCAATGTTTTAGGTATTAACCGCTTTTTTATCATACCTATTTTGACTTGTTGTTCATGATCATGTTGCATAGATCATGATACAATTACTTTTATAATGTAAAACATGATTTATATATCATATATATTTAGTATATATATATAAGATAGATATATGTAATAGAATACACCATTCATGGTGATAGTAAGTCGTACGTACGCATGAATGTTGTTTCCAGTTTCTTATTGTATTGAATGGAAGAAGGTAAATTAAATATATGTATATATATATATATTATTACATAATAATTATTATTTCATATATTTTATTATATAAATTTTTATAATCATTCTTGGAATGTTTAGCAATGAAGATGAATCTCAATGTGTCGTGGAGATGGTAGGTCATACGTATGTTTGAGTGATAATATCATTCTCTTAATGGTAAAATGGTAAATACATATATGGTATATTATTTATAAAGAATAAATCTACTGAAATATTTATTATTTACATCTAGTATACCCATAATTATACCCCTAAAAATAATGTAGTGATGAAAAACATAATACACTATGGCGTGGAGATGGTAAGTCATACGTACACACGTGTGGATCTTTCATTTATCATAAGTTGAATAAAAGGTGGAATATGTTTCTTACATAATAATAATAAAATATAGAAATATATTTGATACTTTATTTATAATTTCATAATGGATTCAACATATGAAGATGATGTAGAAGAAGAAAAAAAATTGAAAGAGTCATAATGGAGATTACCACTTCTTCATCGATCTCCCTCTAGATCTCTTCTTTGGGAAGAGTTGGTATTTTTATAAGAAAAGAACATATAGAATGTATACGGGAAAATTTTGGGAATTTTGTGATAAATATATCTCAATGTGTTTTGAGTAAGTGAGGGAGGAGGTTCCCCTTTATAATTGAGGTGAGGGGAACTTTAGAAAACTTTTTAAAATATCAAATTAATATAAATTATTTTTTGATTTAAAAAAGCCCCAAAGTTACTTATTTATAATATAATATGAGTATGGGTAGAAATAATCTCAAAAAATTATTTTTATACATGTTTATGTCACAATATTAACATTTTCTTTTGACCTTAACCCTTAGTTAAACCATTTATCTTTTACCATGACACATTTGATTTTTAATCTTTAGGGTCAATATAGTAACTATAAAATGCCAAAAGAACTTAAAATATATCATATATGAGATTTTTAACCCTATTATAGTTATTTTTATGAGTTTTATAATTTTAACAAATTTTATATCATCTAATAAACTAATAATTACTTTAAAAGTATCCTTTATGTCAATTTTGATACTATTGACTGTTTTTCTTTTATAAAACATCATATTCACATGATAAATTCAACCCAACACTTCTAATGTCTCACTAATATGTCAAAGTTATCTACAATGTCGTTGTATGTCAATAATTAGGTTAAATTATAATAATTTTAATATTTTAAAATATGACTTATTTTATATTTCTATTGATTAAACAATTAGTGCATCATCATTATGCAATCTATTAATTAAATTATTTCATCTCTAAAAAATAAAAATAAATTTTCATGATGAAGAAATAATTTATTATATTTTCAATGACTATTTATAGTCATCTTTATCTTTTTTATAACCCAATATTAAATATTATTTACTTATTAAAATTATGAGTATGATATTTTTAACGTATCTTTAAATAAAATATATTAAATGTCATATTCTTACACAAGTGGCTTAGAAAGGTTATAATTGCATCCCAAGTTTTATTTTGGCCTAATTCCAGTTGTACAATGAAATTAGGACAACTATTAGGGTATTTTTATATTATTATAAATTATTTTTAACTTTATTTGCCCGATTTACCATTAACCATGGAATATAAAAATACTAAAGTTACTATTCAACATAAATTAATTTTATTTTATTAGACTAAACATTTCATACTGGTTAAAACCATATATGTATGTGTTTTTATATAGAATTCATAGAAGTGTAAAAATTATGTTTAACACTAATCTCGCATTTCTGGTTAAAAGGTGGGTTTAAGAGGCATTCAAAAGTTAAATAATTTTTTATATCCAATGTTAAAATAAAAAATATTCTAATGACCTTAATTGGATTAATTTATTTATAATTAATCTATTTTGACTTTAAAATCAATTTAATATACAATAATTATTTAAATGAATAATAAAATTTTTACCTATAATGTAGTATTTTTCACTATTCATCAAAAAATGAAACTCCTCAAAAAATAATAAAAAATCACCCTAAGTTATTTTTGACATTAAAAAAAATCAAAAATGATATTTATTTTATCGAATTAAATTTATAATAGTTTATAAAATTAATTTTATTATTGTTTACAAAGGACATAAAAAGTTGTTCCTTTAAGGAAATAGTATTTCAAGACATATAAAGACTTTACTAAAAATTAGTATGCTTCTCATTATAAATATTTTTTATTTATGCATAACCCATATAACTAATATCTTAAAAGTAGATATTACTATTAATATTACTATGTTTAATGGGTCGGATATAACTATCTCATTGAAATATTAATAATAAAAAAGTATTATTTCGCAGAGACTATGTGTTTTGTGTAGCACAAGCAAAGTCATTGTTGTGTGTAGCGCAAGCTTAACGTGGTGTTTCCTATAATGTAATCCAAACATAGGGATTCTATGTAATAATATAAATTCATATTCAGTGTTACTTAAAGTAAAAAATATCAAAAAATAATTAATTAATTCAACAGAAATCACAAAATCATTGGGTGTTACAACTATTCCATAAGTGGTAAACCTTATATCCCTTACAAAATTCAAAAATTTATAAAAAATGATACTAAATTTCTCAAAATAAACATAACATTAATCCCCCATATATCATAAACTATCTCATGATTGTCACATTCCAAACATGTGAAACCTCAATCATGTATTCACATAAAACATGGTAATAACCATAATAACCATAAAACCTTATTGAATAAATAAATTCATAATAATTCCTTACATAAAACATATATTATTGGATATATTATTTAAATTTAAAAATGTTGTAAACTCCATCAATGATAACATAAACCACTTTGTCAACAAATCATTTATTAGTTTTGTGGTCTCAATACTATCCAATTTACATGGTATATATATATCAACTCTTTATCCAAACTAAACACCATTTTCTCAAACTCGAAAACATATTAAGGTTTATCTTCCCTAAATAATGTGTTTTCCCAAAAATATTTCATTTCAATTAAATCACTATTCTAGTTTACTAGTATTATTAAACTAATTCTTGCATATCCTTAAAAAAATAATTATTCTAAACAGACTATATTTTTCATGATTCATAAAACATAATCCTTAAATGATAATACATTAATAATTCAATCATTCCACCTCATCCTTAACCCTTTAAGGGTGCATTATCATCTTATTCCTTAATACCTCTTTCCTTCCATATGTCGTCTTCACTCTCTTCATCATCAACAGTAAAACTAATACACTTAAAAACTTTTTTATTAACTTCATGATATTTCCCCTCCAAACATAGATTTGCATAATTTCCACACATTACACAATTAAAACATTTAGCATATGATGATACCTTAAGGTGACCATTATTGTCATTCATCAAGTTAACCAAACTTTTCATTTTTCCCCAGAATTTACATATAGTGTGTCCTTATTTTCCACACTAAAAACATCTTCTTGTCCTTCTAATATATTCCCTTGAGTGATTCTTCACACATTATTTACATATCAGAAACTGAATCCTATTTCCTCCCTAGTCTGTATTACTTAAAATCTTACTGGACTCTATCATTATCTTCTTTTGGGAGTATGAGAGTTGGTTAAGGTGAACGTTATTAATCATGTTCCATGATAACTAATTATGAATAATTGCAACATCATTCACTCCAATATTCCTCCTAAATGGTTTATCATTAGAAAATTAGACATCACGTTCCATGTCAAACCTAGTATCTTCTAGTTCAAACCATTGACTAAAACCAAAAAAGAATAGCGTTAGAAACATAAATCAAACTATAAACCACATAATCATGAAATGTAACTTATAAGATATATAAATCATGAAACCTACTTCTAAATATATGACACTATAGGCTTAACCTAATTCATCCATGATTATAATTTACATAAACCCTAATGATGGTTTGTATAGAGTTTGTGTATTTCTAAAGAATATCCCCCAAGAGTTTCAAACCAGTTGTATAGAAATCTCCATTTCACGCTCTTGGTAACAATCGATTCCATTTTAGTACAACATTTTTGGTGTTATTACCCCTAGGTGCCTCTATTCTAGAGCCACATCCACTTGTAGTATCTATATAGGGATGTAATTTCCTGGAAACCACTTACCCTATCCTTTACCAAAATTCCAGGACATTTTCTTATAAATTGACTAATCCGTATACTTATCCTTAGAGACAACCCTAGACATATACCTAGAGATTTATCTAAATTTTATTGTCCTATTTTAAAAATAATAACTATCCCTTTCCTCTAATATTAAATATTGTAACCTATTCATATCATTCATAGATATTAAATCATTTTTATGAATATTCATTACATTACAAAAACACATATTTGAAGACCGTAACAGTTTAGTAAATTTTGAGAGTTGGAACACAATAGTCATAATTACTATGATATATTAAATATCTCTCTTAAAGACATTACTCTTTATTACTCTTCATAAACATAACCTACTTAAAACCTTTCTTCATAACATGGTGAAAGGAAAAATAAGAAAGGGTGAGAATATATAATCATTACGGGTAAGTATAAGTGATATCAATCTACGATCATATGAACGAATAAGATAAGTAAAAGGGTTTTTTATCCTGAAAAATAACATAAAAATTTCCTACCTAACCTATCATCTATCATAAACATTGTTCAAGGCATAAAGCTTTATCATTTCAGAAAACATAGGATAATAGAGTTAGAAACATCATAAATTAATCATTAACCATAACCTCATTTCATAAATGTTTGGAACCATCATAAATATAGAATCCCATTTCATATTTCAAGTTTAAATACCATGACCATCAACATAATGGATGATAACTCACCATGTGTTTCTCATAGTGGATCAGGATTCACTTATTTCCAATAATGGATCAGGACACAAAATTTTCCATAATGGATTGGGATACACATATTTCCCATAGTGGATTTGGATGCACCTATTTCCAATAATGGATTAATTCTATATACGTTTTTCCCACAATTATCACATGAGATATAAATCTTTACCCAATTCATTGGTGGGAGTATATGTCCTTCCCATATTTGGTTATAATGTTACCATGGTCCTTGGTCAAAACATAACCATTGTCACAAAATGAAAATCATAAATATTTCTTCCTCAAGATCATAAATCATTTATTATATCACAACCCATTAAATGAAATGGGTTTCATAAAAATTTAAATATATCATAACCTATAGAAAAGTGGTACGTTTTATAATCATTTCATCATATCATAAACAATGAAAATAAGTGGGTTTTATAATAGTTATATCACCGTACAATCCATGGAAGATGTATGGGTTTTATAAATATATTTTCATCATAAACATAATTCATTCATATAAATAATAAGGATGGTATCCATGGTTTATATCCCTAGTAAAGCATAAGTTACATCACATGAAATCATCTTATATAGAGAAGGATTTTGAAATATCAATTAGAACATTTTATAAGGAAAATAACATTTCTTTTAAAATCACTTTTTAAGAATAAAAATTAATAAAATAATTTGGTGATAATATTTATTGAAAATAAACCTGAAAACATATAAATAAATCTTTAAAAATCATTTAAAACATTTCTCAAGGAAAATACCACTTACATTTTAAAAAAAAATTAATACATAAAAAATTTCGAAAATATATTTTTTAAAAAATAAACATGAAAAAAATTTAAAGGATGATTCAAATAAAATAATTTTCATGATGGCGGGAAAGTTCATTCATACCTTACACGTTAAAATAGATATTCCTTTCACATTTTTAGTAAAATTTAAATAGGTAATGCATAAAAAATGACATGAAGACTACATTCAAAAAGACTAAAAGATTAAAACGTGGGTATAAATTTATTTATTAAATAGTTTTGATAATGTTAAAAAATATTAAAACCTTTTATTTAAAAAACAATACTTTTGAAGATAAATGTGTTTTTGGCTAAGGTGACAATTAAAGTCGGGTTTTATTAAAAAACATTTCTCAGTTATTTTAAGTTCTAAAGTGTGAGAAAATGGTACTATTGTATGGAATTATCATGAATAAATATAGAATAATAAAATTAATGATTTTAATGATATTTATATAATAATATTTCAATAATGGATACTTAATCATAAACAATTCTCATAAACAATGATATTGTAAAATAAAACATTTACCACATAGGAAACTTTTAAATGTAGGCTTCATAATGAAATATAATTAAAGGAAACATAAAATATAGATTAGATAAATAAATTAATTATATTACATGTTAAATGGGATTTATATAATCCTAAAAAATGAATATAGTTCATAACATAACATTTGTCTCAAAGAAGTCAAATTGGGACACATATCCCTTACCACATTGGTAACTTTTGATATACAAACCCCATGAAAGAGATATTTAAAAAGGGATATATAAATTCCTATAATTTTCATGATAATAATAAAAAAATACATTAAGGTATATTATATACACCACAAAAACGAAAAACATTGTTAATATGACATGTGTCTCCCCCCAAAAAATAAAAGTGAGATGGAAATTCATTACATTAAGTCTTGCCTTAATCATACACGTTCAAATAAACTATATAATAAATATAATATTATTATATATATATATATTAAAGAAAAATTTTAACATATATCAAACCATATATGATTTTTTATGTCCTTTTATTATCCTTTTATAACAATTCTATGTTAAGTTTATGTTTTGAGTAATAATTGCTCTACTTTTCATATATTATTTGTTTTTTATTTTCTTTCCTCTTACTTTGATTATTATTTCATAATAGCATGAATTTTAAAAATGATATAAACATTATAAAAATTATTTATAAATGTATTTAGAGCAATCCATAAATTTTAGTGATATAAAATGAAATACAACATTCATGGAGACAGTAGGTCACACATACCCATGAAAGATGATTCTGTTCTCTTTTTTTATTGAAATAAATAAATTTAAATGGTATATTATCATTCCATAATCTTTTAAATATCATATATATTACATATTTTCTTTAAAATCAACTTCATTACCTTCCAGGTAATGTTTGAATGAATCACATCGCTTCACAAGGTGGTAGATTGTCGTACACATGAGTGATGTTATCATATTGTCAAAAAATGGACAGTATGAATGTATTGTGATATAATAATTAAAGAAGAGTAAAAATATCATAAATATTATATAAATATAAAAAATATATCCTTATTTCTACAAGAACCTGGACCTTATTTGTAGGTATGTTTTCCTTTTTTTTATTGTTTCTAATAAAAAGAGGAATTTCTGGAGGTCGTGCAGGGGCGCACGATTGGCGCATAGTTGGTTCAAAGTCTAAAAAACCTTGCAGATAGCCTAGGAAACCGTGAAACCTTGACAGTGGGCTCCGCACGGGCTACACACTATTTTTCAAACCATGTAGGAATGTCGTGCGAAACCCCCTGGGTGAGAAAGTGGCAACTGCACGGTTGGCGCACGGTTTTCCAAACTGTGCTGGGAAACCATGTGGCCACTTAATGTTGGGGTTTTTAAGTCCCAGGCCTCTCGGTATTTCCCATTCATCTACCTTTCTTCCTCCTACAAGTGGATCATGCGGGAGTTGTGATTTTCAGAGGTTGGGGGAGCTCTTTGGCTCATTTTGGAGAAAAAACAAAGCAGTTTTTTGGTGGATCGATGGCGGTACTTCTCAGGTAAGTCCCTCCTCTTGATTTTTCCTTAGTTTTCCCTAGATCTTCTCTTCCCTCTCTCTAGTTTTTCTAGATCTAAATCTATTTCATATAGATCTAGTGTTAGTTTTTCTTTGGGAGTTTATTTTAAGGCTTGTGGATGATAGGGAAGGATTTTTAGAGCGGTCTTCTGTAAAGTGGTTGCTCGGATTTGTGGGTGTGGTTGATTGTGGATCTTTCTCACTGGAACCCTATAGTTAGGTGGTTTGTGTCTTTCAATTTAAATTCATTCAATATTATGTGCAATTGCGATAATACACTTGAATGGGGTATTGTGAATTTATCGTATTACCCCTGTTGTTTGCCTGACCTTCTTATATATATGCTTAGGTAGAGATCCATTGTTGTGCATAGGGTGAATTACCATGCTTTGGATGTTTTTTCATGCATGTTCTGTTTACAACTGTTTGGTCTTGTATTTCTTGTTTTCACATGCCTTGTGATTTTTGAATGGATTGTTGTTTTATGACATGTTGAGATTTTATATACTATTTAGACAAGTTTTTTTGTAGGTTTACTTGGGCCTTATAGCATTACAATGCGTTGAATTACACGGGGCTGTGAGAACCTGGTGTAGTAGACTATAAAAGGATAGAGAATGTGAGATTCCTCAGAGAGTCTTTGGATATTATAGAATATAAGGTGATAGACCGATTGAGCATCCTTAGAGAGTCTTTGGACATTATAGACTATAAGGGGATAGGCTGAGTGAGCTTCCTTAGAGTGTCTTTGTTTACTTTGAATTTACCTTGAACCATTCCAGGATATAAGGGGAATTGACTGGGTGAGCTTCCTCAGAGAGTCTGTGAATGACCTGGGGCTATAAGAGGAATTGAATGGGTGAGCTTCCTCAGAGAGTCTCTTGACCTTGGGGCTATTAGAGGAATTGACCTTGTGTGCCTTTTCATAGAGTCCATGACTAACTTAGACTATAAGGGGAATTGATTGAGAGAGCTTCCTCAGAGATTCTTTGAGTATTATAGACTATCAGTGGATAGACCGAGAGTGGTTCCTCAGAGAGTATTTATGAATGCTTAAGCTGAACCAGAGGGGTTAGACTAAGTGTGCTGCCCAGAGGGTTGTTTGTACATGATAAGTAGGACTATAGGGGATAGGTTGTGCGTACTTCCCCGAGGGATACTTGTTTGTGTTACATTCTTTTATTAGATTCTTCTTGATAATTGTTACTATGGATTTTTTTACTGTTGAGTAACTTCCTGTTTGCTGCATTCTGTACTTTACCTGTCATATTTATTCACTGACTGTTAGGTACAGATCTTGTGGTGGTTTCCTACTGGGATTTGTATCACACCCTATTTGTTCCATGATTTTGGGCCCAAATAGACTATGTTATTGCAGGTATAGGTAAGGGAAAGAGCCCTTCTACTTCAAGTACTTGACTGCATTGGAGCTGGAGAGCATGGGACCAAGC
Source organism: Viscum album (assembly GCA_963277665.1). Lineage (NCBI taxonomy): Eukaryota > Viridiplantae > Streptophyta > Magnoliopsida > Santalales > Viscaceae > Viscum > Viscum album. The sequence continues at coordinate 1,012,904,472 of OY728140.1, forward strand.
TATGGCTTGCGATGCAGAGGAGTTTAACTTACACTTTGGTTTAGCACTATTATATTCTAGCATTGTCACTTGTTTATCTGTTTTCCTAAACATATATGTTCCATGCATCACTTTATATATATGTGCTCCACCTGTTTATCATTTCAGTCTTCTGTTGTTTACTATTATTGGATACTACTACTTCTGCAATTATTTATTTGTTGGTCTTCTGTTGTGTTACTCTGCCAATGAGGGCATAGTTTCCCCACTATCACACCAAAGGCCCTCACTTCTAGTCAGTAGCCTCTAACATTCTTGGAAATGCACTTGAGTCCATGTGACCAACTGGGTATAGGGCGCCTCTGGGTGGCTTCCGGAACTGGGATGTTACAAAGTGGTATCAGAGGATTTATTTTCTCTTGACTTACTATTTGGATCTTATATCCAGGGATAGGATGGAATAGGTACTTGGTAATAATATGTGCCTAGGTGTTTCTAACCCGTGTATAATGAAAATTCATACTACCTCGTGTATTTCAATTTTATTGGTTGCAATTTTACAATTGATTTGATTTCACCGTTGGGTGATTCACATGCTTTGTTCTGTTACCGTTTTTGTTATTCCGGTTCTATTTCTATCTCATCCTGATAAGATGAGGGTGTACCATCTCATGCATCATATAGAAACTTATTATAAATCACATGTCGTGCATTCTTGTTGTGCCATTTAGGATGCATTATAGATTTCATGTTGTTGTGATAGATGTTTTGATGGAATACCTGATATTTGATAGGGAATTTTTTTGTATAGTGCCTTTCTTATATGGATGCCAATCATTGGTTCGGGAGGTGTTATGTGCCCTCATAGACCAGAATATTTTGGATCACTGATTTTTTGCCTTTTCATAACTTGTTCAAGATTCCAAGCTTTGATTTGTTGGGAGTATGGGCCCTCAAGGATCAAAATTTGGCACTTTCAGTGTTCGTTTCAGTGTTTCTCTGGGTTCCAGAGTAGTTTCTAGGGCTTACTATGAAGAAAACCCCAGAATTCATGTCGTGTGGTTTTGACTACACGACATGTGTTCTTTTATTCGGGAAGAAACAGTCTTTCTTAAGTACACTCCATGTAATCTCTATACACGTCATGTACTCATATGTTTCAGTCCCTATTAATCCTGATCTAACATGTGCACTTGACCTTGCAGAGTCATGCCACTGAGAATTCCTTTGGCTATCTGCTAGTTAGATGGTAGTGATCAGACACTGGATACGGTTGATCAGTGACTTCCATCAGATCCTCCTGTTGTTTTAGTTTGGCACCAGTAGTTATACCTGTTACCAGTGCTGATGCATAGTTCAGGGAAGGCATCATGATGATAAATGAAGACCTTTCGGGGAGGGCCACCTCCTGCCCCGTCGATGGCTGGTCTGACGCGGGTCTTCTAGCAACAAAATCCTGTCACTTTTTTAGGGGAAGGAGTACCTCTGGCTGCAGATTCGTGGCTCAAAGTCACGCTGACGATCTTTTATAATCTCAAGGTACCACCAGAGTAGATGGTGAATCTCATAACCTACATGCTATGCGAATCCACCAAGTGGTGGTGGGATGTCATCACTTAGGCGGGACGCCACCATAATATGTCTTGGGAGAGTTTTAGTGTATTTTCTATGATTACATCTACCCATAGACCTTGAGGACCGACCGAGCCTAGGAGGACATGAGCTTAGGGCAGGGTACTCTTTTTATGATGGAGTATTCCACTCATTTCACAGAGCTGCATCATTTCACGCCTATCCCTGCAAGTGATGAGTTGTTCCTAGCTAGGTTGTTTGAGGAAGATCTTAGGAATTAGTTCTGTTCCTAGGTGAACATCTTCATGTTGACTTTGATTTCCTCTATTGACAACCAGGCGCTGATCACAAAGCACAATCTGAGGGATTCCGGAGTAGTGGTCCAAGGCGGTATGACATCCAGAGTTAATATTCCTCCTAATAATAGTAAGAAGTTCCCAAGGGAGCCTATTTAAGGAGATCAGGGTAGTCGAGATGCATCTCTGGGTAGTTAGGTGGTGTGCTACCAATGCGAGAGAAGCGAGCATACTAGGTCGCAGTTCCAGAGAGACCTCATGGAGTGCCGATATTGTGACAAGATGGGTCATCTGTAGTATTTCTATCAGATCTTCTCACCAGCAGCTGGTGACAGGGGTTCTTCTATGACTCCTCATACAGAAGCAGCTTCACCAGTTTCTCACTAGTTTGGGAACTAGAGTTCTTCCGGCCGTTCAGGCCGAGGTGAAGGTCACGGCCGCGGTGGTCAGTCACCAGGCTACCAGCGATAGCAGGGTGGGTCTGCTCAGAGTAGTCAGGCAGGGTCACAGATCCACGAATCTAGCCAGACCTTTGCAGTGGAGCAGACCCATCAGGTGCAGGATCCTGACACCTCTACGGTTCTAGGTATGATCCTAGTAGCCTCGGTTTAATCTTGAGATCTTTTCGATACTGGCGCTACACATAGATTTATATCTATTTCTATCATGGAGAGCCTTGGGATATGTATATTTTCTTCTGATTATGTCTTGGCGCTAGAAACACCATTGGGGACTAGAGCGGTTAGTGTATGTCAGTGCAGAGAGTTCCCTCTTGAGGTTTTGGGGTGCCACTTCTTATGGGACTTCTATGTCCAATAGATGAAGAGCTATGATGACATTCTTGGAATGGACTGGTTATTTCCCTTCTAGGAAGTTTTCAATATCTATCGTCGTAGGGTGAGTTTCATATCACTAGAGGGTGGATATTTTCTTCATCGGGGTGAGTGGGACGTCCATGCGAGTCGAGCAGGACCCGATCATCATGGGCTAGGAGGAGTTATAGCCCAGATTGCCTATCTATATCTGGATTACTAGAGGACTTCACAGTTAGGATTTCCTCCAATAGTGGATCATTTCAAGGACATCTTTCCAGAGGACTTTTCAGGTTTTCCTCTGGAGCATGAGGTAGATGTTTCTTCTGAGCTCATGCCAAGAGCAGCACCGGTGTCCATTCCTCCTTATAGAATGGCTACACCTATGTTGTAGGAGCTAAATAATCAGTTGGAGGAGTTGCAGGGCAAGGGTTTCGTTTGAACTAGTACTTCTCCTTAGGGTTCGCCGGTCCATTTTGCGAAGAAGGCAGATGGCACTCTCAGGCTTTATGTGGATTATCAGAAGCTGAACCAGTTGACAGTCAATAACCGATATCCTTTGCTGAGGATTGATGATCTCTTTGATCAGCTTCGAGGAGCCCGGGTGTTCTCGAAGATCAACATGAAGTCTGGTTACCATCAGTTTCATGTTATACCATCAGATGTACCTCTCACAGCTTTTAAGAGTAGGCATGGTCTATATGAGTATACGGTTATGCCATTCGGTCTCACAAATGTGCCTGCATTTTCCATGACACTGATGAACTGAGTGTTCCATCTGTACTTGGATTCCTTAATGGTGGTTTTCATGGATGACATCTTGGTGTACTCTCACACTCGATACAACCATGTTACCCATTTTGAGATCATTCTGAGTACACTAAGAGAGCATCAGTTATATGCTAGGCTCTTGAAATTCCACTTTTGGATGGATTAGATTCACTTCTTGGGTCATGTTATCTCATAGATAAGAGTATCAGTAGACCTAGAGAAAGTGAGGGCAGTAGTTTCCTGGGAGCAGCCAAAGAACATCATTGAGGTAAAGTGTTTCCTAGGGCTGGCTGGATACTACAGATGCTTCATATAGGACTTTTCACGCTTAGCAGCACTGCTGACAGGTCTAACAAAGAATGGTGTGAAGTTCTTGTGGTCAGATTCTTATGATTCATCCTTTCAAGAGTTGAAGGGGAGGTTGATGTCAGCACTGATACTAATCTTTCTAAAGTTAGTAAAGAGCTATATTATTTACTGAGATTCTTTAGTTATTAGGCTGGGATCTATGATGATGGAGGGAGATGGATTCATTGCGTACTGGTCTCAGCAGTTGAGGCCATATGAGAGGAGTTACCTGATGCACGATTTGGAGTCGGTAGATGTTGTTCATGCCTTTTTTTGTTGGAGACATTATCTTTTTGGAGAGCATTTTATGGTTTTCACTAACCACAAAAGTCTCAAATACATCTTCACTCAGCATGACCTGAATCTGAGATAGTGTGGGTGGGTCTAGTATCTTCGGTCCTTTGACTTTTATCTTGCCTATACACGTGGGAAAGGCAACATTGTGGCTAACACGTTGAGAAAAAGAACTAAGATATTGGCAGTTCATATGGCCATCAGTGAGTAGAAACTTATGGATCTCTTCTCTGAGACTCATTTGGAGGTGCACAACAGATAGGGGAGTACATTTCTATCTTCTGTAGTTGTTACCTCTACTCTTCTCGATTGGGTACAGATGAGGCAGCTATCAGACTCAGAAGGCCTAGTCCTGTGGGAGAGTGTGTCAAGAGAGGACCCTCTTCCTGGATGGACAGTAGGTGAGGATGAGATCTTACATTTTTAGGGACGTGTATGGGTGCCAGTAGATGTATGTGAAGAGCTGATGCGGGATTTTAATTCCTTAGTTTGGGAAGTTTATCCTAGCGTCACCACAATGTATTGTGATCTAAACCACCAGTATTGGTGGCCAGGTATGAAGAGAGTTGTTGCTAGTTCATTCATGAGGTATTTCACTTGTCAGAAGGTGAAAGTGGAGCATCAGTTACTAGAAGGTCTTTTGCAGCAGTTACCCATTTGGGAGTGGAAGTTGAACGATTTCACGATGGACTTCGTGACCAGTTTTCTGAGGTCGCCACGAGGGAATGATGTTGTTTGGGTAGTCATTGACAGGCTTACGAAGGTTTCATGCTTCTTTCCAATGAAAAAAACCTTTAGTGTTGATGATCTGGGATGGTTGTACTTCCATGAGATTGTACATCTGCATGGAGTTCCGTACTCCATCGTTTCAGACAAGGGTGCACGTTTTACTTCTCGGGTCTTTCAGGGGCTTTAGAAGGCTTTGGATACACAGGTACTTTTGAGTACAGCTTACCATCCCCAGACAGATGGCCAGTCTGAACATACGATTCAGATATTTGAAGTCATGCTCTGAGCATGCATCCTAAATTTTGGAGGTTCTTTGGAGAAACATATACCTCTCTTGGAGTCTGGCTACAACAATGGTTTTCAATAAACTATTCAGATGGCATCTAATGAGGCGTTGTACGGTAGGCCATGTCGATCACCCTTATGTTTGCTGCAGGCAGGAGAGGCAGCTTTGCGAGGACCTTGTCTTGTATAGAAGACCACAGAGTAGATAGAGTTGATTCGAAAGAGGACAAATATTGCACAGTCTTATCAGAAGACTTATGCTGATCAGCAAAGATGACCTCTAGAGTTTGAGGTTAGGAATCAGGTTTTTCTACGTGTCACACCGAGGTTGGGACACAAGAGGATTAGGAGACAGGTTAATCTCTTGTCGAGGTATGTTAGTCTGTTTAAGGTGTTGGAGAGAGTCGGTCTGGTTGTATATCATTTGCAGTTACCTCAGAGGTATCGGGCTATGCATGACGTCTTCCACGTTTCACAACTTCGACATTACCTTTCAGACCTGTCTCATGTCTTTCAACCTGAGGAGGTTGATCTTGAAGGGGATGCGTCGTTCGAGGAGCATCCTATCCGGATTGCTGATTGATGTATGAAGGTTCTTAGTGGAATGTTTATTCCTCTGGTATAGGTGCTACGACAGCACAGATGAGTACAGGATGAGACTTGGGAGAGGGAGGCCAATGTACGATCACAGTGGCCGGAGTTGTTCGGGGTTTCTTCTTTTGTGACACGCTAAGGAAATTTGGTGATGAATTTGTCTAAGGGGGGAGTTTGTTAGAACGCGGACCTTCTTTGTAGGTATTTCTTCCTTTTCTAGTTGTTTTTGAGAAAAAGAGGAATTTCTGGAGGTCATGAAGGGGCGCACGGTTGACGTACGGTCTGAACAAACTGTGCATCCAGCCCAGGAAACCGTGAATCCTTGATAGTGGGATCTGCACGGGCTGCAAACTGTTTGTCAAGCCATGCGGGCAAGCTGTGTGAAACCCCCTGGGTGAGACAGTGGCAACTGCACAGTTGGAGCACGGTTTTCCAAACTGTGTGGGAAAACTGTGCGGCCACTTAAAGTTGGGGTTTTTAAGTCTTGGGCCACTCAGGATTTCCCATTCCTCTACCTTTCTTCCTTCTAATCATAGATCACACGGGAGTTGCGATTTTCATAGGTTGGGGGAGCTCCTTGGCTCGTTTTGGAGGAAAATTGAAGGGGTTTCTTGGTGGATCGAAGGTGGTTCTTCTCGGGTAAGTCCCTTTTCTTGATTTCTCCTTGGTTTTCTCAAGATATTCTCTTCCCTCTCTCTATATTATCAAGATCTACATTTTTTCATGTATATCTAGTGTTGGGTTTGCCTTGGATGTTGATTTTAAAGCTTGTGGATGATATGGAATGAGTTTTAGAGCGGTCTTCCAGGAAGAGGTTGCCCGGATTTGTGGGTGCAGTTGATTATGGATCATTTTCACCAGAACCCTAAAGGTAGGTGGTTTGTGCCTTTCGGTTTAAGGTCTTTTAATATTATGTGCAATTGTGATAATACCCTTGAACAGGGTATTGTGCATTTACCGTCTTACCCCTGTTGTTTTCCTACCTTGCTTGTATTCATGGGTAGAGGTCCATTGTTGTGGATAGGGTGAATTACCATGATTTGGATGTTTTTTCATGCATGTTCTGTTTATGACTGTTTGGTCATGTATTGCATGTTTTCCCATGCCTAGTGATTGTATGATGGAGTGTTGTTTTCTAACATGTTGAGATTCTATAAACTGTTTAGCCAAGTAGTTATGTAGGTTTAGTTGGGCCTTATAGCATTAATATGTGTTTATTTACATGGGGTCGTGAGAACCTGGTGTAGTGGACTTTAAGGGGATAGACTGAGTGAGTTTTATCAGAGAGTTTTTGGACATTATAGAATATAATTGGATAGACCGAGTGAGCATCCTCAGAGGGTTTTTGGACATTATAGACTATAAGGGGATAGACCGAGTGATCTTCCTAAAAGATTCTTTGTTTACTTTGAATTTACCTTGAACCATTCGAGGCTTTAAGGGGAATTGACTGGGTGCGCTTCCTAAGAGATTCTGTGAACAACCTGGGGCTACAATAGGAATTGACTAGGTGAGCTTCCTCAAAGAGTCTCTTGACCTCGGGGCTTAAAGGGGAATTAACCTTGTGTGCTTCCTCACAGAGTCCTTGACAACTTTATACTATAATGGGAGTTGACTGAGAGAGATTCCACATAGAGTCTTTGAGCATTATAGACTATGAGGGGATAGACCGAGAGTGCTTCCTCATAGAGTCTTTATGAATGCTTAAGCTGAACCAGAGGGGTTGGACTGAGTGTGCTACCTAGAGGGTTGATTGTACTTGATAGGTAAGACCAGAGGGGATAGGCTATGTGTACTTCCCAGAGGGATACTTGTTTGTGCTACTTGATTTGATTATCTATTACTTGATAATTGTTATTGTGGATTGTTTATTGTTGAGTACCTTCCTGTTTGCTGCTTTCTGTACTTTACCTACCATATTTATTTACTAACTATTAGGCATAGATCTTGTGGTGGTTGCCTACTGGGATTCGTCTCACACCCTGTTTGGGCCATGCTTTTGGGACCAAACAGACTATGTTGTTGTAGGTATAGATAAGGTCAAGTGTCCTTCTACTTCAAGTACTTGACTGTATTGGAGCTGGAGAGCATGGGACTGAGATATGGCTTGCAAGGCTGAGGAGTTTATCTGCTTTCTTTTGTACTTTTTTTTAGCATTGTTATATTATAGCATTATGACTTGTTTAGCTATTTTCCTAGACATATCTGTACCATGCATCACATTATATATATGTGCTTCAGTGGTTTATCATTTCAGTCTTTTATTTTTTTTTATTGTTGTTGGATACTACTGATTCCGCTATTGTATATTTTTTGGTCTTCCGCTATGTTACTCTGCCAATGAGGTCATAGTTTCCCCACTATAACAGCCAGGGCCCTCGATGCTAGTCGGCAGCCTCTGGTGTTCCGGGAAATGCGCTTGAGTCCATGTGACCAACCGAGTATGGGGTACCTCTGGGTTGCTTCTGGAATGAAGACATTACAATTTCAAGACCTGATTGGTAGTGGTGAAAAAACAAATAACATTGGTTCACGAGGCGGTAGATGGCCATGCACGTGGACAATGATTTCATTACCCATTTGATGAAAGTGAAAAAAATTGTAGATAAATACCTTAACATAACAAGATATAAATATATAAATGATATTAAGGTTACTATATCAGTATAGAATAGTAATATTTGATGTTTTTGAGGAATAAATAAAACAAAAACACTCACTGATCAGTGTTACCTCTTTTTCAGGTATCCTTCTTAGGTTTATACTAAAATCCTTAATGGGTTTCATTTCTATCCAAAATAAGGATTATATAATGATAGAATGGAATTTAGGATTATATGATTCAATTATTTTTTGAACTAAAAAGGTTCTAATATGTGAATGTGAGAGGAGAGCGGTGGACTTTTAAAAATAAGAGGTGTGGAATTTTTGTAAATACCCAAATGTATTCAATAATGGGAGGTCTCTTTCACCTCATGTGGTTCAAAAATTTATTAATAATTTTGGTGTGGGTTGAAAAAATTGATAAAAACCTCTGGAAAAAGAACATGTTTAAATATTTCATTTGTTAGACATTAAATATTTCTCACTTTTACCATTTTAACTTTCACCATGGTAAGTTGTTTTTTTAAACCTAGGTAATTTAACATTTAATAATAAATTAACAAATATAATTATTAAATAATTTAGACCTAATGATTATAAATTTAAAATCCAATTTATCAAATAAAAATCCTAGGTTTGTGGAAATTTTATTTTAACAAATGTGCATATAGCGTGCAAAACCCAGTTTTAAATTTAGTCATGGTAATTAATTTTTACTTTTTATCACTAATCATTATTGATAAATAATTAATTTTAAATTATTCAATAATATAAATTATTCTTATTAAAAATAATTAATCCATTTTTTCATATACAAGTCATATGAGTGTAAAAAAATAATTTAAAATTAATACCACATACATGATGAGAAAATGGGTTCTCAATGAGAAAATATTCAATAGTTTACAAGGTTATCATATAAACAAATCAATATAAAAATGATTTAAATATATTAGATTGGATTAATAGATATATAATTTATATAAATTTAGTTTAAAAACAATTTAAAATAGAATGTAACTTTGTAGATAATTTAAATGAAATGGTTGTTTTCAATAAAAATTCTGCATTATTCACTATTCATTAAAAAATAAAACATTTCAGAAACAAATCCCAAAAATTTACCTTTAGATAATTTTGATATTTTGATTTAAATTTTTTTTTATTTTTTCAAATAAATTTCATAAAAGTGGTAAATTTTAAATTCAAAATAAGTTATCCAAAGATGACGAAACTATTTTTTTAGAAAATAGATTTTGAAGAGTAAAATTAGATTTATTATTTTCTATTCTGTATAAAAAATATAAGATGAATATTAATATTTTTATTGAATATATAATATATATACATTTCATTAAAATCATTCACTAAAATTCATTTTTTAAATTTTTTTAGGTAAAACACATTTATGTACATAAAAATGGGTTTTCATAAAAATTCCTTTATTTTCAAAAGGTTTTTATTTTTATTTATAATTAACTTGTAACTAAATAATTCATTATATATACTTGTGTAAACCATATATTTTCATAATTTTATTAATACTATTCAAACCCAATTCCAATGGATAGTTCATAACTATCATATTAAAAAATATTATTTTAATAGTTTGTTGAATTTTGTTTAAACTCAGTGTTACATGTATCCCAAGATAAACTATATTTTATGTGTAACATAATCCAAACTTCCCATTTCATTTAATTCGAGATAAAATCATTGTTATATATAATTAAATACAAATTCATTATTGAATATAATGCAATAAAAACTCAATTTTCTGTCAAAAATATTAAATTCATTGGAAAATATATATATTTCACAGAATCTGGGGGAATTACATTATACTCACTCGTACACAAGACTTGGAACCACACATGTTTTGTCAGTGTAGATGATGTATATGTAGGAGATAAATTTTTTATTGTAGGGTTGATGTCACTTGTTCAGATTTGACATTGGGAGATCTTATGATATCTGGTATTGGCATAGAAATGGTTGCAATGAGAGAATATGGAAAAAGAAGCCCATTGTACTCAGATTTGTCACGTAGTGAGGGCCTCTTCACCATATATTGTTGTCATTTTTCCTTTCAATATTTTGGGCATGTATTTAGACCCTTTTTTTGATTTTAGTCTACTGGTTATCTTGTTATTTTTAATAGATGTGTCTTGAATCTATTACATTTAATTTAGTCTATATTTTTTATATATCCTTCTTTCATTGGTGGTATTTTTTACTTTGGATATATGTACATATTGGAGTTTATTATATAATAAGGCCTCTCATGTATCTAATATTCCTACTTGTTGATAGTCACTAGCCCCTAACCTATTGGAGGTAGGAATTTGGTGTCTCTTCTAACATATTTTCATCCCAGGTGGGGCCCCGATATCTCGGTATGTGACATACATGGTCAATTTCGTCATATAAAACACAAATAATTTTCCTTAAGCCAATCACATATGTAAGAGAACAAAAATAATTAATGAATACCTGGCTGGAACTATGGTACAACTTGTATCATCAGTAAAACCACATTATACAACACATTCCCATCTATACCTCTACATAAAAAACTCCAAATGTTGGCATATTGAAACTTCGTGTACCATGAACCATAAATTCTACACACATCCTTGAGGGTTCATATAGAGTGTGAGTACGAACCCAATATTCCACCACCAATGGTGTCCTAATACATTATCCATATATATACTAGTGTATGAAAATTGAAATAAATTGAAACCAATAATCAACACCACAACCTATTCTACCAATGATCACCAAGATATAAATCCATTACCTACTTGAACCAATGCTAAAGTGGAATTATATATCCATAGTCTGTCACAAAAAAAGTTCCCTTTTCCTCCCAACCATTTCCATGTCACATTTAATCACACACCAACATAATCAATACAATAACCTAAAGTCTTTTGTGATTCACAAACAATACATCCACAATTCATAGCACATATTCCATGGATATCCAACTCATTACCAACCACCATCTCAACATCTCGATGAACCCATGGTATGATGATACTCATAATTTACATTGATTATTCCATCATCCTTAATATATCTCACATAAGAGGTGAACCTCGGGCTATCATCTAGTGGTTTCACATACCACCAACCCAAATGGAAAGCATCATGCTCTCATTTAGGGATCTGTCTTACCACCAAACATAGACAACTATGTTGTTTCCCCTCCTCTATACCGATGGTTAAAGTAACGCTCTGACCCTAATTACCCAGAGTTAGTGCATTATTACATAACATTGGCATGATTACAGAAGATCCAGTATCGAAAGACCGATTAGTTCAGTAGCCTTGGAAATAAGATTCATACATAATATCAACATTACAACTTGAAAATAAATACAACACGAATTTATTCCATTTTAAACATCCAAGCCTCCTAAATAATGCTGATAACTCACTCATAACTAACTTATTCATATCCTGGTAAAATGAAATATAAGATAGGGGTTAGCTCAAACGCTCAGTAAGGGTATGAAATTCAGTGGAAGAAAACATAAATATTAAGTATGGTGAATACTTGAAACCACATGCCTTTACCAATAATAAACATGAATACTTTTATGGCAGGAATATGAGCTGAGTAAATAATGCCATAATAAAACATAATCAATGGTATTCTACTAGTCAAATGACTACGTGAACCATCAATATTATTTTCATAATGATGGAAAGTATAATGTCATACATTCTGAAACATTTTGTCAAGGCCTCAGCCAAGACATATAAAAATGATTAAGGCCTCGGCCAAAACCACATATCTAATAGGGAAAGGGCTTCAACAAATTCTACGTCTAGTTATCTCATGAGACCTACCGATGCATCGAGGAGCTATAGTGGGCTCCACCCGTCACTTGCTAAGTCCAATACATTCCTCATATTAAAAGGTTTAAACATATCATAAACAATCATATTAAAACTGGAATAAGAAATTTCAATACCTTAACCATAAAACATGATGGAATAAAAATAGCACATCCACAGTCAAACATATCACAAAACCTTAAATACAATATGGAAGTTTTGTATCATAATAAATCGTCTTCAAATAGACTTAAGATCCATCAAAGGATATTGACATAGATGAAATCAAAACCCTTTTTAGAGAAAAACCTCTTTCCATTTTGAAATAATTTAAGAGTCACATAATTATAAATAAAACATTTATTTTTAAAATATTTTTATAAGCCTATACGGTAAGCTTCAATGATTCTATAATGGTGGAAAATAGCTGCACCCGCTGTATAAATTAAAAAAAGACATTCTTACCTTAATTTTGTTGAAAAGGTTAAAAAGGACCTTGTTTGGAAAATGAGGGAAAGATTCCTTTCAAAACACATAAGGGTATAAATGACTTTAACCCATTGTCTAGTAAATAGTAAAAAAATTATTGAAATTCATTTTTAAGAAACATGGATGTGGATGATAAAGAGGTCCCAGTATACACATAAAAACAACCTCAGATAATAAAGAGATTGTGAAATTAACAATTACGAATTTGGTAACATACAAAAAATACACCCTATGAAAGAAGTATCATACAATGAATATGTAAATACACATAAATTAAATTTTATTACACAAATAATACAATTAAGGGCAGTACATACACCACACAAAAGGTAATAGTGGCAATGCGGCATGAATCTCATGAGAATAAGGAGTGAGATGAAAACCTCATACCTTGTAATTTTCCTTGGTTGAGGGTAGGTTAACCTCCTGTATAATGGTGAAATAATTTTTATCAAATTATACAAAAATAATATACATTAATATGATATCATATATGATCTTTTAACATTGCTTTGTTAATAATATCTTAGTATTATCGTCATTTTGGGTGTTAACTTACTCGTTTTGTTTTATATGTTTTGTCACATAAGCCATGTTTGTTTTGGATAGGTTGTATATTATTCATATCCAGAATGATATCAAGTCCTTAAACATTATTTTTAATAATAAAATGATAATTATACTTGAAGGTATATGAGGGGGAATGAATCTCATCGCGTTCGTGGAGACGGTAGTCCGTACGTACGCACGAGCGACAATATCATTCTTTTGATATTAAAATAATATATAATTGTATGTTAAATCATATATACAGAATAATTATCATGTTATATTTATTATTTAAATCAATTACACATCATTATCATACCCATCCAAATAATAATGTTTTGAATAACAATTACACCACGACGTGGATACGGTAAGTCGTACGTACGCACGCATGGTGACATGTCATTCGAAGGATAGATAGAATAATGAATATGGTTGTACCATATTAATAATAACTTCACAGTATATAGAAGGTACTGGATTTATTACTTTATAATGTAAATAAAAAAGAAATAATAAGTGGAAGAATAAAAGAACTTGAAAGATGGTGGTGAAATTATTACCTCTTCTTTGGGTTCTTCATTTTGATTTAATCAAAAGGGCTTCTTAGGATGGATTTAAGATAAAACTAAGGCCTCTATGTTAAATTGAGGGAATTTGAGAGTATATTTGTGAAGGGTTTGGCCAAATTAAAAGGCTTTAAAAGTATGAAGAATTTGTTAGAAGTGGTTTCCTTTTATAAGGGGGAGGAGGGGATCTTTAGGAAAAACTTAAAGTATTAATTTATAATAAATTCATATTCTGTTTAAAATGGCACCAAACTAGATTATTTAAAGTATAAGGTGGGGATGGGTCAAAAAACTCTCAAACAATAGGTTTTAGATAGGTTTTGGTCACTATATTGACCTTATCTTTTAGATTTAACTCTTAGTTTATTAGATTCACATTTACCATGTCTCTTTGTATTTTTATATTATTTGGTTAATAAACTTACTATAAACTGTGAAGAGAACCCCAAGTGGTTCATTAATGAAATACATATAATCATATAAATCATTTTGCTGATCCTTAGATTTTTAAGAATATTATATCAATTAATAATATAATATTTTTTCAAAAAACTCCTTTATATCAATTTTGACACTATTTAATAATTGATTTTTTAAAGTCTTAATAACATTATTAATTCAAAATAAATTCATTTAATCAATCCTAAAATGTCATATTAACCAATTAAATACTTTTATGGAATCAAAACTATCAATATATATTTATTATAACATTTATAATACCAATTATTTGATTCTTTCATTAATAATGAAAATGTTGCATCATAATTGTGTCATAAATAAATTTTATTATTAAATGTATAAAAATTATAAATAAAATACCATTATGTAGGAAATCATTTCATATTTATAATGCATATTTATAGTCGAAAATATAACATATATAACCCTATGTAAAAATTGTTTTGATAAAAGATATATGGTTATGTCATTTTTGTATTTACTTTAACTTAATTAATATAAAGTGACATTATCACTTACAAGTGGCTCCATGGGGTCCCAAAATCCACCCAAAGATTTCCATGGTCATAAATGTATCAACCAATAGGTTTAGGACACGTTTTAGTGTAATTTATTATTATTAAATTATTATTATTTTACCCTTATTTACCAGATTTACCCTTTAACCATGGTAAATAAAATATTTACCGAAGTAATTATTCAAAATGTCTAAAAATAAAAGTAACCTATTTACACAATTTGGACCTCCTGACTATAAATATTGAAATAATTTTTATAAATTCAAAACACAAAAGTGGTGTAAATTAATTTAAAATTAATTCTCGTTGTCAAAACAAAAAAGTGTGTTTTTAACAAATAATAACTATCAAAAGATTGACACTTGTTTATGTCCAGTTTAGATGTGAAATTACGTCCAATGACCAAAATTGGATTAAATAGAAAAAAAATAATCTAATTATACTTTAAAAGAACTCAATATAATAATTTGTCACAATAAATTATTTCGATTAAAAAATTTGTTTTTAATTAAAATTTAGTATTTTCACTATTTGTCAAAAACTGAATGTTTTCAGAAAATTACCAAAAACTCACCCTAAGATAATTTTGATATTCCAAATTCAAAAATATAGAAGTTTATTTTAAAATTAATTCTCATTGTCAAAACCAAAAAGAGAGTTTTTAAGAAATAATAACTAACAAACGATTGATACTTGTTTATGTTCAATTTCAAAGTAAAATTATTTCCAATGAATAACATTGGATTAAATGGTAAAAATTCAATCTATTTATACTTACAAACCATTAAAATGTATAATTTAAAACTACAAATTATTTTGATTAAAAAAGTTTTTTTCGGTTAAAATATAGTATTTTTCACTATTTACCCAAATATGAAAGTTATCAGAAAAACAAAAAAAAACTATTGAAACTGAATTCCTATGTCTAGATTCTAAAGAGGAAGTTTATTTTGTCAAATTGAAAATATAAAAGTTTAAAATATTGGATTTAAAAAGGTTCTCCCTTAAAAGGAGGTAAAATTGCATTTTTTTTTTAAATAGTTCTTTCATCTGAAAAAAATGAATTTGTTCTTACATTATGCCTAGAATACTCATAATATGGACTCTAAAATTATAATTATTATATAAAGTTCAAAATTCAGTTAATACTATTCAAAACTACTTTTGAACGGGTAGTTTGGTAAGTCGTGGTGCGGTTGAACTAGGTGTTGCGTGTAGTGCAAGTTATTGAATTACTTTGAAGAAATAATGTATTATGAAATCTTGGGGTGTTACAGTTAACATCATCATCCCTATGCCACTAAATATATGGAGTTCACACCCACATGAAGTTGTCAACACCAACCTATGGACCTATTCCACTATGCACGAGGCTCTAACATCCTTATCCCCCACTGTGAGTGGAGTCACAATCATTTAGAGACACAACCTAAGAACCTTTATCACTGACCATGATATGCTTAACACTATAATCAATTTACCAGTAAACCATGTTTCCATATTCTTAGTAACAAGCATACCCCCAAATATAGTGATCAATATCTCTAAAAAATTAGTAATCAAAATCACCCATGGTCAGATGGGTGACACCCATCAATTTTCCAAGGAACCCCAACAATCACTACATCCTAAAAATCAATACACTACCTACAAAACAAGGCAGGGGAAGCAATGTATTTTATCAGTGCTAAAAAAAGCACTGATAAAGGGATGAGCCTTTATCAATGGTAGTTAAAAGATCAAATAAAATATTTTAATAAACAATATTATTAATTTCTATAAAATTATTATATTTATATTAAAAAGTGATGTTTATTTGTATACATTAAATAAAAAACAATTTATTATAATTAATATATATTTTTTAATAATTCAAATATATATATATAATGTTTTAATTGAAAAAAGTATTTCTATGATTATAATTATATATATAATTAAATAATTATAATATTTTAGTAAATTACATTAAATAATAAATATATTTATTATATTTATTATATTTATTATATTTCTTAGAGATTTATTATATTTTTATTTTTTATTTTTATATTTATTAGATTTATTAGATTAATTTATAATATTTATTAGATTAATTGGATTAATTCATTATATTTTTGATATTTAATATATTTAATATATTTATTTTATCTATAAATATATAGTACTTTTTAATATACATATATTTATAATTAAAATTATTGAATATATATTTGTGTTTTCCAATGAATTTGGTCAATGAATATATTAATCATGTGTATATTTTATGTATCATGCCTGAATGTTCATTTATACATTACATCACGTTGTCCATTGATGTGGTATATTGATTAATTCATAATATTACCAATATAAACTATATATATTCTAAAAAATTTACTTATAAAATTATATTAAATATATTTAAATAATAAATATATTTTATTATATTTTTAATGATATATATAAATATATATCAAATTCATTTGTAATTATAATTATAACTATATAAATAATTATAAAATTATAAATATTTTTTTATAATTTTATTAATATATATATATATATTAACAATTATATACCAATATTTATAAATATATACTATTTATAGTAATAATTATAACTATAAATATATATATATATATATGTAAATAATTATAAAATTATAATAAACATATTTATTATACTACTTATAAAGTTATAAATATATAATTAAATATATATATATATAAATATATACAAATATTTATAAATGCATAAAAATAAATTTATTTTTATTTAAATAATTATTAATTTCTAAAATAAAATATTTATTATTGCATGTATAATATGTTATATATAATTAAAAATATATATATTTATAAATATTTAGGAAAATATTGATAAATAAATATAAATTTTATTTATAGTTATATATAAATAAAGATATATTTAAATAATTTCAAAATTATTATTAATGTTTTAATTATATATATTAAAATATTATAAATTTTAGATATATAAATGTGTTGTAATTTTATAATTATTTAAATAAATATATATTTATAAATAAAAATATATTTCATATAGATATTTATAAAATTAGAAGAAAAATAGTTATACATATCAATAATATTTGAAATATATATAATTAATATATTTTTTTATATATTTATATGATTATAAATATAATAAGTATATTTATTATAAGTCTATAATTACTTAAATTGTAATTTTATAAGTATAAATAAATATAAAATTTTTTATAGTTATAATTATTAATAAATATATATATATATATATATATATCCTATATATCATTCTAAATAAATATAATATAATGTAAATAAATTATTAAAATCAAACATTTATCTGCGTTTTTTTAGCGGTGATAGACGGCCTTTATCAGCGCTAAAAAATCAATGATAAAAGATGTCTTCTTTAGTGATATAATTTTAGCGTTGATAAATACATATTCTATCCCTGCCTTTTTAGTGCTGATAAAGGACTATCTTTAGCGGCACAAACAAAATGCTGATAATGGTATGTTTTATCAGTTCTTTTAATTTTAGCACTGATAAAATATACCCTTATCAGTGCTTTTAACTAGTGCTAATAAAGGTTCCAATGGGTTTTATAAAAGTACCCTAATAGACTCCTCCTCCCTCCCACCCTTTTAAGCCTTCGGGGAAGATGACCCATGTGATGTCAATCCCTCCTCCATTGTGATCCCTCCATCGCTGATGCCTCCTCTACCGTTGTTGCCTCCCCCTCCTCTCCCTCCTCCTCCTCTGAATCCTTCTCCTCCTCCTCCTTTCACGACCCCATTTTCCACATGACCTCCTCCAGCATGCCCTCCTCATCCGACGACCATCTCGGTAGCCTTCTCTACAGTGCACGGATTTCCCCCAGTGAGTCACTATTGCGGATTCCCTAGTTTCCATATGGTGTGTAGGGTTTGGTTAATCCCTTACTTCAGTTGATGTAGGTAATTATATTTCAATATATTTATTTGAGACTTCCTTTGATGCTAGAAGTTCTAAACATTATTTTGAATTAGATAAATGAAGTATATGTTATCTAAATTGTATAGGTCAAATATTTTCCATGATCACTTTCGAGTTTCCTTTGACATAATGGTTTTATTTTAATAATTCAATGATACTTTTATTCAAAATTGTTTTTTATTTATTCTAAATGATTAATTAAATGTAAATGATGTATTTTTTGAAGATAAATTATTTTTCATGGTTTATTGGAATAATGAGAATTTATAAAGTGGGGTGAATCTTGGTTTATTGGGTTTCCATATTATTAAATTGGTGCTTTCTTGATTTATGGAATTATTTAATTACTTCTAAGGATTGATTGTGATTGTTATTTGGGGTTATTGGTGTATTCCCTTAGATTTACACATTTTTCAAATGGTTTTAAATATGTATTTTCAAATGTATGAATACTATATATATTGAAAATTAAAGTTTGGAACTTGATAAAAAGGGTATTTTTTTTTAGTTACATTCCACCCCTTAATGAGCCCTATGTTAGGGTTTGGTGGGATAATTGTTTTCTTAGTCAAGTGTCAAAGATCTGGATGTCCATTCTTTCAAAGTTCACTTAGGAGATATTTGATAAAGATAAATTCACTAGCACCATTGAATTATTAGTTTAGGAAGCTCAATTTAGTTCACAAGAAGTTTAAAAGTTGGATCTATTTGTTCACCTATAGTATAAATTCCATTTTAATTAATTTTCAATGAATCCTTAAAATGTTAGCTCACTAGGTGAATGTGGTTAGATGGACCTTCACTGAATGTTCAGCGAAATTTCCTTTACATTATGTTCATAATGAGTATATGGATGAATGAGTTCAGCTGATGGAGTATAGTGGAGTCCGAGTGTGGAAATATCGAGGTAGAACATTCTATACAAGTACCCATGTAATTGGTTACGGATCTAAATAACTGTAGAGAGGATAAAGGTAGGGTAAGCTAAAGGTATTTGAATGAATATCCAAAGGAGGTGATGGATGTGTAAAATTCCATGAGTTCCATGAACTCTAATGATTATGCAAGGGAGCCTCTCCTATAAAATTAAAAGGGAATAGTTCATAAAAGTCATTATATTGAAGTGGATATGGCATGCACCATTCACTAGTGTTGGTGATAATAAATGAAGTTTCTACTAGAAATCAACAATTTCTCATGCCAACAGAAGGATGGATAAAATTCTAGGATGGAAGTTGTGATTTGATGATTAGTTTAGGACTAGTGAAAAGAGTGGTATGAACTACATGTGTAAGTATATATTCTTGTAGATATAAATGTAAGATATGAATTGGCTAACACTGATGAGGCATATGTACCGAAAGTATGTAGCTATAATAAGAGGGGAACACTTAAGCACATCCAGATTCTCATGGGTTGAAATTAAAATGGCTATGTTCAATGCACTGGAAGGATCACAGAGGCTATGAAATGATATAATGATGGTATTGATGATACATCTACTAGAGAACTAAGTAGTGTTTTCAAAAATCGACTTTACCTTGTAACTCATGTTCTCTTTTTTCAATGGAATAAAAATGTGATGTTGTTGTTATACCGTACACATTAGATTAATGTATGAATAAAATAATCCTTATATCAAATGTTCTTTTACATTTTCTTTAAATGTTTATATATTTTATGTATGTTGTTCACTTGTATGATCATTGAAATATTGATAATGAGATTACTAAAACCAGTGGAATCCGTGTTCGAGGAAAAAAAGGTGTGGTGGTAGGGGTGTGTGGTCATCCCAATTTTGTTATTTGATGTCATGAGGGGTTCATGTATCAGTAGTTAATATGAGAAATTTGGATGAAGTTCCACTATGTTGGATAATCAGTAGTAAAAACAACAAATGATCTTAAAATTTACACTTTTCCCAAATAAGTGGTATCAAAGATTATGTTCCTTTTTTGTGTCTCAAAAATTGGTTGTCGTGATCTATGATAGAGCACGAATGTAGAGTTTTTTTGGAGTATTGATTAAAATAATCTAAAGGAGTTTGGCTGGAAGAC
The DNA here is from genome assembly GCA_963277665.1 of Viscum album. Classification (NCBI taxonomy): domain Eukaryota; kingdom Viridiplantae; phylum Streptophyta; class Magnoliopsida; order Santalales; family Viscaceae; genus Viscum; species Viscum album. The sequence goes on from OY728140.1 coordinate 1,012,925,214, forward strand.
TATTGGGTTCTAACGATTATATGGTATATTAGGTTTTTAGAATAAATTCACTAGAATATGGTGTTAGTACCGTGGTTTTTCCGGGATATCAAAAGTATTCTGGTCGTAGGTGTCATTCGGCATGTTTTTGTCATCAAGTGGCGTTATATATCTTTATGTAAGTTCATTAAAATTCAGATAGCATTGGATTAATGACCTGATTGTGGAATCATTAGATATTGGAGTTCATTGGTTCGCTACTCCTAGAGGATCTTAGTGTCCTATTAGATGGGAACATTATCTTGAAGTAGAAAACAATGATCATGGAGGCTATTTATAATGACCCATACTTTACATACATTGTTAATACTTCAAAATTGAAGTACACTTATTACAACAAATAACAAAACCAAGAAAGGACCGTATAGGTATAGAGTATTTAGAAACGAGGAAACATAAACAACTTGTTCATAAAGCATCTACATTTCCTCCCATTCATTTCATCATATATAAAGTCCCTTTTTGGCATATCCTACTTAATAAAATTCTTCCTGACCTGGGGAAATAAAACATACAAAAGGGTGAGTTCAAATGCTCAGTAAAAGGTAAACAAAAGGAATATCAATCACATCATATACATAAGCACATAACTTTTGGAAATCTTAACCTGAAAAAGAGATCATAATTTCATAACATGGGATAAATCATAGTAGTGAAATATAATCCCAATAATCATAACTTAAAACATGAAACTTTGTGGAATACACACATAATCATTGAGAATCATTTATTTTTAGTCAAGACTCATTGCCAAGACTATCTTAGTGGACAAAGTCCATTTCGGAACTGAGTTCACTCCTCGTTTCAGTCCTATTTCACTGAACCGGTTTAACCTGCCGTTCCAGCCATGTCTATCTCATGTGATATAAAAACATTACCCAATGCATTGGAGGGAGATATATGTCCCACCAATCTCATAATTATACCATTCTTATGTGTGCTACCAAATCAGAAAACCGTACATCATAGCATAACCCATGTAATAAAGATGGGAATCTTAAACATCGTGACATCATAAAACAATTCATATAAGATAATGGAATTCATAAAAATATAATTCCATCACAACATAATAAAATAAATGTAATAATAGGGATAAAAACATAACCCTTTATTATCTTAGATGGAAAATAATTTTGATAAAACACTTGAACTCCATTCTTGAGGAAAATATCCTTTTTGCTTTAAAAACACTTTTCCTTTCTTAACATGTCGTAGAATTATAAACTAAAAGAATTTGATTAAAAATAAACTTGAAAACTTGTAAAGGAAGCTTCTTGGAAATAATGTTTTAAAAATCCATTCATGCCGTATAAGTCAAAAAAAACATTCTTCTCGTACTTTTGTCGGAAAAGTCGAAAAAGTACCTCGTACGAAAAACGAAAAAAGATTACTTTCATATCTTTTACTAAAAACTAACCGAAGGGTAAAATAGGATTTAAACAATTGTAGGTGAACAGAAATAATATTACATATTGAAGAAACATGTATTTGGATTTTAAAATACACCCCAGTAAATACTAAAGTATAAACAATCTCGGATAAAAATGAGATTGTGATATTTCCCTTACCTTAGGTCTGATTTGCCTCGTAAGTGTCTGAACCTCCTGTATAATGATTTAAATAATGTTATTGACTTATTCCATAATCATAATTATTGTTATGATATCATATATGGTCATATTCTTAGCTTCTTATTAGTAATAGTTCATTACAACTTGTTATTCGGGTGTTTATTACATTTTGTTCTTATGTGTGTTTTGTTGAATAAATTATTATTCTTCTCTTTAGGTTATAGATAAATAATTTTCAGAATGGTATTAATGTACTATATATCATATTTATTCATTCAATTCATTTATATAATCATTATGCAATGAAGATCATGTAGAACGAATCGCATCACATCGTGGAGACGGTATTCCGTACGTACGCACGAGCGATGATATCGTTCCCATGATCGTGGAATTGTATTGGAGTGTATGTATACTATTTCAGAATCAATATCACTTTACAATAATCATATATAGTAATTATTTACACCATTATACCCATCCAAGTAAGGTGGTGGTGGAAATTAGATTACACCACGTCGTGGAGACGGTATTCCGTACGTACGCACGCGCGGTGATTTCGTTTTCCGTAGGATGGATAGATGGTGAAATAGGGTTGTTTCATACTTATAATAACATATCATTATATGAGTGATACTGATTTTATTACTTCATAATGAAACAACTAAAGAAGAATATGTGGAAGAAGAAATAAAGATGAACGAATCGGTAACGGACATTACCTCTTCTTTGAAGTGCTTCTTTGAGACCTCCTTTTAGGGCACTAAAATTGGTCGTTGAAGAAGACCAGGACCTCTAGGATGTATCTAGGGAAGTTTAGAGGAGAACCTGGCAGGGGTTGGCCGAGCTTGAAGGCTCAAAGTGATGTGACGAAGAGAGGGAGGAGGTTCCCTTTTATAAGGGAGGAGAGGGGCACCTTTGGAATAACTAAAAATATTATTTTATTATAAAGCCAAATTCGGAATTAATTAGCTCCAAATTTATTTATTTAGAAGCTAAGGTGGATATGGGTCTAAATCCTCTCATCCAATAGTATTTAGACAAGTTTTGGTTCCTATTTTGACCTTATAATTTAGATTTAACATTAAGTTAAATAATTTTACTTTAACCATGTCTTCTTCTGTTCTTACACTATAAGGTTAATAAACATACTATAGCAATACAAACGAACCCCAAGTTGTTTATTATTAATATATATAACCTTATCTAAATAATTTGGCCGAGACTTAGATTTTTAGGAATAAAATAACAATTAATAATATAATATTTGTTTTAAAAACTATTTTATGTCAATTTTGACACTATTTAGTAACTGATTTTTTTTTTAAAATCATAAAAGAATGATTAGTTTGAAAAAAGTTAATTAAATCAATAATAACATGTCATATTAACCTATAAAATTAGTGGAATTCAAAAAAAGTCTCAAATTACATTTATTTGGGTATTTATAACATCAATTATGTCAATATTTCATTAATAAGATAATTACTGCATCATCTTTGTGTCATAAATAAATTAAATTATTTAATGTCTAAATATTACAAATAAAATACCATTATGTAGGAAATATTTTTATAATTCTAATAAATATTTATAGTCAAATTTATCTTATATATAACCTTATATTAAAAATTATTTACTTATTAAACATTGATTTTAACTATTTTAACCCTTCTTTAAATAAATTAATAATAAATGTGCTAATCTAATCCAAGTGGGCCTAAATGGTCATATTTTATTCCTAAGTTTTTTTTGGTCGAATTAAACTTATCCAATAGAATTAGGACATGTGTTAGGGTAATAATAATATCATTTTTACCCTTAATTACCCTATTTACTTTTAACTGTGGTAAATAAAAGTAAAAAGTTACTATTCACTAAAAATTATTTTCATCTCATTGAACCACATTTTACTAACTGACATCAACCATGTCTCTAGGATTTTTGAAATTCCCCTCACAAAAGCGGTAAAATTATGTTTTATGAAAAATTCAGTTTTTTTAACTACCACATAGTGGTTTCACTATTCATCAAAAATTGAAAGTTTTCAGAAAAATACCAAAATTTCACCCTAGGATAATTTCAATATTCCTAATCCAAAAATTAAGTCCATTTTTAAAAATAAAATTTATAAAATTTCAAAAAGTGGTTATTACTATTCATAACGGCTAGTTTTAATAATATTTTTTTAGCATATCATTGTTTAGTGAAACTCGGTATTGTGTATGACGCAAGCTATCGAGGAAGGTCGCGATTTCTTGTAAAGCATGCCAAGCAAGTGTTGTGTGTAGAAAAATATTCCTTTGATTATTTATATAACATAAAAGTCTCAGGTGTTACATTCTACCCCCCTTAAAATGAATTTCGCCCTCGAAATTTGTCACTTTGTAACAAATAGATGAGGATACCTCTCCCTCATCATATCCTCAAGCTCCCATGTAGCTTCTTCTAATTGGTGGTTCCTCCATAAAACATTCACCAATCGAGTGGTCTTGTTTCGTAGGACTTTTTCGCTATGATCCAGAATCTCTATCGGCTGTTCTTCATAAGAAAGATCCTGCTCCAGCGGTACAACTTCTGAGATGAGTACATGTGAAGGATCAGGTATGTACTTTCTCAGGAGAGATACATGGAACACATCGTGAACTTGAGAGAGATTCAGTGGAAGTGACAATCTGTAAGATACCTTCCCAACACGATCTAGTATTTCAAAAAGACCGATATATCTAGGGCTCAACTTCCCCTTCTTTCGAAATCTCATGACCCTCTTCCAGGGAGATATTCGTTAAAACACTTTATCACCCACTTCATACACTAGGTATTTTCTTCTACTGTCAGTATAACTTTTCGGTCGACTCTGAGCTGCTCTTATGTGTTGTTGAATAGATCTGACCTTTTCTGCCATTTCATCCACGAGATAGAGTCCTAATAGCTTTCTTTCCCAAAATTCATCCCAGTAAGTTGGAGTCCTGCATTTCTTTCCATAGAGAGCTTCATAAGGAGCCATCTGAATACTGGAGTGAAAGCTATTATTATAAGAAAATTCCACCAAAGGTAGGTGTTGATCCCAACCACCTTTTAAATCCATAGATCAAGCTCTCAACATATCTTCTAGAGTTTGAATTGTCCTCTCAGACTGACTGTCTGTCTGGGGATGATAAGCAGTGCTGAAACTCAACTCTGTATCCAGTGTATATTGAAGAATTCGCCAGAACTTCGAGGTAAATCTCGGATCCCGATCAGATATAATAGAAAGTGGTACTCCATGAAATCTTACCACTTCCTTTATATATATCCTGTCAAGATGATCCATAGAGAAATCCTCTCTAATAGCAATGATGTGTGCAGACTTTGTAAGATGATCCACTATGACCCAGATAGCATTATTGCCTTTGAATGTTTTAGGAAGTCCTGTGAAAAAGTCCATAGTGATGTTTTCCCATTTCAATTCTGTTATGGGTAATGGTTTTAACATCCCCTTATACTTCTGTCTCTCAGCTTTAACTTGTTGACAAACCAAGCATCGAGAGACATATTCAGCAACATCTCTTTTCATGCCATCCCACTAGAAGTACTCTTTCAGGTCCCTATACATCTTCGTGCATCCAGGATAAATAGATAATGAATAACTATGATCCTCATCTAGTAGCTCTTTCTTTAATTCGGGGATGGTAGGAACACAAACCTGATTCCTGAACTTTATTATCCCACCACAATCAAGGTTGAATTCAGGAACATTTCTCACCTTCTTTTGTAACTCGACATCTTCTTTCTGTGCCTCTTTAATCTTCACATGTATAGATGGTTGAACATTCATTTGATAAAGATACGATTTTTCACCTTTCATTATAATTTCAAGATCCATCCTTTGTAAATCCATAAATATTGGATCTTTTGTGATCCTCATCATGGATAAACTGGCATGGTCATGTCGACTTAATGCATCTTCCACCTTGTTTGCTTTCTCAGGGTGGTAATGAATTGAGCAGTTATAATCCTTAATCAGCTCGAACCATCTTTTTTGGTGCATATTCAGATCCTTTTGTGTGAAAATATACTTTAAACTTTTATGATCAGTATAAATATCACACCTCTAACCATAAAGGTAATTCCTCCAAATATTTAATGCAATGATTACCGCAGCTAACTCCAAATCATGAGTTGGGTAATTTTTCTCATGTATTTTCAACTGTCGTGAGGCATAAGCTATCACCATATCATTTTGCATAAGAACGCACCCCAATCCCTTCTTGGATGAATCACTGTAGATCACAAACCTTTCTCCACTACAAGGCAGTGTGAGCACAGGTGCACTGGATAACCTTCTTTTCAACTCCTTGAAATTCTCTTCACATTCCTCCGTCCAAACAAACTTAACTCCTTTCCGAGTCAACTTGGTGATTGGATTAGATAATCGTGAAAAATATTTCACAAAACATTGATAATATCCAGCCAAACCAAGAAAACTTCAGATCTCAGTTACTGTTGTTCGTCTCGACCATCTTTCGATAACCTCTGTTTTTGCTGGATCCACAGATATCCCCTCTTTTGAGATTATGTGACCCAAAAATGAATCTTTTTTAAGCCAAAATTCACACTTGGTAAATTTTTCATAAAGATTCTCCTTTCTCAGGGTCTTCAATATAATTCTCAAGTGATCTTCATGTTCTTCCTTACTCTTTGAATAGACAAGAATATCGTCTATAAAGACTACCACAAATTGATCAAGATAGTCTCTAAAGACTCTATTCCTTAGATCTATGAAGATAGCAGGGGAATTAGTAAGACCAAATGGAATCATTATAAATTCATAGGGTCTATACCTTGTACAAAAAGTTGTCTTTGGTATACCCTCCCTTTTGACCCTTAATTGATGATACCCTGAACGAAGATCAATCTTGGAAAAGTATTGAGCTCTGCGTAGTTTGTCAAATAGGTCATCAATGCGCAGGAGAGGATATTTTTTCTTGATAGTGATCTTGTTAAGTTCTCTATAATCAATGCAGAGTCTCATTGATCCATCTTTCTTCTTAACAAATAAAACAGGTGCTCCCCAAGGTGACGCACTAGGGCATATGAACCCCTTATCAAGATTCTCTTGGAGTTTCTTCTTCAATTCCTGCAACTCAATCGGGGCCATTCTATAAGGTTTCTTTGAAATAGGCAAAGCATCCGGTACGAGTTCTATTGAAAACTCAACTTCACGATTCGGTGGAAGACCCGGTAATTCCTCTGGAAAGACATCATCAAACTCCCGTACAATGGGCATATTATTAATCGTGAGTTTCTCACCAACCATTTGAGATAAATAACCTTCATTTAGTAGAATCAATACCCATAAAATGGAAGAAATTTCCACTAGAAGGTTATTTTCATCCTTGCATCGATAGACAATCATAGATTGATCTGGAATATGAAATGTGACTTCCCTTCTTTGGCAATTGATATGAGCTCCATGAAGAGAAAGCCAATCCATGCCATGAATCACATCAAATTACACTATAGGAAGGATCACAAGATTTGTAGGAAGCACTTTCCCACAAACATCAATCGGAGAAGAATTATAAACTTTTGATGCGACTGTTGTGCCATTAGGGGTTGTCCCAGCTAACTCAACATCTAACTGTTTTTGGTAATATGGTGATATCCTTAGAAAATTCTTCAGAAATAAAGGAGTGGGTGGATCCAGAATCAAATAAAACATTTGCTACTTTAGAGTGGATGGTAAGTGTACCTTTCACTACATAGTTATCATACTCCACACCGCTGATAGAAATTGCATGTGACTTTCCTTTGTCTTTAGCCTTAAGAGTTTGTTGACGTCGACCATCATCATCAAACCGTGGATTTGGGCATTGATTGGCATATTTCCCCATCTCCTTGCACTTGAAACATTGAAGTGTAGTAGGGTCATTTTGTGTATCCATTCCTTTTTTTTCATCATTAGACATATTATTCCCATCATTGCGGCATTCAAATTCCTGATGACCTTCATTTCCACATTTGAGACATTTAGTTGTCCTTTTAAGACAACTCCCTCCATGTTTCTTTCCACACATTGAGCATAAGGGAAAGCTCATCTTATTTTCAGTGTTTTCTTTATATTTTCCTTTGAATTCCATTTTCCTCTTCTTATCAAACCCATATGACTGATGGGTTACTCCAATCTCCATCTCGACTTTGAGAGCACATCGAACGATTTCCCCATAGCTATTGAAGTCCCTTATGGCTAACTCCCTTCGAAGACTTGGTTTTAAGCCACTAAAGAATTGATCAATCTTACTCTCAGGTTGGATAATAATACCAGACGCGTACCATGCAAGTCTTGTAAAATTTGCTTCATAAGTACCAATAGATTCATCATCCTTTTTCTTCAGTTCAAGAAACTCTTTCTCCATCTTTGTTCGGAGAATATGAGGGAAGTACTTATTGAAAAATAATTTCTTGAACTCGTCCCATTCCATGGACTCAATTTCTTCCCTTTGCTTCATATTCTTAATAAGATTCCACCATTGATCAGCATCTCCTTCCAAACGATACACTACTAGGATGACTTTATCATGTTCAGAACATTGAAGAACTGAAAATATCTTTTCAGTATTCCTAATCCATTGTTCAGCAACTAATGGATCAGTAGACCCGCTGAAAGAAGGTGGACGCTGCCTCATGAAGGATTCAACAGAATGTTGCTCCTTCATTTGCTTGTTTGGAATTCTTGCATGATTCATAGCTTGAGAAAGTTGTCTGAGCATGGCTACAAGATTTTTCATTCCACCTCCCATAACGTTTGGTTGCTCCGGGGGACAATCATTGCCTTGCCTTTCGCATTCCGCATTAACACGGTTCCTTCAGGTTCCAGCCATTGACTAAAACCAAGAAGAATAGTGTGAGAAACACTAATTATAATAGTAAAACCACATAATCAAGAATAAAATTTCACACTTAAGGTCTTATCCTAGGTTATTCATGGTCATTTCTAAAACACTAAGATTGTGTTCTATGCTTAGAATTATCCTTAGGGTTCTTACTAAGGCTTTCACATCCTAGTTTCCAAAGGTTGACTATACCTTTCCTCTGATACCAACTATAATGACCCATACTTTACTTACATTGTTAATACTTCAAAATTAAAGCACATTTATTACAACATATAACAAACCCATTAAAGGACCATATAGGTATAGAGTCTTTAGAAACTGGGAAACATAAACAACTGGTTCATAAAGCATCTACTTTGCCTCCCATTCATTTCATCATATCTAGAGTCCCTTTTTGGCATATCCTATTTAATAAACTTCTTCCTAACCTGGGGAAATAAAACATACAAAAGGGTGAGCTCAAATTCTCAGTATTATTAAACAAAAGAAATATCAATCACATCATATACATAAGCACATATCTTGTGGAAATCTTAACCTGCAAAAGAGATCATAATTTCATAACATGGGATAAATCATAGTAGTGAAATGTAATCCCAATAATCATAAATTAAAACATGAAACTTTTTTTAATACACACACAATCACTGAGAATAATTTCTTGTTAGTAAAGACTCATTTCCAATACTATCTTAGTGGAAAAAGTCCATTTCTGAACTGAGTTCACTCCTCGTTTCAGTCCTGTTTCACTGAACGGGTTTAACCTGCCGTTCCAGCCATGTCTATCACATGAGATATAAAATCTTTACCCAATGAATTGGAGGGAGATATAGGTTCCACCCATCTCATAATGATACCATTCTTATGTGTTCCACAAAATCAGAAAACCATACATCATAGCATAACCCATGTAATAAAATTGGGAATCTTAAACATCGTGACATTATAAAACAATTCATATATGATAAAGGAATTAATAAAAATATAATTCCATCACAACATAATCAAATCAATGTAATAATATGGATAAAAACAGAACCATTTATTATCTTAGATGGAAAATAATTTTGATAAAACACTTGAACTCCATTTTTGAGGAAAATATCCTTTCTGCTTCAAAAACACGTTTCCTTTCTTAACATGTCACACAATTATAAACTAAAAGAAGTTAATTAAAAATAAACATGAAAACTTATAAAGTAAGCTTCTTGGAAATAATGTTTTAAAAATCCATTCATGTCGTATAAGTTAAAAAAACATTCTTCTCTTACTTTTGTCGGAAATGTCAAAAAAGTACCTCGTACGAAAAACGAAAAAAGATTCCTTTCATATCTTTTACTAAAAACTCACTGAAGGGTAAAATAGAATTTAAACAATTGTAGGTGAATGGAAATAATATTACATATAGAGGAAACATCGATGTGGATGATAAAATACACCCTAGTAAATACTAAAGTATAAACAATCTCGGACAAAAATGAGATTGTGATATTTCCCTTACCTTAGGTCTGATTTGCCTCGTAAGTGTCTGAACCTCCTGTATAATGATTTAAATAATGTTATTGAATTATTCCAGATTCATAATTATTGTTATTATATCATATATGGTCATATTATTAGCTTCCTATTAGTAATATGTCATTCCAACTTGTTATCCGGGTGTTTATTACTTTTTGTTCTTATGTGTGTTTTGTCGAATAAATTCTTATTCTTATCTTTAGGGTATAGATACGTCATTTTCAGAATGGTATTAATGTACTATATAAAATATTTATTCATTAAATTCAATTATATAATCATTATGCAATGAAGATCATGTAGAACGAATCGCATCACATCGTGGAGACGGTATTCCGTACGTACGCACGAGTGATGATATCGTTCCCATGATTGTGGAATTGTATTTGAGTGTATGTATACTATTCAAGAGTCAATATCACTTTGAAATAATCATATATAGTAATTATTTACACCATTATACTCATCCAAGTAAGGTGGTGGTGGAAAGTAGATTACACCACGGCGTGGAGACGGTATTCCGTACGTACGCACGCGCGGTGATTTCGTTTTCCGTAGGATGGATAGATGGTGAAATAGGGTTGTTTCATACTTATCATAACATATAAGTATATGAGTGATACTGATGTTATTACTTCATAATGAAACAACTAAAGAAGAAGAAGTGGAAGAAGAGATAAAGATGAAAGAATCGGTAACAGACATTACTTCTTCTTTGAAGTGCTTCTTTGAGACCTCCTTTTTGGGAATTAAATTGGTCTTTGAAGAAGACCAGGTCCACTAGGATGTCTCTAGGGAAGTGGAGAGGAGAAATTGGTAGGGTTTGGTCGAGCTAGAAGGCTCAAAGTGATGTGATGAAGAGAGGGAGGAGGTTCCCTTTTATAAGGGAGGAGAGGGGCACCTTTGGAATAACTAAACATATTATTTTATTATAAAGCCAAATTCGGTTTTAATTAGCTCCAAATTGATTTATTTCGAAGCTAAGGTGGGGATGGGTCGATATCCTCTCATACAATAGTATTTATACAAGTTTTGGTTCCTATTGTGACCTTATCATATAGATTTAACATTAAGTTAAATAATATTACTTTTACCGTGTCTTCTTGTATTCTTACACTATAAGGTTAATAAACTTACTATAGTAATCCAAACAAGACCCAAGTTGTTTATTATTAATATATATAACCTTATATAAATTATTTTGTCAAACCTTAGATTTTTAGGAATAAAATAACAATTAATAATATAATATTTGTTTTAAAAACTATTTTATGTCAATTTTGACACTATTTAGTAATTGATTTTTGTGAAACTCATAACAGAATGAATAGTTCTAAAAAAGTTAATTAAATCAATAATAACATGTCATATTAACCTATAAAATTAGTGTAATTCATAAAAAGTCTCAAATTACATTTATTTGGGTATTTATAACATCAATTATGTCAATCTTTCATTAATAAGATAATTACTGCATCATCATTGTGTCATAAATATATAAAATTATTTAATGTCTAAAAATTACAAATAAAATACCATTATGTAGGAAATAGATTTAGCTTTCTAATGAATATTTATAGTCAAATTTATCTTATATATAACCTTATATTAAAAATTATTTACTTATTAAACTTTGATTTTAACTATTTTAACCCTTCTTTAAATAAATTAATAATAAATGTCCAAATCTAATCCAAGTGGTCATAAATGGCCATATTTTATTCCTAAGTTTGTTTTTGGTCGAATTACACTTATCCAATAGAATTATTACATGTTTTAGTGTAATAATAATATCATTTTTACCCTTAATTTCCCTATTTACTTTTAACCGTGGTAAATAAAAGTAAAAAGTTACTATTCACCAAAAATTATTTTCATCTCATTGAACCACATTTTACTTACTGACATCAAACGTGTCTCTCAGATTTTTGAAATTCCACTCACAGAAGCGGTAAAATTAAGTTTTATGAAAAATTCATTTTTTTAACTACCACTTAGTGGTTTCACTATCCATCAAAAATTGAAAGTTTTTAGAAAAATACCAAAATTTGACCCTAGGATAATTTCGATATTCCGAATCCAAAAATGAAGTCCATTTTGAAAAATAAATTTATAAAATTCCAAAAAGTGGTTATTACTATTCATAACAGCTAGTTTTAATAATATTTTATTAGCATATCATTGTTTAGTGAAACTCAATATTGCGTACGATGCAAGCTATCGAGGAAGGTTGCGATTTCGTGTAAAGCAAGCCAAGAAAGTGTTGTGTGTGCAAAAAGATTCCTTTGATGATTTATATAACATTAAAGTCTCGGGTGTTACACTATTACAACAAGTATATGTATTATCAATGGAACATCAATGGATCTATTTCACATAAGTTCAAATTTCAATGGTTCCTATAACCTGTATCTGAAGGGGGTGACTGAATTTGTTTCCAAGATATTTTCCAAGACAAAATATTGATTCTAGACTTTGGATTGTTGGTTCAAATCAATTAACTCCCATTGAGTGGGAATAGATGTCATGTTTTTTATATTATTTCATATGTGATGGATCAATATGGAAAAATGATCATAAGGTGTGTGGGACATTCTTTGGAAGAAGATTTTTTGGATGTATAGTGTTTTGTTGAAGGGTGTAAGAGTTTCACATGGGGGTTTTTAGGGTTATGGGAAGTTTGGACAGTTTCAACCTCTGGAAGTATGATTATTGGCATATAAGCGATCAGATATCTAGAAGAACAAATCTGATGCATGTGTGTCATGAGTGAACTGTAGTGAGAGGGAATGAAGAATGATAAATATTAGTTGTGTGAATAATTTCAAAAACATTGGTGGTAGATGGTGTAATATTCAGTGGTCACAATATAATTATAGGTTTCAATGAATTCTCTCATGAAGTCCATTGTACTTCAATGTAACTTTCACATTCACATGGGTTGCTTATAAAATTATTTATACATTTTTTTCACTAAAAAAATTTCATAAACTATTTATCTTGATATAAAATTTTTTATAAAATGGTTAAGTTTTTTATATAATTGTTTATAAATTGTTTTGTTTTTTTGTACAATTGTTTCTAAATTGTTTTTTTTATAAAAATGACATCATTTTAGAGTATTGATTGATTTTTTATGAAAATGATCTGGTGTGTGTTTGGAAAGGATAAGGTCCCATCTGGAAAATGTGAAATTTTTTGGTGTGTGTGTATTTGAAACTCAAGGTCTCGTTTGGCACTTTCATATGATTTGTGTGTTTTACATTCCCAGCCTCTAGTTTTATTCTTTGATGCACTTCCTTGGATGCTTGGTGCACCTATTTTTATTGAACCCCATGATGGAATAACACAACCGACCTAAATATAATTACTTAATACCACCTTATTCTAATGAAAAATATACAATGAATATTTAAACACACTACCACGTCATCATTTCCCTCAACATCTCCACATCATTCACCCCCCCCCCCAAAGCTTAACATTTACCCATTCCACATCACTTGTAACTATATGATGAATGGAAAAAAACCTATTAAGACTCAAGGAGATTTTAAATATATTTCCTATATATTTTTTAATAGGTTGTGAAGATATCACATAACATTTAATCACCTATGAGTTTCCGATATCTACTTCACACACTAGGTTCGAAAAACATTACTACCATACAAATGAGGCTATCATTAGCAGTGACTTCTCTAATGTCTAATCTATAAAGATTAATCAGATATGATACTATCAAGACCCACCCCCATAGAAACTCCATTGGATTTAGTAATATGTTAGTGTATAACACCCCCCCCCCCCCCTATCCTCTATTAAAATGGACATGGGTCAATTACAATTGAAAATTTAATGATACGGCCTAGACTAGAATCATAACCAACAACTGAACTGACTTCCCACTAACCTAAGAGGCGTTCATGATCCCTATAGTATAACAATGATCCCCTGGAAAAAATATACAATTAATTTGGAATATTTTACCCCTAAATTAGAGTAAATTAAAAATTATCTTTTTCAAGAAAACCAGACATGTCCCCTTCATAAGTTGATCATCTAAGAAAATAGTAGATACAGAAAAATTAAATAAACAGGAAGCAGATATCATATATGGAAAACAAAATCCCACTATTGACACATAAAATTGTTTAACTAGACATGTCCCATTCATAAATATCATTGGACCTATTTTTGGATACGTATAACATATGAGTTCTCATTTTATGTTTTACTTTTACTTGGAAATGTCCTCTGTTACATGCCACTCCTCTACCATGTATGCACCTCTGTCGTGCACTTAACGACACCTTCGTGGGGTGTATTCTCTTCTTACTCATTGTTTTCCTCTTATTATCATGTAATTATAATTTTATATTGATGGTTATGTTGTAAATTGTATGGGCTAAATGCCCCGCTGAAAATTGTGGCCATTGGTGGTCCTTGTTTGTGAACTAAATTAATTGCATGTTGGTTGGTTCCTATTTAACATTTGAATATAGAAATCAGTAATTTACATATACTTGTATAATGAATGAAATCCCGAGTATGATAAAACTTCTATGATAACTCATGAATTAACAAGCAGAAATGAATAAGGGATACTTCGTAAAATCTGAAAAAAAAATTGTTTGGTTTGTATGGTGTATCGATTGTTGTCACAATTGTGTTTTTATATGGTGTTGTGGTTGTTTTAATGATTGGTATGCCATTTTTTCTATATTTTAGTTCCTCCACCATTTAATATCAATCCAAACCTTACCCATTTCAATGGCACTGCCACTTTCTTACTAGTTCAATTCCACTAAATCTAAGAAAACCTCTTTTTTGGAGGACTATATGGGACACATTATAGACACCCTAGTCAGATAACCATAACAACACATTTAATGAGTCCTTACACTTACAACCACTCTATGGAAAATTATACCATCTATTAGATTAGTACCATATTTCTTTACTTGAGACATTATGTTTCTAGAGAAACACTAAAAAACCAGTTTACAACAATTCATATAGATCACATGTGGGATAATAAAACATTCTAGTGAAAGGGATTCTCATAGCTAGGTACATTGATTAGGTGGTTGGGAAGATGGGTGTAATCTACTTTAGTACTGAGTAATTCATAGAGAGGTAAGGGTATTGTTTACCATAACTAGTTCCAATGATTATAGTTGGATGATTACCCTAGTTGCACATATTTTGTGTAATTATTTTGTTAAATACTAATATTACTAAATAAAATAGTATTAATATGAATAAATAATGGATTAATTCCAATATTTTGACAAAAGAATATGAATATGGAAATAAATAGTTTATCATGTTTTCAAAAAATCATACATATGACCCTTCTCAAATACTTTTCCTGTGTTTATGCTATTATTATTCAAGACAAATTAGTCCATAGTATTTCGAATAACACTTGATCTATCATAGAATAGATTGAAATTATTCATGTTGGAATAAACATGGGGGAAAACAAATGTAGGTAGTTCCTTTGATAACACATCATTTTATAGATCATCTTATATGATTACAAGCATGAACAATGAAGATGACCGTATGGAGGATGTGATTATGGATGTGAATGATGATGAAGATAGTATTGGGTAAATGATATGGATATTTAAAGATGAACTTCATGATTTCCCAAAAAAAAATTAGAAGTAAAAGAATTGTACAAAGATTCCATTGTATGCTGGTTGCACTAAATATACAGCATTTTCAGCCGTACTGAAGTTGTATAATTTGAAAGTAGGAAACCAGTGGAGTGACTCCAGTTTTATGGAACTACTTTCTCTCCAAAATGACATGCTCCTAGAATATAATGAGCTCATGATATGAAAATATGATTCCAAATGAATGCTACGCTTGATGGGTATGATCTCTAAAAACACGCCTTCCCAAATGACTGTATACTATTTTATAAGGACCATAAATAACTTATAGAATTCCAAGCTTCATGATTATTGATAAAAGAAATATGAATCCACTCCTATGAAATTTAGGTTGTACTTTCCAATCATTCCATGATTTAGGCACCTATATGAATGTGATGAGACTACAGGACAATTTACATGGAATTCAGATAAAAGAATTAAAGACAGAAAACTACATCACCTAGAAGTCTCTCCTCAGGGGAAGAGAATTGATTATGACTGTCCTGAATTTGGAAAGAAGCCAAGAAACCTTATTCTTCAATTATCTACAGATGGGGTGAATCCTTTTAGTTTTAAAAGCAACATTCACAATACATGGACTATTATGTTGGAAAATTATAACTTACCATTGTGGTTATGCGTGGAATGAAAATACGTCATGTTATCTATGTTTATATCAGGACCAAAACAACCGAGTAATGATATTAAAGTTTATTTTGTTCCATAGATCGTGGGTTTGAAATTATTGTGGGATTCAGGTGTTACTTTGAATTATGATTACAAAAATGAATATTTCACTTTTAGATCCATGTTTTATACGAAGATAAATGACTTTCCTACTTATGAAAATTTTTTAGGATATAGAATTAAAGGATCTCAAGGGTGTCTGGTTTATGAACAAGGTACATATTCAATTCTATTGAAATATTCATTGAAAATTGTGTTTCCAGGACATATCATATTTCCACCCCCAAAGGAATAAGTAACGATCTTGGATGAAATCATTCGATGGACGTTCAGAAGAATTTTCAACACCGTCTCCACTAATAGGTGATCAATTATTTTATAAAGTAAAATATTTGGACACTACTTTTGGTAAGCCATTTTTGAAAAACCTTATGAAAATTGGTTGGAAAAAGAGATCAGTTTCTTTATGAATTACCATACTGGAATTGTTCATATGTCAAGAGTTTTTTTTATGTTATGCATGTTGAAAAAAATGTATCCGATAGTTTCATCAGCACATTTCTAAATGCAACCAGAAAAAACAAATGATGGAGTTAAGGATAGGTTGGACATGGATGAGATGAGAATACGAGAATAATTAGAACTAGTGAAGGGTGAAAAAGAAAATTTTCTTCCTCTTACTACTTACACTCTTTCTAGGAAAGAGAGATATTAGTTTTATAACTTTTTGAATAGATTAAAGGTCCTATAGAGGTATTCATAAAATATCAATAACATCGTGTAAATGAGTGATTTAATGTTAAAGGTTCTGAACTCACATGACTAACATTTTTTTTATTCAAGATCTAATTCCTATAGCTTTATATTGAATGTTTTCCAAGAATGTCCACTATAAATTAAAAAATCTATGTTTCTTTTTCAAAGATATTTTTAGTAAAATTATAGACCCGACGAAATTTCCAACTATGGAAAGAGAAATTTTAATCATATTAGGTGAATTGAAAATGTTATTACCAATGATATTCTTTGATATGATGGTTCATTTGATGGAACACATGGTGAGAGATATTTGACTATGTGGTCATGTACATAATAGATGGATGTACCCCATTGAACAGTATATGATGATTTTGAAAGGGTATGTCAAAATATGAAGTTTCCTAGAGGGTTTTATTGCATAGAGATATATTTTTGACGAGGTTGTTTAATTATGTACTGAATACCTATCTGGTGTCGAAAGCATTGGCCTCCGAAAATCTCATCACACTGGGCAGCTTAAAGGTGAATGAATTTCTATAAGAGAGGTTGTCACAATCAATATTACTGATCAGGATCAGGACACCTTTACATTTTTCATAACAGTTTTGACGTTCACCCATATGTTCATACCCACAAACAAGTTCTTAGACATTTGAATATATCTAGGGATGAAAAAGGACATCATAAACATATAATTGATTGTTTATAGGATGGTTTCATGACCATACTTTTAAGAAGTCAGATGAAAATCCAGACTCAATTTTTGAAAGACTTCAATGGCTAGATGGAGGACCATGTTTGTATGTATTATCATACAATGCTTATGTAGTCAATGTTTATACATTCAATACTAATGAACTTGATGAAGACAGTACCATGTAGAATAGTGGGTTTACACTTGTGGTTGAAGGAATGCATGTTTCGGGTTCTATTAACAGAAATCCAATTTATGTGAATATTTCATGCTTTGGCATCATCAAAAATATATGGGAGTTGCATTATTCAAAATTTAATGTGATGATTTTTCAATGAAAGTGGGTTGATAAAACGATCTATATTAAAATAGATGAATTTGGATTCATGAAAGTTGATTTCAATAAAAATGGGTAGAAATAAGAACCATTTATAATGGCTCACAGGCAGTATAAGTATTTTATGTTCCAGATCCATCAAACCAAAACAGGTCAATTATTCTATTATCGACCAAAAAAACTAAAGGGTTAGATGAAAATTCAACAGAGGATGGCCCTTTTCATCGGAATTCTCAATCATTTCACAGTGGTCCCAATGTATACGACATTTTTTATGTCATAGGAGACCATAATGAAACGATTTAAATAGTCGATAGAGGGGTCAAATATCACCATCCTTTAAAAAAAGAGTTTTCAATAATTAGGTTATTTTTTTATTGTAATATACATTGTGTTAACTTATGTTATTATCTGTTCTCTTCTTATTTTATGTAATATAAATTAAATGTTAAACCACTTCTATAGATAATGACTTCTACACCTACTAATGTACCCTATCCCAAGGTACAACAGGTCTCTCAACCTACTGTTGTAGGTCCCAGTGCAGAGGAACAACAAGTTTCTCAAACTGTTGCTACTAGTCCTAGTTCTGAGGTATAATAGGTTTTTCAACCCATTATTGTTGGTCCTAGTGTCGATGTAAGTTCTCTGGAAGAATATAATGATGATTTTTAAACTGAGGAAATGGTAGGCAATGAAACCCTCATGGTGTAAAAAAAAAGTTCCATATTTTGACAGTGTTATCCAAAATCCTTACAGAAAAAGAAAAAGGCATCAAATTTGAGGTGGGATCGAAGAAGTGATGCTAGTGTGTTAAACCCAAAAAATCCATGTTTAGTAGATACATTGGAATCGTCACTCGGCAATGCGTGCTGATTGATGTACAATCGTGGAACCATGTTGTCACCAAGCTAAGACACTAATGTGGTAAGAGTTTATAGTGACATTATGATATCATTTCTTTAATTTATTAAAATAAAATTAAATACTTAAAAAATTTCATACTCTTAATCATCCATTGCAGAGTGCATTTATAGTAGATTCCTTGCATAAGGAATATATATTAAGAGTTGTAGGAAGTATTGATAGAGGCTTCCACACAATTTTAATGATATATCATCTTAAAGATGCTAAAGGTAAAATCAAGCCACACCCACCTCCTCTTTATGCACACTTGATATCCCAAGGATCATTGGATGCATTTAGCAGCCGTCGTGCGGAGTAGACTTTTTATGTACATTGTGTTTGATAATACTTTGTTTTACATTTCTTGTATTAATCACATTGATTGGATGTTTTTTATTTATGAAAAAGTAATTGAGTGCTAAATATAAGGAACGGACAACAAAAACAGTGTACCCCTACCATAAAGTAATGATGGGGTATGCTTCACTTGAGAAAAAATGGTACATATTTTAAATATATCCTATTACTTTTATGTGACATAAAAAACACCATAACCATATTCCTTTGTTTATATGCAGATTGATTAACTGAAATCGAAATCCATTTCCATCCCACACCACGTGATATGGAAGGATGCTAGTGTAAATAAAAAAGGGATACTGATAGATTAAAACACACAAAATGTGTGGGAAACATGTGTAAGTATGACATAACTGTTTTTCTTTAAATCGCTATTATATAAAAATGATTACTTATTTTCATATATTTTCTATCTAATATAGTCATGGGAATCGACAACTCTTGCACCAGATGTAGAAATACTTTCAACATCCTTGAAGCAGCTAGAACAGTATAGCCGCGTCTAAGGTGTAGGTTTTGGGGTGACACCCTGAACATATTTTCAGAAATAAAAAGAAGAATATGATCAAAATGAGGAAATAGAAAAGATTAGAGAAACATTAACTATATTTAAAGAAGAATTAAAATACTAGATATAGATGATAGCAAGTTTGATGGGGGTAGGCAAAGAAAATAAACAACTCCAGAACAACTCATACGCAAAGATCCCGCCCCCACCCCCACCAGTTTTGGGGTGATCTGTTTCCCTAAAAACCTGACTTAGCTAAGCTAATCAATGTTCTAATAATTACATCGATTAAATTTGAATCACAAAGACACTAATACCTTTACCATACTGATATTCTATAGGGTGAAAATGACTGTGATTTATATATATCAAATCCCACCCATTGCCTTGTAGCAAGGGCTATGATGTTTTATATGAAAAACGACTTTCTACACAATAGAACACTTCCAAAATGTCATGTCATAGTGTTCATTAATGTATTTCATGAGTCCAGTTCTAAGCTACTTGTTACAAATGACGATGACAACATTCATACGATTGAACAAAATATTGGAACCTTCATCGCCTGCACGTAAATTCTTGTAAAAAAACATGTCATCAAGGAGGTACTCATTTCCAATTTATTTTCCAATATGAACCTTTAACATTTAATTATAAAAGGTCTAAAATTTAATGTTATTACAAAACAACAAAGGGAAAAGGTGACATTAAATATTGTCTCAAAACTATCTCAACCATCAACCAACCAATCAAAAAGATCTACTAAGAGCACCTTCACTCCACCCATTCTATATCCAAATTTAATATTATTTCATGATCATGTGGATAAAAGTTTGATAGAATACAATACTATAATAGATGATTTTGAAAAAATTATGTACAGAGGGTAATAATCATATTACATTAATGCTGACAATGTAAATGAAATCCTCAAATATGAATGGATAGGAGCCTAAGTTGTAAATGTATACATGAGGTATGTTTTCAAGATTTTATTTTACAGAATCTGATATACTTTGATAATTACGACTAAATACATTTCATATTTTTCATAGGTGTATATATGGAAAACAATTAAAGGGATTTCCCAATGAACAAAAAATTGGACTCGTTAGTCCTCACATCACCTCTTCAAAAGAATAAATAAATTCTGATAAAGATGGTGAAATAATGTCATCCCTTCTCAAATCATTTGAAAACAAAATTATATATGATTATATATTTTTAATACCAATAATGTAGGGGTAAAAATCTAAAATTTAATCTGATCAACTATATTTTCTTTTATTTCATTAAATTTTCCTTTTTGGTTTTTTAGGTAGCATTGGATGCTCATTGTGCTCAATTTAGATACTCTGAGTATTTATTTATTGGATTGAATGGAGGGATATCTAATGAACTGACCACACATGATGGTGTTTGTCAATTTATAATACACTATATCCATTATTTTATAACTAAACATCTAGTTATATAATTCATATTACCATGTAATGGGGGTTATGTTATGATTGGGTGTTGCATCAATATCATCTACTTCATAGACTGAATCTAGGACCTTAGGACCAGAACATCGATGAGCTCTACATCTAGACATGTATCATGGTATATATAATAATATTTCTCTATAAAAACTCATATCAAAACAAATTAATTATTTATCTCGATGTTTCTGCAGTTTCCAAAACAAACAAATGGAAAGAACTGTTGTTATTATGTTTGTAAATTTATGAAAGAGATCGTATTTCATCAACAAACTAGCATCCTCGAAGAGGTATTTTCAAAAAATAATTACTAGTTCTTTTAAAATATTCATTATTCCTTTGTGTATTTATATTTTTTCTATACTACCAGGACTGTCGCAAAAACTCATATTCTCAAGATTATATAGATGTGTTTAGAAACAAATGGGTAGCATACAAATGGATGATTGTACACAAATATGATTTAAGTGAATCACTACTACTTATTCTATCCTTATATGGTCATTTATATCTACCTTTTTTAAACTTATTGAGAATCTATTATCATCCTTTTCTATGTTTCATGTCCTTAGGTTATGAGGAATGGTTTTAGAAATGATTTTCCTTTCTAGTAATGAATAACTTCATGAGAGACTCTTATGAACTAGTTCTTTTTTATTCCATATTTCCAAAAGCACTAGTCCAAAATTATTATGGCATGGATCATTTATATTCTATATTTTGGTCATTTATGTTGTTGTTTCTACTAATGTAGCTTGTTGGAAGAATATTTTTTGTGCATCACTCAAAAAGTTTATAACAAAACTAAGGATTCTTCACTAATCTAGGTTAAATAATCCTTTGCATAAAAGCAGATCTGATATTTCAATCTAGCGTCCCAGTGATGCTCTCATCCAAAATAATCCCTATGATATCATCATTCACCATTCCATTTTTCTTCTCTTCCTGCACCCATTGTAATTGGGTGTAGGAAGAGAAGTAAAAATCAATTTTGAATGATGATATCTTAGTGATGGTGTGGGATGAGAGAATCACGGAGATGTTGGATTGGATGTTCAGATCAGATGTTATGCAAAGAATTAGTTAACAAACAATATTGAAGTTCACAAGAATCATTAGTTTTGTTATTAGATTAAATCTGGACCAAAGAAACCCTTTGGAAAGATGTAAAGGTAATGTTATGATATAATATCTCTATTTTAATGAAAAATTATATAATGAAATTTTAATTCTATTTTCATTATTCCTTGTAGGGCGCATTTATTTAAGATGATTTCTGTTCATGTGACAGGCCTTTTAGGAATAGAAACAACACTGTGTCTGCTCAATCACAGAGTTAATCATGATGTTTTCACTGTAAAATCATTGTCCATAAAATTAATGCATTGTCTCATATTTATGTTTAATTTTTTTATTTTATGTAAGGAATATTAATATACTCATATGTGATATCAATATATGAAATGTTTATGTCATTATAGTTAGTATCAAAGTAATTGACCTATACAAAATTGAGAAAATGATTTCATTTGTTCTGATAAATTATCTAGATGATCCATATGTCATTTGAAATGTGTAGTAATCAACACCACATCAATACAACATAGGATGCAACCAGTATGACTCAATGTGTCTCTATTTATTTAAAATTGATGTTATTTTTAGTAAAATGAACAAGTGACATACTGAAAACTGAAAAAAAGCATTCTGATTATTTTGATAAATTAAAGAAACAATCCATATGTCATTTTTGACCTGTAGGAATCGACCACACTTTAATTCAACACACAATGAGACTAGTATGACCCAAAGTTTCTCTTTTAATTTAAAATTGACATTAATTTTATAAAAAAACACATGTGACATACTAAAAACCAATAAAAATCGTTCAGATTGTTTTTATACATTAGTAAAATGATCCATGAGTCATTGTTCAAGTGTACCAATCAACCACACATCAATCTGACGTATGGTGTGACCGGTATGGCTAAAAGTGTCTGTTATCAGTTTAAAATTGACATTTCAGCTAAAAATGTTTCACTCACTAAAAACCATGAAAAACCACTTCAATTGTCTTCATAATTTAGGATAAATATTCATAAGTTCTTTGTGACATGTATGAAGTAGTCTCATATCAAAACAACACACGATGCGATCGTTATGACTCAAAATGCTTGTTTCTAATTTGAAATGTAATTTTAGTAAGAAAAAACAACTGACATACTAAAAATTAAGCAAACACATTCAGATTGTTTTGATACGTCATGAAAACAATAATAAATTCATTTTTTATATGTAGGAATCCACTACACCTCAATTCAATGCACAATGTGACTGGTATGGCTCAAAGTTTCTTTTTCATTTAAAATTGACATTAATTTTAGAAAAAAATACAAGTGACATACTGAAAACTTATCAAACTCATTTAGATTAATTTGATTCTTTATGAAAATGATACATGCTTTATTTTTGACATTTATGAATCATCCAAACCACAATCTAATGCACAGTGTGACCAGTATAGCTAAAATTGTTTGTTATCAGTTTAAAATTAACATTTTAGCTCAAAATGTGTCACTCACTGAAAACCAAGAAAACTTATTCCAATTGTCTCCATAATTTAGGATCACTATTCATAAGCTCTTTGTAACATGTATGATGTATTCTCATATCAAACCAATGCATGATGTGACCGGTATGGCTCAAAATGCATGTTTCCAGTTTGAAATGACATTTTAGTAAAAAACGAAACTGACATACTAAAAAATGAGAAAACACATTCATATTGTATTTATGATTTAGTAAAATGACCCATATTTCAATTTTTGACATGTAGGAATCAACTTCACCTCAATTCAATGCACATTGAGACTGGTATGACTCAAATTGTCTCTTTTTATTTAAACATGACATTAAATTTAGAAAAAAAACAAGTGATATACTGAAAACCAAGAAAATGTGTTCGGATTGTTTTAATAATTTAGTATAACAATCTATGAGTCATTTTTTATGTTTATGAATCATCCACAACTAAATCCAATTCATGGTGTGACTGGTATGTTTAAAAGTTTTTGTTTTTAGTTTAAAATTGATATTTTAGCTCAAAATGTGTCACTCACTAAAATCCACGAAAACCAGCTCTAATTGTCTTCATAATTCAGGATAACAATTCAAATATTCTTTGCAACATGTATGAAGCTGTCTCATATCAAACCAATGCACGATGCAACTGGTATGACTCAAAATGCATGTTTTGAGTTTGAAATGGAATTTTAGTAATAAAACACAACTAACATACTAAAAACTGAGTAAACACATTCAGATTGTTTTAATACTTTATTAAAACGATCCATATGTCATTTTTTTCATGAAGGAATCAACCACACCTCAATTCAATGCACAATAAAACTGGTGGAACTCAAAGTGTCTCTTTTAATTTAAAATTGACATTAATTTTAGAAAAAAACACAAGTGACATACTACAAACCAAGAAAACACATTTGGATTGTTTTGATACTTTAGAAAAATAATCCATCAGTAATTTTTGATGTGTATGAATCAACCCCACCTCAATCCGATGCATGGTGTAACTAGTATGGCTAATTATGTCTGTTATCAGTTTAAAATTGACATTTTAGCTCAAAATGTGTCACTCATTGAAAACCAAGAAAACTCTCCTCAATTGTCTTCATAATTTAGGATAACGATTCATAAGTTATTTTTTATGTTTATTAAGTAGTATCATATCAAAAAAATTCATGATAGGACTGGTATGACTCAAAATGCTTGTTTCCAGTTTGAATTGACATTTTAGTAAAAACATGCAACTGACACACTACAAACTGAGAAAACGCATTCAGATTGTTTTTATACACTAATACAATGATCTATAAGTCATTTTTGACATATAGGAATCCACCACACCTAAATTAAATACACGATGTGATTGGTATGACTCAAAGTGTCTCTTTTTATTTAAAATTGATATTAATTTTAGAAAAAACACAAGTGACATATTGCAAAATAAGTAAACACATTCATATTGTTTTGATATATTAGGAGAATGATCCATCATTCATTTGTCACATGTATTAATCAACCACACCTCAAAATTATTAATAATGTTACTGATATAAATCCAAATGTGTCATGTAAATTTGATATGAATTTTTGTAAAAGAACAAGTGATATACTCAAAACTAAGAAAAGCCATTCAGATTGTTTCAATATTTTAAAACAATGATCAATGAATCATTTTTGATGTGTATGAATCAACCACACCTCAATACGATGCACGGTATAACCTGTATAACTCCAAATGTGTCTTTTTATTAGAAAATGTCATTTTATTAATGTATTATTTCATATTAATGTTTAATTTATTTCATTATTTTATTACTAACATAATATTTGTCTTCATATATATATGGGATTTTTTTTGGAGTTCAGCTGCTTTTTTCGGCAACTAATACCATAGACGACAATTTTTTAGAGAGGATCACGAATGAAAAATGATGAAATATTAATGTTTTTAACGATTTGTTGAATAATTGTAAATGTTACCATATAAAAAATTGTTTAAAATGTACGAGTGTGGTTTTTTTGTATTCATGATGTCAACTAAATGTATATATAATTTTTTGTGAATCTCTTGTGTGATATGTTTCATTCTTATGTTCTTTGTTTGTGTGCAGGTGTTATTTTTTGCAGGTGTGCATGTTTTGGATGTGCTATTAATTAAATAGAACAACACATGCAACTAGGACTTTATCAGTGCTATTTGAAGCACAAATAAAGGCCCATTTTAAAATTCTAATTAAGCGCTAATAAATTGGGCCTTTATCAATGCTCAAAATAGCACTAATAAAGGTGGGTCCTTTATCATCTCTTTTTTAGCACAGATAAAGGGCCCCCTTTATCAGCACTTCTTTAGCATTATTAAATAGGACCCCCTATCTTCGTTGTGATTAATAGCTCTTTATAGCATTGTTAAAAGTGATTTCTAGTTATTTTAGAATCCTTATTTGTAGTAGTTCCACTTTATAACATGTGGTAACAATACCATCATGTACATTAACCCACAAAATTGGTAAAGTATACCATAATAGATAATATCAACTATTTCTATACAATATTTCCCTAGTAATTTCTTTTATACAATAGAAACCCTAAGTGGTTTTATTTCCCAGTCACGCACATGACCTTATTAACACTTATTTTATACAAAATATATAATACCCATATAAATAATAAATAGTTAGGGGCCACATACCTAGATTTTTAAAGAATCCACTTTCCAAGAAACTTGGGACAATTCAAATTTAATTAATGGAATAACTAAAATTTGCTAAAAACTTATTTTAGGGAACCGTCGACATGATCTAGAAAAATAGAAAAACAAAACTAAGAAGAAACACCCTTGGGTAATTATCCATACCTAAAACTTTTTCAAATTTCATAACTTATGATGTTATGAATAGAATGAAAGAAAATACTTCAAGAAGGTGAAAAAATAAAGAATATGTGATAAACTAGGGATCATGGATTATTTGTTACAAAATACCCTATTTCCATATTTTGTAACTATATTTCCCACTTAATATTTAATTTTTATCATTTTTTGGAAATATATATAAAAAACTATCATATTTTAAATTTCAAAAAAACTGTGACCCTTAATCCTGGAAAAGTCAACCTTATGATATGGAAATTTTACCCATAAATTTATTCATTTGTCAAATGGTTGCACATACTCATAGAGGAAATTTAACCTTATATTTTGTAAATGTTACACATATATTTTCGATAAGTAACCCCTATTCTTTTTCCTTTACCAAAAATTTCCCTTACTCATACAAGAAAATTTAACCTTATTTTTTCATTTTTCACTTTTCTATTGACAACCTAGGGTAACTGTTACGCACAATAAAATGGACCTTATGTTTTAGACTTTCCCAAATTTATAGAAATCCACTACAACATTAAAAAAAATACCAAAAATCATTTCTAAACAATTCCATCCCCTATTGACCTTCTCCAACCATGCATGATGTGAAAATATAGCTGAAAACATAGTCATGATCAAAATATTACTCCTAAGACTCATGTTTTAGCCTGTCATGACACCATCCACACCTTTAATGTTTTTAAATTCACTTGAATGATCCATCATCTGACCAAAATTACTATTATTGAATACATAGGACCATAAAACATCCGAACCATATAGTATCTCATTGATAGAGTGAATATTTTCTTCATTTTTTTAAGAATTTATATTTTTTCAAACCCTCCCAATTTATCAATTTGAACTTATATGTATCAATTTTGGATTTTTGATGTGTTTGGAGAGAAATTGAGAAATGTTCTTAATTCTTGATTTTTTGACTGATTTTTACCATAAGGGTATTTTGGTCATTTAATTAAAAATGTAATTCATAATTGAGTTTTTTTTAAATCATTTATTTATTTCCTTAAAATTTATCTTATAAACTAGGGGATGATTAAAGCATTTAGAGGCCCAAAAAATTCATCAATGTTGGAAAATTATCTGGGCGGACAGCATGGACCCCACCGTTGTAATGGAGGCACAAATCGGTCTATGAATCTCCAATTGAGATTATTGCACATGTAATGGAAAAAAAACACATAGGATTGTTTTTTTCAATAAATTGTAATGAGTTATTAGATTATTAAGGTGGTCTTTAAATGGAATAGTTTGAAGGATGTTTCCTGGAACCTTCATCCAGAGAATGTAATAGTTAATAAAAAATTCATAACTCCTAAATATAGTGTCCAATTAAGATGATATTTTGATGGTGGATGTGAAAAAAATTTCTAAACAACCTTTATAATGGATTCACCATGTGATGTTGAAATTAATTGTGGCTACAATGCATGAATATTTAAATGAAAAATTCTTCCCATAAAAGGAGGGGAACTCATACCACTCAAAGAATGTAAATTTTCATCTCATTCCATTCCATCCCCACAACATCTGGGGCACCGAGTAGAAGATTCCAAAGGCTATTTAGGATTTCTATTTTTTTATTTTTCTTTTCCCACATAACTCTTTCATATTTTTATTAAAGTGATTTCGTTTTCTTATTCCATATCTTTTTCTCTTCTAATATTCATTTCATTGTCTCTCTTCCATATTCCACCATGATCTCTTAACACAATTAAATGGAAATTGACTTACTAGAGGTTTGGTAATGGAGGAGGTTTCACGGTGTTACTTTTTATTTAACTTAAATTTAAAATGTTTTAAATTTATTTGTGGTGGATGGAGGAGTATTGCACGGGTGTGGTGGTCATCCACCATGACACTATTTCAAAATTATTTCCTTTTCATCGATTCATTATTTTTCCATCCCATATCTTAGGAAAACACTTAAAACGGTGGAATTAGGGATTCCTAAAAGGATAAAATAGCATAGGGTGGAGCTGGGTCTTTTTGGAATAACATTCTCAGTTGAGGGGTTACCCTACTTGACTATTGTAGGAGGTGTGGTTTCTTGTGTGGGACGCATACTAAAATCATGCACTCTAGGAATCAAAGGAATTTAATTCATTAATTTGGTTTCATAAAATGAATTATAAAATTTAATTTAAAAAAAAATTAATGAATGATCCCATGTTATCCAACCCTAGGACCACATTCTGTCTTTCTTAATCTCATTCTCTATGAATCTACATCTGCATTTAATTTAAATTTTCATTTCATTATTTTAATTTTACTATTAATCAAAACCATTAAAATAATAATTTTTAGTAAATTATAAAAACAAAATAATATAATAGGTAAACTAGAATCAGGGATTGAATTTACTATGACCCTCCTTAAGTGAGATGACCCTGATCCACCATTCTATTGCATTAGGAAATTAAAAAAATTAAATGCTATGTGATAGGTATGTGTCAAAACGGGTAATGTTTCTGGGAAGTGATGTAGTTATTTTGATCACTTTTTAAAAATTCAAATTTATTTATATTTTTCATTGTTTTCATTATTAAAATAAAAATATGAAAGAAAATATTTTCTAGTGATATTCTCAAATGGCCATTTTTTCAATTCCAGGAATAATTATTCATAGGTTCAAGAACAGGAAATAGATTATACTGAACAGGAACTCCATCAACGGGTGGAATATCTTATGATTATGTTAAAACATTTGCAAAAAATTCTAAGAGACATTGATCTCACCACAAGTTTTTACGATCTTGATCGAAGAACCCCAAATAGACTTCAAAAGATTCAAGTCCAAGAAAGAAATTCCACAGGTCTTTCCTGATTTCACTAAGTACATCCAAGAATTTAAGGTCAAACTCATTGTTGAGGAGCCTAACTACATGCCTTCACCTGCCACCATCTGAATCTAAGAGGTACTTTCAACAGAAGAAGTGATTGAACCAAAACCAACTCAAGAGATGAATCTTCCATGAACTCTACCTTTTCTGATTTCATTTCATCTGATATGAGTATCACTCCTTATGATTTTGAATTTTTAGATTTGGTAAATCTGTTCCTTTCCTTATAAGAAGACGAAGAAATTATACATGAACCTGTTGAGCAACACATGGATCTCCCTAACATTGTTGATCATGAATTTTAAGAAGCCCATGAAGAAATACAAGGAGTTAAACTGAATAAAAGTGAGATAGAAGTTTCTCACACTAAAAGGGGAAATTTTTATTGTAACATCCCAGGTAAATAAAAAATATGAAATTTTTATATTTATTAATATTTATAAATTAAATATTAATTTTATGTTAAATGGGATGTTATGTTCTATAGCATAATCAACATGCAACAATGTATTTCTCTGAAATCATAAGTTGCACACAATTTTGAGTTATACCGAAAAATAATATATTATTATTATTATTATTATAAATGGTAGTTAACACCTAGACATTTTATTGGTGGGATTGAACAGAACTAACCATATTATGATGAAACATGTTTTTTAAAAGTTTTTACATTTATCCAATAAAATTTAGAGGCTTTAAATGAGAATGAATCAAATTGAAAACATAAATACTATAATATTTTTAAAAGGTTGTTTTACCGCCTTTTGATGGAAAACCCATTTTAAATCTATTTTTTTCACCTTTATATTTTTCAATTGAAAAAACAAAATTCTTATTTAGAATAGGGATATCAAAATTTGCTTTGGTTAAAGTTTTGGTATTTTTCTGATAAAGTTCATTTTTTAATAAATAGTGAAAAAACTGCATTGTAAGTCAAAACTGTCTTTTCATCTGATTTATATATATGGTTTGATTATCTTTTTAAATTTTTTTAAAGATTAATTTGAATACATTTATACAATTTAATTCAATTTTGGTCATTGGAAGTTATTTCAATTTGAAATTGGACATAAACACATGTTAATCTTTTTATCGTTTTTACTTCTCAAAAACACGTTTTCTATTTTTGACAAAGGAAATTAATTTTAAATTAATAAATGAAACTTATATGTTTTTAATTTTTTAAAATATAAATCATTTTTTATTTTGGAATATCTTAATTAGCTTCAGTTTAAATTTTGATATTTCTATGAAAACATTCAATTTTTGATAAATAGTGAAAAACACTACATAATAGTTAAAAACTGACTTTTTCATTTAAATGAAATTTAACCACTTTTGTGAATTGAGATTTAAAAAATAGGACATACATGGTTGTCATCATTTTGTAAAATGTGGTTTAATAGGATGAAAATAATTTTTGGTGAATATTAACTTTTGTTTTTTATTTACTGTGGTTCAGCGTTATAGGGTAATTCAAGGTAAAAAATATTATAATAATATGAAATTATATTAACACATTTCATAACCATATTTTATGTGTCATGGACGAATAATACTATCCTTTACTATAATTTTTTGACATTGGAAGCCACTTGGGTAAGATAATTACATTAATAACTTTTCATTTAAAGTAAAAAATAAAAATATCATAAAAATGTATTATTTTACTAAAAAAATTAATCTGGGGTAATATAATTTATAACATTGACTATAAATAGTAATTAGAAATATCAAAGTATTTCCTAAATCATGGTAGTTTATTTATAATTTTTAGACATCAAATAAATAAATTTATTTCTGATTTAATTATGATGTAATGATAACCTCATTAATGAATGTTTTAAATAAATGAGATTATAAATATTAAAATAAACTTATTTTGAAACTTTTCATGCCATAAACAAATTTTATAGATTATTATGACTTTTTCTATTTTAATTAATGACGTTTTTTAGAATTTATCAAGTGGTTATGGATTTTTAAAAAGTCATGATGTGAATAGTATAAAAATTGACAAAAATGAGTTTTTAAACCAATTAATATTTTATTAAATGATAAAATAGTTCTAAAAATATAAGATTTTTCCAAATGACATATATGGTGTTAAAAATGTCATTAATGATCCATTTTGTGTCTCTTTTCATTTTATAGTAAATATATTAACCATATAGTATTAATATACAATAAGACGTGGTAAAAGTTAAATAAGTTAACAAAGGGTTAAAGAAACAAAATAAGGATTAAACAATATCCAAAACCTGTCCTATTATTATTTGATGATTTTATTTCAACTTATATGAATAATATCTTATAATTTAATGAGTTTTTTATCCTTTTAAACCGAAAATAATTTTATAATAAAATAATACTTTCAAACATTCGTAAATAGCCATTGCTCCCTCTTATAAAAGGAAATCACCTCTAACCCATTACTCACACTTCTCAATCCCTTTGTCTTTTCCAAACTCTGCCCAAATAATATCCCAACATCCCTATCTTCTTTCTAAAATTCTTTACCTAGGTATAAGGAAATTCAAGAAACCCTTTTGGTTCAAACTAATGTGAGTTACCCAATTTAAAGGTAACACCTCCTCTCAAGTCCTTTTCTTTTATTTTCATTATCCACAACCTATTATATTAATATTATCTGATTAAATAAAAACAATAGTATCCTAAATATACTAGGTTTTTTTTAAAATAAGTATTTGAACTAAACTTACACACTCCTCCATCTAATGGGTATAGAACATTCTTTTTCTTGTGGATGGTGAACTAATACCTCATGAAATGATGATTGTTAAATATTCTCCAACTACCTCTTATGGTTTCCATTATGATGGAACTATAATTATATATGATATTTATGATATTTAATTTACCTATATGATTATTTAATTCTAATTAATAACATAACTATATTCTTTTTATGTTGTATAAATATGATAATTTCATTTGAGGAAGTGCGAACTACCACCCCCCACAAAGTGATATTACTCTTTCAAACGATTCATGTAATGTATAATGGATGATGTTAATGAAATTTCTAATGTTCATAAAATAATATATTATACTGGAATAATAATATACCTATGTATCATTTGGTTTTCATTCCTTTAAAAATGAAAAAAAATGAAATGAATGTAGCGTTCATGCATACGTACGGCTTACAGTTTCCATGAACGGTGCATTTCATTTTCATATATCCAAATGATATGGAATATTCTAAATACATATATACTACATATATATGATATATATGATATCTAAATCCTGAATATTACTATATAGATAATGGAATTTTGACCACACGGTCAATTGTTAATTATAACAAGTTCATTTTTTTACTCAAGTTTTGAACATCGATAAAATGTCTGATATTAACTCAAATAATTAACTTATTTTTATATTAAGGTAATAAGTTATATAAAAGAAGTAATAAACTTGAACAAGTTTCTGAATTAGGTATAAATTAATATAGGTTTATTATTCAGGAAATTAAAGAGTGAATGATTGAAGTCGAACATGTGGTAAGGGACTTTGTCTCAATCTCTTTTCATTGAGGCCTATATTTATTTATAAACGAATTTCTTTTATACACTGTATAAACTCATTTGAATTTTTATTTCATTCATAGGGAATATTTTTTTATACAAAATGTTTTACTAAAAGGAAAAAAGGGAATTGTTTTTATGTATGCGGTGACAATGACCTCTCTTCCATCATAACTGTTATTTGGATTCCTCTATAAGCCTTAATT
The DNA here is from genome assembly GCA_963277665.1 of Viscum album. Taxonomy (NCBI): domain Eukaryota; kingdom Viridiplantae; phylum Streptophyta; class Magnoliopsida; order Santalales; family Viscaceae; genus Viscum; species Viscum album. Next base: position 1,012,958,700 of record OY728140.1, read on the forward strand.
TTTTTAAAAGGAAAAAAGAAACCCCTTACTCCATTTTTGGGTGTTTTGTAATGAAATTTGTTTTTAATATGAATTGATTATTTCAATATCTTGAAATTATTTCTTTTCATATCAAATGAAATTTTATTCTAGAAATGTTGATATTTTCAATATTTTATGTTTTATGATTATATAATGGTACTTGGACATTTAATAGGTGGTTAAGTGATAAACCAAATGAAAGGTGATTCTGTGATAAACCAAGGATGGGTGGTTACATTATAACCTCCAATGCATTTGGTATGGAAGTTTGTTTCATGGCTATTCCATTTAGTGATATGTGTGAAAGTCGACCGTATGGTTATTCTTTATAAGTATGTTTATGTCCCATGTTACCTTTATATGTTATGTGTTCTTTATATGGGTTTTATGGTAATATTTTGGTTACAAGAGGGTAAGAAAATTGATTTTATTCTATGAAGAGTATTTACTACTACATAAAGGTGAAAAGTTTTACTTATGATAAAGTATTTAGGGTTTGCTTGTTTTTTTTAAAAAAAACTAACAGTTTTCCTTTTTTTTATCCCTTACAGAGCTTTTTATTCTCATCCCATGTTTTTGAAAAAAAATTCCCACAAGACTTAAATATTAAAAGGTTCAATGATGGTATAAAGGAAATTTCATGTTGTCTAAAACATGGATCTAGACATTTTTCTTTTTCTAAGAGTTTTTATTTTAGGAAAAAATGGTTACTGAGTAGAACTGTCTACATGTAATATTCATGATGTTTTGTATAAGTTATTACCTAAGTCTCTATATATCTAAAACTAAAAATATTCTCAATTTGAATTATTTATTTAATTAATTATTATATAATGTTTAAAGATGGGGAATTGCAGTTGGTATCAAAGGGAGGTTTAGATAACTTTAGAGGTTAGGGTGTCATTTAAGCATAAGTGACATAACCATAATGGTTTTCATATTAGAAAGAGTCATAGTTATTTTAGATAAGTTTAATGTGTTTAAGATAACATGGATAAGTATATCTTAGTTTTTACCCTCCTCATAAGATATTATATGATGATTTTATTGATATACTCACACTGACCTTTTTGGTATTAGTAAATGGTTGGATCTTATAGGAACAAAAGTAACAATGAATTTGAAGAAAATTGTGATGGTTTTCTAAAGAAGAATCCTAATTAATTGGTATCTATAATTAGAACACTTTTGTTTATTATAAACTATCTATATAGAGTCATGATTGACCATTTGAACCTTGGTGATTTTTTTGAGGAATCATATAAGCAAGAAATGAATCCCAATGGAAGTTTAGGTAATAATAATAAAGGTAAGTATATTCAAAAACCTATGTGTCAAGGATGTGAAAAGAAACACCTAATAACATGCTTCAAAGGGATGAGAATATTTTATATATGTGGTAATGACGGTCATAAAGTAATAACATTCTATGGAAAAGGAAGCATCCAGTTGACTCTTGGAAAGGGAAATATGTTCTTTCTGAAAGATCAATTAAATGTTTTAAATGTGGTGTGCATGGTCATTAAAAAAATAGATGTCCTACAAAGAATGTTTTTGAATGGTATCATCAGAATCATACAAATATATGTTTACTAATTCCACATGCCATTATAATTGAGGATGAGAAAACGGACAATGACCAATGAATGGTATAGATTATTTTATAGCTCATGTTTTGACATTATCGAAATCTTATGAAATTATTCGTGATTTTGTTTGTAGGAAATAAGTACAAAATAATAAGATGGAAATACATGAATAAAGGGTTAGGAATAATGTTTTATGGTTAATATGTCTACATTTCAGGAATTGAAGAGTTATGTTGGATCTATGGATGATGATATGTTAGAATTTATTAATGATAGGATTACTTCAGATGACTTTTTATAGTATGTGTAACCCTGAAGTTTGATATGTGAAAATGTTATTTAAGGAATAATTATCCTTTATTTTATGGATATATTTATAATGAAACATTTGAGTTTATATGATCCTCAAATTTAATGAAATTAAAGGTTTTTACTTTTTTGGATGAAAATGTGACGTATGAGATAACAATTGTGGTTAAAATATGGCTATTTTTGGGGAATTTGTATCTTTTTTGGGGGAATGTTATAAAATTATATAGTTTTTGAAAAATAACAACATGCAGACCATCTGACAACCCATCGCATTGGACAAAGATGTGGGAATCGAACCTAAAACCAAAGTGTGATTGGGACTTATCACCAACCAGTAGACTGTGTGAAGTGCCTAGTTAGTATGACTAATTCTTTTTAGTTAGATGATTTATGGATCAATAATATTTTTATTTTGGGAAGTTAAATTTTATCAAATAGGTATCCTTGGTATAGGAAAATGACTTGGTGATTAATTGATTAAGGTTATTTTGGGAGATTTTTTCTCTTTTGGACACACTATATGCCTAAAAAATAGAATACTATGGGATCTCATTGTAGGGTGATAGTTGAAATTTTAATTTGGAAGAAACTATGTTTTTATTTTGTTCATGTGGTGATTTGGGTTATTTATGGAAATGAATAACCTATCATAGAGAATATTTTATTAGGTTAATTACACTTCAGTATGAGACATTAAGAGTAGTCAATGTTATTTGGAGATAAATTTTATGATTTATTATGGAATAATATGTGAATAAATTCTTCTGAGATTTGGGTTTCAACCTTAGTTTTGATTATACTGAAGTATTTTACAAAAAAAATCTTTATTCAATGGTCTTTTTTGAGCTTGGATTATTGTTTGTTCTATTTTTGATATTACGAGTAATATTTATTTTTATAAAATATTAACCTTTTGGGGATTATCTGATCATGTACTAACCATTTGGGTTTTGGTTAATGTCTAAAGACAGGGGAAATATATAATTCCTCTTTGGTGGATTATTTGATTCTCTAGAAAAATATTCTAGTGCTTCAAATCTGACCAAGTCATCTTGAATACTCATCATTCGAAGGAAAGATGAGTTTTTGGTGGAAACTTATTAAAGGATGAAACTCTATTTGAAAAGTAAGTATATTTCCTTATGTATTTAGTCATTCTCAAAAAAAAATTTCCAAATTTATGAAATAGAACATAAAAAAATGCCTGTTTAATTTTTCTACTGGTGAATCAAAGACCGTTTAACCTATCACAAGTTTGTGATTTTCTTGTTGTTAACATTCTCCTAATCATGTTTTCTATCACTCCCCATCAGAAGTTGACACTTATTTTCTCCTCCATATCCATGTTTTCATGGAATCCTAGTATGTGTTATATCAGGTGACCTTTGTACTTATCGTTATTTATTGTAAAGTGATAGTTTTGTTGACACTTTTTCCGATGTGGGTCTTTCAGTGAAGTTTACAAGGCAAATTTTAAAATTGTGAAAATAGAATTCTCAAAAGGGGGGAAGGATATAACATCCCAGGTAAATAAATTATATAAAATTTTCATATTTTTTAATATTTCTGAATTAAATATTAATTTTACCTTAAATTGGATGCTATTTTTTGATAGCAAGCTCAACACGCAATAAAGTATTTCTCCAAAATCATACATTGCACACAATGTTGAGTTATACCAAAAAATAATATAATATTATTATTATTTTAAATGGTAGTTAATGCCTATCCATTGCATTGGTGGGAAAGAAAATAACTGACCATATTTTTATTAAACACATTATTTAAATGTTTTAACATTTATCCAAAAAATTTAGAGGCTTAAAATGAGAATGAATCCAATTTTAAGCATAAATACTCTAATATTTTTAAAAGGTTGTTTTACCACCTTTTGATGGAGAACCCCTTTTAAATCAAGATTTCATTCCTTTTATATGATTAATTTGAAAAATTAAAATACTTATTTAGAAGAGGGATATGAAAATTTACTTTGGGAAAACTTTTTGTATTTTTTTGATAAAGTTCATTTTTTAATGAATTGAGAAGAATACGTCATTTTAAGTCAAAACTGTATTTTCATATGATTTATTTATAGAGATACATTATCTTTTTAAATGGTTTTAAACTTTAATTGTATTATTTTTTTAACATTTAATCCAATTGTGGTTATTTTACGTAATTTCACTTTGAAATTGTACTTAAAAACATGTCAATCTTTTTGTAATTTTTACATCTTAAAAACACGCATTCCAGTTTTGAAAATAGAAATTAAGATTAAATTAATTAATGAAAATTCAATGTCTTTAATTTGTTAAAATATACAAGATTTTCGAATTTAGATTATGAAAATTTGGTTTGGTTGAACTTTTGGCATTTTTCTAAAAATGTTCATTTTTTTGAATAGTGAAAAACACTACATAGTATTTAAAAACCGACTTTTTCATTTAAATGAAATTTTATAGCTTATATGAATTTAATTTCAAAAATTATATATACATGGTTTTCATTAGTAATTAAAATTTACTTCAATAGGATGAAAATAAATTTTGGTGAATAGTAACTTTTTATTTTTATTTAACGCGGTTAAAGATAAATAGGGTAATTTAAGGTAAAAATAAAATTATTATAATATAAAATTTCCTTAACATGTGTCCTGATATTATTGGATGAGTCATGTTTGACCAACATAATAATTTTGTATAACTTTTGGCCTTTATAAGCCACCTGGGTAAGATAATTGCATTAATAACGTTTTATTTAAAGAAAAAATAAAAATATCACAAACATGTATTATTTTGATAATAAAATTTCAATGTGGCGTTATATAATTGATATATTTGACTATAAATAATAATTATAAATCTAAAAATATTTCCTACAACATGGAATTTTATTTATAATTTTAATTTATCAAATAAATAAATTTATTTGTTACACAATGATGATGTAATGATTACCTAATTAATTAATGTTTTAAATAAATGAGATTATAAATATTAAAATAAATTTATTTTGAAACTTTTTATGCCATCGAGAAATTTTATGGATTATTATGACTTGTTATCATTGAATTAATTAAATATTTTCAAATTGATCAAGTTGTTATGGATTTTTAAAAATTCATGGTATGAATAGTATATGAATTGAAATAAATGGATTTTTAAATCGATTAATATTTTATTCATTGAAAAAATAGTCCTAAAAATATAATATTCAGAACAATGACATGTTTGATATTAAATATTTCATTAAAGGTCCATTTTTGATCTCTTGTAATTTTATAGTAAATATATTAACTATATAGTATGAGTATACAATAAAACATGGTAATAGATAAATAAGTTAACAAAGGGTTAAATAAACAAGATAAGGATTAAAAAATATCCCAAACCCATATAATTATTATAGGATGATTTTATTTCAACTTATATTCATTTTATTTTCAAATTTAATGAGTGTTATACCTTTTTAAACTGAAAATGATTTTGTAATAAAATAATATTTTCAAACTTTCCTAAAGAGCCCCTTCCTCCCTCTTATAAAAGGACCCCACCTCTAACCCATTAATAACACCTCTAAAGCCACTTGGTTCATCCAAAATCTGAAAAAAAATAATCTCCCAACTTCCCTATATTTCTCCTATAATCCTTCCACTAGGAAGAAGGAAATCCAAGAAAACATTTTTGTTCAAACCAAGCGGAGTTATCCAATTTAAAGGTAACTTCTCCTCTCAAGTCCTTTTGTTTTAATTTCCTTCTCCACTACATATTATATTATTATTATTTTATTACTTAACAACACCAATATCCTAAATATACTGTGTTTTTAATGAGAATGATTCTAACTACACTTACACACACATCCATCTAATGGGTATAGAATATAATGTTTTTGTGGATGGCGAACTACTACCTCACAAAATGATGATTGTTCGATCTTCTCCAACAACCTATTATGGTGTACATTATGATTGAACTATAATTATATATTATATTTATGATATTTATTTTATATCTATGCTTCTATAATTATAATTTAGAACATACCATTATCTTTTTCATGTTGTATAAATACGATAATTTCATTTAAGGATGTGCAGACTACTGACCCTCAAAGTGATACGACTCATTCATACCATACATGGAATTTTTAAAGGATGGTGTTAATGAAATTATTTAATGTATATAAAATATGATATTATATTGAATTAATAATATAACTTTTTATAATTTTTTTTCCATTGCTTTAAAAATTAAAAAACATAAATGATAGTAGCGTTCATATGTATATACGGCTTATCGTCTCCATGAATAGTGCATTTCATTTTCATATATCCAAATGATATGGACTATTATAAATACATACATAATGGATATATATGATATATATGATATCTAAATCATGAATATCATTCTTGGGATAATGGAATTTTGACCACATGGACAATTTGTAATTATAATGAGTTCATTTTTTTAATCATGTTTCGAACATCAAAAAAATATCAGATATGAACTCAAATAATTAACTAATTGTTATAGCAAGGTAATAAGTGAAATAAAATTAATAATTAACTTGAAAAGGGTTCTGAATCATGTATAAATTAACTTAAGTTTATTATTCTTGAAATTAAAGAATGAACGATTCATGTCTGACACGAGGTAAGGGACTTTGTTTCAATCTCCTTTCATTAAGGTATATTTTTATTTAAACATGAATTTCTTTTATACTGTGTATAAACCCCATGGAAATTTTATTTCATTCAAATGGAATATTTTTTCTACAAAAAAATTTACTAAATGACAAAAGGGAATGCTTTTAACATATGCGGCGACAATGACATCTTTATTGTCTTAATCGTTATTTGGCGTATTCTATAGGCCTTAAAGTTTTTAAAAGGAAAAAGAAACACCTTATTCCGTTTTGGATGTTTTGGTATTGAAAATGGTTTTTAAAACGGATTGATTATTTCAATATCTTGAAATGATTTCTTGTGATAGAAAATGAAATGTTATTAGTGAAATGTTGATATTTGTAATATTTTATGTTTTATGATTATATAACGGTACATGGACATTTGACGGGTGGTTACATGATAAACCAAATTATGGGTGGTTTCGTGATAAACCAAGGATGGGTGGTTATGTTATAACGTTCAATTCATTTGGTAGAGAATTTGGCCACATGGCTATTCTATTTCATGATATGTGAGGAAGTCGACTGCATGGTTATTCCATTTAAGTATTTTTTTCCCCAAGTTACCTTTATATGTTATGCTTGATTTCTATGGGTTTTATGGTAATCTTTTGGTTACAAAATGGTAAGAAAATAGGTTTTATTCAGTTAAGAGTATTTACAACATCATTAAGGTGAAAAGTATTACTTATGATAAATTATTCATGGTTTAATTTTTGTTTTGAAAAAAATAATAGTTTTCTTTCTTTGTGTATCGCTTACTGAGATGTTTATGCTCATCCTAAGTTTTTGGAATTTTTTCCATAGGACTTGAAGAGGAGTAGGGTTAATAATGGGATCAAATAAAAATTCATTCTATCTAAAACATGGAACTAGACATGTTTCTTTTTTTAATAGTTTTTAATTTATAAAAAAATGGTAACTGAGTAAAAGTGTCTACATGTAATATTCATGATGTTTTGTATAAGTTATGACCTAACTCTCTAAATCTATAAACCTGAAAATATATGCAATTCAAATTATTTACTTAATTTAATATTGTGTAATTTTTAAGGATAGGGCCTTAGAGTTGGTATCAATGGGTTGTTTAGATAACTTTATAGTATATGTTGTTATTTAAGAATAAGTGACATAACCATAATTTTTTACATATTAGAAAGATTCATAGTTATTTCAGATAAATATAATGAGTTTAAGGTAACATGAATAAGTATATCTTAGTTTTTACCCTCCAGATAATATATTATATGATGATTTTACAGATATACTCAAACTGGCCTTTTTGGTTTTAGTTAATGGGTGTATCTAGAAGGCACAAAAGTAAAAACGAATTTCAAGAAAACTATGAAGGATTTCTAAATAAGAAACTGAATGAATTGGGAGGTGCAATTAGAACCCTTGTGGTTATTCTTAACCAACTATATGGATTCATGATTGACCACTTAATCCTTGGTGATTTTTCTAAGGCATCATATATGCGTGAAATGAATCCCAATGGAAGTTCATCTAATAATCATAAAGGTAAGTATATTCAAAAAATTATGTGTCAAGGATATGGGAAAAACCTAGAAAAATGATTCAAATAGACACCAAGATTCTATAATTGTGGTAATGAAGGTCATAAAGTAATAACCTTACATAGAAAAAGGAAGCTCCCAGTTGACTCTTGGAAAGGGAAATAATTTATTTCTAAAGGATCAATTAAATGTTTTAAATGTGGTGTGCATGGTTATTATACAATTAGATGTCCTAAAAATAAGGTTAGTGATTTGGATCAGCAGGATCATATAAATATATGTTTATCAATTCCTAATTCCACTCTAATTCAGGATGAGGAAACTGCCAATCACTTTTGGAAGGTATAGATTATTTCATAGATTATGTTTTTAAATTACTAAAATCTTATGAAATTATGCATGATTTGATTTGTAGGAAAGAATTATAAAATAATAATATGGAAAAACATGGATAAAGGGACCGGAAGAATGTTCGATGATTAAGATGTCTATATTTTATGAATTGATGAGTTATGTTGGATCTATGGATGATGATTTTTATAAATGTATTAATGGTAGGATTACTTTGGATGAATTTTTCTAGTATGTCTAACCCTGAAGTTTGATATATGAAAAAAAAATTCAAGGAAGAATTATCATTTCTTTTATAGATATAGTTCTAATGAACCATTTGGGTTTATATGATCATTGGATTTGAAGAAATTATAGGCTATTACATTTTGGGATGAAAATGTGATGTATGAGACAACATTTGTGGTTAAAATATGTTATGATTATTTTTTAATAATTTATCCCTTTTTGGGGAATGTTATAAAATTATATAGTGTTTGAAAAGAACAACACACATACCATGTGACAAACCATCATGTTGGATAATATTGTGGGAATTGAACCCACTACCAAAGTGTGATTGGGATTTATCACCTCTCACTGAACTACATGAAGTCACTGGTTAGTATGACTAATTATTTTTAGTTATATTATTTTATGGATCAATAATAAGTTTATTTTGGTCCCTTTTATTTTTATCAAATGGATATCCTTAGTATAGAAAAATGATTTGGTGATTGAGTGATAAATGTTATTTTGGAAGACGTTTGATATTTTGGGATCATTATATGCCTAAGTAAAATAGAATACTATGGGATCCCATTTGTGGGGTAATGGTTGAAATTTTAATTTGGAATAATATATGTTTTTATTGTGTACATATGGTGATTTGGGTTATTTATGGAAATGATTAACCTATCATAGAGAATATGTGATTAGGTTAATTACACTTCAGTATGAGACATTAAGAGTAGTCCATGTTATTTGGAGATAAATGTTATTATTTAATATAACATACAATGTGATTAAATTATATTGATATTTGGATTTCAATCTTATTTTGTATTATATTGAAGTATTTTAAGGACAATTGTTTTTCGAATGGTCTTTTTTCAGCATTGGGTATTGTTTTATTCTATTTTAGAGATTAAGAGTAATATTTATTTTTATAAAAGATTATAATTTTTGGGGATTATCATATCTTTTACTAACCATTTTGTTTTTTGTTAATGTCTAAATACTAGTGATATATATAGTTCATCTTTTTTGGATTATGTGATTCTCTAGAAGTTGATTCTAGTACATCAAGTGTGACCAATTCATCTTTAATATTGATCGTTTGGAGAAAAGATGAGTTTTTGGTTAAAACTTATTAAAGGATGAAACTCTAATTGAAAAATAATTATACTTATTTATGTCCTTATTCAATCTCATAAATAAGTTCTACAACTTTATGAAAAGTAACGTAAAAAAATTGTTGTCTGTTTACTTTTTCTACTAAGGAATCAAAGACTGTTTACCCTATCACATGTTTGTGGTTTTCTTATTGTTAATGTTCTTATAATCATGTTTTCTATCACTCTCCAATAGAACGTGACTATCAGTTTCTCCTCCACATACATGTTTTCATTGAATCCTTGTATGTGTTATATCGGGTAACCTTTTATACATATCCTTATTTTTTTTTAAGTGATAGCTTTATTGACACTTTTTCCAATGTGGACTTTAACTGAAGTTTTCGAGCCCAGTTTTAAAATTGTGAGGACGCAATTCCCAAAAGGGAGGAAGGATTTAACATCCCAAGTAAATAAATAATATGACATTTTCATATTTATAAATATTTATAAATTTAATATTAATTTTACCTTAAATTGGATTCTATGTTCGATAGCATATTCAACAATGCAACAACTGATTTCTCCAAAATCTTACATTGCACAAAATGTGGAGTTATACCGAAAATAATATAATATTATTATTATTTTAAATGGTAGTTAATTCCTAGACATTGTATTGGGGGGAATGAACAGAACTAACCATATTATGATTAAGCATTTTTATTAAATATGTTTACATTTATCCAATAAAATTTAGAGGCTTAAAATGAGAATAAATCTAATTTTAAGCATAAATACTCTAATATTTTTATATGGTAGTTTTACCACCTTTTGATGGAGAACCCCTTTTAAATCTAGTTTTTGTCACTTTTATATGTTTCATTTGATAAAATAAACTTTTTATTTGGAATCTGGGTATCAAAATTTACTTTGCGTAAATTTTTTGTATTTTTCTGATAAAGTTCGTTTTTAATGAATAGTGAAAATACTGCATTTTAAGTCAAAAATGTTTTTTAATATGATTTATTTATATGATTAAATTATATTTTTAAATGATTTTAATGTGTAATTGGATTATATTTTTACCATTTAATCTAAAGTTGGTCAGTGGATGTAATTTCACTTTGAAATTGGGCATAATCACATGTCAATCTTTTTGTATTTTTTACTTCTTAAAAACACTCTTTCTAGTTTTGACAATAGAAATTAATTAGAAATTATTTAATGAAACTTATATTTTTTTAAATTTGTAAAATATACATCTTTTTTTAATTTAAAATATCTACATTTTCTTTGGGTGGTTTTTTTTGTATTTTTCTGAAAATGTTCAGTTTTGAATGAATAGTGGAAAACACTAAATAGTAGTTAAAAACTGACTTTTTCATTTAAATAAAATTTTACCACTTCTTTGAATTGAATTTCAAAAATCTGACATAAATTTTTATCATCAGTATGTAAAATTTGGTTCAATAGGATGAAAATAATTTTTGGTAAATTGCAAATTTTTATTTTTATTTACCATAGTTAAAGGTAAATAGGGTAAATTAAGGTAAAATTAATATTAAAATAATATAAAATTACATTAAAACATATCTTGACCTTCTTGGATGATTCATGGATGACCAATATAATACTTGGGTCGAACTTTTCTCCTTTGGAAGCCACTTGGGTAAGATAATTACATTAATAACTTTTTATTTAAAGTAAAAATAAAAATATCATAAACCTGTATTGTTTTCTTAAAACAATTTTAATGTGGGGTTATATAATTGATATATTTGACTATAAATAGTCATTAGAAATCTAAAAAAATTTCCTCCATTATGGTGTTTTATTTATAATTTTTATACATCAAATAAATAAATTTATTTATGACACAATGGTGATGTAATGATTACCTCATTAATGAATTTTTTAAATAAATGGGATTATAAGTATTATAATAACTTTATGTTGAAACTTTTTATTCCATATACGAATTTTAATGATGATTCTGAATTATTATATTTGAATTAATGAAGCATTTTCGATTTTATCAAGTTGTTATGGATTTTTAAAATGTCATAATATGACTAGTATAAAAATTCACATAAATGAGTTTTAAAATCAATTAATATTTTATTAAATGATAAAATAGTCCTAAAATCTAATATTTCATCCAAATGACTTATATGATGTTTCAAATGTCATTAATGGTCTATTTTGGGTAACACGAAATTTTATAGTAAATATGTTAACCATATAGTATGAATGTTCAAGAAGACATGGTAAAAGTTAAATAAGTTAAAATGGGTTAGATAAAGAATATATGGATTAAAAAATATCCAAAACCTATCCAATTATTATTAGATGGTTTTATTTCGACATACATTCATCTTATCTTAGAATGTAATGAGTTTTTAACCTTTTGAAACTGAAAATCATTTCATAATAAAATAATACTTTCAGACATTCCTAAAGAGACCCTCATCCCTCTCATAAAATTACACCACCTCTTACCCATTTTTCACACCTCTAGGCAGAAGGAAATTCACGAAAACCTTTTGGTTAAAACCAAAGAGAGTTACTCGATTTATAGGTAACGTCTTCTCTCAAGTCCCTTTACTTTTTTTCCTTCTCCACTACATATTATATTGTTTTTCTTTGATTAAATTACAACACTAGTATCCTCAATATACTAGGTTGTTGTTATGAGAAGGATTCGAACTACACATACACACACCTCCATCTAATAGGTATAGAACATACTGTTTCTATGGATGGCGAACTACTATATCACAAAACGTGATTTTTCAATATTCTCCAACCACCTATTAAAGTGGCCACAATAAAGGCACTATAATTATATATGACATTTATTTTATCTCTATGCTTCTAAAAATATAATTTAGAACATATCTCTATGATTTTCATGTTGTATAAATAAGATAATTTCATTTGACGAAGTGTGGACTATTGTCACCTCAATGTGATATGACTCATTCATACCATACTTGGAATGTATAAAGGATGGTGTCAGTTAACATATGTAATGTATATAAAATACAAAATTATATAGGAATAATAATATACCTATGTATCATTTGGTTTTAATTCATTTAAAAAAGAACAAAATGAAATGAAAGTGGCATTCATGTGTACGTACGGCTTACCGTCTCCATGAATGGTGCATTTCATTTTCATATATCTAAATGATATGGTCTATTATAAATACATATATACTGGATATATATGATATATATGATATCTAAATCATGAATATCATTCTAGAGATAATGGACTTTTGACCACCTGGAAAATTTGTAATTATAACAAGTTCATTTTTTACTCAAGTTCTGAACATTGAAAAAATGTCTAATATAAACCCAAATAATTACCTAATTGTTATATCAAGGTAATAATTGATATAAATAGAATAATAAACTTTATAAAGGTTATAAATCAAGTGGAAATTAATATATTATTATTATTCAGGAAATTAAATAATGAACGAGTCAAGTCAGACAACAGGTAAGGGACTTTCTCTCAATCTCCTTTCATTGTGGGATATTTTTATTTATATATGGATTTATTTTATACGGTGTATAAACCCCTTTGAATTTTAATTTCATTCAAAGGAAATATTTTTTCTATGAGATTTTTTACTAAATGACAAAAGGGAATATTTTTAACGTATGTGGTGACAATGACATCTCTACCGCCATAATCATTATTTGGCTTCCTCTATAAGCCTAATTGTTATTAAAAAAAGAAACCCCTTATTCTATTTTTGGGTGATTTGGAATTGAAAATGGTTTTGGAAATGGATTTATTATTTCAATATCTTGAAATTATTTCTTGTGATAAAAAATGAAATGTTGATATTTTCAATATTTTATGTTTTATGATTATATAATGGTACTTGGAAATTTGACAGGTGATTACATGATAAACCAAATGACAGGTGGTTCTACGATAAACCAAGTATGGTTGGTTACATTATAACCTCCATTTCATCGGGTATGGACCTCAGTCTCATGGTTATTCCATTTAGTTATATGTTTGGAAGTTGACCGTATGGTTATTCCATCTATGAATATTTCTGTCCCCAGATACCATTATATGTTACGTGTTCTTTCTATGGGTTTTATGGTAATATTTTGGTTACAAAAGGGTAAGCAAAGATCTTTTATTCAGTTAAGAGTATTTACTACTTTATAAAGGTGAAAAATATTCCTTATGATAGAGTAATCATGGTTTACTTGTTATTTTGAAAAACAAAAAAGTATTCCTTCTTCATGGATCCCTTACTGAGCTTTTTATGCTCATCCCATGTTTTTGAAATGTTTTCCATTGGATATAAAGTTGAATATGGTCGAGGATGGGTTCAATGAAAATTCATGCTATCTAAAACATAGAACTAGAAATGTTTCTTTTTCTAAGTGTTTTTATTTTATTAAAAAATTGTTATGGAGTAGAAGTGTCTACATGTAATATTCATGATGTTTTGTATAAGTTATGACCTAATAATCTAAAGATCTAAACTTGAAAAGATCCTCAATGTGAAATATTTACTTAATTCACAATTATGTAATGTTTATATCTGGGGCCTTACATTTATTTTCATTATTCATGTTTAAATTATATAGAATTAAAAATATATTTTTACCCTACTTTTTAAATTAAAATTCATATATAGCACTGGAGAAGAAGGATAAGTTTGCACAAGTCGAAACATAATAATAGTATGATCTATACTTCATCCTACCCCTTCCATGAAATCTATACATAGTTGTGAAGGGGATGGATCTGGTATACACTATCCATAGATCATTCCTCAACTAGATAGATGAACCAAAAGCTGGGAAAACCACAAGTAGTGGTTCATGTCAAATAAGCTCCAGCCACCATCAGAATTTAGATAATAGATGTTACTTCCCATTGGAGGTAGTAAAAATGTAGGGCCCACATAGGGGATCATACCAAGTGTTATATTTAAATTCTTTCTAAGAATTTATATTTTAATTTCATTTGTTATTAGTTCAGCATGCAGCCCCCTCCCTCATATCTTTTTTAGCTTTAATATCATAATACTTGTGCTTAAATAAGTTTTTTTCTTATATAGGTTCATGATGGTAGAATAAAGCCTCAAATATTGTAATAGAATGACTATGATTTATAGTAAAGGGAGTTCATTTTTATTATTTAAACCTATAAAATCCTTTCATTTTTTTGTCCAAAAGATGTTTTGAGATTTAATGATAATAATTTCATTCCCGAAATTGAATTAGTTATTTACTTGACTTATCTAAGACACATGAGTTTTATATGAATAAAGTGATTCTGTGTTTTTTAATTCAATGTTAATGAAATTGAATGAGTAAAATGAATAATTTTATTATTAAATTGAAGCATGGATATTGAAATTGTGACTCATGATTTGAGGGAATTGATTTATTAGTGTAAATGAAATTTCCCAATAATTTTTCATGCTTATAATTTCTGAAATTTATGTGAATTGATGTGTTGTTATGAATAAGACATTAAGTAATTGTTCAATATCATATATCTCATTTCTGAGAGGATTTCTTAACCAAGTACTTCCTATTTATCTTGAGCAAATTTCTTTAGTGATCTTGGGGTATGTCACCTTCCTGAACATTTATTGAATCTTGTCAACGCTACTGACTAGAAAAACACATTTAAATTGAATGAGACATCTTTTGAAAAGCCCTTATCCTTAAAGAACACATTTACATCAATCCTTCTTTATCCCATAGAGACCATGAATGACATTTATAGGGTTGATCCCTTTTTCCAGCCATTTTTATCCATTCCTACCTTACTCTTAGTATATGCATGCTATTTAAAATTTGAAGTGTGGGGGTAAAGGTAATCAAGGTTGATGGGATTTTACACATTGTAAGGAAAATGTGTGGGGGTCTTATTGTGAAAAGTGGTTAATTTTTTATTTTTGACAGATTTTTACCATAAGGGTATTTTGGTTATTTATATAAAAATATAATTAAAAATTGGGTGATTAATTTATTATTGAAATACTTGATTTACTTACTTAAACTTTTTCTTCTAGACATGGAAGGATTCGAGCATCTAGAGGCCTTGAAAATTCATTCATGTTGGAAAAAAATTCGGCTCTACAGTATGGACCCCAACACCATAATGGAAGAATAGCTCAGTTTACACACCTCCAATTTAGGTGATTCCACATGTGATGGAACAAGAACTCATAGGAATGTTTTTAAAATAAATTTCATAGAGTTATGAGCTTATAAAGGTGTCTTTTGAAAAATATATTTTGAAGGAAGATTCCTAAAACCATGGTCCAGAGAAAGTAATAATTAATAAAAAATTCATTAATCTGACCACCAGTATCCAATTAAGTTGATATTTTTAGGTTGGATGGGAAACATGTTTTGAAAAAACATTTATGAAGGATGCACCACATGATTCTGTCATTAATTCGGGCTACAATATTGAATCTTTCAGTAAACAAATTCTTCCTAAAAAGGAGGGGAGCTCCTTCCTCTCAATGCATTCCATTTTCCATCCAGTTCCACTCCATAAACACACCATCCTGGGCACTAAGGGGAGGAGACCAAAGGACATTTTGGATTTCTATTTTATTTTTTATTTTTTATTTTAGTTTTATTTTCCTATGTAACTCATTCATATTTTTATTAAAGAGATTAAATTTTCATATTCTATATCTCTTCCTCTTAAATATAAAACTCATTCTATTTATTCCATATTCCACCATGATCTATTTTCACATTGCAATGGCAGCTGAATAACCCCAGGATCGGCCCTGGGGGAGGTTCTGTGGTGTTCTTTGTTATTTCACTTCAATTCAAAAAAAAATATTTGTGGTGGATGGAGGAGTATCGCATAGGTTCAGGAGTCATCCATGATCACACTATTACAAAATCAATTCATTTATGTTGATTCATTCTTTTTATCTCCCTTCTATTGGGAAAACCCTTCATATAGTGGAGTTTGTGTTTCTTGAAGGGTTGAAATGTCATACGGTGGGGCTAGGTCTTTTAGGAATAACATTCTCGGTTAAGGTGTCACCCTACATGACTATTAGAGGAGGTGTAGCTTCATGCATCGAACGTAAAATAAAATCACATAGCTTATGAATCAAAGGAGATTAATTCATTAATGAGGTTTAATAAAATGAATTATCAAATTTATTTTAAAAAATAAATAAATAATGAAGGAACACGTGTTATCCAACCCTAGGACAAAGTTCTTTCTTCCCTAATTTCATTATGTATGAATCTGCATCTTCATTAATATTTAATGATATCATTTCATTATTTTAATTTCACTATTTCCAAAAATCCTTAAAAACATCATTTTCAATAAATTATAAAAACAAAAAAAATAATTAGAATAAGTGAACTATAATCAGTGATTGAACTAACTATGAAACTCCTCAAGTAAGACAACCCTAGTTAGCCATTGTGATGCATTAAGAAATTAAAATTGCATTTTCCATACCCGACGGAAGGCATGCATAACTCACTCTCACCAAAACCTAAGTGTTTTACTCACTGTATTACCAATACACTGTAATGATTTTTAGAGCATATGTCCCTACCACGATCATACTATCTACCAGAATTAAACTAACCAATCCCTTCTATTTTCACTACCAAAAATTTAAATCACACACTCGAAAACATCTTAAATAAAACACCCTCATACCAATTATACCACACTGACCATAATTTAATAACACATATGTTATAACTATCAATAAATATCACTTTACATCACATCGGATTCCCATATCAGGTCACATATTTCCAATAACCACATAATTCCTGCATCACACACAAATCTCACTTTAATACCTGATTCCAAAACATCCCACGTTTATGATGCATCATATTTTATTCTCACATATTAATCAGCATAGAGTTAATCCATTTAACATATATGCACTGAATTAATTAGTATCCATAATACATAACAAAAAATTATCATTCCCACAACATACCTCTAATTGTCAATGGATCTCCAACCTTCTCTGTATTTTTAAACTCAATAGCATATAGTTGAATCAAATCTCAACAGCCCAATACATATACAACCTATATATTCATACTCATAGTCATCCATTATCTTCATTATTTTTTAACCTGTCTACTACCTCGGCATGAACAGATAGTCATATCCTAGCCATCAATTCCATATATCACTCTTGGTCCTACTTCACTCACCAAGATCTATATCATACCATAACCAACAGATAATTATGAGATATTAGAATGAAAAAAAATCTAGCTGTATCACCTAAACTCATGATTTATACTCTTTGATTAGTTAATAACACTATTCTTGAACATTACCTAACTTCCCATACTGAAAACAGATCATTGAAAATATAATCCATTGTGGAATCATTGAGCCACCACTTTGAATTCACTATTGTGTCTCCCCACATCCTCGATTATAGCTACTTAAATATCCATTACCAATACTTCATGATACCACTATCCAGCTTCATATACTCCCATATATCATATTATACTCTACTATATTATCCTTTTCAGTACCTCTAAGAATGAGTTCAAATATAATATTTTTATTTTCACTCTAATAGAAAGTCGTAAACCATTCTAAAATCATCATACTATTGAGACATCATCCTGCACTAGTATCATTGAAAAAAATAAAAAAATGAACTTTTGGTGACCTAAGACTCTCCATGTATTCGGTACATAAACTCATGGGCTCGCTCCAACCTCAACATCTTAGGAAAGAACATCATGAAGAACATTTCCATGAACTTCTTCCATTCCAAACCCTCATTCCTAGAAGCATTTACCTATACATATCCCAGTTTTTTTGGACCTATGACCATATAATTATCCAACTTGACTCTCCACCCTAGTAATGTCTTAATCTAATTAAACATCATCTATATTCACTCTATCTGGTACTCTTATACTTGGATACACACTCTTCCTAAAATAAATGAGGATGTTCATATAGGAATTTTTATGTCAAATATACCATGGTAGGCCAATATATCTCACCAATTGATACTCTGTATAACTCACATAAATATTTCCCTAAGCTATTCCTCCAACCACTACCCAAACCCTTAAAGTTACAATCGATGACCTACCTACCTTGGAACCTTGAACTATGGATCATGCTTATTCCCACCCTCAATGGCCTCATCCTGATCACACCTTGATGGTGTCATATATCTACCCTCTTAACACTCTAATGGATTACATCGAGGTATAATGTTTTTGAGAAAAATATAGTATGCATAATACTTAAATAAATGTCCATGTATCAGGAATATGGAAATTTATAGCATGTAGTGTGACCTACTCACCACCAAAGTTTTTGTATTTTTATTAAATAAGTAAGGGCTATAAATCCTACAAGGAAAAAATATAGGGGGACTAAATTAAAGAATTCAAAGAGAATCTGCTCGAACAAAGTGCATACACTCCAAGGGGAAGGATCTAAGACTAGAAAAAAAAAAGCTAGTGTGACCTACTAGTTATTCTAAATCCCTACTATAACCATATCTCGCATCATTATATCTCATGGTCCCACCAACCCATATCATAGTCAGGTATCACACTCATCATACACACAGGGGATCCACATTATCGTTTACATAATAAATCATATCCTTGGGGTAGATGAATATATTTCCATCAATAAGATATATAGGAATGCATTATATAGGTTTTTTCTGAAAATTTAAATAGTTAGCACCTTTTTCTATTCTAAATCCAATTTGAACATAACATACCCTTACTGGTTTAGCTTAGTAGAATTTCAAAACGTGGTTGTTTAGGAAAACAATATTTACCTTTTTCTTGAAACTTTAAATAGATAAATCCTTACCTTAATTTATAACCATAACCACCTAAGCCACCAAAAGTAATCATAGACATGTCATGTGATCCCTGTATGCCTATGGTGACGTATAAGTACCACCTCTTACATATCAAGGTAAATACTATAAAATAGAAATAAATATAATCAAAACCCCATTTTTCTATATCTCCTAACTCAACCATAACTAAAAAAACAAAACACAATCCCAATTCCCCATGTAATTTGGACTTTAGCCCAAACATGTGTTTTCCAGATACACATCATGACATCCATCCCATGTTCCAATATATTTTTATACCTCTATCCTACTATATTCAAAATAATAAATGAAATATATTCTTGGTGTCACTCATTTCCAACCTTCTTTGAAACTTCTTTGTAATGACCCAGTCCTGATCACTCCAATATAATCGAACTAGAGTGATACTAGACCTTAGAAAAACCTCTATGTATGTCAAATCATACCACTAGAAATAAGGATCTTTGAATTCCAAGTGGGGAAACTATACCCTCTAAAGATAAATAATAATAAACTCAAATCAACATAATGGAATAAATTCAAAGCAACTAATAATAACAGTACAACCACATATATAATAAACCAAAATGATCATCTACTATGTTATATCCGTCAAAAAAAAACATGATTGATTACCCTATTTTAAATCAAAAATATACAAATAAAAAAGTAAAAAAATTATAACTCATCCAAAACCATAGGATCACCAAAATCATCAACAAAACCATATCATACTGCTCATACCCACCTATACCTCCATCTACTAAACTCCAAACATCAGCTATTTACCCATACCAATAACTTTAACCATAAAGACTACAGGTGACCTAGTGGGACCATGCAGAGTGTGAGTATGAACTCAATATTCCACTAGTAATGGTGTCCCTTTTTAATATTGATATGTACACTAACGTAATGAAAAATACAATAAATAGAAAGTTTCACTCAGTACCAATGAGACATTAAATACTTTATCTAATCTTAGAGTGGAATTATATATCCATGGTTTTTCTTAACAAAAGTTTCCTTTTACTCCCAGCCATTTCGATGTCACATGGAATCACATTCCAATATAATTGACATAGCCACCTCAAGTCTTCAAAGATGCCCTGATGTCATTCTCACGATTTATAACACATATCACACAGTAATCCAACTCATTACCAACCATCATATAAATATCGTTAAAAACATAAGGTAAGTAGATACACATAGTTTATCAATACTAACACATCAACCATAATATATATAACGTAAGAGGTGACCATCAAGCTCCCATTTAGTTGCCTCACATACTTTCAACCAAAAAGGAAAGCATATTTCTCCCAATTAGTGGTCTTAGATAACTCTAATTATACACAACTATGGTATGTCCCCTCAAATATATTAATGTTCAACATCATCATCCATGTGAAAATAAATTTAATTAGGTCACACCCAAAATGAGTGGTTGACACTACCTCACGAACCATGTTATGTGTGCACATGACCCCGATGGACATATCCCATAAGGTTAGCAACATCACCAACATCTCACATCCAAAACCCATGAAAACTCTATCACCACTAGTATCATGGTCCACATTATCATCAAATTACAGTTAACCTATGTTTCCCCATTCCCAATGACCAACATTACCCACAAATAATATGATAAAAAGTTTATACAAAATTTATGCTCATCATCACACACAATCCTATGGGTTACACCCATCACGTTCCCAAGGAACCCAAAATATTTTTATATCCCAAAAATCAACACATTAAATATGTGAAAAAGTTTCATCATGACCTAAACCTACAATACTATAATGTTATGCCATACCAAGTCATATCCAATATTTTTTACATGACTACCCCTGGGTATCTCTTATAGAAAATGAAAACCCTAAATGGGTATGTTTCCCAGTCACACACACATGACCTAACCCATTCCTATTTATTATACAACACATAACACCCATATAAATAATAAATATCTAGGTACCACCTAATACAATTATTAGAAATCCACTAACCAATAAAATTAAACAGAATTGGATATAATCAATGGATTCAAAAAAATTATTAAAACCATATTCTTTGTCACCACTAATAAAAATTAGTGAAATAAACTAATAAGAAACATCCTAGACAAATTATCCTTACTTATGTATAATCCTTATTTCAAACTACATGAGATTATTATGAGAAGTAAACAGGGACCTCCATGAAAAATAAATAATAATTAAGTGTTGAGAAACTAGGGCTCGTAACTTATTCTGGTCAAAATTCCATATCTCCAACTTTTATAATAATATTTACCATTTAATATTTAATTTTTAACATTTTTGTACAAAAACTAGAAACTATCTATCATATTCAAAATTTAATAAATCTTCATACCATTAATCATGTTAAATTTATCCTTAGATTTTAGAAAGGATTCCTTTATCTTTTTGTCCTTTACAGAGTATTTTCCCTTATTCACATAGGAAAATTTACCCTTACTTTTTAGAAAAGTTATCATTAAATTATCAAAAATTTATTCTTATGTTTTTTCCTATACCAAATATTTACACTTACTCATAAGGAAAATGTTACCTTTATATATTAAAAAAGTTAACCTAACATCTTTGCCTTTAACGTTTTTCCATTAACCACCCAAGGTGACTCTTATGCATTATAAAATGACCCTTACATTCTAGAATTTTCTAAATTTCAAGAAATATATTGAAACCATTAAATATACACAAATCATTTCTAACTGATTTCATCCCCTATAGACCTTCTCTAAATTATCCTAATAATAAATATACCTAATAATATAGTCTCAAGCTCAGAAAAACTCATGATACTCATTCCCTAACCTTTATTAATACCCTAGCTACATATAAATGATTTAAATTCACATAACCAATCCAATATCTAACCACAATTTCTATTCATAAATATTGAGGACCTTACGACCTCCCACTATAGGATAGCTCTTTTTTGAACTATATCATCCACATATCGACTAACTCTTACAAAAACTCAAGTGTATCTCACAAAAAATTCCAAAAAAACTGAGATGGTGCCAAACATATCTATCTCTTTCATAGTCACCCATGATAACCAACATAAACTAACTAATACCTTATATGGTCACTCCTCACAAAAACAGTCACCTACTGAGTCACATCCTAACTAAAACATCTAGCATTCCAATGGTATTATACCAACCATAACCAAAAATCACCCTCCATCACATTTGAGGTCCATATCAACCCATGTCTTCCTAATTCCCACACAATTCTCACATGACACTCAATACACAATTTTATACCCAATTCCAATACATCCCACATTTAACATGAATTCTATCTAATGCGAACATATTAACCAGCTCCCATTTAATCTATTTGTTATATATTCACCTCATACATAATCATCCAACATAGAAAACAAAAACTACCAATCCATTGGAATACCTCTAATTTTAAACGAATTTATAACATTCTACATATCTATCAATTAAATCATATACTTCTAACTGAAATCCATAATTTTTTATGTATATCCTATCTATGTTTTCATACTCACAATCATCCACTATCACTATTTTTGGGAATACCACCTACTCTCTCAACCTATAGGTGACGTCATATCCTAATTACCAGCACCCAGTACCACTTTTAGTCTTTCCTTAGACATCTATGTCTATCTTGATCTGTGAACCCTATATATTTATGATTTACTCTAACAAAACATATCTAGATTTACCACCAAGCCAAATTTACAACACTCATGTTGTGTCTCGTCGTACTGGGCTTGAACATTCCCTTACTTACCACACTGAAAACATTTCATTGATGATCAATGTGTAATAATAAAGACACTACATTGAATAGAGGGATGGAAGTCCCCATGTATCGAATTTTGGATATTCAAAGATTCACTACCAGACTCACCCAACACCACTATCCATATTAGAACACTCCCATATACCAAATTTCTCTCTAGAATAAGAGCCTAGTTAACCACCTTTAAGAATGTGGAAGAATAAAATAAGTTTACTTTCACCTTAATAGAATGTCATAAACTATAATTGAATCATAACACATTGGGAAACTAATCCACCAATAGGATTGGGGAATACCATATAAATATATGAACATTATAGTGTATTCCATGACCAAATTCTTTCCCTATACCAAGTTCATAAAACTATAGGCTTCCTACACCCTCAATATCTCAGAAATAAAATTCTCAAAGAACATCACCTATAATTATTTTTATGAATACCCCTTATACTTATCTACCTATACCTATAATTTCACTAATTTTTCAACACCCCCTGACCACATATGTAGAAAAATTCAATCTCCACCCAAGTACCATATTTATATGATCTAATATCATTTTTATCGATTTTATAGTATTCCAATTCCTAGGTTCCACCCTCTCCATGAAACAAAGTAGGATGTTCAGACTGGAACACCCATGTCAAATATGTCATAGTCAACATTGTTCTTATAGTACCCTAATAAATAATCAAGATAACTTACACTAAGATCACCTCGATCTTGTCATCTAGTTACTACCAGAACATCTCAAGATACTCTGGATAACCTTCTTAACTTGAAACCATGACCTATATCTTATTATTACCCCTTACATTAAAGGCCTCATCCTAATCATGCCTCAGTGACACTATATATCTCTTCTACCGATGCTTAAATGGAGGATAGCTAGGTGGAATATCAATGAGTACCA
Source organism: Viscum album (assembly GCA_963277665.1). Lineage (NCBI taxonomy): Eukaryota > Viridiplantae > Streptophyta > Magnoliopsida > Santalales > Viscaceae > Viscum > Viscum album. The sequence goes on from OY728140.1 coordinate 1,012,983,130, forward strand.
AATTCTATATGGAAATTTGTAACTTGAAGTATGAACCACTAGCCAATTCCCTACCATATCTATGTCACAAAGAACCTAACCTCTCTGTCCCACGTACCCATATCAGGGTCAGTTAACATGAGCATTATACACATTTTTTATCCATATACTTTTTTACACCATGAATCAGATCCATTTATTTAATAAGTAGAATAAAACTAAGAATATATATGGTAAGACAACATATAGCTCGTTGATGAAACCTTAAATAGAAGAATCCATTTTTAAATTTCAAGTCTTTTATGTCCATTGCATATTATTTTTAGTTTAGTTGAGTATAATTCCACCAAGATAATTTTTGGAAAACATTTTTTAGCCAATTTTTAACACTTTAAATTGATAAGATATTTCTCTCATTTAGAACCAAAACCAAAAAATTACCTATAATAATTCACGCACATAAAATTCTACCAACCGGATAGGCATTGTGATACCCTTGAAAAGAAGCTTCACAACTTTCTCGGGCAACCCACATCCAATGGAAACATCTCCAGGATTGGTGCCACTCAAAGAGAGTTGGACGGGGCCCTTCGTGTTAAGGAAATATTTTGGGCTATGCGGGCGTGTGACATCCATATTAAAGAGGGTGATGCTAATACAAGCTATTTCGACCTGAAAGTGTCAGCTAGGCACCGGATAAACTCTATCAGGTGCCTTTCACAACCTAATAGAAGCAAAGTTTCTGACACTTGCGGGATTCACGAAGCCTTGGTAGGCTATTTCCAGAACCTGTTCTCCATAGGGACTCCTTTCATGTATGCTGAAGTGGAAGAATGCATCAGACCTGTGATCACTAAGGAGATTAACTGGAAGCTCACAAAAGATGTGTCGAATGATAAGATACACCAGGATTTGAAGTATATCCACCCCACTAAGGCTCCGGGACCGGATGGTTTTCATGCCCTGTTTTTTAAACAATATTGGCACATTATCGGTCCCAATATCTGAAAAATGATAAAAAAACATCTGGGCAGGGAATATAAGAATTTCCACCATCAATGAAATGGTCCTCATCCTCATTACCAAAATCAAAAAACCCCAGCCATTCCCTGATTTCAGACCAATTAGTCTCTGCAATGTCTCGTATAAGATATTTTCAAAAATCCTTGTCAACCGGCTGCGTCCTTGGCTTCCTGATGTTATCACTGAAAACCAGAGCACCTTCGTGGCCAAGAGGCTGATTAATGATAATGTAATTGTGTCCCATGAAGTGTTCCACTCTATGAAAATGTTCTCCATGGCGAAAAGAGGAACCATGGCTTGGAAACTGGATATGACCAAAGCCTGCGATAAAGTGGAATGGCAGTTCCTTAGAGTTGTGATGTTGAGAATGGGCTTCTGCACTAAATGGACAGAAATTGTCATGCACTGCATCTCAACCATCTCCTTCAGAATCAAGGTCAATGGGGTGCTTACCAAAAGATTCACCCCAACTTGTGGCCTGCGCCAGGGAGATCCTCTCACCCCTTTCCTCTTCATTTTGGTGGATGATGTTTTCTCTAACCTTATTTCCAGGGCTGCATCCTCTAAGTATATTCATGGTGCAAAGGTCTACAGTGAGAGCCCACAGGTGTCACATATCTTCTTCATGAACGACTGCCTTTTTTTCTCCAGAGCCACTGTTAATGAATTCCAGGTGATCATCCAAACAATCCAACAATATGAGCAGGCATCTGGACAGTCTGTTAATCACGGAAAATTAGAAATCTCCTTCAGTACAGGGGTGCCTCCTAGGAAGAGAGCTGAGATTTGTGCATCTGCAAGAATCCATTTGGATGATAAACACCAGAAGAATCTCGGACTCCCTACAGTGATTGGCTGGTCCAAAAAAGAAATCTTTGCAGCTCTTGTGGACAGGATTGAGAAAAAATTCAAGGTTGGACCCCAAAAATCATCTCCAAAGCTTTCAAGGGAACCCTCATTAAATATGTCATTCAGTCCATCCCTAGATACTTTATGTCGATGTTTAAGCTCTTGAAGGTCATCGTTAACTTGATCCATTAACATACTGCCAACTTCTGGTGGGGGAAGATGATGGAAGAAATCGACCCCACTGGTTGGCCTGGGAGAAGCTCTGCAAACCCAAGGCAGAGGGAGTGATGGGATTCCGGATTCTTCTTCTGTTCAATGATGCTCTACTGGCCAACCAAGGATGGAGCCTCCATAACCGTCCATAATATTTATGTGCACAAATTATCAGGGCCAAGTAATTTCCTCACATTGGCTTCTGTGGTTCCTCTCTTGGCCCCCGCCCTAGCTTTCTCTGGAGAAGTGTTTGGGGGACCCAAACTCTCTTGGAAAAAGGATTGGGCTGGAGGATTGGAAATGGATCTTCTCTCAACATCTGGGCTGATCCCCAGCTTTTTGATAAGGATGGTATGCGGGCCACATCCACCGCCCAACCTGGTCTGGAAGACGCCACAGTCAACTGCCTCTTTTCAGACCAGGGCCTGGGATGGTGTGTGGAAAAGATCCATGAATGGTTTAATGAGAGAGAACAAAGAATTATTCTGAGCATCCCTTGGGTCCCCGTTGCAGGCCCCGACTATATTTTTTGGACAAATGATTCATTAGGAGATTACACGGTGAGATCTGGGTACAGACTGGCTCTTGGAATCCACTTTTGCGACCGTTATGAGGGACTGTGGAAATCGCTTTGGAAGCTCAATGTCCCCCCAAAAATACGCCAATTTTGGTGGCAGGATTTCATGGGCACCCCCCCCTACCATGAGCCTCCTTGTTTACCGACATATGGCCAGTGCTGATTCATGCCTGTTCTACCCAAATATTCCTGAAACTCTTTGGCACACCATCATGCACTGCCCGAGATCCAAGGAAATTAGGAATAAATGGGGCTTGGCTTCGGATGCTTCACCAGACATTGCCTCTGACCTCCCTGATCTTCTGATGCACTGGTGTTCCTCTCTCTCATCAGCTAATGCAAGCACTCATTTCACCCTGGCCTGGATCATTTGGGTTTGGCGCAACGATTCGATTTTCCACCATGTCCATCAGCCCCAACCCCCCCGAGTTCCAGATTGAACGAGCCAATTAATGGATTGAGGGATGGAAGGACCACAATGGACACCTTTTTCCAGGCGTTACCCCCTCTTTCCCCCCTCATTTCCCCCCCCCCCCCCAAGGAAGGGATCCTTAAGCTCAACGTGGATACTTCTCTCCCCAAGGATGGGACTGATGCTCTTGGCCTCTTGGCTCGAAATCATACGGGGTAGATCATTGCAGCAAAATATAAACCACATCACGCCTTCTGGGAACCTGCAATTGCCAAGTCCTATGCCATTCTTGCATGGATGATTCTTATTGTGGAATGTGGATGGGCTGATATCATCATCGATTCGGACTGCCTTTCTGTTATCAATGCCATTAACCACAATGACGTGGGACTTCAGGCCTTTGGATTCATCGGCAGGAGAATCCGCTCGCTGTGCCAAAGCTTCTCTTGTTTCACCTTCTCCTTTAGAAAAAGGGAAGGAAATAATGTGGCCCATCAGCTTGCATCCTTAGGCCCCTTCTATGTCAACCAGCTATGGTTGGACAACTTCCCTTCTTGGCTCTACTTATGTACTACTGCTGATTTTTGTCATTAATTTTATCCTCCTTTTCAAAAATAATAATAATAATTCAATCTATACTTGTGCTAGAAAAGCATATAGTATGAAATTTTTCCCAAGTTTAAATACATTGGAATACCTAAATTACTCCATATCCTAGATAACAAAAAAAATATATTATTGGAACCACATTGTACCAACCTAATCTGATATGACTACATAACACCCCATTCTAACTCACTCTAGGGTAATTATACTTGATTGATATTAGACCATAGGAACACCTCCTCATATAGAAAAGGTTTCTAACTGGAAATGAGGATCTATAAGAATATTTTGTGGAAACTATACCCTTTGAGTATAAATAACAATATAATAAAATTAAAAAATTATAATCAATTCAAAATATTGTGAAATAAGAGAAGATATATAAATATATTAAACAAAAATGATCATCTACCATATCATTTTCAATTGTAAAGAAATTGAATAATTTCACTTAGGCTAATTACATATGTCTAAAAAATATTTAAAAAATGGATACCTAGTAAACATTAATGAACCACATATCCCATTAGTAGAATGACATCATAAATCTCTTTCCCATTATGCACCTCCATCAATAAACCTCTAATTGTTCAATCCATCCCCTTAATTATACCAAAAACTGTAATGTTTGCATGCATCCTGGATGGCCTATGTTGGGTGTCAGTATGAACTCATTATTCCACCACCAAATGTGTCTCTATCTAACATCCATGCATATACTAGAGGATGAAAAACTAGAATAAATAGAAACCAACAATCAATACCACAACCTTCTCCTACCATGCCCATCAAGATCCAATGATCCATCCTCTATATCAACTAGTGATAGAGTGGAACGATATATACATGATATATCATACTAGAATTTTAATTAGTCTCCTAAACATTTCCATGTCACATGGAATCACATGAAAGAAAACTGATACATCCACCACAAGTCTTCCTTAGCACCCCAACAGCACATCAACAATTAATAGAAAATGTCCCAATGACATCTAGCTCATTTATAATAGCTAGATTTGTAGCTCAATGATACCAAGGTATATTGGTACACATAATTTACCAAACCCAACCCACACAACCAAAAAAAACATATAGAAGTGGTGAACCTCAGTCTCTAATCATGTGGTATCATATATCACCAACCCTAACGACAAGCATCCTGCTCCCATTTGGTGGTCCCACATACCACTAATCATATCCAACTACAATAAAACCCCTCCTATATAATGATGGTTAATACCATCATTCCTATACTACTGTATCTATAGACTTCACACCTATAACAAGTGGACAACACCACCTCATGGACCTTGACTAGTGTGCATGTGATCCCAACTCCCTTATTACCCAAAGTGAATGGCATCACCAGTATCTCATGGACATGACCTAGAGAAACTCTCTTTCCACCAATGACATGGTCAAAACCATATGAATCCTACCATTAACCCATATTTAACTATTCATAGGTACCAAAATTACTCCCAAATTAAATGGTCAAAATTACCCAAAGTCACATGGGTTACACCAATCACGTTCTTAGGGAACCAAAACAATCATTGAATCATAAAAATCACTAATTTACAACACATAGAAATTATATCATCATGAACATAACCTACAACATTTGGAAACATTTCCAAAAAATATCATATCCATAATTTAAAAATATTACTACCCCAAGGTATCTCTTACAAAAAACAGAAACCCCAAGTTGTTCAATGTCCATGTCACGCACACATGACCAAACCCAATCCTATTTATTAGACAATACATAAAACCAATATAAATTGAAAATGGCTAGGGGAAGCCAACCTATTGTTAGTTGGATTTCACTTTCTATGAAACTCTGGTGGATTCGAAATTAATTATAGGATTCATAAAAATATAAAAAAACCCTATTTTAAGTAATATTTGACAGAAACCATAAAATATATAAAATAAACTATTAATAAATTACCTACGATAATTTTCCTTAACCATGGATACTTACTATTTTAGATGGAATAATATTCTGACAAGAATAAAAAAGTATCCTTTAAGAAGAAGAAGTAAGAAATAATATGTGATAAACTACGTCTCATGGCTAATTTAAGATAAAATACACTATTAAACCCTTCAATTGAATGAGTTGTTTTTCAAGAATACATTTTCAACATTTTTTTCCCTTGAAAACTTTGTACTAAAATTGCGAGAGGATTTTATTATATTTATGAAAATCTAGGTTGAATGAATTAGGTCATACAGGTAATACATCACAAGGATTCAAAGGTACACCTATGGTTTTTTTATTGACCTAAAAAATCAAGGATGACTGGTAATTTAGTTTCTTAAGACCAAGTATTCAAAAAGATTTGGTGATTAAATACATTCAAAATTATGATTAAATTTGTTGATTTTCTCTTAGGTTAGAGATAAAGATTAGTGAATCTCATTGGTCTTATTAGACTAGAGATAAGAAGATAATAATATAGTTTAATTATGTTATTTCAAATAATAAACCTCATTGATGGAAGGAGATTCAATTACAAACATTTAAAATTTTTGGGAAGAATCTCCCTGGGAACTGCCTCAAAGGAGTGATGAGAAGCTTTGATTGTTGAAAATAATGGAATTTATATAAGGAATTCCAAAGGGATATAAAAAAGAAAATCAATATCATGGAAGAATGAAAGTTTTATATTAATACTATCAAAATGGTATAATGTTTCAAATACAAGGAACATGTACACTATACAAGTCAATTCACAAAGAAAGGGTCATAGAGGATAACTTATGAACACAACATCCAAAGCTAAGGGAAAAAGGATGTGCTTGTTCTTTCAATGCCTATGATATGCATCATGAAAATGAAGTGGTCAAAGGTAAACTTGTTATTTATTCAAGAAATATAAATTTTATATTTAATTCTAGTTATACGAATTAGTTCATACCATTCATGTTCTATAAAAATATTCAAACACTACCCTAATACATGGGGGTTTAGAAGTTAATGAAAACACCAAGTGGTGAAGCCATTCCATCTCAAGTATATAATTATTTCATAATTAAAAAAATCAGAATTATCCCCTAAGAAATATATTTATTCTCTGTTTGGTAGAATTTATTAATATACTACTCATTAGCTTACTATCATTATATTGAGATGATATCAACTTATAGAAAAGTAAAATAAATCTCCATATCCCAAATTATCCTAGAATTCAATAAAATTGAAAGGATATTCTAGAATATTCTCTATAAAATACATGAAAAGTATTGATAATATATACTTATCAAAAAACATATCAATCTCAAATTATTGAGACGAAGGAAAACAATGCCATTGAATATATTCCCATTGTGATAAAATATGGATATATATTTCTTAAAGATTTATCTATCCAGCCTTCTGATAGAGAGGTTGATTTATCAATTAAATTTATACCAGGAACATTACCCAATCTAAGAGTCTGTATATAATGACCCATGAAAATTTGGAAATGTTAATGAATCAATTTCAAGAGAACTTGGTCAAGGGTTTTATACACCCTAATGCTTCTCTATGGGGTTCTTAGGTATTCGTTTTCAAGAAAACTGATGGTTCAATGTGCCTCTAGATTGGTTATTATGATATTAAAAAGATCATGATATAGAAAAGTATCTTCTATCATGAATTGATGACTTTTTAGAATAAATATATGAGGATTAGTACTTATAAAAGGTGGATCATTAATCATGATATTTTCAATTGAAGGTGAAAGGGTGGGTATTCCCAATATTTCTTTTTGAACATGATATGGACACTATTAGTTCATAGTGGTTCCATTCAAAATCACTAATGCTCTATAAACAATTATAAACTTAATGAATAATGTGTTTAGATATTTATATGAATTTTTTTTGATATTATTTGTAGTTGATATTATCTTGTATTTCAACAGTAAGTATGAAAATGATGATAATTTAATAATTTTGTTAATGAAATTAGAAAAGGATAAGTTGTAAAAAAAATTAAACTAAATGTTACTTTTTTATGGATAAATTCACATTTATAGGGAATGTGGTCATAGAAAAAGTGATTTTTTTGGATACTTTAAAGACTAAGGAAATTTATTAATGTATATCACCAATATCTATAACAGTGATCCACAGTTTCCTTATATTATATATGTATTATTGTTTTTTAAAGAAATGTTTCACTATTTTAAAACCCACTAACCAATATAACTCCAAAAGGAGTAATTTTTTTAAGATAGATGAATATTAATAAATATTTAATGAGTTAAAGAATATGTTATTCATAGTACATATACTCAAAATACTCTTATATAGTGATGGTTGAGTGATATAAAACAATTATTAAAGTAAATTATTGAGTCGTGTGCTCATGAAAAACAATAAACAAGTCGTCTCTTCCATAATAGAGGTGAAGGTTCATGAGAAAAATTACCTAACTAAAGATCCAGTGTATTTAGTGGTAATATTTTCCTTATCGATTTTGGAATTATCTCTATGAGGAATAGTGTTACATATATACTAATCATAAAATTCTAAGGTATATATTCAAATTTAAGGGGATAAATATACACCAATGAATATGGTTAATCCTAATCAAATACTATGACTACACAATCCATTACCATCCTGGACAAGTTAACAATGTGATATATTCTCAAAGTATAAAATGTCTTACAACCTTATAGACAATAAGGACTAAAATTTATATAACCTTGTTATAAATTAATAGGACGGACATGGGAATCATTGAGAAGTTACAACTTCCTACATTTCTCAAAATATTACTTAACTTTGTATCTTAGAGAAGATTAAGGTGGAACAAATGTATAATATAGAGATTGAAAATAAGCTGAAAGTAATTAGAAATAATAAAATAACATATTTTAATATTGATAAATATAGAGTTTTATTATATAGGGAATGATTATTTATACAATCAGAACCTAAGATAAAGGAGTTATTTTATTATGCTTATAGCTCAACATTTTCAATCCACCAAGGTAAACCAAAGACTTATAAATATATTTGAGAGAAAATTTTGAGGGATAAAATGAATAATTATATTTTTTAATATATATTTATGTTCTTGTAATTCCAAAAGATTAGGTATGAATAATAGAATTAAAAGGGGTGATGAAACCATTACCTTTATCAACATGGAAAGGGGAAAATTTACCATAGAATGTCTCCTATGTATTAAAAATACATCTAAATAAAAAAATAAAATATGGGTTTTGGTAGATTTTATTATGAATATTAATCACTTAATTTCTATTCCATATGGATTCTCCCTTGATCAAATTTCCAAGATATATATCATATATGTGGTGAGGAAACCTAGAACACCATTATTGATTATATCTAAGTGAGGTCTAAGGTTAAACTAAATGTTTTGGAGGAGACATAAAAACTCAATGAACACCATGATAATCTTTAATATGGAATATCTCCCCCAAACCAATGGTCAATATGGAAATACAATTCAAGATCTAGATAAAATGATTAGATCTAACTCTAGGGACATAAAATGAGGCTAGTGTGTTGATATATATTGATCACAAATAAATTTGTATTTGGAGTACATGTTGATACAAAAGGACGGGTTGGGTGTATTAGTTATCTTTATTGAAATGATTGAAGGTGGTAAATTATATGTTTTGGATGTTCTAAATTCAATCTAGGATTGATAGAAAATTAATACTGTAAATATTAGAAATATATTAAATTTTCAAAAAATTGGTATTAACCAAAGTATTTTCACTTATAAGGGAGGTGTATCTTACTAACTGATTATATCCTATATTCAAATAATTAACATTTTTTGAGTGATCTTAATTGGATACCAATGGTTACTCTCTCAATCCAAACTGAAGGCATTAATATCTCACTATCTGTGATACTAAAAATTTATATATTCATTTGAAGTTCTCTTTCCTATTTAAGGTTTAAATCTCGGTATGGGTGATTATTAATAACCTATGTATATATTTTTAATTCCCTAAACCTACCTTCATATTATTCAAATATCCTACCATTAGTTATTAAGGTGATATTTAACCTTCATTTCCTCACTTAATTCCATGCGATCTACTATCCACTAGTAAGATGAAAAAAATCATTAAGTGTAAAGTAATAAATCATAATAAAATCATTAAGTGTAAAGTAATGAATCATCAAAAAAATTATTCCCAATAAATATAACCAAATAAAATCTTGATTTATTAGTATCAAATTGTGGATTTTTTATTTTATTGGACGTTTTGAAACCCATGGTGATTTTTTTTAGATTTATTGCAAAAACATGTTGGTATTGGTTTTTTATTTGTTCTCACCAAACTAAATAAGTTCATAAAACTATTTTTTAAGGGGATGTATTTTTTAATTAATGAAAATATGATTTTTTTTAAAGTTATTTTGTAATAAAATCTATATTTACATAAGTTATAAAATATTAGGAGTTAATTTTATATATAGATTTTATTAAAAATGTAGTGGTTCTCAAAAATAGTAGAGGTCCAAGAAGGTTTTCTTTCCAGTTAAAGTGTAATGTTTATCTTGAAATGTAAGTCCAAAAGTAAATACCATTAATCTCCCAAGGAGCAGCACCCGTTGAGGCAAATGGGTTAGGTGGACTCCGCCCAGTAGAGGGCTCAAACTCAACTCCGATGAGTCATGCAACATGGGGGTTATACATGGAGGAGTGGTGGTTCGGAACAGTTTTGGGTCGGTTATCATGGATTTCTCAGTCCAATTGGGACACGGATCTCCTCTTCAAGCAGAGGTGAAGGCGTTCATGTTGGGTCTCTCACTGTGTCTCCAAGATGGGATCTTCCTTTCTCAGGTCGAAGCTGTTTCTCAAATTTTCCTTAAAGCTTTGCATGGTTCTGGTTACATTCCTTGGTCTATTTATTATATCACGAGGGAATTCCGAGGTATGATCTCCAATAAAACCAGTGTTACCCACATGTGGTGCGAGGGGAATAAGGTAGCAGACCATCTTGCTTCTCTTGATGTCCCTGGACCAGATCACTTTTGTTTCCATACAGCTAGTTCTATGAAGCCAGAGGGGGTCAACTTGGTTCGAGGGTATGCTCTGGGCCTTCATTATTTTCGACCTCCTTAGGTCTGTTGTGTGGGGCATTGAGGACCCGTGTTTTTTTTGTTTTTATTTTGGTTTTATGTTTTTCCTTTATTCCCTTAAACTGAATAAATATCTAATATTGGATGGAAAAGGCATGGGATTTATTAAAGTAACTAAGAAAAAAAGATAATATGTAAGGACTTATACTTTTATGTTTTAAGGAGAAGAGTCATCCATTACATGAATTAATGACCATATCATAAAGATAAATAATTTAGGATTATTAATCATAAAATATGATTAATATTTAACCTATTTAATCATATAAATACAAGACATTTTGAAATAGAATGAAATTTATTTCATTGGGTGTTATGATAAGGGAAATTTCTCCAAGGAGTTCCAGTCAAAGTGGGGTCCCAAGGATTTATCCATGATTTGTTTTGTTGGTTCAATGAATGGAAATTATATGATATTGATTACACTCTATGAAGGAAATGTCTTATGATATAGTTGTACTCTTGGAGGTAGGATCTCAAGTTCTTTGTTTTAAAGGGAGTTTAGAATCATGTTGTGATGATGGTATGCACAATGTGAAGAATATGAGTTAAAATGTTTCTATATTTAAATATAATATCTTTTAGTAATAAAATTAAAGAATTCAATGGATGAGTTTGATTTGGATTTCTGGGATATTGACAGCTGCATTTTCTCATTATACTCATGGCTTATTGAAGAGATTTAATGATGGAAACATGGGGAATTTATCCATGAATTGGGAAAATTAATTTTAGGAAAGTTATAATTATTTACATATATCTACATATATAATGGATTATATTATTGTAAATATGTAATGGAACATTGATATATCTCACACAAAACTAAGGGAAAGAGGATGTGGAATTCCAAATGAGGGGTTGGAAATATAGACAAGTGTAAGGTGGAATAATTGGAACTCGCTAAAAATCATTCCATAGAAGAAAGTTATATTCATTATAATGACTCATGGAAAAGACATTATAATTTTCACTGATAATATGTGAGGGAGTGTTAAGGAGAATAAAGAGCATCGACCTACAATCAATTCATAAAAAACAAAGAATCTATTATATATTATAATATATTACATGTGTTGTTTCCTTTCTTATAATAGGGAGAGAAAGATATGGGTGAAAGTAGTGACCCTTGGGAGATGTGTGCAATGTCCCTAAAACTTGTAAGGGGAGTGACCCTCGGATTATATGTTCCCTAGACAAAACCCACCAATAATAAATTAGCTAATTACTTCTGTTATATAAAAACAGTATCATTTTATACTCTTTTGATTAACCCAGTTTGGGTTAATGAAGTAAAATAATTATATACTTTGTGTGTTCTCTATTTATATTATAAAAGGAAAAATTAAGGAGTAATGGTTAAGAAATAATTGAATAGAAAAATGAGTCACTAAATACAATAAATATAACAATTATATCATCATTTAAATAAGTACAAAATAGTGACCCTATTGGTAATGAGGACAATATCATTTAGGTTAGTGAGAGTTTAAAGAATTGGTGTTTACGTAGGAATGAGTTTCATTCCCAAATTCACCCCTCTCCCCATCCTTAGGGTATATCCCACTAATGACAATTATTGGGTCTATTAATTATTATTAGAGTGTTAGTACCCTTTGTTATATATTTTTTGAATTGATCTCATTTTTTCTTAGATTTTAGTTCTATTATAACCTTAAATTATTTAAGTGACATGGAAATGGAAAATAATCTAAATAATAAAAAAAATAACTCAAAGGTAACTCCATATAATGGAATATTTTGTGTAAATAATATGACTCATATGATTGAATTTAGTTCTTTTCAAAAATACATGTATAAATAATTCTGATTATAAATCTATTAATACATTCATTGATGTTTAAGGATTATATAAGGATCCTAATGTTCCAAGTGATATTGGACCAACTAATAATGATGAGATAAAAACAAATACAATGTTTAAAGATATCCACAAATTATAAGAGATAAATACTAAGTTACAAGAAGAAAACATGAATTTCAAATAGGATAATTATTCCCAAGAGATCTATATGTGTGTATTAAGAATTTAGGGGTAAAGGTTAAAAATCTTGAACAAGAGACTCATTGAAGTGTCCATTAATCTAATATAAAATAATAACTCTCAGGCCAAGGAGTTATAGTAAATGTCCTTAAAAGTAAAAAATATCAAATTTAGTTTCAAGGAAAAGGTAATTGACACAAAATATGTTCAAAGAGTAAATGTTAGGAAATTGGGACATTCTAGGAACACATAAAAAGTATTCAAGGAGAAAAAAAGGATACAATGAGAAAAATTGAGTCTTAAGGATTCCAATTCTCTGATAAATACTAAGATTAAATAGAAAAGTGACATGTTGTATATACTTTCCCATGCATCAAAAGAATAAATTTATAAGGGGAAGATGTTCAATGAGGACATGAATTCAAAACATTAGGTAAGAATACAAAAGGTAATTTTACTTGAATATGGATTAATATTCATTAAAATTAAACTGTAATAATGAAATCCCAAGAGTAATCCAATTCTAAAAGATGATTTACATTTTTTATTTGATTATTATTTCGAAGGAGATAGTAAGATGAAAGATATTTATTCTATATTGGATAAGAATAAAAAATAATTATTATATCAAAATGGTCTTATTCTATGGGAAATATTTTCCTTTACATAATATAACACCTATAAATCGTGAAAATATGATAAATATGATCATTCTATAGAAAAGCTAAAATAGTGTAAGTATGAGAATCTCACTCAAAAAGGTCCCAAAAAAGAGTAAGGATAAATGGATGAGTTCCAAATAATGTTATAGAGACATGGGCTTTTGTAATGTAATGCATGGATTTATTTCCATATAAAGAGTTAAAATATATTTCTTTATATTAATTTGGTAGGGGTTCTATAAAATGAATCTACAAACCCCTAAAAAAGAGGTATGGATATTGCTCAAATTATTCCAACAATTCTAATCTGAAATCTTGTAGATATCCTAGGAGGATTTCAACTTGTCTGAAAGGATAAAACCAATTAATATTCAACGGAAAATATATTCCTTTTATAAATATATTTCATGGTTTGTTGAATAATATCATCATTATGAAAATTATTTTCTTAAAAGTTTTAAATTTTCTATTGAACAAAAAGTGCCTTGAAAATAATATAATAATATTTAGAAAAGAAAAATAATTTCACTTGTTTTAGATACTAAAAAATCAAAAGTAAACATAGTATCCTAAGGCAACATCTTTTTTTAGAAGCCTAATGATTATTTTAGTGATAAATAAGGTAGAAAGAAGGGTTCAAAATGAAAAATATTAATATTGATGTGCCAATATATCCTTATTAGTAAGAGTTCCCAAGGAAGAAAAGATTTTTTGTTTGGTCTATGAAGAGAAGATGAAGAAAACGTAATGTCAAGAGAAGATGGATTCTGATAAATATCTTTTAGATCTATAGAAAAATTCCAAATTTAGGAATAAAGTGAAATAGATGATCTATAATGACACTCCATCTTCCTCAACATTAGTAAAGTAAAAGTGACCCTAATTAGTTTGAATAAATATGGAAAGAGGGGGTGATTTTCCTTTTATATATTTATATAAATTAAAAAAATAGGTAATATTAAAAAAACTAAGGTTATCAACCTAATAAAAAAAAGTAAAAAAGTTAAATAGTAGTAGAAATATAAATTTAAAATAAATTACACAAGAATTTGGTAAAGGAGTTACGAAGTAAACCAAAACATTATCCCTATATCTCCTCCCTATAAAATCCTTTAGAGGTTTTGGATTAAACCCATGGCTTTAATGGTATCTGAGCAACCAATTACAAAATTAATACCCTTTATTTTTAATAGTTCGAGTAAGAAACCAAATCTCCATAGTTTTTTAGCAGTTATAGGTGTAAATTTAATTAAAATTCTTGGTATTTAATTGTTGTACCAAGAAACCCAATAACCCATTATTTTAAGAAATTATAGTAGGACACCCTTAAACCTTTTACTGGTTTTCACTATAAATCCAATCCCAACATTATTTATTATAGTGTACACTAACCCCCTCACACTAAATGGTTGTGAGAACACAATAAAATAAAAAGATCCTGAAAATATAATATCCATTGGAAGCACACTCTAAACCCTATAGAATGAATGCAACAAGAATATAGTAGAAAGAAGAGATACAACTATAAGAGTGCATAATAATATGGTAAAAGTGCACCAATTTTGTTTTAGAATTAATCATTAATATAAATATCACATCCCAGCACCCTTGGGGTATATATATAGCTTCTAATATCCTTATGACCATTTTGGAACCATTGAAGAATGAAATGAGCAATTGGGTGTCCAATTATATTGTCATGGTGGAGCACAAATAGCTATTTTTTCTATCTAGACACCACTATAAAGTTGGTGGGTGGCACTGGCTAGCCGTTGGCACCTAGACAAACCCCATATTCTATCCATATCACATTAATGGACTAGTACTGACTAGATAAAACTAGTTTTCTATCCAGATACCACTCACCATCTAGCGCACACCACAAGGTAGCTTCTGATACATATATGAGGAGGAATCTAAAATTTTTTGTTACATACCTTTTAATCCATCTATTTCGACATTGAATTTCCTATAAAAATATCTAAAATATAAAAACATAAATAAATGAAATAAAATGATTAAAACACATTTGGTTGTTTTTTTATCATTAAACCCACCTAAGAGAGTAACAAACAACATTTTCTCTATTTTTGTTGATCACAAACACTTACATAATTAATTAATATAAAGATAGGAATGATGGAATTTTCAGGATTTTGTCCAAAATAAAATCTAGTATTTTATAATGAAATTCAACCAATCATTTTCTATAATTCAAAAAATAATAATTTAATTCAAGATTGGTTTTAAAAATAATTTCATCACTAATTCAACTACAAAACATCTCCTATTTTATGATTATCAAAAATCCCAAATCCCAAAACTTTTATAACTCAATAATAATTCAATTTCAAAACCATTCAATTTTTATTTTTTAAAAAAAATCAATGTTCCTTTGAAAATATTACCTTTTCATTTATGAATCCAAAATACTCTTTTAAGTAAAAATTACCTCCCCCTTTGAATACATAAAACAATAATTTTTTAAATGATTTAAATTAGAAAAATACTGAAAAAAAAGAAAATAATTTTAAAATGTATAACTGTACCTTAATTTTCATAACATTCTCCCCCAAAATAGATTTGAAAATGTTATTAGAGAAATAATAAATTTAATTTCAACACCTAACCCAACATTGTAATTATCAAAAATTTCCCAAAACATTGTTATAGAAATAATATTAATATATTAATGATAATATGAGGAAAATGTATATGAAAGGAAAAATATAAATAAAAACCTCAAAACCCATAATGTTCTATTGAAAGATCTCAAAAATTAAATTTGAATTTTCATTTTAATAACAATCAAATAAATAAATTATTTTTTAAAAATCGTCACATTCTATGGGCTCAAGACTTAAAAAAAATTCCCTAAATTTTGAATTAAAATAATAACATGATAATTTTTTATTAAAATGATAAATTTTATATATTAATAAGATTAATAATTTTTCTAAAAAGTGTGTCTCTATAGTAATTGATTTATATATAAAAAAATATTTTTATCCCCTTAAATTAGAGAATTTAAACCAAAAGACTTCATAAACTATGAAAAATAAATTTCAAGACAGAGAAAATTATTTTAGGGAAATTAATCCATGATTCCCCCAAAATAAAATTTAAAAAATTAAATAATAAAAGGATTCAAACTTTCAACATAGATTTTACCATGCTATATTTTTTTCAAAAAATGGTTTCACTCTTTTAGTAAATTTTAGATTCAAAGAGGTTAGGCTCCTCCTCAATTGGTCCATAAATTAGAAGAATTAAGGATCCACATGACGTGTAAATAATGTGTTAAACAAATAAAAGAGAAAAATTTAAAAATCACCTTATATAGTAAATTAAATAAAGAAATAAATTATAGATATAAATAAAATAGATAAATGAATCAATGAATTTGAGATTGAACTAATAAAAATTAATCAATAAGATCAATGACTTCAAGAGATAAATATAGATCTATGATTTCAAGATTTAAAAGAGAAATTATATCTACATAATTAATTATTTACAATAAAGAACTTACTTTTTTTAGAGATTTTGTATTTGAACTAACTATTAGTACTTTAGATTACATATATATTAAAATATATGAATATAAATAAAATATCTTATTACTTATTGTTCATTTTTCTTTATAAATTTAATTTAATAATGTCCTATAGTAGCTATGTCATTGAAAAGGTCCTAACAGTTCCCCTATATGATGAAAAACCATGAATTTTCATGATGATATTATTAAATATAAATCTATATTCGAGTAACGTACTATGAAGGGATACATAGAATTTTGACTATTATGTGTGAGTACTCATAAGAAGATAATACTTTTTCTCATTAACTTCACACTTGGTAATATCAAAGATGAGAGATTACGAGAGAATACCCACCTACAGTAATTCTTCATGTTTATGTGTCATCAAATATTCCTATCTATAAGCATGTGTGATGGTCCTTAATCAAAACTATGATGCTATATATTCACATGAAGAAGGGAACATTGGGTTCTTCATGATTGACATGTTATTAAAGAGTATGTTAAGGAAAGATTTTTTCTCTTACATATAAATAGAAATTGATATCTAATCCCTTTGATTGAAATGGAGATGCTGCATTAAATTTCATGGCTAGGTTGTAATAATGAGTTTATACACTATGGGAAAAATCACTATTTGTGAGGGGTTATTTATGATGGGAAGAAATTCCATCGAAAATAACCCGTCCCGGAAACTATTTGAGATGGGAACATTTCACCATCGCAAATAACCAAGTATTTGTGATGGGTTTTCGTCTCCCGTCACAACTAGTTTGGCGTGACTTGCACCCCAAACCACACGAATAATATTTGCGACGGGGAGATGTATCCCGTTGCAAATAGTTTGGCATGACTTTCGCACCAAACCGCGTGGCTTGCGTTCCAAACCACGCAGTGTTATTTGCGACGGGATCCTATCACAAATACCCTGTGTCAGTAATAACTTTTTGCGATGGGATGTCATCCGGTGGAAAAAAGACTGTCAGCAGGAACTATTTGTGATGGGACCCGTCGCAAATAACCTTAAAACCACCGACTGTAATTAATGCGGGTGAGGGTATTTGCGACGGGGCTCATCGCAAATATCCCCATCGCAACTAATCTAACCCATTTATACCCCCATCTGTTTTTCCCAAATCATTCAGATCTTTCTCTCTCCTTCTTTTCTTTCTTTAGTTTCAAAGAAAAATTTAATTTTAGTTAAAATCTTTTATACGAGAGCAATCAGAGGTCGTCAATATCTTTAGAATATCAAAGTTTAAGGTATTTATATTTTATTTTTTTTATATTTATTTTATTTTTTTATGTTAATTTTAATTATTGTTTATTAGTTGCAATTTAATTAGATTTCAATTGATTTTTATTTATATTTATTTTTACTAAGTAATTGATATTGTTAGTGATAATTATAAATAATTAGTCAAAATTAATATTAATTAGATATAATTAGATATAATTAGTAATAAATAGATATAATTTGCAATAAATAGATATAATTAGCAATAAATGGACACAATTAGCAATAAATAGATATAATTAGCAATAAATAGATATAATTAGCAATATATAGATATAATTAGCAACAAATAGATATAATTAGTAATAAATAGATATAATTAGATATAATTAGATATAATTAGTAATAATTAGATATAATTAGTAAGAATTAGTAATAATTAGTAATAATTAGTAATAATTAGTAAAAATTGTTAATAATTAGTAATAATTCGTAATAATTGGTAATAATTAGTAATAATTAGTAATAATTATTAATAATTAGTAATAATTAGTAATAATAAGTAATAATTAGTAATAATTAAAAATAATTAGTAATAATTAGGAATAATTAGGAATAATTAGGAATAATTATGAATAATTACGAATAATTACGAATAATTACGAATAATTAAGAATAATTAGGAATAATTAAGAATAATTAAGAATAATTAGGAATAATTAGGAATAATTAGCAATACTTAGGATTAATTAGGATTAATTAGGATTAATTAGGATTAATTATGATTAATTAGGATTAATTAGGATTAATTAAGAATAATTAGAAATAATTAGGATTAATTAGGATTAATTAGGATTAATTAGGATTAATTAGGATTAATTAGGATTAATTAAGATTAATTAAGATTAATTAGGATTAATTAGGATTAATTAGAAACAATTAGGATTAATTAGAAATAATTGGTACTAATTAGTAATAATTAGGACTAATTAGCGATAATTAGGATTAATTAGCAATAATTAGGATTAATTAGCAATAATTAGGATTAATTGGAAATAATTAGGATTAATTATCAATAATTAGGGTTAATTTGAAATAATTAGGATTCATTAGCAATAATTAGGATTAATTAGCAATAATTAAGTTTAATTAGCAATAATTAGGATTAATTAGCAATAATTAGCAATAATTAGCAATAAGTATCCATAATTAGCAATACATAGAAATAAAAAAAATTATATTATCAATATTTATAAGAAAAATAATAATATTATTAAAATTATAAAAAAAAAATCTATAAAATATTAAAATTATCAATATTCGCAACAAGATTTGCTCTATTCTTAACATGTTCAAATTTCAAAGGGTTGCCAATTGTCAGGTCATGCGCAATAAAAATTTTGTGTCAGCCATGTCTAATGTGAACTCTATAATTGTCCTTTCATTGTTGATCACCTCGCAAGTAGTGTTACAATAGGACAACCCAAGTCATGCTCTTATTATCTATAAGAATTATCTCACATGAACCTTTACATAGACCATTCTTCCTTGAATATTTAAGGGAAAGATACTAATATCCCCTCAAATTTTTAAGGAATAATGATCTATGTATTGCGTCATGTGAGATGATTCTTAGAGACAAGAACTTCATTACTTTAATCATCCTATTACAACACTACTTGCGAGGTGATCATCCATGCAAGTACAATTATGGAGTTTACATTGGACATGACTGACATAAACTTTTTATTGCGCATGACTTGACAATTGACGACCCTCTGAGATTTGAACATGTTAAGAATAGAGAAAAGACTGTTGAGAAATATTGATAATTTTAATATTTTATAAAAATTTTATTATTTTAATAATATTAATATTGATTTTTCATAAATATTAATAATATAATTTTTTTATTAGTAATAATTACTAAACGAAATCTTCTTGGATAATAAAGGGAAAATTTGAAATCATCTCCACAATGATGATTACCAAATTTCCTTTCATTATTCAAGCTGTTTTCCTTTTGCTAAGTATTTCTAAGTATTGCTAAATTAGTAACAAATTGTAATAATTAGTAATAATTAGTAATTAATTGTAATAATTAGTAATAATTAGTACTAATTAGTAACAATTAGTAATAATTTGTAAGAATATGTAATAATTTGTAATAATTAGATATAATTAAGAATAATTAGGAATAATTAGGAATAATTAGCAATAATTGGCAATAATCATTATGAGAAAGATGCAATTAAATGAGCCGTTGGACAAAAGATTAGCTGTCAATACACTGGAAATTGTGTTTCCCTTAATTAATGATAATTATTAAGTAGTTTTAATTATTTATCTTATTTTTTCAGATAGTGTTTTTATAATTTCAAATTATTCAAAAAAAAGTGGTGATTTTATATTTTATGTAGAAAAATATGGAACAAGGAAGTCGATATCAGTCATTATTAGATGATCGAGCTTGGATAAATCAGTGCAGAAATCCAAATGGTTCTGATTTAAATTATTTATATATTAAGGGTGTTGAAGCTTTCTTAGCATTTGAATCATAATACCAGAATATGTTTCAGAAAGAAAAATTACGTTTCCTCGTAAAAAATGTGCTCTGAGAACGTTTCACACATTTGACAAGGATGGAGGACATATCTTGCGGTTTGGTTTTCAACTAGATTATGTTTTTTGGTATCAACACGGTGAATGCAGTTTCATAGAAGGTCCTAATAACTTGATTCTGGATCCATCATGATTTCAAAATTTAGTACATGATGTTACAGGTCCATCTATGAAACAAATTGAAACTCACAATGATATTGATTTAACTCCTGAGTTGGCACCATCTGAATTTTAGAAGTTGTTGAGGTCTGTCGAGGATTCATTATATACTGGTTGCAAGATAAGAAAATTAGAAGCGGTTGCAAAATTTATGGATATTAAATCAGATAATGCAATGTTAAACAACCTTTTTGATCAGATATTTTCTTTGGTTAAAACACTGTTACCTGAATGAAATGTGTTCCCTGCAAATTACTATGAGAACAAGAGGCTGATTCATAATCTGGGCCTTAGTTATCAGAAGATTTATGCATTTCCAAATGATTGTATCTTATATTCTGGAAAAAATGAGTCATTGAATAGTTGTCCCATATGTGGAAAATTGAGGTATAAAGAAGCTCAACTAGGGAATTTGAGATCGATTCCAGTAAAACAGTTGCGATATTTCCCCCTTACACCCAGGTTTCAGCATTTATTTATGTCTTAGAACACAACATCAATGATGTCATAGCACAAAACAAAGATTTCAACTGATAAAATCTTAAATCATCCATCAGATGGTGATTCATGGAAACCTTTTGACCGTCTGCATCCATCTTTTTCTACAGAAGCCCGAAATGTGGGATTGGGTCTTTCTACTAACGGTTTCTATCCGTTTGGTTCTTATGGTAGTCAGTATTCATGTTGGCGTGTTTTTATAACTCCGTACAATTTTCCTCCATGGATGTTGATGAAGGAGCCTTATTTCTATTTGACCTTATTAATCACAGGACATCCGAAAAATAATATTTATGTTTATTTGAAACCATTTATTGATGAGTTAAATGCATTATAGATTGACGGTGTTAATACATATGATGTTGCTGCGAAACAAAATTTCATATTAAAAGTTGCATTGATGTGGACGATTAGTGACTTTCCGGCATATGGAATGTTATCTAGTAGGAGTACACATGGTATGAAATCATGACCTTGCTGTATGAAAGAAAACAAAGCCTTTATGCTCGTCAATGGAAAAACCATGCTATTTTGATTGTCACCGTAGATTTCTTTCAACCGATCATCCTACTCGGAGGAACAAATCTCATTTCAGAAAAGGTACAATTGAAAGGGATGAACCTCCAAAGATGATCTTAGGTACATAGTTAAAATCATTTGTATTTTCATTACCTTCATCACATTTGGACCAACAGTAAACCAACAGAAAATTCATGGCTTTGGGAAAGATCATAATTGGATAAAACGGAGCATTTTTTGGGATCATCCGTATTGGTCTAATTTGTTGGTTCTCCACATGTTGGATGTTATTCATATTGAGAAAAACTATTTTGATAATTTATTTCATACAGTTTTGGATACACCAGGTAAGACCAAAGGTACTATAAAGGAACGATTAGATCTTGCCCAAATTTGCAGGTGACCAGAACATGAACTATTTGAAAATGTCAGATCACAGAGGTTAGTGAAGCCAAAAGGAGCTTATACACTGTCTAAAGAGAGTCACTTATTATTTTGTCAATGGATTGCAAATTTGAGACTTCCATATGGCTATGCTTCCAATTTGGGAAGATGTGTTAAGAATGGTTATATTACTGGATTAAAAAGTCATGATTGTCATGTAATAATGGAAATACTTATGCCTATTGGATTCAGAGGTTTTTTGAATTCTATGATTTGGGATTCGATAATAGACATATAATATATTTTTTTTAGACATTTGTGTAGTGACAACAGACTATGATGTGCTAAGAAAACTGGAAGAAGATGTTTTTGTAATTATATGTAAAATAGATGAAATCTTTCCGCCAGCTTTCTTTGACTCAATAGAACATCTAATATTACATTTTCGACATGAAGCTAAATGTGGAGGTCCAGTACAGTTTCGATGGATGTACCAATTCAAGAGATGCATGCAGAAATTGAGGGAAAAAATATGTAATAAAGGATCAGTTGAAGACTCAATTGATGAATCTTATTTTCAAGAGGAAATTGCTTTTTTCTACTCTCATTATTTTGAATCTCAATATCCCTCAAAACACAATTGCATGGGATGAAACGAGGAGAACGTTAATGATGAAATGGATAATCAATTAAAAGTTTTTAATCATCCAAATTTTGGTTTCGGTGGAGTTCATGAATGATGGATTTCAGATGATGAACATCATAGAGCTCATACATACCTTCTGCTCAACTGTGAAGAAATGACATCATTTGTCATGTGAGTGCTTCTATCACTTATTATATAATTTATGTTCTAGTGTTTAAACATATTTTATTTATAGGTTATATGATAATCATATCAAGAAACAACTTCCATAAATTACAGCATCTTCTCTTGAAGAACGCAAAAAAAAATTTATCAAGGGTTTCAAAAACTAGTAACATAAATTATTGATGTTTTAATATCAATTCTATTTATTATTTATTATATTGATAATTTTTTTACCAATTTGTAGGTGTCTCAATATGCTGATAAAATTGGTAAGAGAATGTGTATATAGAGTAACCAACCATCCAAAATGGTTAAATCTTGTAATGCATATGTGGTGAATGGTTTTCGATTTCATACACATGCATACGGGGAATCAAAAAAACAATGAAAAGTGGAGTTTTCTTGAGAGTATCACATCACAGAGAAACTGAATTTGAATTTTATGGAATTTTGGATGATATTATTGAGTTGTGTTATCTAGGACAGAATTACATAACAATGTTTAAATGTCAGTGGTTGGATATTAAGAGAGGCTTGCATGTTCATCTGACTCATGGAATCATCGATATTAAATATAAAAGTATTCTTGCAGTAAATGAACCATTTTTACTGGATCAACAAGCACATAAAATTTATTATGCAAAGTATTGTGCTACTTCAAGAGACTTGAGCGATTGGTGGAGCATAATAAAAATGAAATCTCAAGAAAATCAATTTACTCAAAATGAATGTGGTTCTACTGAAGTGGAAGGAATTAAAAATTTTCAAGAGACTGCTCAAAATCAATCTGATTCACAAAGAGACGTGAATATCGATGATGACACCCCACAATTAAGGATCTATGGTGATGAAGATGTTAATGATGTTAGAAATGAATTCGAAAAGACAAGAGATGCTAAAACAAGAACTCATATGGATATTGATGATGCTGAGGAGGAAGATGATGAAATTGACATTGACAACTATGGAGAAGAGGATGAAGATGAACATTGACACAGTTAAATGCTGATATAATCATAACTAATATATATCGATATATAATAGTTATTTTCAACTATCTGATAAAAACAAACATTTTGTGTTTCAGATGGACCCTGAGATATTTCTTGAGTTACAGGAGGATGACCTACCGTTGGATGAGGGGGATTTTGGATCATCTGACCCTCTGCCTACTGGCAGTTCAGGGGGTATGCAGAGGGGGTACGGTCTTGCACGACTTATTATTACTGACCCTATCCCCGAGTGACATCCACATCTTGGTTTCAATCCATGAACACGAAGGTATGTTAACCTGTATATTTTAGTTATATTTCATTAATTTATTTATATATATACTAATTTTTTGATTATTTATTCATTTTTTACAGTTTTGCGCATGTAGATATTGTGTAGGGGAGCACTATCTTGCGTAATTATTTTTCTCAACCATGGATCACATGGGAACAGATTCTTGTTGATGTGCAACGCGACATGTTCCATCATTGGATGGTATGTGAATAAATAATATTTATTTGGAAATTTATTTTATTAACAACTTGATTTATAAATTATTTGTAGGGTTTATGGTATCCTATCTATGATAGCATGCGCGAAGCTATCCACATGGCATTGCAGGCTTCTATGCATGACCATTTCTGTCAGTTTTTGCACAATTTGAGAAGGAAAGCCATTAAGAAAGAAGGGGTGATAGAATTTTATGAGTCATATAGAGCCCACTGACCAGAGTACATTTCATCTCATGTTTGGTATGGATTATGTTTACACTGGTTGGGTGGTGGATTTCAGAGGAGATCTTTAGGGGACGACAGAACCGGGGGAGACAGGAGGTGACGCATCGAGGTAGTAGCCGTACATTCAGTTCGTATAGAGAGAATCTGGTAATTATATTTTTTTAAATATTATATATAACTTTAAATATAAACAGTTTCTTTTATATTTCTATAGGCAGTCGAGTATCTCAATATTACGGAGCTCGACGTTTATCGAAGGATGTACAGTGATCTAGCCACTTGATAGATTAGAGGTGATCTCCAGCGTCATGTTCTGGTTAGTATTATTTTTTTAGATTGACAATTAACTGCATATAATATTTTCACAATTTTAATTCTAAATTGAAATTGAAGGAGTCCTATGAGGCTGCGACCTCTCAAACATAGGTTGAGGGTCAGGACGAGACGACTGAGAAGACCAGTGCTCACCATTTCTATGAGGTGGCATGGATACAGGCGACTCAGTATTGCTTTGAGAAGGGCAGAGTAGTTGGTATCGGCTCTAATTTGACTTCTGGTACTTATTATGGTACTACTACCATGTTGGTGTCCATCTCGAGAGGAGCCCGTGGAGAGACATCATCTTCTGGATCACAGTATGAGGAGCAGTTGCGAGCTCAGGCAGAGCTTATAGAGACTTTGCAGAAGCAGAAAGAAGTGATGTGTCAGCGACAGCAGCAGAAGGAGCAGCATTACGAGGAGAAGATGCTTTGATGGCAGAAGTAGTAGTAGTAGTAGCATGAGGAGGAGATGCATCGATGGAAGCAGTAGCATCATGAGCAGATGGAGTACATGCGTTGTCTGACTCGTAGTTTAGGGATGGAGTTTCCTCCACCAGCTCCTCCACCTCCTCCAGAAGATGACCACCCCAGTGATTTTTTTATGTTAAAAACACTTGAATTTAACATTGTAATATGAATTATTTACATTTTCTATCTTTCATATCGGTGTAAATATTACATAATTTAATTTTTAAGATTTTTTTATTTTTTTATATTTTTTTGTGAATATTGAGAATTTTAATATTTTTTATTTTTTTATAGTTTTAATAATCGTAATATTTTTTTTACATTAATCATAATTTTGTAAAATTTTATTTTTTTAAATTAATTTATTATTTATGACGGGACCGTTTGCGACGGGGTCCCGTCGCAAATAGTCTAACTAAATATTTTTAAAAACATATTTGCGATGGGACTACTTGCCAATCGCAAATAGTTTTTGCGATGGGCCCATTGAAAAAATGTTTATGTATATATAATACATATAATCGAAGGCTTATTTCTGATGGTGATGTTTCCCTTCACAAATAAGATTTTTCGCGACGAGCCCATCGCAAATAATTGTATTTGCGACAGCATGTTCTGCAATGGGCTATTTGCGACAGGGCCCAGTCGCGAAAGCCTATTTGCGACGGGATCCTGTCGCAATTACCAAGAATTACAATAGTGATATTAGATATTCAATGAAGGACATATCAACTGTATAGGTTGATGACATGTGTGTGCAACCTTCCTTATGATATATTCTGAAAAAGAGGTTATATTACATTATAAGTGTTCATGTGTCATTTTCGATGTTGCAATATTAACTTCTTTCCCTTGGGTTCCTATAACAATTTCTAGAAATCAATCCTGGAATTTAGGAAATACTACCTAATTAAAATAAGAAAGAATCTTATAAGGTCCCACATAAGTGTTTATGTTGAGATAAATTAAATTATATTTGAATTTAATTATTGGAATAAAAATTATTCTCAAGACCAAGGAATAATTTTTTTTTTTGGAATTTCTTGATCACAAATATTTTCAAAGAAATAAGTATTTATTTATTTATAGATAATATATCTAATTACATGAATAATTAATAAATATTTAATTATAAAAACTATGAATAGAGTATATATTTTATTTATTGAATATAGAATAAATATTTAGTCATGATACTATGACTAGAATATTTATTTATGAATAGATATTTCAAAATATTTATTGGGGTATTCAATAAATCTCATTTAGTATGAGTGAACCAATATCATATCTGATGATAAATATTATTTTTCAAGCTCATAAAATAATATTTTCCATTTTATCAATTATTTCATGCCATAAAATAAAAATATTTTTATTATTATTTGGCATGTAGTTAGATGAGTTTTATTATATTATTTTAGTGTCATTTTAGATTAAAATAAAATTTTAACTTATATCATAACTCAATAAATAAATTTCTATGTTTTTTGTGTTGGGTTATCAAGAAGTGAGAATATTTTCACACAATAAATTTCTCCCAAGATTCCTCCTTCTCTCGTACTCTCAATAATAAAAAGAATAAGAGAGAATCCCCTTAATACTGAAGGAACTAGAGGAAATAACTATGAACAACACATTATTATCGATCTTCCACACTATAACAAGGTGTTTCATTAGTATTGTTTGGAGATCAAAGACCATACGTGGATTTTTTATTGGGTCTATACATTGGTTCCTCCCTATACAATGAGGGTAGTCTGAAAAGGGTTTCCAATGATCAATATCTTCCTCAATGAAATATCCAAAAAATATGAAATCTTTCTTTAGATATGATTATATAACTTATATATTTAACATGAAAAAGATCCTCTATGGGTTTTGAGATTTCTATTTCGATATTCAATGTAAAATTTCATGGATCATTGTGTTTACATATTATAAAATTGGTGAATAATCCATTAAATCAGATGAAAAATATAATGGTTATTTGACCACAGTGCACTTACACTATGTTTCAAACCTTCAAGTGGTATGAGAGTGGTGAAATTTAAATTTATAATTATTAATTTGATTTTTGTTAAATTATATGAAATAATAGTAATATTTTTCATTATTATATTATTTGTTCTTTAATATAATGTTTAATTAACATGATTTTAGTATTTTAATATAAATCATTAACAATTCATATTTTCTTAAAGACTAAGAACATATGAAGAATTATTAAATATTTCATCGAGAGGTTATAATGATTCTAACTGATATATTGGATTACACGACTTGTAGATGGAGTACACATCTTGTACCCATGTTCATTGCAACTATACATGTCACAAGATACATGACATTCTGAGAAGTTATTACATGTGGGGAATTTATTTCACATCATTTTTAGACAAAGACAACCTAGAACATTGTTTTTCATATTACACATCATGTGAAAATCATAAATTTCATGTAGTCTACATGGTATAGTGGTGAAATTCACACTAAGAATGTGGTCAAATACATAGTAATATACATCATGATACTGCTAACTTTGATAAATAAGGAATCACATGGTTTGTAGCCAACATAAATGATGTGTACCTAGCATACACTACAGGTAACTCATTAATTTTTTCATCCAAATAAAATGATGATTCATTTGGTTGGTTACACGAACACATGGAAAGTAGGACAAATAGCGTAAAGATGAAGCACACAACATGTGGTTACACATTCCAAGAACATTCCAATTGAATTAGTGGGATACATGGAAACATGGAAAGAATAACACATAGTGTGTAGATGGTTAGAACAGACTATGTAATCTAACAAACATACATGCTAAATCAATATGAGTATATACTGAATACATGGAAAGAGAGGAACATGGGGCATACCTTGATAGTATACACCATGTAATCTTCCAATAAAGGAGTTAATTAAATTAAATTAAAAAAAATAAGTTCAATATTAAATCCTAATTACATTGTTAGATCTATATGTGTTTGATAGTTTTTTAAAGGTTTTAACGAATTAATAAATTTTTAATTAATTTATTGTAATTATCAATTATTATTGTTCATACAATTTGTTTTCCATAAATTTATTTTTGATTGGTATCTCCAATATACATTGAATTTTCATTAATATAAAGAGGATTAATTATTTAATTAAGTAATTAATTAATTAATTAATTAATAATTGTATATTTATCTTAATAGTAAAGAAATAATTGGAGTGGATGATAGCTAGTATAATTTTTCATATTTGTTGCATGTGTGTGAATAATTATGATCTTTTACCTGAACTGTGTATGAGTTTGTTTTATTTAATTTAATTTATTACATCAATCTGTAATTATTTAATATTAAATAAAAAATGATGGCATGTGACTCATCCCTCCCTCTTTTATTATGTAGGAATTACATTCCCATGGTTCTTTATGAAATTCCCCTTAACAAATCATTTGGTTCCCCACACCTACTTGTTTTTTATAAACTTGTGTAATGAAAGTAATATTCCAAGGTGCATGGAGTCAGTTTTATATGGAACCGAGATGATTCTTCCCTAGGGGATTCATATAGAAAATAGTTGAATGATGTAACTCATACCAAGACTGGTAGAAGTAGTATTACCATATGGTTATAGGTTGATTTATTGTCCACTCAATAAATCAACTGTAATAAAATCTCAGGATCAGGTTATTTATTGATTTATTTATTTCTGTCTTATTCATTATTTATTTTATGGATGCATGACAATGATCACATATTTAAATGGATTAATATGAAAAGATATAATTTAAATAAATGGATTATTGATTTATGTGTTATCACCACATGGTTAATCACTTAAGTAAAATCTACTTAACATTAAATGGTAATGTAAAGGATAAAATAAGAAATAGTTAAACATAATAAATAAATCCCATCACCTAAATATTAAGTCAAACTAATCATTCTATTACTTTATTAGGAATAAAATCCATAGAACTATAAATCTGAACTACCCTAATTGACACATACACGTTTATCGTGGAGTTATTATGAATGTTTTGGGTTGAATTAACCAATTAACATCAAGAGAAGTATCCCTCACTAGACTTGATTTAACTTGGAGTCCAGTGTTTAGGATATCTAAGTAAGGGTTTTTGGATTGGGGAGTCTACTCAAAAGATCAAGAAGATTCAAACCTGTAGTTGGAAAAGACCTACCTACCTAAATACCTTTGAGTAATTGATTGATCCATCTCTTAGGTTATGTGAATGGGCATATGGATACTTTCCAAAAAAAATTATAAGAATATGGATATATTGACTTCAATGCTGAGGGCTATTGGGACTTGATAAAATAGAGGGAGACTTAAAAAAAATAAAATTCACTATGACTCACATAAATTGTAATCGAGTGAATTACTAAAAAACTTCTATTTCATAATTTTATAATTATGGAAAGTTCATTAACAACATTATCCCTATGTTCAATTTTATAGAAATACCATATCCTTACTAGTAGTAACTTATAGTAATGGTTCGCACACATGCGGGTTATGTTTCACCATGAACGGGAATATTAATGAAAGAATCATCACTGCCTAAGGTGCTAGAAAATGATTCAAGTGATGAAGAGTTATTTATCTATAATAAACACTTTAGTAATATGGTCTACATTTAGTTTTTAATGCTTTTATCAATGTATAATAAACTCCGGAAGTTACATTAATACATGGATTATTATATTATTCTTCCTCGTCTTCATGGTCAATTTCAAAAGGGATCTAGATGGTAATAGTTTGAGATATCCAAGGTGCTCTTTCAGAGTAATTTTGGAGACGGTGCACTAGATGGGTCTCACATATTAAAACTCATTGGGTACATTGAGCGCCTGTGGGTACAAGGGTTTAAATTTCCTGAATAAATGTCTGTTGGTCCCATTCTTACATCACTTCGTTATATTTTCTCTAACTCTATTGTTAATTTCACAATGAACATCATAGATAAGTATCTATTAGATATTATCACTCAAAATTTTCTAGTTAACACGGATATGAAGTGTGAAAAGCCCTATTTCCTTATGCTGATTAAAAGGAATGTCCAAGAAAATAGTTATAAGCTTAAATCATCTTTAAAAACCCTTCCATGAAGAGAAATATCAAGTGGAAATCAAGGGAACTAGATTCTATCTATTTTTCATATGGAAATAAGGGCTATTGGAAGAAAAAATGAACCTAGACAAATAAGCAAGGGGGGCTTCATGTGAATTTTTTATCAAGTACAATATATATTTGTAAAATTGTTTATTATATTAAACATGTGTCTATCATGTATGAATTCAAATAAAAGAACCATGTATATTTTGGAATATTGACCATGGGGTGTAGATCTATGAGTATCCAACTGGGCTAGACTTGCTATTCAAGATATTGTGGGATATCACCTTACATTACCGATGAGAATGATATTGGTTTTATGATATTTTAATTGTTTTCTTTTAGTTACCAAAAACATTATTTCTATATCCACACTTGATACAGATGGATTTATTTTCAAATTTGGGAACAAATATTGATTATTTTTTAAGGATGTCATATTTTATGTTAAGACACTTTTAAATAATGGTCTTAATATGTATAATTACACAAAACATGTAATGGAAATTGATAACAAAATAAGATCATGTGATGTATACAACACCCAACCATGGAATCATAGGATAAGTCATGTAAATTAAAAGTTTTTAACCAAATTACACCAAAATTAATATTTGGATTCGGTTGAATTAAAACAACTTGTTGAGTGTCATGTATGTTTACAAAGTAAAATTAATAATGTCCCATTTAGTGGAAAATGTGAAAGAGATAAGGAGCTTATATAATTACTTCATACTGATGTATATAGATCATTTTCAAGTGATTAAAGTTGTGGTTACTCAAACTCCATAACTTGGACTTGTAATATTAGTAGATATAATTATGTATACTTGATGATGTAAAAGTTGGAATCTTTTTATAAATTCAAATAATACATGATTGAATTTGAGAACCATAATGGTAAGAGGTTTAAGAAAATATAGTCAGACCATGGTAGAGAATATATTAATAAAGACATCATTGATTATTAATTAGAGTTTGATATTATATCGCAAATCACACCTCCTTATAAACCACAACTGTACTGTATAATAAAAAGTAGGAATCATACCCAATTTGACATAGTGACATCAATGATGAGTAATCCATGTCTTCTATTATCCTTTTGTTGATATGAATTGTGGATTGTAGTAGAAATACTGAACTAGGTTCTTAGTAAATTGGAAGACGATGTTACCTACCAATTAATGAGTTTAAATAAACCTATGCTGTCATAATTACATTGGTAGAGATGTGAACTATTTTTCAGGTCATCTTCAAGAAAACTTACACCCTAAGTCATAAAGTGAGCCTTTATAAAAATCCCCAAGGAAATAAGGGGTTATTACTTATACAACCCCTCAGAAAAAAAAGATAATTATATAAATACATTACATATTCAATGAGATGGATAATTTCTCTAAAAGTGATAGTGGGAGAGATATAGACTTTTATGGAATCTATGATCAAGGTAAATGAGAGTTTTTATAGGAAAAATTTACACAAATCCCTAGTTAAGATGATGTTATAGATACATAAGTAATGTGTAGGTGTACAATAAACATTAGAGAAATTTCATGATATGGTTTTCACGTAAATGAGTATGGTGACTCATTATTAGTTGATAAAAATAATCTTGTAACCAAAAAGGATGCAGTAAGTGGCACAGATGTTTCCAAATAGAAAGAATCTTTGAATTCTAAAATACACTCAATGTACCAAAAACAAGTCTGGATTTTGGTAAATCCTACATTGGATGTAAATATTGTTGGTTATAAATGGGTATTACTGAAGAAACTAGACATTGGTAGACAAGTCAATACTTATAAGGCACAAATGATTAAAAATGGTTTAAACTGTATAACATTATAGACAATAACAAAAGCATTTCACTAGTTTTTATATAGAAATACATCAGAATTCTACTTTCATTAGGGATTTCCATGACTATGAGATTTGGAAAATGGATGCCAAAACATCCTTACTTAATAAAATCCTTATGTAATATGCCTGCATGATGAAAACTAAATGTTTTGTTACTCTAAAGGATGCCAACAAGGTATATAAATTTCAAATATCTATTTATGGATTAAATCAAGCATCTAGGTCTTAGAACATTCATTTTTATGAATCCATAATTAAATTTGGATTCATAAATAATGAATGTGAGCCTTGTATTAATTAGAATTTTAGTTTGAGTGTGCTCATTTTCTTAATAGTTTATGGTAATGGCATACTAATTATTGAAAATGAGATACTTGTCCTTTAATCTATTAAATTATGGTTAAATAAATTCTTTTTTATGAAGGAAATAGGTGAAGTAGAATATATTATTGGGATCAATATCCATCGTCAATATCCAATAGGCCTCTTGAACTATGTCAAAGTACATATATTAACAAGATTAAAAAGATATTCAATATGGAACAATCCAAGAGGGGAGTTTTTTAATGTCACATGGAATTCATATTACAAGGAAAATGTGTAATTATATAAATGATTAAATGGAAATAATGGAAATGAATCCATACACATTGGTGATGGGGTCATTCATGTATGTTATGATATATATTATTCTACATGTCTCTTTTGCCTTAAGTGTGGTAGGAAGATATAAAATTGAATTATGCGGCCAACATTGGATGGAAGTCAAGACTATACTTAAGCATCTAAGGAATACTAAGGATATGTTCCTAATATATGGAGTA
Source organism: Viscum album (assembly GCA_963277665.1). NCBI lineage: Eukaryota > Viridiplantae > Streptophyta > Magnoliopsida > Santalales > Viscaceae > Viscum > Viscum album. The sequence continues at coordinate 1,013,016,711 of OY728140.1, forward strand.
GATAATGAACTAATCATTAGAGGATAAATAAATACTGTTTTCCAAACAGATCGAGGTGATATTAAATCATAGGCGGGATATATCTTCACACTTAATGAAGATTCTATGAGATATAAGAGCTCAAAGAAAGTTATGTTAATAGATTATACAATAGATTATGAATATAGTATATCTTATTTGGTAGCTAAAGAATCATTTTGGATGTATAGATTCATCCAAGATCTTGATGTGAAACCTAGCAGTAAATATCCTATAACAATCTATTGTGAGAATATTATGGTGGTGGCCCCTGCAAAGGATCCAAGGTCACATCAGTAGATGAAGAACATGCTTCAAGAATATTATATATTGATGGGTATTTCTCAAATAGTGGAATTTTTAGTGAGAAGAATACCCATAAAAGACAACATGGTAGAATCTTTTACTAAATCCTCAACTTAGAAAAAATATGACCTTTATATAAGGTCTAATGGACTTTAAGTCAAAGGAAGTTGGCTCTAGAACATGTGGGTGTCTGATGGAGTAGATTTTTTAGAACCAATTTTTTTTAATTTAGATTACATTTATATTTAAATATTCAAATATTAATAAACCATCTTATATTATACTTTTCACTATTTTTTATGACATTAATATTTTTAAGTTCTAAAGTATATATCGCAAGGATAAGGTCATATTATTTTCTTGCAATGATGATAACCTTGAAATTTTATAATGATATTCTTGAATAAAGATCCATAGTTTTATAACATACTACCAAGGGACACATTTAATTTTGACTAATAATTAGTATTACTTGTCATTATTTGAGAATTGTTCTCATGAGGTTTCCTCTCAGTAATCTCCAATACATAAGATTATCAAAATAGACCAACCTGTAAGATCTCTCCATGTTTATATGTCATCAGATATTACTATCTACAATCTTTTTTATTGTTCCTTGGTCATTAATATTGTTATTAATTGTTATCATTAATGTTTAATTTTATGTACTAACTAAAACCACCATACTATATGTTTGCAGGAAGTAGGATGTGTTGGGTTTGTCATGAGTGACATGTTATTAATGAATAATATGAGGAATGATTTTCTCCATCCAATTAATGGAAGTGTATATCTTGACACTTTGATTGAAATGGAACCATCGCATTAAATTCCATGTCTATGGTGAAATGACGTGTTTATTTTGGATAGTCAAAGAAAGATATATCATGTATACATGTTGATGAAACAAATGGATTATATTATAAGGTATGATTTCATCTGTGGTTGTCAATGTTGATACATTAAATTATATCTATTGGGTGTCTTGACACATTTAAAGAAATTAATATTGGGAATTAGACAAGCCTTATTAATGCTAATATGAAATAATCCTATCAATTCACATACTCAATGTTTTCATTAATCTCAATTAAATTCTATTGCAATTTAATTATTGGAATAAAAATTATTTTCTAGACAGGGGAATAATTTTATTCAAAATTTATTGATCACAAATATCTACATAGTAATGAATAATTATTTATTCATTTATGTTAGCCTAATTAGGTTAAATAACTTAATATTGGGTGAGTCGGGGTATGAAATATTAAAATAACAATCCCTTCAGATCATGTTTTTTCATTAAAAAACACTCTTCTATCCCATTCTCAAATAAATTCATGAACATAAATGAAATCATGCACAATAAACAACAATTTTACTTTGTTTTCCTGAATAGGTCTACGTCTAATGAAAATACAAAATAAAATTGACTATGTACCAAATCCACTAAATTTCACTATTATTACAATGTTCAGAGTGGACTAATTGTCCCTCCTAGTTTACAACCATTATTAATTTGAAATCTCACTACTCTCTCTCTACTGAAGTGTTACCTCTTATTCATTAGAATAAACTTATATTGATCACTAGAATCAATATGTTTTATACCACATTTCATGCATAATTAAGTTAAAATTTCATCCATTAGATGAATACCTCTTTTGTATAAATTTACTAGTCAATCCATTTTGGTTCAAAGGAGATTTACTTTTGTGTAAACCCTCTTTCCAACCATCACAAAAAAAGAAAAATTCTATACAAAAATATCCTTCTTTTGTGATTCTCCCAACATTCATGAATATTACTACCTTCACTAAGCTCACTAATTTCATGAATCTCACCCATTTAGAAAATATCACTCCTTTCAGGAATCCTGGATAGCCTTTATTATGCTCATGAATTTCATGATTCTCACTTGTTTTGTGATACTCCAACATTCATGATGCTCACTTCATTCATGATACTCAAAACATTCACAATGTTCCCATATATTATGAAGCTTAAATATCCTTCATGAACTGATTTTCTCTACAAAAAACATAATCATATGAAAACTATCAGGCATGAAAAATCCTTCTCAAACCACCTTCACAAATTCAGAGCCTTTTTATTCTCATTAATCTTTTCTTACATTATAATGAGGGGTGTCCTCTTATTTAAAAATTAAACCTCCCCTTTTCAAAGCTTTCAACCCCCTATAAGGCCTTTTTGGGAAGATCTTAATTATTTTTCATGAAAATCCCTACCTTCATGAAGCTTCATTGAAATTTTCCTATTCATCAATATTCTTGTAGTCATGTATCTTACCATGTTTACTTTGTGAGTAGACATCTTTCTTGAAGCTCTAAACCCTCGAGAAACATTGAACCTTCATGAATCCCTAGACCATCATGAAGCACCAAAACCTCATGAATTATATTACTTTTATATTTTTTCAAGATGAATCCCTAGAAATTCATCTTATGTGAGGCTTGAGCCGTCCTCAAAATTTTGGAATCCAAAAATTTGGAAAAAAACTGGGAAAAAACACCACCTTGTACACAATTGTTTTACCACTTCTATACCATCCATTCCTTTGTCTTGGATATTTTTTAACAAACCCTATCAACAATAACATTGGAACTCCACAACTGACCTTGACAACCTTATTTTTCAACAAACACAATCTACACAAAAACACAGGAAAGTTACCTTGAGGTATTTTCACCCAAAAATCTCCCCCATTGGGTTTGTTAAAAACTCTTCACTATTTGATATCACTTTAAAGCTTCTTACAAATTCAAAAAAAACTATTTTTTGGATTCTAAATAGCAATCAAATATTTACCCCACACACACGGTAACCCCCCATGAGCCATGATTTGGTGATGAAACAATAGTAGAATGAAAATTTCATCAATTAATCACTTAATTACTAATATAATCAAATTATTCCACCATGAACCTCATCTATTGTGATATATAACCTTTGATCAAACATCTTTAGCATCATCATATTTAAAACTCCCCTGCTTCACTATATCCCCTATCATATTCTACCCTATCTTTATCAATATATATTTTCTCCCCATTTGTTAATAAACTCAAAGGTCACTCTTTTATGGGTGTAACATTATAAAGAACACATATTTGCACGTTAGGGAAAAACACACCATACCTTGGGGAGATGGGGCACCACATCCACACATTTTAAGTGTGAGAAATTGAATCCAACAGAAATATGTTTTAGTTATTAGCAGAATGCTCCATTGAGGATTGGAAATCATATCCTTTTTATCTTGTGAAGGATATTTCATAGTTAATTCATTCAAGTCAGGTTCTCTATTTTTTGTTTCCAATTTAGATTTGGTTACCCGATGGTTAATTACATAGGGCTGAATTTCATACAATCAGTCATTTTAGGCTTGCTATTTCTAAATGGTTTCCAACAGGTTTGTTCATGGATGTGGAATCACATAATGGATCTATATCCTCAAGGGACCTACTTCCCAAAGACAGGCTCTCATTGGTATTTTTATACATGAATTCTTAATAACTCACATTGGTCTAGAGGATGGGAGGTCAGGCTCGTCACACCATTTTTGGGGAATTTTTCCCCACTTCGAAACTCTCTTATAGATTTCTGCTATGTTCATGAAGCCTTTATCAATTCCAGTGTATTATGTGGCTTACCCTATAATTAACAATCAATTATTAGCATATATTGAATTTATAATCATTTGTTTGTATCTAAGGTTATTCTTCAATAGAGTTATTTGTATGTATTCAAGTTTCACTATAAATTTTATCCCCTATGTACTAATTAGATATTATTTGGTCATTATCAAGATGATGTTATTTTTATAGCCACACATTGTGGAGCTCTAGATTTTATCATCATCCAGGGAGACGAGATTTGTAACACCCCAAGATTTTATGAAAAATATTATTTTTAATTTTATTGATGTCTTGTGTTGTACGCTACACCAAAAGGAGCTTGCACTACATGCATCCATGACTTGGCTTGCATTACACTCAATCGTGAACTTCCACGATAGCATGTGTTGTATGTAATACCGAGTTTCACTAAACAATGATATGTTATTAAAATATTATATAAACTATCCGTTATGAATAGTAATACCCACTTTTTGAAATTTTATAAATTTTTTATTTTAAAATGGACTTTATTTTTGGATTTGGAATATCAAAATTATCCTAGGGTGAATTTTTGTAATTTTTCTGAAAACATTCAATTTTTGATGAATAGTGAAAACATCGGGTTACTATTTAAAACCGACTTTTTATATAAATAATTATTTATTTTATTTAAGTTTATTTTAAGTCAAAATTGATACAAAATACCTATATAAGTATAATGTAATTCAGTGGAGTCATTTTATAATAATTTTAGACATATAAAAATTTTATTGAACTTGTCATCGTCTTTTACCCACCTGCTAGGAAAATTTGAAAATTTACATAAAACTAAATTTTACCGCTTCTGTGAGTGGAATTTCTAAAATCGGAGAGACATAGTTAATATCAAGGAGTAAAATTTGGTTTAATAAGATAAAAATAATTTTTTTTGGATAGTAACTTTTTACTTTTTTTACCACAGTTAAAAATAAATAGGTTAATTAAGGGTAAAAATGATATTAGTGTTACCCTAACACATGTCCTAATTCTATTAGATATGTTTATTTCGATGAAAAACAACCTTAGGAATAAAATATGACCATTTAGGTCCACTTAGATTAGATTATGACTTTTATTATTATTTTATTTAAAGAAGAATTAAAATTGTTAAAATCAATGTTTAATGACAAAAACATTTTTAATATAGGGTCATACATAAGATAATGTAGAGACCCTAAGCTTAACTTACATGGAAATTACATTACTTTTTCGGAATACTTAGTACATAACAAAAACACACACTCAAGGATCGTAATAGTTTAGTGTGTTTGGAAACTTGGAATATAATCTTCTAATCCTGGTGAAAGATCTTCAACATCTCCCATAAAGATCTTACTTTTTTTACCTAAAACATTTATTTATTTCTTGGGGAAAAGAAAACATAAAAGGGTGATCTCAAATTCTCAGAAAGGGTAAACAAAAGAAATATCAATCACATCATATTCATAAGAACATAACATTTTAGAAATCTTAACCTGCAAAACAGATCATAATATCATAACATTGGATAAATCCTAGTAGGGAAATGTAATCCCAATAATCATAAAATAAAACATGAAACTTTGTGTCATACACGCATAATAATAGGGAATCATTTATTATTAGTCAATACTCATTTCCAAGACTATCATAGTGGACAAAGTCCATTTCTGAACCGAGTTCATTCCTCGTTTCTGTCTTGTTTCACTGAACCGGTTTAACCTGCCGTTCCATCCATGTCTATCTCATGAGATATAAAATCTTTACTCAATGCATTGTAGGGACATATAGGTCTCACCCATCTCATAATGATACCATTCTTATGTGTGCCACAAAATCATAAACCATACATCATAGCATAACCCATGTAATAAAAATGGGAATCTTAAACATTGTGACATCATAAAACAATTCATATAAGATAAAGGAATTCATAAAAATAATTCCATCACAACATAATCAAATAAATGTAATAATAGGGATAAAAACAGAAACCTTTATTATCTTAGATGGAAAATAATTTTGATAAAACACTTGAACTCCATTCTTGAGGAAAATATCCTTTCTACTTCAAAAACACTTTTCCTTTCTTAATATGTCATACAATTCTAAACTAAAATAAGTTGATTAAAAATAAACTTGAAAATTTTTAAAGGAAGATTCTTGGAAATATTGTTTTTAAAATCCATTCATGCCGTATAATTTAAAAAAACATTATTCTCGTACTTTTGTCGGAAAAGTCAAAAAGTACCTCGTACGAAAAATGACAAAAGCTTCCTTTCATATCTTTTACTCAAAACTCACAGAAGGGTAAAATTGGATTTATACAATTTTAGTTGGATGGAAATAATATTACATATTGAGGAAACATGGATGTGGATGATAAAATACACCCTAGTAAATTTCAAAGTATAAACAATCTCGGATAAAAATGAGATTGTGATATTTCCCTTACCTTAGGTCTGATTTGCTTCGTAAGTGTCTGAACCTCCTGTATAATGATTTAAATAATGTAATTTACTTATTCCAGAATCATACTCATTGTTATGATATCATATATGGTTAACTTATGACTTTATTTTACCCGTTCTTTTGTAAATTCCATGTTAAAGAGCGTTTTGGGTAAAACCGTTTCATTTGTCGTCCGTGTTTTATCTTGTAATTATTAATATGATTACTTAGATAATGATTACTTAATTCCAGAATATAAAACATGATTTATATAATATATATTCAGAATATACATATATATAATAGATCATTAAATGGAAATAAATACATGGTTCATGGAGACGGTAGGCCGTACGTACGCATGAACGCTGTTTTCATTTCCTTATTGAGTTGAATGGAATTAAGTAGATGACATACATATATATACACATAAATAAAGTATCATTATTATGTCATATATTTCACGATTACTTATTATATATAATTTATAATCATTCATGAATGGTTAACGAGGAGAATGAATCTCATCACGTCGTGGAGACGGTAGTCCGTACGTACGCACGAGCGATGATATCGTTATCATGATCGTGGAATTGTATTGGAGTTTATGAATACTATTTCATAATTAATACCAATTTAAAATAATCATATATAGTTGTTTATTTTCACCATTATACCCATCCATGTAAGGTGGTGGTGGAAAATAGATTACACCACGGCGTGGAGACGATATTCCGTACGTACGCATGCGCGGTGATTTCATTTTCCGTAGGATGGATAGATGGAGAAATAGGGTTGTTTCATACATATAATAACATATCATTATATGATTGATACTGATGTTATTACTTCAAAATTAAACAACCTAAGAAGAAGAAGTGGAAGAAGAAATAAAGTTGAAAGAATCGGTAACGGACATTACCTCTTCTTTGAAGCACCTCTTTGAGATCTCCTTTTAGGGCACTAAAATTGGTCTTTGACGAAGACCAGAACCTCTAGGATGTATCTATGGAATTGGAGAAGGAAATTTTAAAGGGGTTGGCCGATCTTGAAGGCTCAAAGTGGTGTGAGGAAGAGAGGAAGGAGGTTCCCTTTTATAAGGGAGGAGAGGGGCACCTTTGGAATAACTAAATATATTATTTTATTATAAAGACATATTCGATTTAAAATAGATAGAAATTGATTTATTTATAATCTAAGGTGGGTATGGGTCGAAATCCTCTCATACAATAGAATTTAGACAAGTTTAGGTTCATAAGTTAACCTTATCATTTATATTTAACTTTAAGTTAAATAATTTTACTTTTATCGTATCTTTTTGTGTTCTTACACTATAAGGTTAATAAACTTACTATAACAAGACAAACTAACCCAAAGTTGTTTATTATTAATATATATAACCTTATCTAAGTCATTTGGCCGAACATTATATTTTTAGGAGTAAAATAACAATTAATAATATAATATTTGTTTTAAAAACTATTTTATGTCAATTTTCACACTATTTAGTAATTGATTTTTGTGAAACTCATAACAGAATTATTAGTTAGAAAAAGGTTAATTAAATCAATCCTAACATGTCATATTAACTCATAAAATTATTGTAATTCTTAAAAAGTCTCAAATTATATTTATTTTGGTATTTATAACATCAATTATGTCAATATTGTATTAATAAGATAATTATTGCATCATCGTTGTGTCATAAATAAATTAACTTATTTAAAGTCTAAAAATTAAAAATAAAATATCATTATGTTGGAAATCCTTTTATCTTTCTAATTAATATATATAGTCGAATTTATCTTATGTATAACCCTATATTAAAAATGATATACTTATTAAACTTTGATTTTAACTATTTTAACCATTCTTTAAATAAATTAATAATAAATATCTTAATCTAATCCAAGTGGGCCTAAATGGTCATATTTTATTCCTAAGGTTGTTTTTGGTAGAATTAAACTTATACAATAGAATTAGGACATGTGTTAGGGTACTAATAATATTAGTTTTACCCTTAAATACCCTATTTACTTTTAACCGTGGTAAAAAAAAGAAAAAAGTTACTATTCACCAAAAATTATTTTCATCTCATTGATCTACATTTTACTTACTGACATCAACCGTGTGTCTCAGATTTTTGAAATTCCACTCATAGAAGCGGTAAAATTAAGTTTTATGAAAAATTCATTTTTCTTAACTACCACTTAGTGGTTTCACTATTCATCAAAAAATGAAAGTTTCCAGAAAAATACTAAAAATTAGGCCTAAGCTATATTTGATATTATGAACTCAAAAATGATGTCTATTTTACCAAATTCAAAACATCTCAGTTTCATTAATTAATTTAAAAATTAATTCCCGTCGTCAAAACAAATAGCGTCTTCTTAAGAGATAATAACTATCAAAAGATTGACACTTGTTTATGTCTGGTTTAAATGTGAAATTACATCCAATAACCAACATTGTATTAAATTGTAAAAATATATTCTAAATATACTTTAAAACCACTCAAATTAATAATTTATCACAATTAATTATTTCTATTAAAATGGTTGTTTTTAATTAAAATTTAGTAATTCTCACTATTCATCAGAAAATGAAAGTTATCCGAAAAGTACCAAAATTTCACCCTAAGATAATTTCGATATTCCGAATCCAAAAATGAAGTCCATTTTAAAAGAAAAAATTTATAAAATTTCAAAAAAAGGGTATTACTATTCATAACGGCTAGTTCATAATAATTTTATAATAATATCTCTTTTAGTGAAACTCGGTATTTCTTACTACACACGCTATCGAGGAAGGTCGCAATTGCGTGTAATGAAAGGCAAGTCAAATATGCGTGTTGTGTAAGTTCCTTTTGGTGTAGCGTACAACACTAGACATTAATAAAATTTAAAAAAGAATATTTTTCATAAAATCTCGGGGTGTTACATTCTACCCCCCTAAAAATGAATTTCTCCCTCGAAATTCGTCGGGGTTATAAATGGTTTACTACTCGAAAGTTTCTTTAATAGAAACCCACATTGTAAAAAAGAATACCGAAACCAATCTTTAAAAACAAAAGTATGAAATGTAACGGTTACCCAAATAAACTAACCACTGGGTTTCCACATAGGTGAAAATATGGATATGGAAGAGAAATCTAACCATCATGTTCTGATGGAGAGTGGTAGAGAACATGGCTATGGAAAAGCCAGCAATCACAAAGCCATAAATTTGTGAAGATATAAGGTACCATCTGATTTATCAGATATAAGAGCACTAGGACAACATTTTTGGTTTTGAAGATCATTTCCCTAAAGTTGACGAATTTGAATTAGAATAAATACTTACTTTATTTTGGTACAATCTCACTGTTGTTCGTGCTTTGAACAATTTCCACTTCATCTCTTAAAGAAATTAAGTTTAATTTGTTATTCATGAAGTGTTAATAGATCATGTGATAGAATGATGGGTTATTCCATCTGTTTCAAACAAAAGGTTAGAAAAAGTTATCAAATATACATAAGTCCATCTATGGTGAGGTTAATCGTATACGATTCCAAAAATGAACTTATACTTCATATATCATACCGCTTAATAAAATAAAACTTATTTCTACTAACAAGGGACTTCCTATAGGCCAGTGGTAGGCGATAAAGGTCAGTCGCACTTCAGTTGTGGGTTCGATTCCCATAGCCTTGTCCGACGCGATGGGTTGTCGCCCATCCTGCAGGTTGTCCTTTTTCTAAAGCTATATTACTATAACATCCCATCAATAATTTCGAAAAATTTCTTTTCTTAAACAATACTAACTTATATCCAACATAATCCATTCCAATTTTTAAGCTTTTCTAAAATACTTCGGTCTAAGCTCATAGTATAAAAATTATTACTTGAAATGTCACATAACAATCACGTGAATGTCATCATTTATCCCCCATATATCATAAGATATATCTTGTTGGTAAAATTACAAACATGTGAATACCTTAATCATGTATACCCATTGAACCTTAGTGAAAACATGAATGCAGATAAAAGTTAACACTTTCCACAAACCGAAATCCTCAAAATTCTATATACTCAAACCATGATACCACTTAGTCCTTATATCAATCATGAGCTCACGAATACAATCAAACATCTCATTATCTTCTTATCCCTTCATTATGCGCATATCATCTTCTTACCAAAAATATCTCAATCACTTTACATGGTTACCGGTACCATAAAATTATTGAAAACCACAATAGACCAATACATAAATATTCCAATATTACACGATACTATATACAACATTATTTTGGAATCCCATTACATAAACACTTAATCATTCCACCACATCGTTGTCATATTCAACATCGCCAATAGTGATTGCATGTGACTTCCTTTTGTCCTTTTCCTTAAGTGGTTTCTCTTGTCGATCATCATTAACCCTTGTATTAGGGAATTGATTAGCATAATGCCCCATTTCATTGCACTTGAAGCATTGAAGTGTTGTTTGTGCATTCTCTGCAGTCTTTTCTTTATTCACACCATTAGCAACCCTTTTTCCATTACTTCGACACTCAGCTGCTCAATGACCTTCTTTTCCACACTTAAAACATTTTCTAGTCCCTTTAAGAAAATCTCCACCATGCTTCATTCCACACTTTGAGCATAAGGAAACATTCATCTTCTTTTCACCATTATTCTGATATTTCTCCTTGAATTCCATCTTTTGTTTCTTGTCAAAACCATGAGATTAATATGTAACACCAACTTCCATTTCTACCTTAATATCATAGCGCACAATTTCTTCATAGCTACTGAAGTCTCTTATAGCTAATTCACTTCGAAGATTTGTTTTTAAGCCACTGAAGAATCGATCAACATTACTTTCAGGTTGGATGATAAAGCCAGATGCATACCTTGAAAGCCTTGTAAAATTCGCTTTGTATACACCAACAGATTCATCGTCCTTTTTCTTTAGTTCAAAAAACTCCTTCTCCATCTTTGTTCGAATAATACGAGGGAAGTACTTATTAAAAAATAAGTTCTTGAACTCGTCCAATTCCATGGACTCAATTTTATCTCTTGGCGTCGTATTCTTGATAAAATTCCACCATTGGTCAGCTTCACCTTCCAAACGATATACTGCTAAGATGACTTTATCATGTTCAGAACATTGAAGAACTGAAAATATCTTTTCAGTGGTACTGATCCATTGTTCAGAAACAAGTGTATCAGAACACCCACTGAAAGAAGGTGGATGTTGCCTCGTGAAGGACTCAATAGAATATTGTTCCTTTCTCTACTCATTTGGAAGTCCAGAATGATTCATAGCTTTTGTAAGTATAGCAATAAGATTTTTCACTCCATCTCCCATAACATTTTTTTGTTCAGGAGGACAATTATTGCATTGTCCATTGCATTGATCAACACGGTTCCTTCGAGTTCCAACCATCGTCTAAAACCCAAAAAGATTTGTGTGAGAGGCAAAAATCATGCTAGGGAAAACAACATAATAAAGGGGGAGTACCTTCAATATCTAACATCTTAGGTTACCATAATTCTAGTATTATAACCTATACTTATACTTAACCTTAGGGATGTCCTTAGACATACCTTATAAATATCTCTAGGGATCTCACTAAAGTTCTCGCATCCTAGTTTCCAAAGGTTGACCAAACCTTTCCTCTGATACCAACTGTAGAGACCCTAAGCTTAACATACATGGACATTACATTACTTTTTCAGAATACTTAGTGCATAACAAAAACACACACACAAGGACCGTAATAGTTTAGTGTCTTTGGAAACTTGGAATATAATCTACTAATCGTGGTGAAAGATCTTCAACATCTCCTATAAAGATCTTCCTTTTTTTACCTAAAACCTTTCTTTATTTCCTGGGGAGAAGAAAACATAAAAGGGTGTTCTCAAATGCTCAGTAAGGGTAAACAAAAGAAATATCAATCACATCATATTCATAAGAACATAACATTTTGGAAATCTTAACATGAAAAACAGATCATAATATCATAACATGGGATAAATCATAGTAGGGAAATGTAATCCCAATAATCATAACAAAAAACATGAAACTTTGTGGCATACACACATAATCATAGATAATCATTTCTTATTAGTAAAGACTCATTTCGAAGACTATCTTAGTGGACAAAGTCCATTTCTGAACCGAGTTCATTCCTCGTTTCAGTCCTGCTTCACTGAACCGGTTTAACATGCCGTTCCAGTAATGTCTGTCTCATGAGATATAAAATCTTTACCCAATGCATTGGAGGGAGATATAGGTCCCACCCATCTCATAATGATACCATTCTTATGTGTGCCACAAAATCATAAACCATACATCATAGCATAACCCATGTAATAAAAATGGGAATCTTAAACATCATGACATCATAAAAAAATTCATATAAGATAAAGGAATTCATAGAAATAATTTCATCATAACATAATCAAATAAATGTAATAATAGGGATAAAAACAGAACCCTTTATTATCTTATATGGAAAATAATTTTGATAAAACACTTGAACTCCATTCTTGAGGAAAATATCCTTTCTACTTCAAAAACACTTTTCCTTTCTTAATATGTCATACAATTCTAAACTAAAAGAAGTTGATTAAAAATAAACTTGAAAAATTGTAAATGAATATTCTTGGAAATATTGTTTTAAAAATCTATTCATGCTGTATAAGTTAAAAAAACATTCTTCTTGTACTTTTGTCGGAAAAGTCAAATAGTACCTCGTATGAAAAACGATAAAAGATTCCTTTCATATCTTTTACTAAAAACTCACCGAAGGGTAAAATTGGATTTAAACAATTTTAGGTGGATGTAAATAATATTACATATTTAGGAAACATGGATGTGGATGATAAAATACACCCCAGTAAATTTCAAAATATAAACAATCTCTGATAAAAATGAGACTGTGATATTTCCCTTACCTTAGGTCCGTTTTTCTTCGTAAGTGTCTGGTCCTCCTGTATAATTATTTAAATAATTCCATTAACTTATTATAGAATCATACTCATTGTTATGATATCATATATGGTTCACTTATGACTTTATTTTAGCCGTTCTTTTTTAAATTCCATGTTAAAGAGCGTTTTGCGTAAAATCATTTTATTTGTCGTCCGTGTTTTGACTTGTAATTATTCATTTGATTACTTAGATCATGATTACTTAATTACAGAATATAAAACATCATTTATATAATATGTATTCAGAATATACATATATATAATAGATCAGTAAATGGAAATAAATACACCATTCATGGAGATGGTAGGTCGTACGTACGCATGAACGTTGTTTTCATTTCCTTATTGAGTTGAATGGAATTAAGTAGATGACATACATATATATACACATAAATCCAGTATCATTATTATGTCATATATTTCGTGATTACTTATTATATATACCTTATAATCATTCATTAATGGTTAACGTGGAGAATGAATCTCATCACGTCGTGGAGACGGTAGTTCGTACGTACGCACAAGCAATTATATCATTCTCATGATCGTGGAATTGTATTGGAGTGTATGAATACTATTTCAGAATTAATACCACATTAAAATAATCATATATGGTTGTTTATTTTCACCATTATACCCATCCATGTAAGGTGGTGGTGGAAAATAGATTACACCACGGCGTGGAGACGGTATTCCATACATACGCACGCGCGGTGATTTCGTTTTCTATAGGATGGATAGATTGTGAAATAGGGCTGTTTCATACTTATAATAACATATTAGTATATGAGTGATACTGATGTTATTACTTCAAAATGAAACAACCTAAGAAGAAGAAGTGGAAGAAGAAATAAAGTTGAATGAATCGGTAACAGACATTACCTCTTCTTTGAAGTGCCTCATTGATATCTCCTTTTAGGGCACTAAAATTGGTTTTTGAGGAAGACCAGAACATCTAGGATGTTTCTAGGGAAGTGGAGAAGATAATTTGGCATGGTTTGGCCGATATTGAAGGCTCAAAGTGGTGTGAGGAAGAGAGGGAGGAGGTGCCCTTTTATAAGAGAGGAGAGGGACACCTTTGGAATAACTAAAAATATTATTTTATTATAAAGCGAAATTCGGTTTTAAATAGCTCCAAATTTATTAATTTCTAATCTAAGGTGGGGATGGGTCGCAATCCTCTCATCCAATATAATTTAGACAAGTTTAGGTTCCTATTTTAACCTTATAATTTATATTTAACTTTAAGTTAGTTAATTTTACTTTTATCGTGTCTTTTTGTGTTCTTACACTATAAGGTTAATAAACATACTATAACAAGAAAAACGAACCCCAAGATGTTTATTATTAATATATATAACCTTATCTAAGTCATTTGGATGAACATTATATTTTTAGGAGTAAAATAACAATTAATTATATAATATTTTTTAAAAAAACTATTTTATTTCAATTTTGACACTATTTAATAATTGATTTTTTTGAAAATCATAACAGAATGATTAGTTCGAAAAAAGTTAATTAAATCGATACTAACATGTCATATTAACCTAGAAAATTAGTTTAATTCATAAAAAGGCTCAAATTATATTTATTTGGGTATTTATAACATCAATTATCTCAATATTTTATTAATAAGATAATTACTGCATCATCTTTGTCTCATAAATAAATTAACTTATTTAAAGTCTAAAAATTACATATAAACTACCATTATGTATGAAATCTTTTTAGCTTTCTAATTAATATTTATAGTCGAATTTATCTTATTTATAACCCTATATTAAAAATGATATACTTATTAAACTTTGATTTTAACTATTCTAACCCTTCTTTAAATAAATTAATAATAAATATCCTAATCTAATCCAAGTGGACCTAAATGGTCATATTTTATTCCTAAGGTTGTTTTGGGTCGAATTACACTTATTCAATAGAATTAAGACATGTTTTAGGGTAATAATAATATCATTTTTACATTTAATTACCCTATTTACTTTTAACCGTGGTAAAAAAAGTAAAAAATTACTATTCACCAAAAATTATTTTCATCTCATTGAACCACATTTTACTTACTGACATCAATAGTGTCTCTCGGATTTTTGAAATTCCACTCACAAAAGCAGTAAAATTAAGTTTTATGAAAAATTCATTTTTCTTAACTACCACTTAGTGGTTTCACTATTCATCAAAAAATGAAAGTTTCCAGAAAATACTAAAAATTAGGCCTAAGCTATATTTGATATTATGAACTCAAAAATGATGTTGATTTTACCAAATTCAAAACATATCAGTTGCATTAATTAATTTAAAAATTAATTCTCGTCGTCAAAACAAATAGGGTGTTCTTAACAGATAATAACTATTAAAAGTTTGACACTTGTTTATGTCTGGATTAAATGTGAAATTACATCCAATAACCAACATTGTATTAAATTTTAAAAATATATTCTAAATATACTTTAATACCACTCAAATTAATAATTTATCACTATTAATTATTTCTATTAAAAAGGTTGTTTTTAATTAAAATTTAGTAATTTTCACTATTCATCGGAAAATGAAAGTTATCTGAAAAGTACCAAAATTTCACCCTAAACTAATTTCGATATTCTGAATCCAAAAATGAAGTCCATTTTAAAAGATAAATTTATAAAATTTCAAAAAGTGGGTATTACTATTCATAACGGCAAGTTCATAATAATATTATAATAATATCTCTTTTAGTGAAACTCGGTATTGCTTACTACACACGCTATCGAGGAAGGTCGTGATTGTGTGTAATGCAAGGCAAGTCAAGGATGCATGTTGTGCAAGCTCCTTTTGGTGTAGCGTACAACACAAGACATTAATAAAATTAAAAAAAAAATCATAAAATCTCAGGGTGTTACAGATAAATTCGACTATAAATATTCATTAGAAAGATAAAAAAGATTTCATACGTAATGGCATTTTATTTATAATTTTTAGACATTAAATAATTAAATTTATTTATGACACAATCATGATGAAATAATTACCTTATTAATGAATTATTAACATAATTGATGTCATAAATACCCAAATAAATGTAATTTGAGACTTTTTATGATTCCACTATTTTTTAAGTTAATATGGAAGGTTTTTATTGATTTAATTAACATTGTTTGAACTGATAATTCTGTTATAATTTTCACAAAAATCAATTACCAAATAGTGTCAAAATTGACATTAAATATTTTTTAAAAGAAATATTATATTATTAATTTTTATTTTTTTCCTAAAAATATAAGGTTCAGTAAAATGACTTATATAATGATATATGTATTAATAATGAACCACTTGGGGTTCGTTTGGCTTTTTATAGTAAGTTTATTAACCATATAGTGTATGAAAACAAGAAGACACGGTAAAAGTTAAATTATTTAACTTAGTGTTAAATCAAAATGATAAGGTTAAAATAGTGACCTAAATTTGTCTAAAACCTATTGGTTGAGAGGATTTCAACCCATCCCCACTTTAGCTTCGAAATAAATTAATTTGGAGCTATTATAAACCTAATATGACTATTATAAAATAATATTTTAAGTTTTTTCAAAAGTGCTCCTCTCCTCCCTTATAAAAAGGACACCCCTTCCCTCTTCTCTTCACACCCTTTTGAGCCTTGAAGCTCGTCCAACCCCTTCCAATTCCTATTCTCAACCTCTCTATTTATATCATAGTGGTTCTGGTCTTCTCAAAAGAACAACTCTAGTTCCCTAAGAAGAAGTTTAAAGGAGGTGCGTCGAGGAAGAGGTGGTTCAGATACAAATGAAGCATATCGGACATAAGGTAAGGGATAACTTTTCCAATGTCATTTATATCCGATATTGTTTATTCATAAGTATTTACTGGGGTTATATTTATCATTCATGTACCTATTTTTTAAAAATGCTTTCATATATGTTTAATGTCCTTTTTACCCATTTTTGAATATTACTACACGGTATTTAAAGAATCTTTATTTTGTTTACCATACGAGGTACTTTTTTGACTTTTCCGACAAAAGTACGAGAAGAATGTTTTTTTTAAAATTATATGGCATGAACGGATTTTTATGGTTTTGTAATGCCTTATTTTCATAAATAATACTCAACAATATTTCATGACTATTTTCAACAAAATCCTTTTCATTTAAAATTACATGGAATTTTGTGAAAAGAAAATTATTTTGAAGAAAGGGGGATATTTTCCTCAATAATTCATTTCAAGTGTTTTATCAAAACCATTTTCCATCTAAGATTACATTATTTCATATGTGTATGTTTAAATTATAATGTCTCTATGATTTACATTGTTTCACTTTTCTTATGATGAAATGATATCCATTTTTTTGTATGGATTATGTTATGATTGGATGATGTTTATGAAACCCATTTTAAACTTTGGGTAATGATGAATGATTTATGTTCATGTTGTGGAACAAGTAAGAATAATTTCATTATGAGATGGGTGGGACCTATATCTCACTCTAATGCATTGGGTAAATATTTATATCTCATGAGATAGACATGGCTGGAACGGTAAGTTAATCCAGTTCAGTGTTACAGGACTGAAATGAGGAGTGAACTCGATTCAGAAAGGGACTTTTTCCACTAAGATGCTCTTGGAAATAATTCATTGACTAATATGGAAATCATATCATGTGCGTAATGGTTTTGCCACAATTACATGGTTTCTTACCATGATATTTTATCATGATTAATGTTCCATTATGATATATGCCTTACGTACTTCAATGATTTATGTCTTTGCTCAAGATTTTGATGTTTCGATTTTATGTTCATGTTTTTGCATTCAAATGTTTATGGATTGTTTTATGTTATCTATGTTTACCATTACTGGGAATTTGAGCTCACCCTTTTTTTATGTTTTCTTTTCCCCAGGATTTAAAGAAAGGTTTTAGGTAAGAAAATAAAAGGGGGAGATCATTATGGGAGATTTTGAAGATCTTTCACTGTGATTAGAATATTATGTTACATGTTTTCAAATACACTAAACTATTACGGTCTTTTGGTGTCTATTTTTGTTATGTATTAATTATTCTGAAAAAGTAATGTAATTTCCATGTACATCAAGATTTAGGTCTCTCCAGTTGGTATCAAATGAATGGTTTAGTTAACCTTTGGAAACTAGGATGTGAAAACTTTAGTGAGATCCCTAGAGATATTTCTAAGGTGTGTCTAGGGATGTCCCTAAGGATAAGTATAAGTGTAGGTTATAGTCTTGGAATTATGGTAATGATATTAGAATTAAACCTAAGATGTTAGATATCGAAGGTACTCCCCCTTTATTATGTTGTTTTCCCTAGCATGATTTTTGCCTCTCACACTATTCTTTTTTGGTTTTAGACGATGGCTGGAACCCGAAGGAGCCGTGTTGATCAATGTAATGGATGATGCAATGATTGTCCTCTTGAATAGACCAATTTTATGGGATATGGAGTGAAAAAATCTTATTGTAATAATTACACAAGTTATGAATCATTTTGGACTTCCAAATGAGAAGAGAAAGGAACAATATTCTATTGAGTCCTTCCTGAGGCAACGTCCACCTTATTTCAGTGGGTCTTCTGATCAACTTGTTGCTGAACAATGGATTAGTAACATTGAAAAGATATTTTCCATACTTTGCTATTTAGAACATGAAAAAGTCATTCTGGCTATTTACCGTTTAGAAGGTGAAGCAGATCAATGGTGGACTCTAATTAAGAATACGAGGCACTGAGATGAAATTGAATCCATGGAATGGGATGAGTTCAAGAACTTATTTTTTAATATGTAATTCCCTCGAATTCTTCGAACAAATATGGAAAAGGATTTCCTTGAGCTTAAGGAAAGGGATGATGAATCTGTTGGTATATACGAAGCAAATTTTACAAGGATTTCAAGGTATGAATCTTGCTTTATCATCCAACCTGAAAGTAAAGTTGATCGATTCTTCAATGGCTTAAAACCAAGTCTTCGAAGGGAATTATCAATAAGAGACTTCAGTAGCTATGATTAAATTGTGTGCTGTGATATCAAGGTAGAAATGGAAGTTGGTGTTACATATCCATCTCATGGTTTTGACAAGAAATGAAAGATGAAGTTTAAGGAGAAATCTCAAAATAATGGTAAAAAGAAGATAAATGTTTCTTTATGCTCAAAGTGTGGAATGAAGCATGGTGGACATTGTCTTAAAGGGACTAGAAAATGTTTTAAGTGTGGAAAAGAAGGTCATCGAGCAGGTGAGTGTTGAATTAATGGAAAAAGTGTTGCTAATGATGTGAATAAAGAAAAGACTACAGAGAACGCACCACCAACACTTCAATGATTCAAGTGCAAGGAAATGGGGCATTATGCTAATCAATTCCCTAATCCAAGGGTTAATGGTGATCGACATGAGCAACCTCTTAAGGCAAAGGACAACAGGAAGTTACATGTGATCACTATTAGCAATGTTGAGTATGACAACAATGTGGTGGAATTATTATGTGTTTATGTAAAGGGATTCCAAAATAATGTTGTGGAATCTCATTTATAGTATTGTGGAACATTAGAATATCTATGTAATGGTTTATTGTGGTTTTTGATAACTATATGGTACCGGTAACCATGAAAAGTGATTCAAATATTTTGGAAAGTTGATGATATGCACATAATGAATGGATAAGAGGAAAATTAAATGTTTGATAGTATTCATGAGCTCATGACTGATATAAGGACAAGGTTATATCATGGTTTGAGTGTATAGAATTTTTGGATTTTGGAAAGAGTTATCTTTTGATAGTGTTCATGTTTTAACTAAGGTTCCATGGGTATTAATTTTTCAAGAGAATACATGATTAAGGTACTCACATGATTGGAATGTGACCCACAAGATATATGAGGGAGAAATGATGGTATTCACGTGCTTGTTATATGACCTTTCAACTAATAATTTTCTTTATACAATGAGTTTGGATAGATATATAAGCCTAATGATTGGAATGGTGTATGTTGGACATAAGTCAGTATTGTTTAAGGCTAGAATTTGTTTTCGATATAATTAATGGAATGTTATAATAATGTAGTTTTAGAAAAAGGACAACCTGCAGGACGGGCGACAACCCGTCACGTCAGACAAGGCTGTAGGAATCAACCAAAGTGAGACAGGCCTTTATCACCTACCACTGGCCTACAGGAAGTCCATGGTTAGTAGAAAATAGTTTTATTAAGTACTACGATAGATGAAGTATAATTCCATTTTTAGGATCATATATTATTAACCTCACCATAGATGGACTTATGTATATTTGATAACTTTTTCTAACCTTTTGTTTGAGACATATGGAATGACCCATCATTATATCACATGATCTGCTAACACTTCACGAATTAAAATTCAACTTCATTTCTTTAAGAGATGAAGTGGAAAATGTTGAAGGCACGAACAACAGTGAAATAAAGTAAGTTTTTCTTCTAATTCAAATTCTTCTTCTTTTGGGAAATCATCTTGAAAACCCTAAATGTTGTCCTAGTGCCCTTATATCCGATGAATCAGATGGTACCTTAGATCATCACAAATTTATGGGTTTGTAATTGTTGGCTTTTTCATAGCCATTTCCGCTACCACTCTTCATCAGAACATGATGGTTAGATTTTTCTTCAATATCCATATTTTCAACTATGTTCTCCTATGTGGAAATCCAGTGATTAGTTAATTTGGGAAACCATTACATTTCATAATTTAGTTTTTAATGTTTAGTTTTGGTATTCCTTTTTATGATGTGAGTTACTATTAATGAAAATTTCAAGCAGTAAACCATTTATAACCCCGACGAATTTTGAGGGTGATATTTATTTTAAGGGGGTAGAATAAAACACCCCAAGATTTTATGAAAAATATTATTTTTAATTTGATTGATGTCTTGTGTTGTACGCTACACCAAAAAGATCTTTCACTACACGCATCCCTAACGTGGCTTGCATTACACACAATCGCGACCTTCCATAATAGCGTGTGTTGTATGCAATACCGAGTTTCACTAAACAACGATATGTTATTAAAATATTATATAAACTAGCCATTAAGAATAGTAATACCCACTTTTTGAAATTTTATAAATTTTATCTTTCAAAATTGAATTCATTTTTGGATTCGGAAGATCGAAATTAGACTAGGGTGAATTTTTGGTATTTTTCTGAAAACTATCAATTTTTGCTGAATAGTGAAAACACTGGGTTACTATTTAAAAACCGAATTTTTTATATAAATAATTATATAGTTTATTTAAATTTATTTTAGGTCAAAATTGATACATAATACCTATATAAGTTTAATGTAATTCATTGGAGTCATTTTATAAAAAATTTAGACATATAAAAATTTTATTGAACTTTTCGCCGTCTTTTACCCACCTCCTATGAGATTTTAAAAATTTACATAAAACTAAACTTTACCGGTTCTGTGAGTGGAATTTTGAAAATCCGAGAAACACAGTTAATATCAAGGAGTAAAATGTGGTTCAATAAGATAAAAATAATTTTCGATGAATAGTAACTTTTCACTTTTTTTACCACGGTTAAAAGTAAATAGGGTAATTAAGGGTAAAAATGATATTATTATTGCACTAACATATGTAAAAATTATATTTAATAAGTTTAATTCGACCAAAAACAACCTTTGGAATAAAATATGTCCATTTAGGTCAACTTGGATTAGATTAGGACATTTATTATTATTTTATTTAAAGAAGAATTAAAATAGATAAAATCAAAGTTTAATAACTAAAACATTTTTATATAGGGATATACATAAGATAAATTTGACTATAAATATTAATTATAAAGATAAAAAGATTTAATACATAATGGTATTTTATTTATAATTTTTAGACATTAAATAATATAATTTATTTATGACACAATGATGATGCAGTAATTACCTTATTAATGAAATATTACATAATTGATGTTATAAATACCCAAATAAATGTAATTTGAGACTTTTTATGAATTACACTAATTTTTTAAGTTAATATGACAGGTTAGTATTGATTTACTTAATATTCTTGGAACTAATCATTCTTTTATGATTTTCACAAAAATCAATTACCAAATAGTGTCAAAATTGACATAAAATAGTTTTTAAAACAAATATTTTATTATTAATTGTTATATTTTCCCTAAAAATATAAGGTTCGGCCAAATGACTTATATAATGATATATATATTAATAATAAACCACATGGGGTTCGTTTGTCTTGTTATAGTAAGTTTATTAACCATATATTGTAAGAAAACAAGAAGACGCGATAAAAGTTAAATTATTTAACTTAGTGTTAAATCTAAATGATAAGGTTAAAATAGTAACCTAAACTTGTCTAAAACCTATTTTTTGAGATTATTTATACCCATCCCCACTTTAACTTCGAAATAAATTAATTATGAGATATTATAAACCGAATATGGATTTATTATAAAATAATAGTTTAAGTTTTTCCAAAAGTGCCCCTCTCCTCCCTTATAAAAAGGGAACCCCTTCCCTCTTCTCTTCACACCCTTTTGAGCCTTGAAGCTCATCCAACCCCTGAAAATTACTCTTATAAACCTCTATAGTTATATCATAGATGTTATAGTATTCTCAAAAGACCAACTCTAGTGACCTAAGAAGAAGTTTAAAGGTAGTGCGTCGAGGAAGAGAATGTTCATATACATACGAAGCATATCGGACATAAGGTAAGGGATAACTTTTCCAATCTCGTTTGTATCTGATAATGCTTATTCGTAAGTATTTACTGGGGTTATATTTATCATTCATGTCCCTATTTTCTAAAAATTGTTTCATGTATGTTTAAAGTCGTTTTTACCCATTTTTGAATTTTACTACATGGTATTTAAAGAATCTTTCTTTTTTTTACCATACGAGGTACTTTTTTAAAATTTCCATCAAAATTATGAGAAGAATGTTTTTTTTAATTATATGGCATGAACGGAGTTTTATAGTTTTGTAACGCCTTATTTTCATAAAGCATACTCAACAAGATTTCATGAATATTTTCAACAAAATCCTTTTCTTTTAAAATTGCATGGCATTTTGTGAAAAGAAAATGATTTTGAAGAATAAATGATATTTTCCTCAAGAATTCATTTGATGTGTTTTATCAAAACCATTTTCCATCTAAGATGACATTATTTCATATGTGTATGTTTCAAGTATAATGTCTCAAGGATTTACATTGTTTCACTTTTCTTATGATGAAATGATATCCATTTTTTTGTATGGATTATGATATGATGGGATGATGTTTATAAAACCCATTTTATACTTTGGGTAATGATGAATGATTTATGTTCATGTTGTGGCACAAGTAAGAATGATTTCATTATGAGATGGGTGGGACCTATATCTCCCTCCAATGCATTGGGTAAAGATTTATATCTCATGAGATAGACATGGCTGGAACGGTAAGTTAATCTGGTTCAGTGTTACTGGACTGAAACGAGGAGTAATCTCGATTTAGAAAGGGACTTTGTCCACTAATATGGTCTTGGCAACAATTCCTTGACTACTATGGAAATCATATCATGTTATTAAAGGATTTCCACAATTACATGGTTTCTCCCCATGCTATTTTGTCATGATTGATGTTCCATTATGATATATTCCTTACGTACTTCCAAGATTTATGTCTTTGATCAATATTTTGATGTTTATATTTAATGTTCATGTTTTTTCATTCAAATTTTTATGGATTGTTTTATGTTCTCTATGTTTACCCTTACTGGGCATTTGAGCTCACCCTTCTTTTATGTTTTCTTTTCCCTATGATTTAAATAAAGGTTTTAAGTAAGAAAATAAAAGGGGAAGATCTTCATGGGAGATGTTGAAGATCTTTCACTATGATTAGAATATTATGTTCCAAGTTTCCAAAGAAACTAAACTATTACGGTCCTCTGGTGTCTGTTTTTTTATGTATTAAGTATTCTACAAAAGTAATGTAATATCCATGTAGGTCAAGATTTGGGTCTCTACAAGATTTGTTATGGTGTTCGAATTGGACCTAATTGATGGGATTCCTACATATCCATGTGAAAGGAATTAGAACCCAAATATGTTTATTCTACATAATAGGGAACACGATACCTTTTATGGTCATGTTATTAGAACAAAACTATGAAGATTAGCTTCATGGGGCTAGAATGTCTAGGTGGAAGGTTCCTAGTCAAATTTTGGTTTGGGACTTATGTCAAAGCATCCCATGGAAGATGCAAGGAATATGAGTTTCCATGTTTAATTAGACCCTACTGGGAATGTGTCTAAGAGAAAATAGTGTATACTTAGGGTATTGTTTTTGATCCTCAAGGAGGCTTCCTACGTATCTCATTCAGATGGGAATCAATTCCCACATATTTCAGTTGTTTGTCACATAGGGGAGTATCATCTATTGATATGATTAAGTTGGGGATTATTTCTAAAAATGATAACTGGATGAATGAATTTGAGGCTATGAAAAATGTATTGACTCATAGAGGTTTGTGAGTTTGGTTGGGGGATTACTCCTAAGGGTGATGCTCGGATTTTTTAAATTTTAGTTAGGAATTACTCCTGAGAAGAGTTCCCAATTATTTTCTCAAGGGGGCTTGCTCTCGAAGAGGATGCCCTGGTGAATGGGGGTTATGATTATGGCTTACCCGTGAGGATTATGCCCATGTATTGGTTTGATTTTAGGATTACTCTTAAAAGGGATGACCATAACTGACTATATTGGGACTTACTCTAAAAGAGGATTCCCTAAATTGGTTGGTACTTACACTTGGAATGAGGCCCTTAGATTAGTATTATTGGGGATTACTCCTGAGAGGGATTCCCATGATTATTTTGGAATCATGTTGATGTTATGACCACCATCAACATCTAATACCCAATGAGTCATGATCATTGTGATAAAAAAGAAGAAATGGATTCTCTAGGAAACCACAAAATCTTCTTTAGCCTGAGGTTGGATACATGACATTGAGAAATCATGAATGGGGAGGAACTCTAAAGGAAGGTGAGAGGAAGATTCAAATGACGATCTTATTCCAAAACATGCATCTGATCATATGGTTTTTGTGATCATGGAAATCATTTAAAACCATGTGATTCATTATGAGTCGTGCTTGGATGTGAGAAAGTGGAAGTGACATATCTGTAAAACCACACACTTCTCCTCCTTTACTGGTAGAAGAGGCAGATAGTATGGGAGATAGAGGAGATCACACTAGTTCCCATACCCTATTTGACTTGGTATCCAAGGGTTTAGGAGGAGTATGAGTGAAACCTCATGCATGAAAGGCTAGGGGCATATTCTAATAGGGATTCCCTAAAATTGGTTTTTCAGTAAGGGAGGAGGATCTTATTCCATATCAAAAGTAAATTCAAGTGTTACCCTCCCCCTCCCAACATGGAAATGGAGGATCTGGATCATAGATATGATAAAGAGTGGGAACGGTCCTAGACCTAGTGCTTAAGACTGGGAACTCCTTGACACCATCCCTAGGTTCAAGGACCTTATGACTAAAGGAATTAAAATCTACATGCACCTTGAGGACCCTAACAATCAATTAGGACAAGTTTGGTAATCCTCTGACTAAAGGAATGAAAATCTAAACGGGATACATGTTGGTGTGCCCCACATCATTATTTTTCAAGTTCAGAGGATTTTTTGGAGGTTTAAACTTCTTTCCTTTCAGATAAGAGATCCAAAAGAATAGAGGCCCTACAATGGATGGATTTGATGATATCCTAAAAAAATTCGGGTGTAGGATGGAGGATAAAGAAATCCAAAGTAGGGGCAGCACAAGTAGTCTTGGGCAAGACAAGGAAGTTTTAATGAATTGGGTCCTAACCCATAAGGCTTTATAATATTTTGGAAAATATTCCCAGAGCCAGGTGCTGAGTCGGTGTGGGAATTCGAGGCTTGGGGTGGCCTAGTTCGGTGAAATTAAAAATATTAAAAATATTAAATATTTTTTTATACACACACAATTTTGTTTGAAACTTAAATAACTCACGTTCGGAGTCTTAGATCGGATTTCTGAGACCACAGTTGAGTTCTTAGCATTATGTTGACCCTAGGCATGAGATAAAACAATCTACATCAGGAAGTTTAGGCAAAGGTGATTTGGTGGGTTAGTTTATGGTGGATTAATTAATTAATTTAACTAATTAACTAAAATTTAACCTAAATCACCCCCTCCTCAAGTTTTGATCACACAACCCAAGAGATTTGTACCTCTCCTCCCTTTTTCTTTGACGAAACCATTTCTGAATCCACATAATGAAGTTGTCGTTGATCTCAGTTTAAGAAGCATATTATCATCATATCAAGAACCAGAATTATCCAAGAATTTTTCTTGATACAAACCTTTTGTGTTTCTCCAATGAGGTAGGAAGATATGATTTTTCATCTCGATCACTTTTGTTTTGTGTTTTTCTATGGTTTTAGAGCCCTATTTCATTTCTTGTTAATCCATACTAAGTAGATCTATGAGTTTTGGGGAAGAACGGAGAGTTTTGCAGGTGATTCCCAAATGGAATCACCATCTACACATTGTGTATTTTAGTGAAAAGTGTCATGAATATCTTCTTTTTTGTGGAAGATCGCCTTTTGGGATTAAATTTTAGGCATAGGGGTTACACACCATGTAGTCCCCTAAACCGTGTGACCATGGGACATGTATTGGGATAGCCATGTGAAAACACTTGGTCATGTACTGACATGTGGCCAAGATAAATGGACATTGTGTTCGATACATGAACATGGGAAAACTACATGGGAAGGTGTCCATTTATCTGAACACTCCATGTAGTATGGGATACACGAAATGTGAGGGACATAGTTGGTCGGTCAGTGTAAAAGAGGAACATGGAATAGGGATAAGAGAACAGGGACATGGAATGTACCTAATCTAAATGTTGTGTACCCTTACATCAGTTTGAACCCATGTGGAAAAGATACAAGGGTAGGTGCTCGGGCAGGCTCACACACCGTGTGTTCCCCAGTGCCTGTCATGTACTACTAGAAGATCCTCCAGGGATCTTCCTCCCTTTGTATCTCCTTCTATGGGACATAGATTCAATCTTTTTAGTAGTCTATCCTAAGTGTATTTAATCATATGATGTGATGGTGGCCTCTTATATGGATTATGAGATAAAAGGTGTTGTAAATATAGAAAGACACTTGTGGAGCGGTATTGATCTGATGTAGGAGATTGGTGTGGTTCGTATAAAGAAATGCTAGGACTATTACCCAACTATTAGACTAGGTTACGAGTTTTCCATACCTCTCTTATTAGGTTGAGATAGGACTCCACACATCGTGGGCATGGGTTCATTACCTTTGGGTAGTTCCCTACAGGGGTGTTACTCCTCTAATTGAGTTCTGTGCAGGTTTACCAATGATGTTCATGAAGGTTTAGTATGTACTCTTTTATTGGACTGGGTAGTGGGTCCTCTATATATAGAGTTAGTACTCCACTATTGGATCAGGTAGCAGTTCCTCCATATATGATGTTTAAATAGAGTTGGCACTCCCCTACTAGGTAGTGTGTGGGTCCTCTATGATAGGAGTCGGTACTCCCCTATCATTCTAGGATGTAGGTCTTCCATACAAGTTGTTCTATAATATTTGGTACTCCCATGCAATGTTAGGAAGTGGGTCCTCAAGGATGGGGTCATTACTCCCCCACCGTGTTAGGGTTCGAGTCTCCCATTGTGAACAAGTTGGCATATTTGATACTTCCCTATCATTCCGAGGTGCAGGTCCTCTAGCCACAGAGTAGTCCTCCCCTACTGTGTTAGGGTGTGAGTCCTAAATTTATGAAGTATTACTACCCTATCCTATCATATTGTGGGTAATTCATGAGTAATACTCCCATATCAGATCAGGGTGTGGGTCCTCCCTTACAGTATAGTACTCTCTTTTTTCTCAGTAGCTATGGGGAGTGGGTCCTCCATTTGGGTCAGATATCCCTCAGTTGTTGGATACAATTATGTGGATAGGGCCCTTCTAATTGATGTTAATGATAACAAGGTAGGTTTTAATGCTCCCATGAAATACTTAGGTGTGGGACGCTCTTTATATGAGTGAAATAGGTTTCACAGGTTAGTTAAGAGCAATACTCCCTCTAGTTAGGGGTAGTGGTGAGGTGTGAGTCCCTATGTTCACTTTTTTTAGATAGGATACACGTAGTTCATAGTTTGGACTTGTGTTCCCTCAACTATGTGCAGTGGTGAGGGGTAGGAATTTTCACTTTGGTTTCTTTATCTTATGATGGGTTCAAGGTAGTTATGACAGGACCTCTGGTGTTGAGCACTAGTGTTGTACCTTGCAAGATGTTCCAGATGTAGTATATTATCTTGACGTACCATTATGAATGGTAAATTTGTTCTTTATGGATTGAATCTATAAGATGGGGTCCATAATGAATGGTTGATCTCATGGAGTGTGGTATCCTAGTTTCATTTTACAGTTAGATCCTATAAATAGAATCATGTTGTTGGATATGAGTTTGGAACCTCATGAGACTTGTAGTCCGAGGTGAGTATATTTTGGTGATTTTTTGTAGTCTGTGCGGTGTTGTCACATGTTGAGGTTAACACCACTTGTAGACCGAGATGAATTTTTGTGTACATCCTATGATGGTTCAAGATATAGTTTCTATCTTGATTGGTTTTCCCTCTGGATAGGTCGAGATCACTGTTTCCTTTAAGTTTCTCCCTTTTTCTGTTGGGGTTTTTGGGGAACCTACTGAGTATTTTTATACTCACCCATGCACAGTATTTTACCACTAATGTTTTGTGTCTCATTTAGACCATGGGACTTTTGACGGAGTCCATAGGGGACTTGATATGGGTGATGATTAGTGAGATAGATAAACCGAGGTGTTTACCAAAGCTTGACTTCTGAGCCTTCTAGTAATTTCAGTTGATAGTGATCCCCACCTTCTGAGCAGGTTAGATGCTTTTACAATTTTATATGGTGGGTGTTGTTTTTCCCTTTTACAATTTCAATACTTATGTTGTACTTTGGTTGTGGGGTATAGATGCATGTGTGCATTGGTTTCCTTTGGTTTTTACATTTCTTCATTTTGGGAGCTTGGAGATGTGTGTGTACATACAAGTACATAGAAACTGCCTCACGTTTTAGTGATATTACGTCTCGGTACAAGTCTCCTTCCCCTGGCCTATTTTAGGCGGGCTTGGCGAGTTGTGTCCCGGGCCCCATAGGGTAGGGTCATGATAGAGTGGTATCAAAGGTGGTCAGCTCTAAATTGGGACTGTATTGTCATGATATTGGTTTCTGTTTCATAGTGATAGTGTTAATATGTTTCTAGTTTAGCTCCCAGGACAATGGTTCTAGTGTTAGTGTAGTGGATGATGTATGCATTCACAAGGAATCATATAACCTATTTTTTTACTCGGTACATTAGGATGTTAGTCACTGGGAAATAAATTGTACATGCATCATATAGGACTGGGTTTTTTTTCTGTTCTACTTGAGTCAGATCCCCAGATATACTCTTTGACAATGGTACACCATAATTCAATTTTTGTATGCCTCTATGAATATAGACATATAGGATCCTATGGAATGATTGTGACAATGATCCACCCCATGATGAGGCTTCAGTGAATGCCACTGATTCTACGGTGTTACCTCTGGGTGGTCTTCCGGTGGCGCCACCACCCATAGAGTAGCATGTTTTACCAGTAGTTCAGGTTGAGTATGCATAAAGGATGAGTGTGATACATGATTTATAGAAGCAGAAAACTATAAGGTATCAGGGGGATCTAGACACCCAAGAAGCAGATGACTTCCTAGAGGTAGTCATGTGTGTCTTCCTCTTAGTGAGGACACCTCATGATTAGATGTTCGTCCTAGTATCAAGTCTTCTACAGGGTTCAATTAGGAGATGGTGCAGTCTAGGGATATAGACTCATGAAGAGGTGACACTCACTTGAGATTATTTTGATGGACTCTTTAGGGAATATTTTTACCCAGTCACATTGAGATTAGTGCATATCCAAGAACGTTTTCATCTTCGGTAGCGTAGCATGATAGTGGAGCACTTTTCATTGATATTCATAGACTTGTCATGGTACTCCTTGGATACTGTTCGAGATATATTATTTAGAGTAAAAAACATTGACCAGGTCTTGCATTGGGATATCATGGCATCTGTGATCCCATTGTTCATTCCCACCTATGTTGGAGTGCTGGAGTGAGCGCTGGTGGTGAAAAGTTTCCTAGATAAGGAACTATTGAATGTGACCTGCAATAGTGGTCATGAGGATGAGGTGTCTACAGAAGCTATAATATGGTAGGTGACAGGATAATTCCATAGGAGGCATACCCATGCCTAGACTCAACCACATGGGTTTGTAGTGCAGGAGCAGTTCCAAGGATCAGATCAGCTACAGAAGAAGCGGTGTTACACCTGCGACGGCTGGGGACATCTCTCTAGAGATTTTCTAACCTACCATGCTACTGAGAGGGAGTCATCTTGAGGGCTTCCTTAGTAGATATAGAACATAATTATAGGAGTTTTGTGAGATGTCGGATGAGGTGGAAGAGATGGGAGAGTGGAAGGATGTGGTAGGCAATTTGTGGTATTTCCACCACGCCCCCTCCCAGGTGGTCTTCCCAAGGCTTAGGTAATTGATGTATGTGGGTGAGGAAAGCTATAGGATATAAAGGCCTTTAACTTGGAATCTTCAATGATGAATATAGGTACAACTTATGTCCTTTCTAAATTATGTAGTATAAATTGGTAGTCATTTTGAGGGTATTCTTTTCTTTTCTCTCATGCTTGAGGTTTAACTAGGGTGATGTGGGGCTTTGGTAGAACCTCATGTTAGTAGTTGCGATAGAGGGCCCAGTATGACCTAGTGTTTGATTGGGTTGCCCTTTTTTTCATGAGAACCCATATTTGTTTTTTTTAATCCTAGTATGCTACATGCTTGGGTATAATGTGGCTTAGCTTGATGTATTTTTGAACCCACGGGTAATGGGGGACACTTTCCCCAATGAGAATCATTTGTGTGATGTGATAAAAAATTGTGCTGGTGAGTTAGTGCGGCCCAAATATGATAGTGAAGAGGTGTGGTGGTTGAGTTCCATATACTTTCAAGGTCAGCACAAGGTTTTGTGATGATGTTTCAGATTAGGTACATGCCTTTCCAGTGGAGTTTCCCTCCTCGGCCCCCTTTATATTGGTAGCACTGGGGGAGGGATATCCATTCATATAATCATTCTATAGCGAAAGAGTTAGACCCTGTGATGTTTCCATAGTATGTATTGGTTACCTACCATCCATACTCATCCATTATTACACTAGTGGGTGTGGTAGTGTTTCTATTTTGGTGAGCTATTTTAAAACTGGTGGTTTGTAGATTATGGGTTTGGTAAGACCCGATGTTACTCTTTGGCAGCCCTGTTTTGTTCATGAATACCCTCATGTGTTTAGTATTAAACATTAATGAAACAAAATTTAAGGAGTCAATTGTACAGTCCATCAAGGGGTGGATGAAAACTGTGGGGTTCTGTTAGTGTCAGTCAGGTTTTCATGATTGTGTATCTCTAAGATCCATGACAGCATATGGACTGTCATACTTAGTGTTTTCCCACCTATCACAATGAATGAGACTTGTGTCTATTATTGCATGATGTTTTCCTGATTGAATATAGATATAAGATTTGTTTTATCTTGGTGGTTTCTCTATTTTTGTGATTTTAAAAAGCACAAGAAACCTTGACGAGCTTGCTAGCATGGGTGTCTAGGGGGAGCTCAGTTTATTTCCTTATGCTTAGCCTTTTTCTTTTGGGGATAAAGGCTTTAATGTAAGGATAATTTAATTAATCATTTTTTGACCCATAAGGCTTCATAATATTTTGAAAATCATTCCAGGATCTGGGAGTTGAGTCAATGCAGGAATTCGGGGCCCATGGTGTCTCGGTGCAGTGATATTAAAAATATTAAATATATTAAATATATTTGGTCATGCACACATAGTTTCACATGAAACATAAATAAATCCTGTTCAAATTCTTGGATTTAATTTAGGAGACTGGAGTTGAGTCAATAATGTCATGTTTACCCTAGTTGTGACATAAAACTATCCACGCCAGGAGTTTTGGATGAATGCGATTTGGCAGGTCAGTTTATGGTGGATTAATTAATTTATTTAATTAATTAAGTTAAACCTAACCTAAATCACCCCAACCACCTCTATGTTTTGAGTTCACAACAAAGGATATTAGTGCATCTCCTCTATTTAGAGATGATTAAACGGATGCCGAATTCATGGAATGAGGTTCCATTGATCTCCATTTTTTAAGCAGATCGTCATCAAATCAAGAACAATAATGATCTAGGCATCATTCTTGATCGAAAGATTTGGTGTCTCACCAACTATGTATGAGTATTTGATTTTTGGTCTCAATACCTTTATTTTTGTGTTGTTTTAAGGTTCTAGATCCCTATTTCAATTTTTGTTAATCCATGATAGGTAAATCTGTGATTTTTAGGGAGGAACATTGCCAATCAAATCATTTTGTAAGTGATTCCTGACTGTTTAAACGGTGTTTAGTTCAATTACATCGGCATTAAATTGGAAGGAATAAAACTTCTAGGTGAATTCTATTCAATCATACATCCTTGAATGCTATAAATATCTAAGCCTTCTGATTTTGTTGGAAATATTGTATCCCGGATGATGGGAAATTTAGTAACTAGTGTGTACTTCATCCATAACAGTTGTAGTCACTACTCCATCAATTCACCTGGGGAGGACTCCATTTGGGTGGTAGTCTATTCTAGTAATCATCCATCCCATGGTAGGACCATATATATCCTGGATAGGTATGACTTCATTAATCTCTTCCCATTTAATTTGAATTAAATGTGAGACAATTCAGTGGTGGATGATTTTAATAACCTTTTCATCATGGTTTGGATCCTCCAGTGTTATAGTTGAATTTTCCAATGAATCTTCTTGGGAATTATGTGATCCTGGGATATGAGTCAATATTTTCTCTGAAGTTAATTCTACCATTAACCCTTGGACACATTCAAGATGGAGGCCATCTCTTCTTTTCTGATGGTGTAATCCGTGTTGGTATGTTTGATTACTAACTATGAATTGATTTTCACCTCTATGTGGTCCACTAGTATTTATATTGGTCGTTCCAAACCTGAAATGAGGGACTAATATTCTACCTCATTTTTAGTACATCCTTCTAATAGTGGTAAGTAGTAAGGTATACTTTTTTTGTTGGGGAAATGGGAACAATCCATAACCCAACATTGTTAAGCATTGGTTCTTCTATTCCATTCCCTATTGGGCTCTTGGATGCACCATAAAAATAAATTTCCCATGTTTGGGGGCCATATTGAATGTAAATTATATCATTATCTACAAATTCGGTATTTAAAGATGTGGCTTTTGTAGATGGATGCTCTGTAAGGAAGCCTTCCAGGGCTTGTCCTTTCACTTATTTCTGAGGAATTAACTATATATCAAACTACTATAGAATAATTTATCACCATGCGATGCATACAATCAACATAGGTAATATGAGGATGTATTTAGTGGATTATTTTAAGAGAACAAATATAACTTATGGTGTTGTAGGTAGTGCCACAATTTCTAAACCACAAAGATTAATTCCAGAAAGCTCTTCTCGATATCTGAATAACGAGTCTTTGTTTTGATCATTGTTCAATTAAGATAATAAAAGTTGTTTTCATTCCCAGTATCATTCCTTTATCCAATTAAGGAACCCAGTGATCATTCTCAGTCTACAATATGTATATTGAGTGTTTTTCCCTCAATATGTGGAATTAACCCTAGTGGGATCAATAGATGTTTCTTGAGGTTTTCAAATGCTTCATGGCGGTCACTAGTCCACTGATATGTGACCCCGTTTTTTAACAATTTTTTGAATGGTAAACACATGCCTACAAGGTTGGATATAAAGTGTTGGATGTAGGACAATTTTTCGTAAAGTTATCTAAAATATTTAAGGTTTCAAGAAGGTGACTTGATAAGGATTACATTTTTTTAAGAGGAATAGCTTTAATGTTGCGATGGAGTATGAAGAAGCCGAGAAACTTAATCAGGGTTACCCCAAAATAATATTTTAAGGTGTTCATCTTCAGGCCATGTTGTTGTAACTTATGAAAGATGGTCTCTAAATCATCCAAGTTGTTAGAAAATTACCAGGACATAACCACTAGATCATCAATGTATAATTCAACAAACTGCCCCAAAAAGGGTTTAAATATATGATATATAGTATGCCGGTATGTTCCATCAGCATGCTTTAAGCCAAAGGGAATTACCGGATAGTAAAATACTCCCTGGGGATCCCTAAATGTAGTGTATTCTTCATCTTCTTGGGCCATCCGAATTTGGTTGTTCCTTGAATATCCATCCATGAAAGATATGTCAAGATAATTAGTTATTGCATCAATTGGGATTTCTATGATTGAAACTGGGAAGTCATCTTTCAAAAAGTTTTGATTGATATATTACAAATCGATGAAAACCATGATTTTCCTTTTCTTATTCTTCATATGTAAAATGTTGGAAAACCATATTTAATATCATACCTCTTAGATAAATTATTCCTTGATGAGATTATCCACTTTGGCCTCAATTTTGGAGGTGTGGGATGTGGTATCCCGCCTTTTTAATACATAACTTTTCATTACATTTTACATACATAGGATCTTTAAAGTCTAGTATCTTGGAAATTAGTAACATTAAAACAAGAATACAACTTAAAAAATTCTTCTAATCCACTTTTAAGGTTTCATCATAAGATCATCCTAAGTAAAATTACTTCCTTTCATATCCTGGATACATACATCAATGGAAAGGGTGAGTAGAAGGCCTAGTAAGGGTAAAAAAGGGTATCAGTGTACTTGTGAAATCAATAAGAACTTGAATAAAAACATAAAGATATGAGCAATGGAAGTATAGGAATATCATAATGAAAAAAACCTGAAACATAACATGAATATGTGGCTACAACATTTAATTTATAAATTCATAAACATATCACCAAGGTCCATCCCCAAGGTGTCATAAATATTACCAAGGTTATTCACCAAGGTATCGTGAAACTTGTCATCTCTAGAGATTAAATTTTTACACAATGCATTGGAGTGCTATAAGGGAGCGCCCTTAATAGGTATTTACTTAATGTGATCCATATAGATCATAATCAAACATTTCATAAATAACCCATAGAGAATAAAAGGAATTGGTTTCATTTCAAAATAGTGACATTTTAAAAGATCTTAAAAATAAGATCATTATATCATTTATAACCCATGGAAAGGGAGTGAGGGTTATATGTATGTCAATTATAGAATCAAATATATCATCTTTATATATTTATGAACACCCATAGAAATGAAATATGTCTGCATATTCACATAAATAAACAAGGGTATTTCTTGAAAAAAGCTATAGAAATTTTGAGATGAAATTTCTGCAGCATTACGGCTGTATAACATGGTTTTAGAAATCATTGAAATTAAAGTGGAAAAGGGTCACCCACTAATAAATAATTCATAATAATGTATGGGTACTTAATAGGATCATGGTATGGATATTTGAATTACATTCCACATGAAAAAGAAACATTAAAGAAAAGAGAAGATGTGGTTTCTTTTACGAGAAATTCAGCATCTTAACAGTGTCACATAAAAATTCAGAAAACCAATTTGATGAGAGAAGAAAGGGTCCCTAATCATTTGGACATGAAATAGGAAGTAGTAAGAACATATAATAACATACCCTCAACATAATTAGACGGAAAATATAAGACACAACATAAAGGAAGTCATGACTTAAAAGAGGAGGGTGAAAGAATCCCTTACCTTGAAGAGTAACATTGAAAGCTTGAAGGTCGGGACCTTTTGAGGATTGAGGGAACCTTGTGAGGACTATTTAAGAGGTAAGGAGACCAGAACTTCGTTTATGAGGATTTGGAAATGAAAATAAAATGGTAAAGGCTTGGTATTTATAGGAGAAGTGAGGGGACAAGTCATTAATGGCCAAGGGAGACTTCATCGGTGGTATTGGAAAAACCATGGACTTGCCCGTGGTATTTTCTGATGGTATTGCCCACTTGTCACACCTCATACCTTATATTACTATTCATAAGTAGACCAGAATTATTACAAAATTATTTCATCCTTAATGATGTCATTAAACACCCGAAACTAAAAACTGTATTTTCACTATTCACTGAAAATTCATTCTTTTCAGAAAAATCCCCAAAAATCACCTTAACCTAATATCGATGCTATGAATTCAAAAATGAAATCCATTTTATAAAAAATAAAATTCTAAATATTTTTAATTTAATTTTTAATTAAAAAACACTATTCACTGGAAAAATCTAATACTTGACTAATAATTTCCAAAAACATTTATTTACCTACTTTATTAAATCACATTAATTAATCAAGGTGCCTAAATTGTATTAATACATTCTTTAAGATAAATTACTAATTCTTTTGGTCACATTACTAATCCTAAGTGTATAATCACTATTTATAATTTACTATTCACAAAAAATTTATGTTAATCTTATTAGATTTGAAATTTCTTACTGAACACATTTCCAGAAGACCATTTTTTGAAAATCATTACACATCATTAATTATTTACAGTTTACATAAATATTTTAAAATATCCCCCTTTTTTTCCAAAATTCATCAATTTAAATCCTATATTTATTCAAACGTCTGAAGAAAAACACAAACTTAAACATAGGAAGAAATCACAATTTTATTTATCTCAAGGGATTACACAAAGTAGCTATGGCCTCGTTACATAACCCCTTATAACCCCATATTAGGACATAAGTGTAAGGAGTGATAAGGTGAGAGAATCCGAGGGTGGCTCAGCCAACATTGCCCAAGTAGTGATTTCTATAAGCTTGAACTTCTCCCGAAGGTGATTCCGCTCTAGCTTCATACGATGAAGTTCGGTTTGGGTTTGGTTCAGAGAAAAGCCCACTGGTGCAACCTCCTTCCCAAGTTTCGTCAGATGGGTTTCGATTAGCCCGAGACTACTGGATGAGGTCATCGAATCTTCTTTCTATATTAAATAACCAAGATCACTTGTATTTAGAGACAACAATCACAACATTTAGCTTCCAATTGTCATATTGACCAACGATCATATAACAGTCAAAACTCAATGGTCTCATTTTAATTATACTCACATCATTAATTAATGAATATAGTTTTTTTGAGTATAAACTAAAATAACACAAAAAATTAGGAAACAAAAATTCATTCAAAATTTCAGGTCGTTACATTCTTCCCCCTTAAGAAATTTCATCCCCGAAATTTTAACTCGTATCCTCCGAAAATAAAAGTTGTGGATACTTTTTCCTCATAGACTCCTATGGTTTCCACGTGGCTTCTTCATATTTGTGGTTTCTCCACAACACCTTAACAAGGTGGGTATTCTTGTTTCATAGAACCTTGTCTCACTGATCCAAGATCTCCACTGGCTTCTCCTCATAAGAGAGGTCATGTTCCAGTTGTATCGCCTCTGGGTTTAGTACATGTAAAGGGACAGGTATGTACTTCCTCAAGAGGGATACATGGAATACATCATGAACTTGTGCTAGATTTTGAGGAAGTGCAAGACAATAGGCCACTGCTCCCATGAAATCAACTATTTCATAGGGTCCAATGTACCTAGGGTTGAGCTTCCCTTTCTTCCCAAACCTCATGACTCTCTTCCAAGGTGAAATTTAGAGAAAGACATTATCATCGATATCAAACTCCAAGTCCCTTCGATGGTTGTCAGTATATCTATTTTGCCGACTCTAAGCAGCCTTAATGTGTTGCTGGATGGAAAGGACTTTTTCTATCAGCTCTTGCACAAAATCATTCCCTAGAATCTTTCTCTCACCAGCTTCATCCCAACAAGTATTGGTTCTACATCGCTTCCCATATAGAGCTTCATAGGGTGCCATTTGAATGCTCGAGTGGGATCTGTTGTTGTAAGAGAACTCGACTAACGAGAGATGTTGATCTCATCCACATTTATATCCCATTGAGCACGTTATCAGCATGTACTCGAGTGTTTGAATAGTCCTTTCTTATTGGCCATCAGTTTGGGGGTGATAGGTTGTACTTAAATTCAATTCAGTGCTTAGATCTTGTTGAAGGCTTCTCCAAAATTTTGATGTGAACCTTGGATCATGATCAGATATGATAGAAAGTGGAACTTCATGCTGCCTTACCACTTCCTTCACGTAAATCCTAGCATTTTTAACAAGATATAAATCTTCCCTAATAGAGATAAAATGGGTAGTCTTTGTGAGATGGTCCATAATAACCCATATCGCTTTGTTTTCTTTTGGGAGTTCTTGGTAGACCAGTGATGAAGTCCATAGTGATATTGTCCCACTTCTATGTTGGTATGGGTAGTGGTTGCAATACCGCTTTAGAAAGTTGTCACTCTGCCTTCACTTGCTGACATACTAGGCACCTTGAAGCGTAGTTAGCAATCTCCCGTTTTATATTATCCCACCAATAATGATCACGAAGGTCCCTATACATTTTTGTGCTTCTAGGATTTATAGAGAAAGTAGATCTATGAGCTTCATCCATCGGCTCCTTCTTTATGTCCGAAATAGATGAAACACATAGTCTTGTACGAAATCTCAGTACACCTTCTTGATCAATATTGAACTCAAGAAACTTTCCATCTTTTACAGCCTCAAACTTCTCTTGTAACATAGGATCTTCTTTCTAAGACTTCTTGATCTTCTATAGTAATGACAGGTGAGAAATCATTTGTTTTAGGGTTGATGATGTCCCTTTACTTATAAATCTCATGTCCATCTTCACTAGGTCATTGATCAAAGGATCTATTTGAATCCTCATCATGGAAAGAACAACTAGGTATTTCTTGCTTAATGCATCAGCAACTTTGTTTTCTCTTCTAGGGTGATAATGAATTGAACCATCATAGTATTTAAGAAGTTCCAACCATCTCCTTTGTCTCATGTTTAATTACTTTTGTGTGAAAATATAATTCAAACTTTGATGGTCTATGTATATATCACATTTCTCCACATAAAGATAGTGCCTCCATATCTTCATAGCAAAGATGACCGCAGCCAACTCAAGATCATGTGTAGGATAATTCTTCTCTTGAATCATCAATTTTCGAGATGCATAATCAATGACCTTGTCATTTTTCATGAGGACACACCCAATTCCTTTTAGAGATGAATCACTAAAAATAACAAATCCTCCTCCACTTGAGGGAAGAGTTAACATAGGTGCAGTAACCAATCTCCTCTTCAGCTCTTTGAAACTTTCCTCACACTCCTTTATTCAGATAAACTTGACCCCTTTTCGAGTTAACTTGGTTAATGGATTAGAAGGTCATGAAATGTTTTTCACAAACCTCTTATAATATCCTGATAATCCCAGAAAACTACAAATCTCAGTTTTTGTTGTAGGTTGAGGCCACTCCTCTACAACTTTTGTCTTTTCAGGGTCAAATGTGATTTTTTCATTGGTTACAATGTGCCCTAAGAAAGTGACTTATTGTAACTAGAAATAACATTTACTGAACTTTCCAAAAAGCCTCTCATTCCGCAGAGTTTCCAAAATAACACTTGATCTTCATGCTCCTCGCGACTTTTGGAATATATCAAAATATCATTAATAAATACTACCACAAAGTTATCAAGGTAGTCATTAAAGACTCTATTTATCAAATCCATGACAATAGTAGGTGCATTAGTCAGTACGAAGGGCATAACATCAAACTCATAATTTCCATATCTTGATCGGAAGGCAGTTTTTGGAATATCTTATTTATTCACCCTCAATTAATGATTACCAGATCGAAGATCAATTTTAGAGAAGAATTCAGCCCCATGAAGTTGGTTAAATAATTCATCAATTCTTGGAAGAGGGTATTTGTTCTTCATTATGATCCCATTCAATTCTATATAATCAATGCATTTTCGCATCCCTCCATCCTTCTTCATCACAAAGAGAATAGGTGCTCCCCAAGGAGACACACATGGTTGGATAAACCCCTTATTCAAAAGATCTTGGAGTTGTTTCTTTAATTCCTATAGTTCCACATTTTCCATCTGATATGGGGTCTTTGATATCAAATGAGATCCAGGTACAAGTTCGATAGAGAACTCTACCTCTCATTCTGGGGGAGGTCTAGGAAACTCCTCTGGAAATAAATCAACGTATTCCTGGATGATGGGGACATCTTCTATCATAAAACTCTCATCACCTTATTCTTATTCACCAATCAACTCCATAAATAAGGATATATGGGGTTCTTTTAGACAAATATTATCTAGAGATATCCCTCCTTGGAAGATAACTGTAGGTTTTCCATTCAAGACTACTGATATTTCCTTTCTTTTGCAATTGATCTTAGAATTATACTTTGAGATTCAGTCCATCCCTAGTATAATGTCAAATTCCTTCATGGGAATGAATACTAGAATTGTGATAAGATTGTGCTCACTAATGTAAATACTAGAGTTTCTAAACACTGACGATGCGTGGATAGTCCCACCAAGAGTCTTGACTGACAACTCTACATTTAGCAACTCGGGGGTTGATTCTAAATTCCTTTAAAACTTGGAGGAAATAAAGGAATGCATAGAACCAGAATCAAACAAAGTACTTGATTGCTTTGAGTGGACAATAAGAGTACCTGATACCACATCATTTGGAGCATCGACTTCATCTGTCGTGATAGAAAAAGCACGGCCTTGATCCCATGGCATTTTCTAAGGTTGATGGTCGTTCCCCTCTACTGCCCTCAGATTTTGACAGTGATTGGAAAACTACCCACGTTGTTCACACTTGAAGCATTGGACATTAGGTAGGTCTTGTACCATCTTCCCCTTGTCGTTTGTGTTTGGAATTTGAGGTTTCACCTCACCATGACAATTCCTCACAATGTGGCCATCTCTGACACACTTGTTGCACTTCCCACTCCCGAGCTGGCAGTTCCCCGAATGATTCTTCCCACATTTATTACATGTGGGGAGTTGCACGTGCTTTCCTCCTCTTCCCTGGTCAAAATTCCTCCCTAAGTTGGGCTTCATCGATCTCTTCTTGTAATTGGATTTATGAGACCACTGCATCTCACCAAACTATAGATCAACTTTCATCGCACTCTGCACGATCTTCTTTGTA
Source organism: Viscum album (assembly GCA_963277665.1). Taxonomy (NCBI): domain Eukaryota; kingdom Viridiplantae; phylum Streptophyta; class Magnoliopsida; order Santalales; family Viscaceae; genus Viscum; species Viscum album. The sequence continues at coordinate 1,013,058,391 of OY728140.1, forward strand.
GCTATCGTAATCTCGGTTAGATAGATTCTTCTGTAGATGAGGTCTCAGTCCACCGAAGAATCTATCAAACTTATCATTTGGATTCATGACAAAGCAAGAGGTATATCGTGAAATCTTTGTGAAGTTCATCTCGTAGCTTCCCACAGATTCATTCTCCTTCTACTTCTGCTCGAGAAACTCATTCTCCGTTCTTGTTATCATGTAAAGATGGAAATACTTACTGAAAAATATCCCTTTGAATTCTTCCCACTCCATAGCTTCAAATTCCACTCTTTTCCTTGTGTTTTTGATTAGTTCCCACCACTAATCAGCTTCTCCCTCTAAGCGATAGACAGCCAGGGTGACATTCTCTTTATCTGAACAACGTAGAATAGAAAATATCTTTTCTATAGAGATGATCCATTTCTAAGCAATCAATGGTTCAGTCGATCCACTAAAGGTTGGTGGTTGTTGGTGCATAAAGGACTCAACAAAATGTTCATCCCTTCGTGGTAATATTGGCCTCTCAGCTTGATTCAAGTTATTACTCATAACTTGATTTTGTTGGTTCATCATTCTCATGAATGTTTCTATTCTGGCTTCCATCGGAGGGCCGTCAGCGCATGGTCCATTGCGGTCACTATTTCCATAGTTCCTCATATTTCCTTCCATTTTCTAAAATAATAAAATATTAGTGAGAAAATTGTTTCACTTAAGAATATTTTAACTATAAAGGATTATACGTCTTAAAACATCAGGCTTAAACAATTATATTTCTCTATAATTCATTCATAATTATTCATAAAAACCTTGCGATTAACCAAACATATCTCCTGGGAGTGTCGTAACCAAGAGTGTAGCAATGCCCGTTGTCATGCACTAGTTCCCGTTTGAGTTTAGCTCAAAGCTGTGTTTTCGGGTTTTACCCCTATGTACATCTGTGACAGAGCCGCCTCTACCTGCCCGTATCCAGACAGGGATGTATTTTTTTTATAAACCACTTACTCAATACTCACCAAAATACCCAGAAGTTTTCCCTATATTTAAACTTTTCTATAGGGTTACTCCTAAAGTTTTCATAGCCTAATTTCCATAAATAACTAAAAGATCCTTTGATACCAATTGTGGCATCCTGCGTTTTTAATACATAACTTTTCATTACATTTTACATATATAGGATATTTAAAGTCTAGTGTCTTGGAAATCAGGAACAATAAAACATGAATACAACATAAAAAATTATTCTAATACACTTTTAAGGCTTCATAATAAGATCATACTAAGTACAAGTACTACCTTTCATATCCTGGAGACATACATCAAAGGAAAGGGTGAGCAGAAAGCCCAGTAAGGGTAAACATGGGAATTAGTGTACTTGTGAAATCAATAAGAACATGAATAACAAGATAAATATATGAGCAATGGATGTATAGGAATGTCATAATGAAAATAACTAGAAAAATAACTTGAATATGTGGCTAAAACATTTCATTTAGACATTCATGAACATATCACCAAGTTCCATCCCCAATGTTTCATAAATATTACCAAGGTTATTCCCCAAGGTATCGTGAAACTTGTCATCTCTAGAGATTAAATCATTACCCAATGCATTGAAGCGCTATCAGGATGCACCCTTATTATGTCTTTACTTACAAGTGATCCACATAGATCATAATAAAACATTTCATAAATAACCCATAGATAATAAAAGTAATGGGATTCATTTCAAAATCATGACGTTTTAAAAGCTCTTAAAAATAAGATCATTATATCATTTATAACCCATGGAAAGGAAGTGAGGGTTATATGTATGCCAATACCAAAATAAAATATATCATCTTTATATATTTATGAACACCCATAGAAATTAAATAGGTCTAGGTATTCACATAAATATACAAGGGGATTTCTTGAGATAAAGAGATAGAAATTTTGAGACGAAATTTCTGCAGCATAACGGCTATATAACATGGTTTTAGAAAACATTGAAAAGAGAAGAGACAAGGGTCACCCACTCATAAATAATTCATAATAAAGTATGGGTACTTAATAAGATCATGTTATGTATATTTTAATGACATTCCACATGAAAATAAAACATTAAATAAAAGAGAAGATGCGGTTTCTTTTACGAGAAATTCGTCAGCATAACGGCATCACATAAAAATTCAGAAAAACAAATTTATGAGAGAATAATGGGTATATAATCATTTGGAAATGAAAATGGAAGTAATAAGAACATATAAGAGCATACCCTCAACATAATGAGTAGGAAAATATAAGACACAATATATAGGAAGTCATCAGTTAAAAGAGGAGGGTGAAAGAATCCCTTACATTGAAGAGTAACATCGAAAGCTTGAAGGTCAAGACCTTGGGAGGATTTAGGTAACCTTGGGAGGACTCCTTGGGAGGTAAGAAGACCAAAACTTAATTGACAAGGATTTGGAAATGAAAATAATGAGGGAAAGGCTTGGTATTTATAGGAGAAGTGAGGGGACAAGTCATTAATGGCCAAGGGACACCTCATCGAAGGTATTGAAAAAACCATGGGCTTGCCCATGGTATTTTCACATGGTATTGGCCACTTGAGACACATAATAACTTATCTTATTATTCATTATTCGACCAGAAAGATTACATAATTATTACATCCTTAATGATGTCATTAAACACCCGAAACTAAAAACTGTATTTTCACTATTCACCGAAAATTCATTTTTTCAGAAAAATACTCAAAAATCACCTTAACCTAATATTGATGCTCTAAATTCCAAAATGAACTCCATTTTATAATAATAATTCTATAAATAATTTTTTTTTAATTTTTAATTAAAAAACACTTTTCACCTGGAAAAATAAATACCTAACTAATAATTTTTGAAATAGTTATTTACCAATTTTATTAAACCACATTACTTAATCAAGGTTCCTGAATTATATTAATACATTCATTAAGTGATATTACTAATCCTTTTGGCCACATTACTAATCCTAAGCGTAAAACAACTATTCATAATTTACTATTCACAAAAATTTAAGTTGATCTTACTAGATTCTAAATTTCTTACTGAACACATTTCCAGAAGAATATTTTTTTGAAAATAATTGCCCATCATTAATTATTTAATGTTTACATAAATATTTTAAAATATCGCCCTTTTTTCCAAAATTCATCAATATACATCCTATGTTTATTCAAACATCTAAAAAACACAAACTTAACCATAGGAAGAAATCAAAATTTTATTTATCTCAAAGGATTACAAAAAGTAGCTACGACCTCGTTACATAGCCCCTTATAACCCAAACATAGAAACTAAGTGTAAGGTGTGCTATGGTGAGAGAATCTGAGGGTGGCTCGGCCAACATTGATCGAGTAGTGATTTCTATAAGCTTGAACTTCTCACAAAGGCGATTCTGCTCCAGCTTCATACGATGAAGTTTGGATTGGGTTTGGTCCAAAGCAATGCCCAATGGTGCTACCTCCTTCCCAAGTTTCGTCATATGGGCTATGATCAGCCCGAGACTACTGGATGAGGCCATCAAATCTTATTTATGTATTAATTAACCAAGATCACTTGTATGTAGAGACAACAATCACAACATTTAGTTTCCAACGGTCATATTGACCAATGGTCATATAACAGTCGAAACCCAATGATCTCATTTTAATTATACTCACATCATTAATTAAAGAATATTTTTTTGTTTAGTATAAACTAAAATAACACACAAAATTAATAGAAAAAATTATTCAAAATTTTGGGTCATTACTTGGGATGGGTGTGTCCATCTAGCTACCTGTTTGTATCCCTGATGGTCTTCTGGGAACCCCAACTGATGGGTGACCACTTTGAGGTTGAGGACTAGAATATCTATGTAATTCCAGGAAAACACATCCATATTTTTCTTTATGAAGGAATTATATATCTCTTATTATTTATAATTGATGATCTCACTAATAAGAGTGGGACATGGATCTTCATCTATAATAGTATTTATTTCTCTGAGTTCATTAATGGTAGTGTAAAAACCATCCTAAAATGTTATAGGTGTGTCTCTAATTTCTTCTTCAGATTCATATTCTTCATTCTTTACTTCTTTTTCACTTTCCTAGGGAGTATGTGGTGAAAACAATTCTTCTGAGGGAGGATAGGATTTTTCATCTGGACCTCTGTAAGATGAAGCAACAATTTCTAGCTCAATTAATGGTGTGAGTCCTTTTAGAGCTATGTAGGGGATACGAGGGATTGGAGATGATCATATATATCTTATCTAATTGATGTGAAAACTTATTCTAGTCTATATGATAGAGAATGGATTTTTTGAAGCTCTGGGGATGGATTGAAGATATTTTCATCCAAGACTTCATTACTACTCAAACAGTTGAAAAATTATTCATTGTTGTAAGGAATAGTTTTCACAAATTACATCACAGAAGTCATTGGATGTGTGATTGAATTTGGTCCCACCCCCATTGATTTGATTGATTCAGGGCACATACTCTATAATGATATAGTCAAAAAGATTAATGGATATCATATCCAGACCATTTGGGGAATCGATGCGAGTGACATCATCAGCCATATATGTTTTCCTCCCTTAGTGTAGAACCCTGCATTAATGTAATAGGATCATAGTATTTGAATGGGGATTTGAAACCATGTTCTTAACCAATTTTTTAATTGATAAAATACTTGATGCATTACTAGTATGATGAGGGGATGGTCACATTCTAATATAGCCAAGGACTTCCCCATAAGACAATGAACGATGTATCCTACCAAAAAACCATGAATTCGAAGTTATACACAAGATCCTCAAACTAAGTCCTTAGCTTGATTTCTATAAGAGTCTTTTTATCATTCTTCTCATAACCATGTAACATTAGATTGGAGGGGGAAAAGTGTGATTTGTTGAAACCTAGTTGATGAAGTGTTTAGATTCAAATGAAGTTGACTCCTGAATTGTTTTTTTTATTTAGGATCCTTGGATATCAATTTCATTTATCATGTTGGATATATATAAGGGCTTGAGAGTCCCATTTATGATGGAATCTTCATCCTAGTCTATAAAAGATATGATTATGTGGCATTATGAAGGATCATTTTCTATATGATATACTTTGGAAGTGGAAAAATCAACTTCAAAAACATGGGGGATCGAAATGGATTCTATGAGGGCTTCTTGGATGTGTTTTTATAGACTCATGGAATCTAGGATTGACAACTTACCTAGAACCAGGAATTCTTTCTTCAACACATCATACTTATGGTCTAAAGTTCTATGTTTCACAACATGGGGATACCCTTTTGTGGGTTCTTTAGTGGCTAAAGTGCTTTATGTTTTTGATACAAGCCATGGGGTAGGATTTGAAGGTGCATATTCACTCGGTGGGCCTGGTCTGCTAATTCTTTCTACACATCGAGGTTGGTTAGGAAATGATGTATCACATAGCTGACTTCCAGGATGATCGTGTCAAGGAATACCCTTTCTTGTATGGTGCAATTTCATTACTCCTATGGGAATTTCTAGAGGGCTCTCTAAAAAGTTTTGGTTACATAGTTATCTCAAGTAGGGGTGTGGTTAAAGTTGTGACTTTTGGCATGACCACATCCACCCCTATATCCTTGAATTTGAAAACCTCTTCCCCCAATTCTGTAATCAATTTTAGGAAATTGGGGATTATAATCATGATCATGATATGAAAAGGGATCCATTATGTAACTACTAGAGATTTTATGAGATCTAGTATTTGATGTCTTGTGTTGTACACTACACAAATATTATCTTGTGTTATATGCAACATCGTATTGGCTTTCAGTATACGCAACACTATTCTTGGATTTTGTTGTACACAATTTCAAGATCTTTTGATAGAATTAATTTCACACAAAACTGAGTATAGATTTTCTTCAATATATAAATGAACTAAGTTTGGATTATGTTATATGCGACACCAAAGTAAGTTTGTACTACATGCAACACTGAAATGGCTATTTTTACATGCAAGGGAGACCTTCCTTGATAGCTTGCATGGTACACAATACTGAGTTTCCCTAAACAATGATATATTATTAAAATATTATATAAACTATCTATTATGAATAGTATTAACCAGATTTTTAATTTTATATAATATTATAATTCATCTTACAGATGATATGAGAACAAAATCAATTATTTTGATAAAAGAAGTATTTCTCAAAAAAAAATGCAGTTTTATCGCCTTTTAATGGAGCATTCATTTTAAGTATTGTTTTTGACACTTTTATAAGTTATATTTGAAAATGTAAAATTGTTCTTTGGAATTGGGAAATAAAACTTTACTTTGGATAAATGTTTGATATTTTTCTGATAACTTTCATATTTTGAGGAATAGTGAAAAAACCCAAAATATTAATTGAAAACAACTTTTTTAATCAAAAAAATTTATATGGATAAAATATATTATTTAATGATTGTAAAGTATAAATAGAATATATTTTTATATTTTAATAAAATTTAATTCACTTTCATTAATTTTACATTGAATTCATATGTAAAAACATTTCAATCTTTTGCAATGTTTTAAACAAAAACCCATTTTTTCAACAATGGGATTAACTTTAAATTAATTACTGCAACTTCTGGGTTTTGAATTTTCAAAAATGGATTCCATATTAGACATAAAATGGTTTAAATTTTGTAAATATGTACTTTTTAGTTTTGGACATTGTGAATAGTAACTTCAGTAGTTATTTTATTTACCACGGTTAAAGGGTAAATATGGTAAATAAGGGTAAAAATATAATATTATAATAATATTAGACTACCCTAACACATCCCTAATCCTATTTTATGAGATATTTACAACCATGGTAATCCTTTTTCCAATTTTGGGACCCCATGGATTCACTTGGATGTGAAATGACATTTTATAATAATTAATTTCATGTAATGTTAATTATAACATAAACATATATCTTTTTTTAAATCGATTTTAATATGAGGTTATATAACAGTTATCTATGTCTATAAATATTCATTGGAAAGATAAAAATATTTTTCTTACATCATGGTATTTTATATATAATTTTCAGACATTAGATAAATATATTTCTTTATGACACAATTATGATGTAGTGATTACCTCATTAATGAAAGATTCAAATAAATGAGTTTATAAATGTTAAAAAATTTAATTTGGTTATTTTGATGTCATCCATGAATTTTTTGGATTCTATAAACATATTATATTTGATTTAATGCCTTATTTATTTAATTAATAAGGTTGTTATGAATTTTAAAAAATGTCTAGTATGAATAGTGCCTAAAATTGACATAATACATAACTTAAAACATAAAATAGTTTATTAAATGATATTAAATTTCTAAAACTAAATGATTCTTCCAAATGGTTAATATAAGTCCAAATATGTCTTAAATAACTTTTTTATGGGTCTTTTGACATGATATGGTAGTTACATTAACCCACAACTTGTAAATAACATGATATCACAGAAAGATTAAAAAGGGAAAAATAAGGGTAAAACCAAAAAGATAAGGATAAAAAAATATTCAAAACTTGTAAAACAATTATTGAATTATCGGTATTAGAAAAAAGTAATCTTATATTAGAATTAAATATGTTTTGGACCATTTTAAATCAAAATTTAATTTATAATAAATTAATATTTTGGAACATTCCTAAAGTGCCCCTCTCCTATCTTATAAAAGGGATCATCCTCCCTCTCCTCTTTACTCCATTTTGAGCATTCAATATCAAAAAATCCTTTCCCATTTATCTTATCAACTTCCATAGTGACATTCTAGATTTTATGGTCTTCTAAAAAGTCCAACTCTAGTTCCCTAAGAGGAAATTGAATGTAGGCATGTCAATTAAGAGGTAATCTCTTCTACTGATTCTTTCAAATTTATTTATTCTTCTACTTCCTCGTCTGTAGATGTTTAATTATAAATTAATTACATAAGTATCACTAATATATTGATATATTATTATAAATATTAAATAATCTTGTTTAACCTTCTATCCATCCTATGAAAAATTAAATCACCGCACGTGTGTATGTACGGTTTACCATATCCAAGTCGTGGTGTAATCTGTTTTTCACCACCACCTTACATCGATGGGTATAATGGGGGAAATAATAACTATATATTATTATAATAAAATTATACTAATTGTGAGATATTATAGACCATCCAATTCAATACCGTTCAACAACTATGGGAATGATATCGTCGCTCGTCCGTACATACGACTTACCGTCTCCACGACGCAATAAGATTTATTCTCCTTGTTAACCATTCAAGAATTTTTATAAAGTATATATAATAAATAATAATTAAATATATTTTATAATAATTCTAATATATTTATGTATATATATGTCATTTAATTACTTCCATTCAATTTAATAAGGAAATGAAAACAGCATTCATGCATACGTACGACCTATCGTCTCCATGAATTGTGTCTTCCATTACATTTATCGATCTATTATATATATTTATATACTGAATATATAAGATATATAAATAATTTTTTAAATTATTTAATTAAGTAAATCTTGATCTATGTAATATATCAATAATAATAATTCCAAACACGTATGATAAATAAAACAATTATTAACGAAAACGTTGCTTTAACATGGAACTGACAAATGAACGGGTAATATAAAGTCGTAAGTGAGTCATATATAATAGCGTAAATATTATTATGGTTCCATTACAAGTTAATAATAAGTTTAAACCCACTATACTGGAATTTTGGACACATACAGAAGAAATTGGACCTAAGGGAAAGGATAATTTTGCAATCTCATTTTTATCCGAGATTGTTTATACATAAGTATTTTCTGGGGATATATTCATCATCCTTGTACAAGTTTTTTAAAAATGACTTCATAAAATTTTTACTATTCTTCTATGTATATTTAATTTCATTTTTATCCATTTTTTATATTTACTACATTGTATAGAAGGGATATTTCTTAAGAGGTACTTTATGACTTTTCCAGTAAAAGTACGAGGAGAATGTTTTTTAACTTATACTGCATGAACAGATTTTTATGTCTTCCTAATGCCAAATTTTCTTGAACCTTCATCTACACTATTTCAAGTTTATTTTCAACTAAAATTCTTTTGTTTTAAAATTTCATTGAATTTGGAGAAAATAAAATGTTTTTGAAGAAGAAAGTCTATTTTCCTCAAGATCTAAGATCAAGTTGTTTATCAAAAAAATCATCTAAGATGACACTATTTTAATATTATTAGGTTTTTATCCCAATTATTACTTTTATTTTATTATGTTAATGATGAAATTGTATTTTATAAATTTATTATGTTACGATGGAATGATGTTTAAGAAACCTATTTTATTTCATGGGTTATGCTATGATGAATGATTTATGTTGTTGTGGTACATGTAAGAAATATTTCAATATGAGATTGGTGGGACCAATATATCCATCTAATGCATTGGGTAACGATTTATATCTCATGAGATATACATGACTTTAACGGCGGGTAAATCTAGTTCAGTAATACATGGATGGAAGGACATGTAAACCCGATTCAGTAATGGACTTTGTCCCCTGTGATGGTCTTGGTAGTAATGCCTTGGATACCATGGAAATCAAAACATGTGATTATTAGTTTTCTACAATTACATGTTTTAAACCAATGCGATTCTATAATGTTTAATGTTCCTTTATGATCCATGACTTACATACTTCCAAGATTTATGTCAGTGCTCAAGATTTTTCTATTTAAACTTTATGTTCATGTTTTTTACATTAAAATGTTTCTGGTTTGTTTTATGTTCTACATGTTTACCCTTACTGAAAATTTTATCTCACCCTTTATATGTTTTATTTTCCCCAGGATATAAAGAAAGATTTTAGGTAGCGAAAAAATGGGAATATCTTTATGGGTGATGTTCAAGATCTTTCACCATGATTAGAAGATTATGTTCTGAGTTTCAAAAGACACTAAACTAATACGGTCATTGAGAATTTGTTTGTGTAATGTATTAAGTATTCCGAAAAAGAAATGTAATGTCCTTGTACATTAGGATTGGGTGTCTATAGTTGGTATTAGAGTGAAGTTTTAGTCAACCTTTGGAAATTGAGATGTGAAAACATTAGTGAGATCCCTATAAATATTTCTAAGGTATGTATAGGGATGTAACAAAGGATAAGTATAAATATAGGTTATAGATTGAGAATTATAGAAACAATCATAAATAAGCTAAGATTAAACCTAAGATTTCAGAGATTGAAAGTACTTCCCCTTGATTATGTTGTTTTCTTAGAATGATTTTTTCCACACACAAAATTCTTTTTGTGTTTTATTCAATGGATGGAACTATAAGGAATTGGGTAATCATTGAATCTAATGAATAAAATGGTGATTATGAGCAACAAAATTGTGTAATGACTAGAGTGAATGATATTGTGCTTATTCCAAATCATTCGTCATGGTATATGATTAACAAGGTGAAATTTAGTGGTATTCCTAAGTCATAAAATAAGAGGAATATAGACTTTTATGCATGTTCCCATAGTGAGGAACATAGAGGAAGGAAGATAAAGATTCTTACATATCAAGAACAAGGGAAGAAGAAACATTAGGAATAACTAAAATGGAGGGTAGGATGTTATATATATAGAAAAAATGGTCATAGAGTGATGAATTGTTATGGAGTTCAATGTCTCAACTGTGGAAAACATGGGAATTACCCAACTCAATGACCATACATAAGAAACTACTTCAAAGACAAGGAAGGACTTATTCCATGCTTACCATTAAAGTAGAAGGATTGAATTATTTATGTATTTGAATCCAAAAATGATTAATGGTGTATTATATAGGAGTTATCGATTAATGTGTTTCACTAAGGATTTTCAAGAATATGCTGAATAGTTATAATGGATAAGAAAAGTGATTTAATGAAAAGGTGATATTCCTAATAAACACATGATTAAGGGAAGGATAACCCTTAATATGAGCATGATGTTGAGATAATTATATTTATATAAAGATATTTTGTAAGATATTATTTACCTTGGAACTAGTTAGAGATTTGTTGAAATGTGGGTTATGATGTCATAAATGAAGTATACAACTTTTCAGGACTTAAGGAATATATCCAATAAGTTTTGGAATAAGGGAACATGCATGTTTCCAATAAGGATATATAGTAATTTAGGTTATTACCATGACTCAAGATAATGCATGATTAAGTCATTAAAATGTTTGGAATGTGACCAAAAAGATATATCTTATGATATATGGGGGATAAATGATGGTATTCACATACTTGTTATATGACCTTTCTAGTAATTTATTTCTTTGTACTGTGAGATTGGACAAAATTATTTTCGATAAGCCTAAAGTTTTTAATGGATTAAGTTCAACATTATATAGTATTTTTTAAGAATATAAAATTATTTATATTATTTATGAAATGTTATAATAGTATAGTTTTAGAAAAAGGAAAACCCATGGGATGGGCGACAACCGGTCACGTCGGAGAAGGTTGTAGGAATCAAACCCAAAACCAAAGTTCCACATGCCTTTATCGCCTACCATTGGCCAACAGGAAGTCCCTAGTTAGTAGATATTAGTTTTATTTTATCAAGCAGTATGATATATTAATTTTAAGTGCATTTATGTAACTGTATATGATTAATCTCACTATAGATAGACTTATGTATATTTAATAACTTGTGCTGACCTTTTTGTGAAAAATACAGATGGAATGACCTAAAATTTTATCACATGATCTACTAACAAGTAAGTATTTCTTCTAATGAGAAAATTATTCAACTTTAGAAAAATGATCTTGAAAACCAAAAATGTTATCCAAGTACATTCTTATTCGACGAATTATATGGTCCCTTAAATCATCACAGATTTATGGCTTTCTGGTAGTAAACTTTCTCCAAACCTTATTCTCTATCACTACACATCAGAGCTTGATTGATAAATTTCTATTTCATATCTATGTTTTCACTTCCCACCTATGTTCTTCTATGGGGAAACCCAATTATGAGTTGATTTGGGTAGCTTTTATGTTTCTAACATTCCTTTTTAAAATTAAGTTTTAGTATTCCTTTGAACTATGTCGGTTTCTATGAAAGAAACTTTCATGTAGAAAACCATTTATAACCCCAACGAATTTCAAGGGATAAATTCATTTTCATAGGGTTACAATGTAACACCATCATAATTTATGAGAAATATTATTTTATGTCTAGTGTTGTACACTAAACCAAGATTAGTTTGCGCTATATGCAACACTGTATTAGCATGCAGATACACAACACTATTCTTGAATTGTGTTGCACACAATTTCAAGTTATTTTAATATAATTCATTTCACACAACACTATATATAAATTTTTTTCAATTTATAAATGAACTAATATTGGATTTTGTTATACACAATACCAAAGGAAGCTTACACCACACACAACATTGGTATGTCTTGTGTTACCCGCAAGAGCGACCTTCTTCGATAGCTTGTGTGGAACGCAATACCGAATTTCCCTAAAAAATAATATATTATTAAAATATTATATAAAATATTGGTTATGAATATTATTAACAGAATTTTTAATTTTATATAACATTATCATTCATCTTACACATTATATGAGAACAAAACCAGTTTTTCAGATAAAATAAGTATTTTTTTAAAAAATGCAGTTTACAACCTTTTGATGGCGCACCCATTTTAAATCTAGTTTTTGACACTTTTTAATTTATATTTGAAAAGATAAAATTTTTATTTGGAATCAGGACATAAAAATTTACTTTGGATAAATATTTGGTATTTTTCTGATAACTTTCGTATTTTGATGAATAGTGAAAACACACTATATTTTAATTGAAAACTACTTTTTTCATCGAAATAATTTATATGGTTAAAATATTTTATTTAATGGTTTTAATGTATAAATTGAATAAATTTTTATAGTTTAAGACAATTTAAGTCATTTGTATTAATTTTACATTGAATTCATATGTAAAAACATTTCAATCATTTGCAATGTTTTAAACAAAAACCCATTTTTTTCAAAAACGGGATTAATTTTAAATTAATTACTACAAATTCTGTGTTTTTAATATGGAAAATGGATTAAATATTTGGAAATAGATGGTTAAAATTGTGTAAATATGTACTTTTTATTTTTGGAAATTATGAATAGTTACTTCAGTAATTATTTTATTTACCATAGTTAAATGGTAAATCTCGTAAATAAGGGTAAAAAAAATAATATTATAATAATAATAAATTATGCTAACACATGAACTAATCCTATTTAACGAGATATGTCTTACCATGGTCATCCATGGGTTTATTCTGGGACCCCATGGATTCACTTGGATGTGAAAATTATTTTTTATAAGAATTAATTTAAAGTAATGATAATTATAAGCTAAACATATATCTTCTATTAAATCGATTTTAATATGGGGTTATATAATAGATCCCTATGTCTATAAATAGTCATTAGAAATATAAAAATATTTCCTACATCATGGTATTTTATTTATAATTTTTATACAATAGATAAATATATTTTGTTATGACACAATTATGATGTAGTGATTACCTCATTAATGAAAGATTCAAATAAATGAATTTATAAATACTAAAACAAATTTAAAATGGTTATTTTGATGTCATACACTAATTTTATAGATGATATTGAAATATATGATTTTATTTAATGCCTTATTTTCAAATGAATCAGGTTGTTATTAATTTTTAAAAAATTCAAGTATGAATAATGTCCAAAATTGACACAATTCATAACTTAAAAAACATAAAATAGTTAATTAAATGATATTAAGTTAATAAAAATCTAACATTCGTCAAAATGTCTAATATAAGTCCAACTATGTCATAAATAACTTTTTTGGGTCTTTTGACCTGATATTGTAATTACATTAACCCACAATGTGTAAATAACATGATATCAAGGTTATATTAAAAACGATAAAATAAGGGTAAAACCAAAATGATAAGGATAAAAAAATATTTAAGCCTTGTAAAAAAATTATTGTATGATGGTTATTAGAACCAATATAATCTTAAATTATAATTAAATTAGTTTTTGTCCAATTTAAAATTGAAATTGAATTTATAATAAATTAATATTTTCGAACTTTCCTAATGTGCCCCTCTTCTCTCTAATAAAAAGGAACCTACTCCCTCTCATCTTCACTCCATTTTCAGCCATCAGGCTTGAGAAAACCTTACCCATTTATCTTCTAAACTTCCCTAGTTACATTCTAGAGGTTCTTGGTCTTCTCAAAATACCAACATCAGTGCCCTAAGAGGAAATTTAAAGGAGACAATTCAAGAAAGATGTATTCTCTTCTACTGGTTCATTCAAATTTATTTCTTCTTCTAATTACTCTTATTTAGTTGTTTCATTATAAAGTAATAATATAATTATCACTAATATACTGATATGTTATTATAAATATGAAATAACCCTATTTCACCTTCTATCCATCCTATGAAAAACAAAATCTTCATACGTGCGTACGTACGACTTACCATCTCCACACCGTAGTGTAATCTATTTTTCACCACCACATTACATTAATGGTTATAATGGTGAAAATAATAACTATATATTATTATTATAACATGATACTTATTCTGAGATATTATACACCATCCACTTCAATATTGTTCAACAACTATGGGAACGATATTGTCGCTTGTGCGTACGTACAGCTTACCGTCTCCACGACGCGATGAGATTCATTATCCATGTTATCCATTCAAGAATGGTTATAAAGTATATATAATAAATAATATTTACATTTATGAAATAATAATTCTACTAGATTTATGTGTATATATATTTCATTTACTTACTTCCATTCAATTTAATAATAAAACAAAAATAGTGTTCATGGGTACGTATGACCTACTGTCTCCATGAACGGTGTATTCCATTCCATTTATTTATCTATTATATATAATTATATACTGAATAATATGATATATAAATCATTTTTTACATTATAAAAGTAATTAAATCATGATCAATGTAATAATACCAAGAATAAATAGTCCAAACATGTAAGATAAATAAAACTATTATTTCCCAAAATGTTTCTTTAACATGGAATTAATAAATGAACAGTAATATAATGTCATATGTGAATCATATAAGATATCATAAATATTATTATGGTTCTTTTACAAGTTAATAATATTTTTATACCCAATATACTAAAGTTTTAAACACATATGGATGATATTGGAACTTAGTTAACGAATAATTTTGCGATATCTTTTTATCTGAGATTGTTTATACATAAGTGTTTTCTAGGGATATATTCGTCATCCATATCCATGTTTTATAAAAATGTTTTCAAAAAATGATTACTATTTTTCTATGTATTTTTAAAGTCATTTTTACCCATTTTTACTTTTGATACATGGTATGGAATGAATATTTTTTTGTTTATTATACGTGTTTCGTTTACTCTTTTCTAGTAAAAGTATGAGAAGAATGTTTTTTAACTTATATGGTATGAACAGATTTTTTTTCTTCTTAATGCCTTATTTTCATGATGCATCCTCAACACTATTTAAAGTTTATTTTCAACTAAAATTATTTTCTTTTAAAATTTCATGGAATTTTGAGAAAGGAAAAGTTTTTTGAATAAGAAATGATATTTTCCTCAAGAACTAAGTTCAAGTGGTTTATAAAAATTATTTTTCTTCTAATATAATACTCTTTAAATTGTATTACGTTTTTATCTATATTATTAATCTGATTTGATTTTTTTAATGATGAAAAGGTATTTTATATATATTATGTTATGATGGAACTATGTTTAATAAACCCATTTTAATTCATGGTTTATGCTATGATGAATGATTTATGTTTTTGAGGAACATGTGAGAATTATTTCAATATGATATGGGTGGGACATATATCTCCCTCCAATGAATTGGGTAAAAAATTAAATCCCATGAGATAGACATGACTAGAACGACAGGTAAATCTGGTTCAGTAATACATGGCTGGGACGGTAAGTAAACATAGTTCAGTAGTGGACTTTTTCCACTATGATGGTCATAGAAGCAATGTCTTGGCTACTATGGAAATCATAATATGTTCTTTTTAGATAGCTACAATTAAATGTTTTATGCCAATTTTTTCTATCATGTTTTATTCCATGCCTTGGTTAATGTTCCTTTTTTATTAGAATATTATGTTCTTTGTTTCTAAATACACTAAACTAATACTATCTTTGGGAATTTTTTTGTGTCATGTATTAAGTATTCAACAAAAGAAATTTAATGTCTATGTTTGTCAATCTTGGGTCTCTACACATTAAGTGAATATTTTTAATGGAACTATATATTAACTCCTCATCAAATGGAGGTTCCTTGTGATGTGTATACCCTTGTACTATTTGGTAGGGTAGTTCCCATTATTTTGAGACCATTTGTATGAATTACACTAAGGTCAATGAAAACATTGGTCTTGACATGATCTCATGTATTTTTATTTTCTTATTACCCTTCCAAACATGTCTCTTTTTGGAGAATTGGTTTTGAGAGGACTAATCGGTCGATGAAGTTGGCTATGTTGTAGTAGACGTTCCCAAAGGTACAGTTAGATGATGAATATATGATCAGAGGATAGCATGAGTTCAGATGATCATTTTTCTTACCATACAATCATCAAACATTAGAATACCAGTTTTTTAACGTTCTTATCATTCATTCTTTCACTCTAGGTTTGTGGCAGAGACATATTCTACCTTATAAGGTGATCTTTTCAGTCTCACTTTCCTTGAGTACACTATTTTTTCAATAATGTATTTGAAAATGAAACACTCATAGATGTTTTTTCCTAGTTATTGATGGAAGGAGAAATAATTTGGGAGATCTTCTTCACCTTCTTTTTTGGGATTCCAAGGCTTTGGAACCTTGACCATGTTATCTTAAAATGTTGATATAAAGTAGTCATGGAATTCGTCATTTCAAAAAGAATAGACCTTATTTTTCATCTCCTAAAATTGTTTTCACCTATGATCTCTCTGATCATACTAGTGATTTGGGTGTTGTTACTAACACTTGGGAGGTGGATCCACATGATAGGGTGCAGGATTTGTAGTGAGAGCTTGTATAGGGTTCTTCTTAAGTATAATAGTGGAAGCATCTACATTCTCCATTATCCTTCCTTAAGTTGGTAGAAATACTTGGGCCCTGAATTTGGTGTCTTCAATAGAGTCTTACACTCTTTGAGTGATTTCAGAAATGATCAGAAACCCTCCTTTGTATTTCAATGGGATAAACAGCATGCACAAATATCATAAAGATTTACTATATAGATGGGTAGAAACTCTTCTTGAGAGAGTGGTAGGTTTAAGGAGTATGTTAATACTTTCCACCAAGAAATGAAATACAATACTCTTTCATTATACCAATACATATAGTTTGAGTGGTCAAATATTGTTGTATTCAATAGCATTGAGATGAACTGGAAGAGAAACTTATAACGAAGGTCCTCCTACCCCATGATTGAGTGAGCCTGTAAACTTTTACACTAAACAAAGGTCATTACTTGCAGTGATTGCACAAAGCACTTCAATTTCACCACCTCCTATTGTTCAGGGGTACCCATTGTGGGATCATAGTGAGAGACAATATGTGTCAACTACTATTTTCGGTCTCATGAGCCATTAAAAATTAGAAATGTAGGATTCCCAAAGTTTGGTAAGGGAAGGTTGAATCTACCCATTTAGGGTAAGGCTTCTTTTTCAGCGGTATTGGCACACTTCTTTCCTCCATGGCTTCCAATTTAACCATTAGTGACTCAATAGTTTTCATATGAATTCATGGAATGTTGGGATAAGTTTAAGCTTGTACAATTTTGGTAGATGAAGCTTGAATAGGCATAGTAGTAGGTAGGTCCAATATTGGTGGCACCACTAGTATCTACCATTGGTAGCCTATAGGGGCAGAACTATAAGGATGTTCCTAGTCCTATTCTAGTTTTTCACCCAATGGATGGAATTTATGATCTGCTACTGTGGGGTCCAAATATATTAGTGATTGGTCTCCCATATAGATCGAGTATTCCAAATCTACTTTAGTTGTTGTGGTAAACACTCATTGTTGAGGTGTGCTAGCTGGAAGTGCGAGTTGAGGATCGTCTTGAAGAACATATCCAATAGGAAGGCTGTCTCAGAGTAATTCCGCATTGATTCTTCTAAACTCTATCATATCTTCCTCATTCAGAGTGAATCTATCCACAAGTAAAATGGGATTAACCACTCCAGGGGGGAGGTGAGGAACAATCCAACCCTTACCCATTTTTTGTTGAATGCCTTTCAAGGGGGGGGGATGATGGGTTCTCTAATTGAATTATCAGATTCAATGAAAGCCTCTAGTTCTGGGTAAGCACACCTCCTTCAATTATTTCGGTCTGAACCATATTATGAACCAGAACTTCCTCTTTTGACTCCTCTAAATTGGAATCATGTTATATTGAACCTATGAGGGTATATTTTAAGACATTAACTAGTGAGAAATGTTTTTTTGTAATTCTATCAATGTATTTTCGAGACTAACTTTTCATACTCCCTCCATGATGTCTTGTACTCTACTCTTCGAATTATGTAAGAGCTACTTGGAATATAGTAATCTAAAAATAGTCTCTAGATGTTTCATTCATGTGTGTCCTTGGTGAAGGTACTAGATCACAAAATGTAAAGAACTAAGAGGATCCATTATATAGAATTTTCCCTTATCGGGATAAGACTAATTCACTTTGAGGAGGAGGATGTTGATATGAAAAATACTACATCCCTGAGAGCGGGGGATATTCCTATTATGCTTTTGTAACTCTTCAGTCATGGTTTACTAGACACAAGGGTAGGGTTAAAAAATCCCCCAACCCTATGGGATGGGGGTTCTCATGAACTTTTATGCATGCTACCCTCACTACCGCCATTCTATTTCAACAGAGTTTTTTCAGAACATGGGATAGGTGAATCATTTGGTATGCATTCGGATCAACTATTTCAAAATATTTTTACAATATTTCTGAAATTTGAGTTATATTATAGCTAAATTCCTCTAAGATGGAGGATTTCTAGATATTTTCAAAATCATGACTTAAAAGTCTCTCAAAAGGCTTCTTTCTTCTATACCAACATCAATGAGAGTCAGTCAAGGCATGTTTCAGTTGAGAATGTCTTTAGTCATATATAGGTTCTATTTGTTGGAGATGGCCTAAATATATGATGTTACATGAAACCAAATTTAGTGGGCTTTACTGGTTAAGGATCATAGGGAATTGTAACACTCCATGTAAACTTTTTCCTCCGATATGAACACCAAATACGATATCAGTGATCAGCTATCACAATCTCATTAATGCGCTAAGGAATTTTAATTGAAGGTATTATTTATATTTCTCAATCTTTGGATGTCATGAAGCTATTAGGAATGTATTGTCTAAATAATACTATATAAATCTTATTGATTTTGATTATCACAAATACCCTTATTTGTTTTACTAATGGTAGTTATTTAAGTGTATTTTAGGAAATTTATATTATTTATATTCTTTATATTGGAATTATATTAAATCATATTATTCATGTGGAATATTTTTCAAATTGTTTGAAATTATCTTAAGCATGTTCTAGAAACACTTTTCATAACATATTTTGAAGAACGTAACATAAGAAACAAACCCTACATTTTTACTATGCCATATGCTGAAAGATTAGCACGTATGGTTAATAGAACCTACATTTGTGCTGTACCTTATGCTTAAATATCAGCACGTATGGTTAATTAACCCTACGTTGATAGAAAATTATGGATAAATAACCTTATGTTTGGTTGAAACATTACTTTTCACAAAGATAAATGGTATGGTTAAAGAACCCTATGTAAGTATGAAACCATACCTTTGAGAAGTAAAAGTATGGATCATCAACCTTGATATTGTGATCAAAATTACGTTGGAAACCTTGTGTTTAGAGAATGAACGCTACGTAGCTAAACCCTAAATTTGGTATTTTGTCATTTTGTGAAGGAACCTTATGTTTTACTTTTCATCACCGGATATTTGAATTTATGATTTTATGAGAGTTTCGTGCAATGGTATTTGTCGAATATCAAACTTATTTAAATCTTGTTTTTTGAATAATTCAAATATCATTATTATTGATTAAAAGAATCATATTAAGTATATAAATTCTCTCTTATTATTAAGGGAAGTTATGACTACTCTGATTTGTATTAGTAATTTGAATTCTTACAATTTATTAGGCGATTTGTTTGGATCTTGATTAGAAAAGCAGGCTCTCTGCTTTATTTATTATATAGAATTATTTTTTCTATATATGGGTGTATGATTCAAAGAATAATATATATATGTAGATATTTATTGATCAATATATTGTGACACATAATTTTTTGATTGAAACTGCATTCTTGTGAAGATCATTTACACATATACAGCAATAATTGGTAAGAATATATTTTCTATAGAAGATGCTACAGTAGAGATATATGTTTTATGTATTTAGTATTTACAGTAAGATTTCTACTTCTATTAATTTATATTTTTATTTCAAAGATATATTACAACTGAATTTCTTCAGAATAGCTCTTTATTGAAAAAACTATTTTCTGAAGAAGAATATCGATCTACTTTCAGTTGTATTTTCAACTGTAAAGTTCAACAAGAACCTTTTTAATCAATATATTTTTTTGGGAGTTTCAACTGATCTTACTCAGTTGCGGTGGAGTATCATCTTCTCCATCTAACATATTGTTTTTTTATTATTTGTTAAAGAACTATAAGGCTCTGTCTTTAGCCTTATTTGTAAAGGTCTCAACTGCCTTCACTCAGATGTGGATTGGTCTTATGATATGAGGACCTCACTAGGGAAATTCACCAAACTCACAGAGAGATTAATTAGTGGAGTGTACTATGGATTATTAATGCCCCAAACCACTATAAATAGTCATGCTTTATATTTCTGTTTTATCCACTACTCATAATTTCATATGGAAGATAAACTTTTCTTACCTGCATAATCATCAGTTGACATCAAAAAAAATAATTGTGAAAGATTTGGAAATGTATGAAAAGAGACAATTCACCCCCCCCCATATGTATATTTGTATATTATGACCTAAAAATTGGTATCAGAGGATATATTTTGGAAAAATATATAACAAAGCTAAAAGTATAAGGTCTATACAAAGATATAAATGACTGAACAAAGATAAGGAATGTCAATTGTTTGTGCTCCTTATTTTAATGGTGAAAAGTATGGATTCTAGAAATCATGGATGATTATATATTTGAAGAATTGAGGATTCAAAGTCTACTCTAAGATCATTACTCCTTATATAATTCCTAAAAATCTTGCAAATTGGACTAATGCATCAGTGGCTAATTATGTCACAAATTCTAAAGCTATGAATACTATTATCTATGATCTTGGAACAAGTGAATTCAAATGTGTCTCACAATGTCTTACTACTTATGAAATGTGGAAAACCATTTCATTTTTCTATGAAGGAATAGAAAATTTAAGATAAATGAGGTATGAAATAGAAAAACTAAAATTTGATACATTCAGAATGTTTGATGGGGAAAGTATCAATCAGATGAATGGAAGGCTTACAAAGATTATTTATAATATTATGTCGTTAGGTGATCCTATAAAACAAGTAGATCATTCTTTGAAAGTAATGATACTACTACTTACTAAATGAAAGGGTATATTAGTTGCAACTTGACAATCATCACCTGTCAAAAATATCACAATTAGAGAATTAATTAGTACACTGATGATGTATGAATCTGAAATGAAGGATGAATTTGAAGATAAGAAATTCTTAGGGAAAAATGATAATACTTCTCTAAAGGTAACATCTCATAAGTAATGAAAAATAATATATAAAGAATTCATAGAAGAAAGGAATTTAGACACATCTAATTCTCAAATGGAATTTTCCCAATTATACAGAATGTTTAAAAAGTTTTATAAAAATAAAAGTGGATTAAGAAAAAACTTTAAGATGGATGATAAATACTCAAAGGAAGTTATATGTTATGGATGCAATAAATTAGGTCATATAAAACTAGATTATCCCTAGCTAAAAGGTGAAAAGAGAAAGGCAGAAAAGAAATATCATAAAAATGATGATTATGAACATAAAGGCGGGAGAGAAATGAAGGATACATGGAGTATTTTTGAAGAATCTAGTAGCTCATCAAAATTTATTTCAGAAAAGTAAAAATAAAATAAAAAAATGTGTTTCATGGTATAAATATATAAGGTAAAAACCTATTATTTATCTAATTCTAATTCTGATTCTGAATCAAAATTTTTAAATAATAAATTGGTTTCCTACTGTAAAATGTTAGAAGAAAAATATGAATCCTTATTAAAGAAACATAAATCTTTAAATAATATTCACAATTCTATTTTAGGGGACATATATGTCTTACTTATAAAAAATA
Source organism: Viscum album (assembly GCA_963277665.1). NCBI lineage: Eukaryota > Viridiplantae > Streptophyta > Magnoliopsida > Santalales > Viscaceae > Viscum > Viscum album. Next base: position 1,013,080,935 of record OY728140.1, read on the forward strand.
AAGTGTTAATTGGTAAATTTAACTCATCTATGACAAACTGTGATGATCATGAAAATAATATTAAATTATTACAAGATGAAGTAGAAACTTTTAAAATAACTAATCTCATCTTTACAAAAGGACAAAATATTCTGAATGAAATTATTAGTAAAAATTTCATTATAAAGAAATTATTTGGTATCAGAATTAAGGGTGGAAAATCTACACTATATACGAATTATTTTGTTCCCAACTCGAAAACCGTTACATGTCATTTTGTGGAGAAAAAGGACATATAAAATACCATTATTTATAAAATCCTCAAGTTAGTGGAATTAAAAAGGCTTTTTTTCAAATAGATTATCTAAATAAAATAATATGAGTTATAAAAAAACAAATCAGATCAAGATTCCTAGATCGTTGCTAGCTAACACTGCTTGACCCAAGAGAATATGGGTACCAAAAAAAACTCTTGTTTGATATACCATTGTAGAAAATAGGTCACAGAAAAAGTAAATATATATGGTATATGGATACTGGATGCTCCAGGAATATCAGTGGAAACTAATTAAACATCAATACACTGAATCAAATATATGAAGGTCTATTCACCTTTTGGTGAAAATTCCAAAGGAAAGATAATTGGACTTGGAACAGTTAGATATCCAAAAATTGTATCAATAAACAAAGTACTATAAGTAAAAGGGTTAAACTATAACCTGATAATTATCTGTTAACCCTGTGATGATGGATATTATGTTGATTTTTCTAGGAATTCCTTCTCTGTATTTAAAGATAAAATGATTAAGTTTACAGCACCTAGTACTAATAATATTTGTACTTTGGATTTGAATTACTCGTGTAAATAGAAAGTGAATTGTTTAATTGCTAAAATTAATTAGTCTTGGATATGGAATTGGAGTCTTGGTCATAGTGATAATTATGATTTACATAAATTACCTAAGAAATATTTGGTTTTTTATTTACCGAGTCTAATGTTTGATAGTGACTGATTTGGTGATGCATTCCAAATTGAAAAACAACACAAATCTTCCTTCAAATATATTAAAAATTTACTACATAAAAACCTCAATAACTTGTCCACATAGATCTTTTTAGACCATCAAGAGTATAAAGTTTGGCTGTAAAATTATATTTATTTTTTTAGTTGACGATTATTCTAGATTTACTTGGATTTATTTTATAAAACTCAAAATTAAATATTTTACTATTTTTGAAACTTTCTATAAAATTGTTCAAAACAAAAAAGGTTTTAAGATAATTTCATTATGAATTGATCATGGTGGAAAATTTGAGAATAATGAATTCAATTCATTTTTCTAAAACCTAGGAATTAAACACACCTTTTCTGTACCAATAACATCTCAACAAAATGAAATTTTTGAAATAAGAAACATAACTCTTCAATAAATGGACAGGACTATGCTAAATGAATATAGTCCACCTACCTATTTAGGGGTAGAAGCTATAAGTATAACCTGCTACATAATTAATAGAGTTTTAAGTTGGATTATTTTCAAAAAGATACCTTATGAACTTTGGAATAATAGAAAACCTAAGGTAAAGTACTTTAATGTTTTTTAATATAAGGTGTATATCCTGAAAACCAAGGATAATCTTGGTAAGTTCAATCAAAATGCTGATGATAGAATATTTTTAGGGTATTATGCTACCTCTAAATCCTATATAGTGCTTAATAAAAACTAACGGACTGTTGAAGAATCATTTCATGTGAATTTTGATGAAACTAACATTTTTATTAAAGAAAAAGATCAAACTAATGAAATTACTGATTCTTCTGACAACATGATACTTGAAAACTTAAAAAATGATTTTGAAAAAAACATAAATAAAATTCCGTCCATTTTAGAAGAACTTGATATTGATAAACCTAATTTTTTTACCTAGATAGTATGTAACCCTAACAAATCATACTTTAGAAACTATAATAAGAGACCTAGATATAGGAATAAAAACTAGAATAAATACAGGAAACCAAGTTGAATTCTCTGCCATTCTATCTCAACTAAAACCTAAATCTTTTGAAGAATCCTTAGGAGATGAGAGTTGGATGTTAGCAATGCAAGATGAACTAAACCAATTCCAAAGGAATGCAGTTTTTGAATTAGTTGAAATGCTATAAAATTATTCATTTATTGGAACTAAGTGAGTATTTATAAATACACAAGATGATCAATGGATTATAACTAGAAAAAAAGCTAGATTAGTACCTAAAAGATATAATCTGGAAGAATGTATAGATTATGATGAAAACATTTCCCATGTAGCCAGATTAGAAACAATTAGAATTATTTTATGTTATTAAATTCATATGAACTTTAAATTATATTAAATGGGTGTTAAATATGAATTTATAAATGTCTATTTAATGGAGGAAGTTTATGTTGAAAAACCTCCTGGATTTGAAAATTCTCAAAAACTAGATTCTTTTTCTAAACATACTAAATCTCTCTATGGCATTAAATAAGCACCTAGATCTTGGTATAAAAGATTAATTTATTTACTTTTGAAAAATGGATTTAGTATTGGAATGGAAGATCCAACTCTTTTTAATAAAACCAACTATTCTAATATATTATTAGTTCATATCTATGTTGATGATGTAATTTTGTGTTTAACCGATAAAAAAACTTTATAATTATTTTTTATATATTATGAAACAATAATTTGAAATAAGTATGATGGGAGAATTCAACTTCTTTTTAGGACTTAAAATTTATCAAAAATATTATGGAAATATTTTAAACATAAATAAATATATTACTGATTTATTGAAAAAATTTGGCCTTGAGAACAGCAAGATATATACAACTCTCATGTGTAAAAATATAAAAATTGATTTGGATGAAGTTGGAAAACTAGTGGAAAACATGTTTTTTAGAGGTATGATTGGTAGTTTATTATATCATACAACTATCAGACCTGATGTTATATTTTTTTATGTTTATATACTAGATTTAAAAAAAATCTTAAATAATCTCATCTTATTGCTATCAAAATGATTTTTTAGATATTTAAAGGGAATTGTTTTTTAATCACTTATTTATCGAAAAACTTTTGATTTTAATTTAATATCATATTTAGGTGATCATTTTGGAGTTTGTAGATTAGACAGAAAAAGTACCACAGGAACCTATCACTTTTTAGGAAAATCATTACTATCAGGGTCAAGTAAGAAACAGCAGTTGGTTTCCCTATCAACAACTGAGGTAGAATATTTATATATAGATAGTTTTTGTGCACAAGTATTATAGATGAAAAACACACTAATGTACTTTACATTAAATTTCAATAGTACACCTATTTTATGTGATAATAAAAGTTCTATGAATATTTAAAAAAATACAATAAGTCATTCAAAAACTAAGTATATTGATATTAGACATCATTTTCTAAGAGACTATGTTTTTAAAAAGGATATATCTTTAGAATTTGTAAATACTAAAAATCAACTAGCTGGTATTTTTAATAAACCCCTTCCCATTATAAGTTTAAATTTTATTATGGGGGTTAGGTTGATTTAATTTTTAAATAAATTTTAATTTTTTTAATAGTTTTAATTTTTAATTTTTAATTTCATCCGTTTTACTTATATATTATTTCAATAAATTTATGTTAAAAATATTTACTGATTACTCTAAATCTGATTTGTTTTAAAAAAATCATCGATATATACTTTTGTTAATTTATTTTATTTTAAATTTATTCACACCATGTATTTTATAAAATTTCATAATTATCAAATGCAATGAAACTAGAAACAATGAATTGTCAGAAACATTTCTAATACCTTACTTTTTCATCTCTCAACACCTTTTCAAATACCGAAACATTCATCTACCTTCACTTACCATGATCTACCTATGTTTTATTTCAAACCCCTAAAAACCAAAAACCTCAAAGATTTCATTTCTCAAAAATGACAAAAACTAAGAGAACCAAAGAAAGTGAATCTAGTGACATGAAGTGTTAAATATTTTTTCGGAAGAAACATCCTAAAAGGAAAATTAGTTGATTTTGAATAGATCTATCGAACAAATCTACTCTAGAAGAAAGTGATAGAATTTCAAGGATTGGAATATATGTTCAATTAGGTGAACTTAGAGTTCCTTTATGAGGTATAACTGAAATTTTTCTATAACAATGTTTGGTTTAGTTTTGGGGATTCTGAAGATACAGTTTTTTCAAGAATAGAATATAAGGTTTTTTCTGTTTCAATGATTGAAATTTCTAAAATTTATAACTTTCCTCATGATGGAGTTCTTCATTTCAATCTATATTCTATTAGAGATAAGGATCATAAGTATAAAGACATTTTTTCTTTTCTTTTTGTTTCAAAAAACATTATGAAAATATCTTTAAAGGATCTTGAGGCAGACCAAAATATATTGGTTAAGTTTATTCAAACAAGAATTACTCTAAGAATGGCTGAGATGGAGAAGATTCTATATCCTAACATGTATATCATGTTTCTATTTTTGAGTGAAATAAAGCTGAATTTTCCAAGGTATAGGTTAATATATTTGTGATACTTCTGTCAACCAGAATCTAAGATTTATTTTTATCATTATGGAAGGATAATCTCTCAAATTTTGTTTAGGAAAGGAATAATTCATTTAATAGACTCTATAATTAAATGTCATCACAACAATGTACTCAATGCAGAAACTTTGAGGAAGTTAGGTTTTTACTAGAGTATAGTAAAAGGAAAATTCTTTCCTATTGGTTCAGATGACCAACAAAGATTAGGATCTTTTACCTAGGGGGAGAAAATTGAAATTTGAAATGATGTAATTGGAGAAACCCAAGGTTAAGGACCTTCCAAACCAACCCAATGAAAATTGAGATTTGTTAAAGGAGAATAGGAAGAAAATGTTGTGAAAGAAGAATTGGTTTTAAAACCACAGAAAAGAGTAGATCCACTTGTTGAAGAACTAGTGTTGGGTTCAGGTGAGGCTACTAGGTTAGTACAATTGGATGAAAATTTTCTCGAGAAAGATCAATAGGCTGAAATCTAGATAAGAGATCTCTAGCATGTTTATTTTCCAATTATCCATGAGGAATATCTAAATATTCAGTAAGAGAAACAGTTGATCATATCTGAAAATGTGGCTACTGAAATTGTTGAGAATATAGTTTTCTCTATTTTTGATCATGCGTAAGAAAGACATCAATCTGAAACTAAAGTCAAAATATAAGTACTTGACAGTATCTCTTGTTCAAGTGAAAAATCAATTGAATAGACAGTGCAGAAGTCTGTGGAAAAGTCTTTTTCAAGATCATTAGTAATTATGGAAGTTGGTTTGTAACAACATCCATATGAAGAAGCATCTGATTCCATGACTAATTAGGTGGAGGAACTTGTAATTAAGTTTAATAAGTCTCAAGAAGAGGATGTCAATATTTCTCAAGAGATAGAAACTTTAAGGAAAAGGTTACATGTTCTTAAATAAAATCCTTTTTACAAGAAATAATTTGATGATTTCCAAAGAGAGATACTGGATGAAGTTGGAAAGATAATGTCTGAAGTAGTTTCTAAGTCAAAAATTGCTGATCTGAAGTGGTATTTGGGGAGTCAGTTTGAATCATTCAAGAGTAGTGTTGGTCATACCAGTACATCTACCTCTGATCCTACTACAAGTCCAGATCCGATTCAATTATTTTTTGAAATTACCTATATCATGGTTGATATGAATGATAGTATTCAAAATATGTAGTGAAATAGTTCTCCTCAATCTGTTTTGTTGGAAAACTATAAATTTTTAGTTGAACAACTGACATAGAATGATCCAAGTATCATATTTCTGTTAAACCAATTCATAGAAAATTTGGACAAGTTTATGCAGTAAGAGGAGAGTTTACATGACTTTTTGAACGTCAATATTGTTGAGAATTTTCATATCAATCAAGATTATAGAGTTTTTATAATGAAATTGGGGGATAGTCTAATGAAGAATTTACAGTTATAGATTTCATAGTTGAAAGATATGTTTGAAGCTTATCAATATCCTTATAACCTTAACTAAGCCAACTCCTACCCAATATTTTGTACCCAAACCATTTCAGTTGAATAAACATGCTTACTATTCATACTGATTATTGTACCTATAGAATTTTTGATCAATAAAATTTTCTTATTTTTATTTTTGTGTACTTTATTTCATATTATTTTTTGTTTATATCTCATTTCAAAAATCTAGTGTTATATATTTAAATAGATTATTATAATATTCACTTACATAACTATGAAAAATTAAACATGTTTTAATCATTTTCAATACATTATTTGTGATCTCACAAAAAGGGGGAGAAATATTGATAAACAAAAAAATTATTTTTATCAAAATAATTCGGTCAAATGGAATTTTGAATTATTTTCTCTTAATTATTTACAAAATTCAAAATTTTGTTCTTAAATTTATGGGTTTTCGTTATCATTAAAAAGGGGGATATTATTGGGAATTTATTGTATCAACAATACTCTATAAATATTATTGATTTTGAAGCTCACAAATACCCTTGTTTGTTGTACTAATGATATTACTTTAATTGTATTTCAAGAAATTAATATTATTTATATTCTTTATTTTTGAATTATATTTAAGATTATTATTAACATGGAATATTTTTAAATGTGTTTTAAATTCTCTTAATCATGTTCTGGAAACATTTTTCATATTTTACATTGAATAACGTAACATAAGTAACAAACCCTGTGTTTTTATTATACTTTATGCTGAAATATCAGCAAGTATGGTTAATCAACCCCACATTTATACTATAACTTTTGATTAAATATCAGCATGTATGGTTAATCAACCCTATGTTGAAAGAAATGTATGGATAAAGAACCTTACATTTTGGGGAAACCTTACATTTGAAAAAGAGAAAAATTATGGTTAAATAACACAATGTAAGTATAAAACCTTTACATTTGAGAAGAAAATGTATGGATCATCAACCTTACTTTTACGTTTTTTACCTTAAATTTGGATAATGAATGCTATGTAGTTGAACCCTGTGTTTGATATTTTTTTATTTTTTGAAGGAACCTAACATTTGAATTTTCATCACTGGGGATTTGAATTTACGATTTTATTATAGTTTTGTGAAATGGCCCTTACGGAATATTAGTCTGATTTAAAGCTCATTTTTTAAATGATTCAAATCATGTTATGATTGATTCAAATAATTGTATTAAGTAGATAAATTCTCTCCTATTCTTAAGGGAAGTTACGACTACTCTAAGATGTCTCAGGAATTTGAATTATTATGATTTATAAGGCGATTTTCTTGGATCTTGAATTGAAAATAAGGCTCCCTAATTTATTTATTCTATTAGTGTATATGTTCAATATATGTGTGTGTGATTCAAAGAAGAATATATTATTGAGGTATATATTGAGCCATATTTTATGACACATATTTTTGAAATTGAAATTGCATTATTGAGAAGATATTTTATAGAACTACTACAACAATTAGTCATACTCTATTTTCTATAGAAGAGGATACAGTGGATATATATGTGTTCTAAATTTAGAGTTTGATGTAAGTTAACTAATTCTATTAATTGTAGCTTTTATTCCAAATATATATTGCAGTAAAATCACTTCGGAACTTCTCTTTATTCAATATACTATTTTATAAATAATAATATCCATATATTTTCAGTTGTTTTTTCAACTGTGAAGTTCAGCTGGAACCATTTTAATCAACATATTTTTATTGAGAGTTTTTTTGGAACTGATTTTGTTCTTTTCTAGAAATGATGTTTGGTTTGTTTTTTTTTTCAAACTACTTTAGGTTGATCTTGGTTTGGGTTTCTTATTGTCAAACCTTTCATGGAAGATTAGGGAGATTACAAAGAAATGGGTCATACAGTTTGATCCAAAAGCAGTATTGAAGTTAGTGTCGTTCTCCAGTGTTTACCAAATTTTTGGGGCTGGAAATCAGAAAATAGAAAAATGTGTTTTTGTTAAAGAAAGGTGTGTGAAAATTTTGATGTTTGCGTGAAAGATTATTTTCTTCATGAAATATTGATGGTATTTTTGGAACCTACATGCAATACATGTTTCAGGATCAGAACATCAAAAACTGGAAAAGTCATGGAGTGCACGGAAGATGATGTTGTGCGAAAGGGTTTGTGCACCCAATGCGACGTCAAAAGGGAGTTTACATGCTCTTGAAGAATATTTCACGTACCAACAAAAACACGTTGGGATCTTAAATTTAGGGTCATAAAGGGCCTATAAATATACAGCTACCCCTAAATAAGACTTAATATTATTCCATTGAAAATCGGGTAGCTCAGCCGTGTGAATGATTTGCGTGGAAAAGATTTGAAGCGTGTAAACCTTATGTGCAAGGTGTTCCTTTAGACTAAAAAGACCAAGTGAACCATTCGTTGTAGTTTTGAAAAAGACAAGGGTTGGGCAAAAAGTAGGTGTTGGAAAAAAGTCATCTTTAGAGAAAATTCCCAAATATTACGCGCAAGTTTGGGTTTTGCATGCAAGTGTAGTGTTATGATTCTGATACACTTCTGATTATCGGGTTTAGTGGTTTAGTGCTTTAAAGTGCATCAATCAAGGAATTCGATGCAATTTGTGTCTCATGATAAATAGATAAAAAGACTTGAATTCCAATCTATTTAAGAGACCATCAAGTCAATAAACTGAGTTTGACTTCTCTCAAGGCAGTGATCTCGGGGGAGTTGACAGAAGTGATCTGGGGGATGCAGTGAGTGTCCCCTAAACCTTCATAAAGGCAGTGTTCCGGGAACAGAGTGTCTATGACTGAAACTTGTAATCCATAAACTCGGGAGGATTAGTGTATTTTTGTACGACCAACACACTATCGTTGTATGCTCCTTGGATGTAGCCCTTTGCGGTGAAACAAGTAAAATTATTGTGTCATCTCCTTGATTTCATTTCTTTGATAGATTTAACAAGTTCCTACCAATTTGGGAATAATTTCCACAATTTTAAAAATAAAAGGATGACATCTTGATTCACCCCTCCCCTCTCAGGGTGTTCTGGGGTCCTTCAAGTTTCCACTGCTCGTACTCAGCTGTGGTGGGCAATCAGATTCTCGATCTAAGTTTTGGTTTTCGGTTCTCTATTAAAGAACTGGAAGGCTCTGTCTTTAGAATTATTTGTAAAGGTTTCAACTACCTTCACTTAGTTATGGATTGGTCTTATGATATGAGGACCCGACTAATGAAATTCACCAAACTCATAGAGGGAGTAATTGGTGGATTGTACAGGGGGATCTTTATGCCTTAAACAACTATAAAAAGTCGTGTTATGTATTTCTATTTTATCCTCTTCACATAATTTCATACAAAAGATATACACTTCTTACCTACATAATCAGCAGTCACCATCAAAAGTAAGAATTGTGAAAGATTTTGAAAAGGTTAAAAATATACAATTTACACCCCTCTTCTGTATATTTGTATATTCCAACCAAACAAGAGCTAGGATACCTTCTAATTCAATTAGGTATTGAAACCATTCTATTATAATGACATGACTTAAATACTCTCCATAGGTTAATACTTTTTCTTTCAAGTAATGAAGTGTTTCCATTTATTGAGGTAAATTTCATGCAAAAAATATTTCGAAAATGCCTCTAGAATTATCTATTTAGGGGTGGACAAAGGATTGAATATTACCGGTATGTCATATTTAGTCAATTGTTTCCTCATTTTTATCATGTGTTATTTTTCTTTTTTCAGAGGCACATCTACTTGGTCCAACCAAAGTGTACACATTACTACAATTTTATCATAATTAGTGAGATTGGTAAGTATTTCCTCTATCATTTTGGAAAGAATATAACCCAAGGGGTGTTTGGAGAATGAATGTCACCTTAGGATGTCTTATAGTTGAGAAATAATTTAACTTTCCAATGAAAGTGAATTAGACATGACTAGTATTTTTTTCTCAAGTGCCTCATGATAGGGGGTCTTTCTCATCACTAAATTACCAATTGGATAATTCACTTGACAATGTGAAACACGACTATGGATATAACTTTTATAGTGTACATCGTCATTGGGAAGACCGGTGGATTATAGAAAGGGGAATATCCTGCTGATCCATGAACTTTTGGCCATGCAAAAGGTCTTCATGGATCTCATCAAGAGATGGGATCTCAAGATTGATCGGATTATGATCATGAAGTAATCCTTCATGATAAATAATCTGAGGATAACCTTCGGGATTACTATTACAATGCCCATAATTTCATAATGGGAGATTAAGATCATGATCTACCATATATAAGTGTCTCATAACTTCAAGAACTCCATCATTAAAAATATTTAGATTGTAGATCGGATTTTTATTTCCAGTTCTCTTTGGTGAAGCTTCTTCTTGGATGCCTTATTGTGAGAAATTGGGACCAATTTTTAGGGGAAGTGATTTTCATGGGTAGGTGTTTATGCCTACCATAGAGTTTCCATTATTATATTTCAATTACCTATGGTTGGAGTAGGTGTATGTTCCCAATATAGTTTTCCATATACTATGGAGGAGTTTTCCCCATGACCCTCCTAGACAAGAGTAAATGCATGTGTTTCCTCTAGCGTGACATACTAATGAACCAAAAACTTGAGGAGATGAATCATTGCATCTATCCCATGAGTAATACTATCTTCTCTATTATGATGTCTTGGAAATTCTATAGTATGTGGGTAGAGATTTTCATCTTCCCTATAACCATTTTTGCGATATTCTTGGTCACTTAATCGGTTGGATCTGGGATATATTGTCATTCCATATTTAGATAAGGGGTATGTTCTTGATCCTATCCTCTTTTTCCTACCAGTGGATACTGATATTAATCATGTGTGTTGAGAGAGAGTTGGGTCTTCCCCCTATTCATCATCAGGGCTTTCTCACGAACTTCTCCATGTGATGCCAGATTAAATTGATGGTAGGCTTGAAAAATGTTGGCAAGTGTGTACGCCTACTTGAAGTTTGCATCTAAACATGGATGATGGTCTTATTTAAGTAATGTTAGACAAGTCCACTGATAGTATTGGTTATTGTATGAAGATTTATGTTCAGGATCTTTGTTTGTAGATGGTTTTGATTTATGGGATTCCTTGGGTGCTACCAGATGAGTATGTTGGACATCTGAATTAAGGTTGGTGGGTGTATGTTCCCCGTTGTATTTTTCCACCAAATTGGGTTTGTGGGATTCTTCAAAATGGGAGAGGTGTGACCCTAGTCCATTATTACTAGATGTTTCCCCTGATAGGCCATAATGCATGCCTGGGGTTGGATGACCTGGGACGGTCAACTAAGTATGGTTCCCTCATCATGTTGAGTGCTCACTACCATGCTGTGTTGGTGATGTAAATTGATGGCATGATCCCATTAGAAGCACCCATTAATATTATAGATGGGTTTTTATATGGTATCCTGATCCACCTCCCTATGTTAATGTAGAGACCATTTGTTTCATTCTAGGGAAATGCTCTCAAAATGATTGAAGATGGTGGTTAGTGTCGTTTGGGTCAAGATAAAAAGCCATCGCTGACTAGAAAATCCATGAGGCATTGTGTGCTAGAGGGCCTATTAAGTGGCCTCCAAGGTCCGAATTGTACAATTCTATAAGTACTCTCAGAATACAGAATTTTAGACCTAACATTGAAGATGTTGGTTTTGTGATGATGTATGCTACATGGATGAAGACGCAGCCTGAATAGTAGTTAGGGAATACATTGGTGAAAGTTGTAAGGATGGCATTGGATCGAAGGGAGATCCTATATTATTTTCCTAGAGTATATGAAAAAAAAAAAGAAAACCCCATCCAAGAATCATCTCATTTCAATGAACACATGTATGATTTATTGTCTTGTTTAGACCTCCTTCATTTTGAGAGTGAAAGGGTTTTAACAGGTGGGTCACACAATCATCATGGTTAAGGATTCATGTCAGTTTCACCATTTTTTGTTAACAATAAAAATATGTTTTTTTAGGAATATAATGGTCCAATAAGGACTTTGAAACATATCCCTTTATCTTGTAAAGTATATGTCTTAGTTAAGTCATTTACATTATGTTCACCATTTTTTGTTTCCTAGAGAGATTTGGTCACCCGAGGTTTGATTGCATGGGGTTGAATTTCATAAAATCAATCATGTTGGGATTTTTATTTCAAAATGGTTTACAAAGGTTTTTTTCATGGAACTAGAAACACCAAATGGGTATATATCCTCAATGGACTAGCTTTCCAATGGTAGGAACTTGTTGGGAAGTTTGTCTTACGATAATTTAGAACTCACATTGGTTGCGAGGATGGGAGTTTAGGATCATCACACCCTTTTGGGGAGAATTGTTTCCTCCTCTCATAATGCCTTATAAATTAATGAAATTTTCATGAATCCTTTATTAATTTTGAAGTATGATGTTGATCACCCAAGAATTAACAATCAATTATTATCAAGTATAGAATTTAGAATCATCAAAATGTAACTGAGGTTCTTCATCAATGGATATATCTGTATATATCTGAGTTTTTTAATCAATTTTATCCTCTTATGTACCTATTAGAGATTATTTGGTCGGTATTAAAATGATGTTGGTTTTCTAGCAACTTAGTGGGGTGCTCTATAGTGTATCATCATCCTGGGAAATGGGAGTTGTTTTTGTGTTGGGATTGAACCCATGTGATGGGATTCCTACATATCCTCATGAATGGAATCAGAACCCATGTAGTTTTATGACACTTATTATGGCACAATATTCCATTTAACGTCATGGAATAAAGACCAAATTGTTCATTTTAGCATTAAACAGCTAAGAAATCTTGGTATAAGGTTCCTAGTCAAAGTTTGGTGTGGACTAATGCCAAAGTAGCATAGGGAACCATTGAAGAATATGAGTTTCCAATTTAAATTGGACCCTATTAGGAATTTATCCCGAACATAATATAGTTGATTTGGGGTATTGGGTTTTAACCTCAAAGAGGCTTCCTTTATATCAAATTCGGATGGGAATCAATGCCCATTTAGTTTGTTTATTTGTTTCTTAGGTAATTATATCCCTTTGGGAGGATTAATTAGTGTATTATTTTTGAAAATGATGCATGTATGAATGAATTTGAGGCCATGAGAAATGGATTGACTCATGGAGGTTTGGGGGTTTTGTTTAGGGCTTACTGTTCAAGTGTTTTTCGGGATTATTGAAAGTTTGTTTGAGACTAACTCCTAAGAATAGTTCCCTAAGGTCTGATCTAGGGGGGATTACACCCAAAAATAATTCCATGGTGAATGGGGGCTATGATTAGGGCTTACTCTTAATGAGGATACCCATGGATTGGTTTTATTTCGGGCTTACTCCAAAAAGGGATGCCCATAATTTGTTATATTTGGACTTACTCCTAAGGAGGATTCCCTTAATTTGTTGAGTCTTATACTTATAACAAATATAGAGGATTTTTATGATTAGGTATTACTCCTAATGATGATTCCCATAATTAGTTTGGGATCATGTGTATGTTATGACCCCCATCATCCTCTAAGCTCATGTGAGTCCTGATCGGTGTAAGAAACAAGAGGAAACATAAGATCTGTGTAACCCCTCAATATTCTTTTCCCTAAGGTTGGATACATGGCCTTGAGGACTCACACCTAGGGAGTAACATTGAAGATAGGTGATATGAATATTCAAAGGATGATGTGGGATTAGGGTCTTAGAGACAACAAGGGGAGGACATCATCTTAGCCTTGGTGCTCAAGACTGGGAACTCTCTAACACCATCCCCTAGTTCGGGGTCCTCATTGTAGTACCCTTGGTTTCTGGTATGTAACACTTACTTGATGATTTTCATGGGTTTAATGTTAAGGGTGTTGAATGGGAGATTTGGGAGAACTTGGAATGATTTTTTGAGGCAAAGGGTAAGTCGCACGGGAGGCGCACGATTTGTCTAAACCGTGCATCCAAATTGTCTGCAGTGGGTCTTGGAGGCAGTAGCTTCAGTATGGTTGGCACATGGTTTGTCTAACCATGTGGCCAAACCATGCGAGAAGGGTGGTCAAGGCAGTAGCTAACGCACGGTTATCGCATGGTCTGTCAAACCGTGTGAACTAACTGTGTGGGCACTTAAATGAGATCCTTAAATTGTGGATCTCACGTGGTTTTGCCTCTAAATTCCTCATTTAAGCTCTTAAGAGGCCCTAAAACTGGATTTTGGTTCTCCTAATGTCAAGGAGGTTTCTCCCATCATTCTGGAGGTGATCCAAAGGCTTTTCTTAGCGAATCCTAGACGGTTTCTTGAGGTATGTGGTTGTTCTTCTTCATTCTTGATCGGTTTCTTAGATCTACATAGTCTTACATCCCCTCTTATCTTGGTTTCTTATATATATGCCCATTATGGGTATATATAAGTGTGTGGATGCCAAATATGATGAGATTTGGTCTTGGTTGTGTAAGGAGAAGAGATCTATGGAATATTCTTGGAGAATATACCTAGGTTTCTTGAGCGTTCTTTGACCATTGGGGTTTTCGTCAAAACCTTTGAGGTAAGAAGCTTCACTCTCGACTCCTCCGGTTAGAATTGATTAGCTTAATTTCATATTGGATTATTTGAATGGTTTTGATTTTGAAAATCATGGAATAAATCTTTTTTAGTGGTGATTTATGGTTTTCATGTAATTGTGAAATATTGGTGAATTTTTTTGCAAAGTGATTTGGATTATTGAATTTAAAATGTTGATTTTAAATTATGATTGCTGAAATTGTAAATTGTTTGATGAAAAATGGGTTTTCTAAAAAAGTTTGTTTTATTGAAATGGTTTGAGATTGAAATTACTTTTACGGATTTGGTTTTCAATAAAAGGGAGTTTTATTGAAATGGTTTGGAATTGAAATGGTTTGGCATTCAAATGGTTTTGATGGAAATGGTTTTCAATAAAAAGGTTTTTTATTGAAAGGGAGTTTTGGCATGATTTATGGGGAAGGTATCTATTCATATTGCATGTACGAGGCTTGGTTGAAATATGACCTTGTGCTCGATTCCAAGTGGTTAATGGCACATGGGAAATAGGGGGATTGGTTGAAATATGACCTTGTTCTCGGTGCCAAAGGGATAATGGAACATGGGGAACAATTACCTTATGACGACATGGTAGATCGACGAGAAACCACTCATGAGTATGGAACTGTCATAACGTAGCATGCATGTTTGGTTTCATGGGTTGTGGAATGGTTGGGTGTGCCAAAAAGGAATGTTTGAGAAATGGTTCTTAAGATTGTTTGGTTATTTTTATAGAAAATAACTTGCTTGAAAAATTGGTTTCAATTTCTCTTGGAATGCCTTTGGTTATGAATGGTTTGGGAAACTTGTTTATATTTAGTTATAAACTGATTATGAAAAAATGTTTTATATAAATAGTTTTTATATAATGTGGATAACTCTTCTATACAAGTGGCATGAGTAGGAAAGTCATTAGGGAAAACCTGTTGAGTTTTATAATCACCCTTGCTTTGGCACGTTGGTGATTTTACAGATGTCGTATTTCGGGACATAGGTAAAGGTAAGGCATCTTATTGTTAGTGGCTTGTGGGGATGCTTGGGAGATTCGGTGGAGCTTGGAGCTTGTGGAGCATGGAGTTGTAGTGTATTTTGAGAGTCTTTGGTTTTTCATCCGTTGTGTTCTTTGATGCTTAGTTTGGTCTTCTGCAGTTGTGTAATCTGATGTGGTTTGACATAAATTATGTTTGTTTAGTTGTTTTTCAGTTCATCATGCATCATATATTGAATGTTTGGGTATGGTAGGATTGTTTACTGGTTTATTTATTAAAGGTTAAATCATCTCCCACTTATATTCGAAACCCTTTGGCATTTATTTCTAGCCTTTGGTGTCTTGGGGATGTCTCTTAAGGCCTAGTAATGAATCGTTGAGCTCTCAAGCCAATGGGAATTGGTAGGTCGTTACACTCATGATCGAATGAATGAAAATACAAATGCACCACGAGGACCCTCGACCTATGGTAGGACATGTTTGGGAAACCTCAGACTGACGTAATGCAAATCCAAATGGGAGAAACATTGGTGTGCCCCCACTTCACGGTGTTGCAAGTCTGGTGGATTTGGGTGAGATTTCAACTAGGTCCCTTTCTGAAAAGAGATCCAAAAGAAGAGATTCCTTTCCATTGATGGATTTAATGAGGGACTGATTAGAGGCTTTTTCTTGATGGAGACTAGGGAGAGCTAAATAACGGGATTCACAACTAAGCTTTGGTGAACCTAGGAACGCTCATATAGGGGTTGTTTTACTTAGTTGGACTTGGGTGAGGTGGTGGTACCTTGGGTGACAGGCCGCCTAGGAAACAAAATTTGGGTATGGATTTCCTCAAGCCTTTAATGGTCTACACAGGTGTTCTAGTAAGTGGCTCATATATGTCCTTTTCTAGGTAAGGAGACCTCATGCATGTGGTCATAAAATATAGGGGAGAGAGTGCCACGTGCCAGTGTTGTGTATTTTAAATACTAGGAAGAATTTAGTTCCACTATCCCATTTTAATTCCCTCTTCTTTAGGTTTTGTAGGTATACCTATAATATTTTTTAGGGACTAGGAAATGGAATAGGTCATGTAGAGAATTGGGAAGATTCAATAAGTTTCGTTTGTGCAAATGAGAACCTTAGGGTCATATTTATTGGATAATATGGGTCCCTGGAAGAAAGGACTCTTTCGCTTAGGTGTGCCACTCAGGGGGTGTCACTTAGGGGTGTCGCAAAAGTGTGATGTGTTAGATAATGTTTGGGTCAGTCATGTAGGATGATTCAAAAGTACCCTATGTGCTGACACTACTAGAGGTTACCAGTGTGATGGGCCTCCAATGGATTTGTGATCGTTGGATTTATTCAATTCCTTTTAATATATTCTTCTTTGAAATAATTTCATTCATGTGAAAAAATAGATTGTCAATGGGAGTCAACTAAACCCCATGTTTCGGTCGATGCCACTCAAACTCTTGGTTAGATAAGATATTGATTAGAATTCATCTAACCTATAGTTCTGTAGGCACACACTCTACATTTACAAACCCATAATCCACCTTCTCTTTGATAAATTGATACTTGGCTTCAATTTTCTTCATTTTCGTTTAATGGAATAGATTTTTTGTAATATTTATAGAACTTTAATTATCTCAATGGATTCTAATAGAAGATTTAACTTCATCTCTCATATCATCAAGATGTCGCTTTATCCAAAATAATTATGTGCAAGCTTGAGTTGCTACAATATATTGAGCTTCTATGGTGTTTCATGGAATGAAATCTTGATTCTTTCTTAGACAAGAAATACAAGATCCTACAAGAGGGAATGAACCACCTGATGTTGAATTTCTATCATATTTTAAACCTTCCCAATCTACATCTATGTTTCCCAACAGCTCTTGATGATATTTTTCATTGTACAGCATACTGAAATCCATCATTCCCTAGATTTAATGAAGTACCCTTTTTATTGAAAGTAAGTGGATTTATTTGGGATTAATTTGATATTATCTTCTTTGAATGTAGGAAAAAATATTAGGTCATGTCACTATTATGCACAAGATTCTTCCAATTATCTATCTGTATTATGTGACATTAATCGTTTTTCCTTCATCAACTCGTTATAGTCTCATATGGGTAGCCACTAGAGTTTTTATCAACATGGAATTATCCATTCCAAATATTCTAAAAACCTCATTTAAATATTTGTATTGAGAAATTAATTTTTCATTAATTCCTTTTATCACCATTAAACCAATGAAAAATGTTAGTTCACCAATCATTGACATTTAAAACTCACTTTTTATGAATTCTATGAACTATTTACATGGAACGTCATCTAATCCACCAAATAGTATATCATTGACATACACCAGCACCATAATCCTTCTATTACTCTCATTATTGACATAGATAATATAATCAAATCCACCACACTAAAAACAATGATTCTTCAAAAACTGATCAAGCCTTGAATATCGTGCTCTTGATGCTAGCCTCAACCTAAATATTGCATGCCTCAGCCAATAAACTCAATTCTCATCTTCATGAATAAAAAATACATTTGGATTCTCAATATACACTTCTTCTTCCAAAACCCCATTTAGAAACACTAACTTGAAATCTATTTGTAAAAAATTGAATTTCCATTTCACTGTTATGGATAAGAATAAAAAATAGTATAGTACCTTTCAACAAGTGAAAAGTACACATCCACATTGATTCCCCCAATATAGAAGTATCACTTTCACACTATTCATTATTTGTTCTGAATTATCAATCCATGTTCATTTAGTTTGTTCTGAAAAAACCATTCTCTCCTAATGAAATTTTTATCTTTCAGTCTCAAAATACTCTTCCATTTATAATTCTTCTCAATTTTTTTATGTTATATGTTCATAAACTAAACCCTATTCTCATATCCAATACCTTCCTAAAAAAATTTAGTTTCTACCAGATATAGGAATGATTCCTACTATAAATAATTCAACTTCTATGTTTTAACTAGAACTACCAGATCACCAATGATATTTTTTTTCAATTTTAACTAAACTCCTTGGATTCCATACATATATAGATGTTAATTACTCATGCTCGTCATTAGTATCTTCTTATGAATCATCATTTCCCACTTCTACTCCCCCTAAGTTTCTTACCTCTTCATCAATGACATAAAGGAACTATTTACTATGGTGTTGATGGTTCTTTTCATTCTCTAATTCAGTGACATAATTACTCTCAGCTACTTTTCCCAAACTCTTTTTTATGACTTTACATTATTTTATTTTTCCTAATAAACCAGGGAATATCCCATCATCACCATAAGATTAAAATTTCTTATGTGTATATTTATTTATAATAAAACACTTACATACAATGATTCAAAAGTATTTCAACATTGGATTCTTTCCATACCACAACTCATATAGAGGCTTTTCTTATTTCACACAAAATAGAGTCATGATGGATATATATACCTCCATTCAAACTTCTTCCTTCAATAAATTCTATGTTAGGTCCTTTTCAATAATAATAATTCTAGCCATGTTATTTACAATCTGATTTCTCATCTCGATGACTTTATTTTGTTGAGGAGTTTTCACTACCAAAACATGAAATCTAATCTCGTGTTTCTAAATATAATGTTACACTTGGTTTTTTGTGATATTCATTCCATTGTCAGTACAAAACATTAGAATATTTTTTCCAAGTATCCTATTAGATTACCTTCGATATTTTTTTGTGAAACTGAACACATTAGGGTTTTGAGAAATAAAAAATACACATTCCATGATACTAAAATCATCAATTAAAATAACATAACACCTCTTCCCATTAATGGATATTGGTGATATAGGTCCACACACATCTAAATGTTCCAAATCAAGTACTCTGGTTGAATTTTTTTTCTTTTAAATTGTATTTATTTTAGATAATATTACTTTATTTACAAGAATCTATCATGTGATTATGATCACATTATAGCTTGAGGAGATCTTGTGCTACATCACATTTGACCTGATCTTCTATGTATGGTTGATGTAGATGTCCAAACTGTTTATGCCACAACCTATTTTGTTCTTCACTAGATCGAAAGAAAATATCTTCTTATCCACTCACAAGGTATAGATTCCCCTTCATGCTCTTTCCATGTACAATAATTGTACAATATTTTCCCTTAATGATACATAATTTAATGGTAAATCTTTTTGCATGACCTGATTCATATAGTTGACTAACACCTAAATATTTGTGACTGATACCTTCAAAAACCAAGACACCAACATATCTCATTTCCTTTCCCCCAAATTTTTATTTTCCTAATCCAAAAATATTTGGGATATCATCATTTCCAAATTTGTAAACACCCTCCTTGACATATTTGATGCCTGTAAGAATATCATGATTTCCCATCATATGGTATGTGCATCTTCCATCAAGGATCCATACACCATCATGATCTAATGCTTTAAGTTAAATCTCTACAACCACTTCCTACTCGGTTCTTTTATTTTTAATCCATGTCTTTGACTTCATAACTATTAAGGATTGATAATATTGACCATATTCAGTGTATGATGGTCCAACTTTATATTTCATTGCAGCGAATCAATTTTTCATTTTCAAACCATTTGATTATTCATTAACAAGTTTCTTATAACCATTATCCATTTACTTCGAAACATTCATATTCATTGTTAATGACAAATATTTGGATATGTGTCTGAATCCTTCACACCCGAAATACTGACCATCAAAATCATTCCCATATTATTATACTTTATGTGGTCACCTTTGTCTCTCTTATTCTCTACAATACCTTTTGTCTATAGATCATAAATTTTGGTAATGTCCCATATTTACAAAACTATAACACCTGATGAGAGGTGTATTCCTGTACATTATTGTATAACTAGTTATTTCTTTGGTTTTATGAGTCTTCTGATTATAATTTATACCCAAAACAATTTTTATCATCATAGTGGGTGCTTATGGTCTGACATCAATAACCACATATTTTTATTTGTGATCATGCCCTATGCAAGTATTTTCGTTTGGTTATGATTGTTGCTTATGTCTTGTTGGATCTATATGTTCCACTTCTATATTTTCTATTTCCTGAGTGGTTTTATTTCCCTATCTCATACTGGGAGTCAATAGTCTCTCCATACCTTCTAACTTCTTTTCATGTTGGTAACATCCTCTTCAATTCCATCGATACATTTTTTTATGTGATAGTCAAACCATCGATCACTCTTTTATATTATTTTACTTTGATATTTTACAAAAAAAAACTTTTCTAAGCTCCATGTAATTTAAGACTTAATATTTTCAATTTATTCCTCCAACTCAAACTTATCCTCTTCCTACTATGGAATATAAAGTTTGTAATCATGAAAAACACTATTTTATTTTTTTCATTTTAGATCTCTAAACATCTATATCCTCAAGAGTGGGTTCTAATTCATCATATAGATCAACTCTAACATTGACTTCTTATTCATTATTGTCACATTATTCCCATTTTGGGAGCTGACTATAACTACCACCGTATATTTTTTTCCATGATCCTTGTAGTTATCCATCTCTTTAACCTCATATTCTTTTGAAATTTTATTTTCTTGTGAAAAAATATTCTTCTTTTAAAATAAATTTATTCTAAATTATTTATTGCCTTTCACATAGGCTGAAAACATATTCATGGTACTTTTTACTTCATATTATTCATTAAATTTAATCTTTTTATGGAACCTTGTTGGAAGACGTCTAAACGTTCCACATCAAATTCATGTAAGTGAAATTTTGACTTTGAAATTTACTTTTCCACTTTTTAGATTTGATGAAAGTAATGACATGACTTCATATGTATCTTCTTCTTCCTGCCCATATTCAATAGTGATCTTCTTCATGGCCTTGAATATAACTTATTTAGACTTACCATTTTCCAATAAATCATTATTTTCATTTTTCATCTCATATGTGATAAGAGTACTGGGAAATATATTCCATTTCATCGCCTTTGGAACTCTATCTTCCAATACAGATACTTTTCTATAGAAATTGGGAAGAAGTATTCTCAAGATGTATTTAAAAATATTTACATCTTCAATAATTTATCTAAGACCATTCATGTCTTACTCAACAACATTATATCAATCAGAGAGTGCATCTACAGACCCATTGGGGTTCATTCTCAGATCCTCAAATTTTTCTATAAAACATTAAATTGTGATTCTCTGAATTTTGAATCACCATTATAAATATTTAATAATTTTTTACACATGGAATGAATTAACTTACATATCATCACCTTTGTGTATATTTAACTGGAAAATTATCCCCATAATGCATTGATCTCTCCTGTGTTAGTATCCAATTCCCTTTAATCTACTTATGATAAGGAACCATTGTCCACACTAGCCGAAATACCATTCATTTTTCTTGTAAATACATCCACACATGAAGATCAGAAGTAGTGTTTCATTTGATTCTTACATAATTGAAATTTGATTCCATTGAAGATCATAACAATTTTAGGATTTAAAGCCTCTATTAAAACACTTGAGACAGAAACACTAATATTAACCTTCCTCTTTGATACTGATTTTTAACCCAAATATATTAAATGCCCTGAGAGGGGGTGAATCATTGTATATAAAATTAAAATATCGTCACCTTTGAATCTTGTTTCTTAATTAAAAAAACAGTCTTCCTCTCTTTCCCATACCAGTGTATGAACAGAAATGAAATCATGTATGAGAAACAGAAGTTTTACATGGTTCACCCACACTGGGCTATGTTAAAGGATCATATAAAGACAATGTGCCTATGTACCAAATCCACTAAATCATACTACTGTTATAAATGTTTTAGTATACTCATTATCAGCTCTAGTTTACAACCATTCACAATTTGAAATCTTACTACTCTCTCTACTGAAGTGTGACTACTACTCCTTTAAAAGAAACTTCTTTTAATCATTAGAATAAATATATTTTAAACCAAATTTATTACATTATTAAGTTCCACTTTCTTCCACTTTATTAATATATATTTTCCAAAAATTTACTAGTAAATCCCATCTCATTCACATGAGATTTTATTTTTTAATAACCCTCTTACCAACCTTTGTGAAACTACCCACTTCTTCATAGGAATATCCTTCCTTCACGATGATCCAAAATTTTGAAAAACTTACTACCTTCTTGAAGCTCAGTAATTTCATGAAGCTCTACCAATTAGTGACCTTTACTCCTATCATAAAGATTATATAGATTGTGAGATTCTCACAAATTTTTGATGCTCACTGCTTTCATGATGCCCCATAATTCATGATGCCCACTAATTTCAAAATGGTAACAACATTTGTGATGCTCATATATTTCATGAATCATATATATATTTAATAAACTTACTTTCTCTTCAAAATATATAATATTATAAAAAAATTAATGCAAGAAAAATATTTCACAAACTACCTTCTCAAATTGACAGTCTTTAGATTTTCATTAAGGCTTTCTTACTTTCAAATGAAGGGTAGCCTCCTTTTTATAAACTCGGCCTCCCCATTGTGATGCTTTCAACCCCACCAGGGCTTTTTCATGAAGATAGTCTTTCTTATTCATAAAGGTCCCTTCCTTCTCAAAACTTCAATGAATGTTTCCTAATCATGAAGCATCTCGTAGTTAGGTAGCTTACCATATTTCCATTATGACCATCCATTTTTTGAAAAGCTCCAAACCTTCATAAAACACCAAAACATCATTAATCACCAAACCTTAGTAAAGAACCAAAACATCATGAATTCCATGACCTTTCCATATTTTCATGAGTAATCCTAAGAAATCCATCTTTCATGAAGTTTGATCCATCCTCCAAATTTTAGACCCTAAATATTTGGTAAACCCAGGGGAAAGGTTCCACCTTGTACATGTAATTTTTTATACTGCTTCTAGAACATCCACTCTTTTTTCTTGGATATTTCTCCACAATACTTGTTAAAAATATTTCTATAACTCCCCAACTAACCTTGGAATCTTACTTTTTCAACCAACACAATCAAACCAAAACTACAACAAATTTCCCTTAAGGAATTTTTCCCCAACAATCTATCCATTTAGGTTTATTGAAAACTCATAACTCATTGATAAAACATTAAATATTCATCCATATTCAACAAAAACTTTCTTCTTATGGTTATAAATAATGATAAAATATTTACCCAACGCACACTCTATGCCCACATGATCCATGCTCAGCATGAGAAAAAAGAGTAGAATTAAATGTTCATCAATAAATCACTTCATTCCCAAAACAGTCAACTACTTTCACCATGAACCCTATATTTAATGATATATAACCTTTAATAAAACATCTCTAGAATCATAATTTTGAAAAAAAAAACCTACTTTGTTACCCCCCCCCCCTATTAACTTCTCCCCTATCTTGATTAAGATATTTTATCCCCTTTGTTAATGAACCCAAAGGTCACTCCAGTGTGGATGCAATATTATAAGGAACACATATTAGAGAATTAGGAAAAAACACACCACACATAAATGGATAGAGGGTCCCACATTAATACTTTTTAAGTTTTGTTATTTCAATAAACTCAAAGATCCATATGATGTAGCTGAAACTACTATTTGGGTAAGGTTTTCATCATAATAATAACAAACTATTGTTCTGTATGAACATAATCCAACTGTACTAGTATATACCCCACCTTATCCAAGATAAAATGATACTTAATTAAAATGATCTTCATCAGTGATTAATAGTTATATTTTTTAAAAGACTTATAGCACTTTAATTGTCACAAAATATTCTGATCAAATATTTCTATTCAACTCTCATATCATCAAATATTGCTTCATCAAAAATAATTGTGTGCAAGATTGAGTATCCGAAATATATTCAGATTCTTTTATGATCTAAGAAATACAATAATGTTACTCTATTATCCAAAAAAATAAAAAATACTCCAAGATAGAATGCACCACCTAAAATTAACTTTATATTATCTACTAAACCATCCCAATTTGCATTTTTATCTCCCAGTATCTCTTACTGATATCTTCCATTGTACAAAAGACCAAAATTCATTGTCCCATGATATATATAAGTATTATTTTTCACTATAAGTAAGTTTATATCTTTGGGATTACTTTGATATCATCTTCTTGGTTTTTGGAGAAAACAATATCATGTCATGTTGTTGTTAAGTAAAATATATTTTCAATGATATGCTTGTTTTCTATAACATTAACTACTTTTTCATTATCATCTCATTATAGGTTTATCTTGGTATCCACAAGAGTCTTCATCTACTTGGAATTAACCATTCCAAATCATCTTAATGCCTCCTTAGAATATTTGGATTAAGAAATAAATGTAACATTAATTCCTTATTTCACCAATAAACCAAGTAAAATGTCCAGTTCACCAATCATTGATATTTCAAACACACTTTTCATGAATTATAAAAACATATTTCACTAAAATTCATCTAATTCACGAAATATTAATTCATTGACATACACCATCACCATCATCCTTTGATTATTAAAATTGTTGACATAGAGATTGTAATCAACTCCACTACACTGAAAATAAGGATTTTTAAAATATTGATCAAGACTTATATACCATGCTATCAGTTATTTCTTAAACCCATATAGTGACTTCATTAGCTGAAAAAGTTTATTATAATCTTTATGAATAATAAAACTATTTGGACTCTCAATATACACTTCTTCTTCCAAAACCCCAATAAAAAATGTGGACTTAACATCCATCTAGAAAACATTGAATTTCCTTTTCACTATTATGGCCAAGAATAAGAAAATTGTCTCGATTCTTAAAATAGGTGAAAATGTATCATCAACATTGATTCCCTCAATTTAGGAGTATTCCTTTTACACTATTCATGCATTTTTTAAAATTTACAATCCATCTTCATTTAGTTTTTTCTTAATGACCAATTTGGTCCCCATGAAATTATTATCCTCTAGTAAAGAAATGATCTCTCATATCTAATTATTCCCAATTTAGTCATGTTAATCATTTACAGACTAAACCCATTTCTTATCTCAAGCTGCTTCATTAAAACATTTAGGCTCTATAAGAGATAGTAAGAATTTCGGCTATAAAGACTTCATTTTCCATGTTTGAACTGGTACTTACTGATCCCCAATGATGTTTTTTATATTAAATTCAACTTGAATCTTTGCTTCCATGCTGATATAGATTTGACTTCCTCATACTCATCATCTGTATTTTCTTCTAAATCAGCATTTTCCAATTCTACTCCCCCTGAGTATCTTACCACTTCATCACTTTCATCAAAGAATTCATCACTCTATTATTGAAGGTTCTTTTCATTTTCTACAACAGTGTCATCACTGATCTCAACTACTTTTCCCAGCCTCTTATAGAATCATTTATAAGATTTTATTTTTCTTGAATAACCAAGGAATATCCATGCATATCTATGACATTCAAATTTTATCTCTTTCTCCTTATTGAGAATAAAACACTTACTTCCAAATATTTTAATGTATTTCAATGTAGGATTCTTTATATACCATAGATTATATGAAGTATTTTCATTCTTTAGATACAATATATCCCTGTTGGATATATATACCACTATCAAGACTGCTTCCTTCTAGAACTTATCTATTAGGTCCTTTTAAATAAGCATTGTTTTATTAATGTTTTTTTGATCTAATTTATTCTCTCAATCACTCCATTTTCTTGAGGATTTATCACTACAAAAACATGATTCCATATACCATATTTCGTTAGATAATATTCCACTTCTCTATTTGTGAATTTTTTTCCATTATTAGTATCACACTTAAAAATATTTTGTCCGGGATTCCTTTTTTATTCTCTCTGATATTTGTTTATGCGAATGAACATGCCAAACATGGGGGAAATGAAAAATACACATGCCATACTACTAACATCATCAATAAAATATATATAATACCTATTACCATCAATATATCATGGTGAGATAGGCCCACACACATCTACATGCAACAATTAAAGCACTTTAGTTTAATTTTGTTCTTTTTCCTTATACATATTTCTCATAATATTCCCTTGTTAAAAACAATCACACGTCTGAGTATGATTTCATGATATCTTGGGGAGATCTTGATCTATATCAAATTTGACCATATCTTCTAAGTATGTTTTACATAAATGGAAAATATATTTATTTCAAAACCTTTTTTTCCTCTTATGATAGAAAGAACATATCTTCTTCTCCACTTACAAGGTAGAGATTCCCCTCTTCGATGGTGATGGATATCTACTTTAGACTTTCTCCTTTCTGGTGCTTCCCTTATCTTCATTATCCTTCTTTGTGGTGGTTCCTTCTTCTTTGGGCTTTGTCCCTCTATAATTTAATCCTTGATTATATGGATCTTCATCTTCGACTCTTTTGGTCTTCTGGTCGATGGTTGCTTCCAATGGTGCCCTAAGCCGCTCAATCCTTGCTTTGGAATCAACTTCCTCTGAGCCTCTGCATGTTGGAGCAAGATAATTGGTAACAAAAAGGCTTTAGGTTATTTGAATCAATGGTAGGAGTGTCTCTTGGAACTACCTGGAACATCATACTTTTAATTCTGATCTTCTGTTTTTCTACTACTTTGATGATGTTGGTGTTCGGATTCCATTGCCACTCAAAGCCCTGAGGTGGCCTCGTGTTCCTCTGTACCTCTTCTAATAGGATCTGGGGTGGGGTGACATTGAGGATTTTGGATGTGTAGCTCATCATCTGTTGTACCTCTTGGTGTGGGTTTAAATAGTTTTATCTTGTGAATTTTTGTATTTGGTTTCAGTGTTTTGTTTGGTATTTGGTGAGGTGATGATGAAGGTATAGCGACAATAGTGTGGATATTTTCTACAATGGTTGGAATATGAACAAAAAGTGATGATGTTTTACAGTGGTTCAAAGGTCTTTGATAGTCTCCTCTAGTTGAAGGTCGATGGTTAGAATGGTTAAATGGTGAATTATTTTGATTTGGTGATGGGTTGAAACACTGGAGGTGGTTTCTTATGTTGATGATGGAAATGATAGGTGATGTACTACTTCAGACGGTGATGTGATGATAATGACTGTGTTGACATGTTGGTGGAGTGTATTTTTATGCAAATCTTGTGACTTACAAGATTTTGAATTGATTTACGTGATTTGTGGTATTTTGAAATTCCCACTGAATAGGGTAATTTGGTCACTTCCCACCACCCTAAAGTGGCTTCTATGAAAATATTAAGAAAATTATTTGGAGGGTAATCCAACAATCTTCAGGCCTCCATCATTTTATAATTTTACAACACCCACCTTGACCTTTTTATGCCTATAATAATATCATTATTTCCTGTCATATGATATGTCCATCAACTATCAATGATCCATACACCAACAAGATCTGATGCATTAAGGTAAATTACTTTAACATCTACCTTATCAGCTCATTTCTTTTTAATCAATTTCAATGACTTCATACCCATTATGTACTCATAATAATGATCTTCTTCAATTTGTGATGGACTAAATTTATCTTGCAGGGATGGAAATTGATTTTGTGTTTTCAACCCATTTTATGATTAATTGACCTACTACTTATGACCACTTTTAGTCTGCTTTAGTTCATTCTTCTACATTATTGATGAGAAATTCTTGGCCAAGTATTTGAATCCAACACACTAGAAAAAATGACCACAAAAATCATTTTTAGATAATTTAACTCTATGTGGCCTCATTTTTTTCTCTTGTTCACTTCATTACCTTTTTTTATAGAACATTAATTTTGAAAAATTTTCATCTATCCATAACAATAACACATGATATGAGGTGTATTACTTTACATTATTTTATTAATACTTCTTTCTTGAGTTTTATGACCCTTATGATTCTTATTTGTACAAAAATTAATTTTTAACATTGAAATGTGATCTGATATCATTCTCCATAACTTTTGATTTTCGATACATCCACATACTATCCTTATCAATTGGATAAAATTGTTTCTTATATTTTTCAGATCTCTACACTAAAAGTTTATATTTTCTATCACCAGAATAATTTTCATTCAAGATATTAAACCTTGAGTCAAAAATCTCTCTAGATCTTCTAATTTTCTTCCTAAGTTGACCACTTCCTATTCATGTTCAATGATATGTTTGATTTTATCTTTTTCTGTGATAGTTAAAAAAATTTGATCACTATTTTCATTTCTTCAACTTTGATCATGTACTCAAAAACCTTTTCTAAGTTCTTTATAATTTATGACTTAAGATTTGAAATTTTTTCACTAGATTAGACTTTCCTTCTTCCTGATACTTCATATAAATCTTTTCATCATGAACCACATTTTTTTCTTCTTTTGGATCTAAAAAAATCTATCTCCTCAATAGTGACTGCTAATTCATCCTAGAGATAAAATTTTTCCTTTAACGTATTCTTTATCATTTTCTCTTTCTTCCATTTTTTGGGAGCTACCTACAACTTCCACCATAGAATTTTCTCTATGATCTTTGCAGTTCACAATCTCTTTAACCTAACAGTCTTCTAAACTAGCATTTTATTGTGAACGAATATTCTTCTTTTTGATGAAATTATTTTTAAAATTTTTAAAATATTTTACATAGGCTGAATACTTCTTCATGGGAATTTTTTACACATCTTCTTCATCATCTTAAAACTTCTTCAGGAACCTTGTTGTAAGATTACCAACCTTTCCACATCAAACGCCTGAAATTAGATGTTTTCTGTTGAACATTACTTTTCCTATTTATATATTTTTTGAAAGGAATTACATGAACTCATTTTTCTATTCTTCTTCTTATCCAACTTCAATAGTGAGATTATTCATGCCCTTGAATGCCACCTATTTGAAATTTCCTTTTTCCATAAACTCATTGTCATCATTTATCATGTCGTATGTTATAAGATTAATGTTCAATATTTCCAATATCATCTCATTTGGATATTTATCTTCCCGTATATAAAATTTTAGATTTAAAAGAGGTATAAGTATTCTCATGATGAACTTAACAATCTTTAAATATCAGTAATTTCTATGAGACGATACATGCCTTCAAAAACAACATTCACATAGTCAAAGAATGCATTTACTGACTCATTTGGGTTCATTATAATATTGTTATATTTGTTCTATAGAACCTAAAATTTTTCATCTCTAAATTGTGAATTTCTTTCATAGATATTTAGTTGTTTTATCGAATTTTCATGAGTTGATTTACATGAAATAACCTTTATAAAGATTTCATTGGGCAATGCTCCCCCAAATTCATTGATTCCTCGTGTGCCAACATCCAATTCCCTTTAATCTGATTCAAATAAATACTTACTATCCACACTATTTGAAGTACCATGCATTGATACTATAAAGGAATCTATACCTAAAAATTAGAAGTAGTGCTACATCCAAATCTTCCTAATTGAGAATTGATTCCATAAAATATTGAAATACCTTTATGGTTGACAGCACCCATTGAAACCCTTGATATAGAAAGCATAATATTATCCTTACACAGTGATACCTATTTATTTCTCAATTAGGATAAATACCATAATAGGGGGTAAATAAGGGAATGAACTATTAAAATAGCTACCACTTCGGATCTTGTTTCTTCATTGAAAAATACTTTTCTCTCCCTTTCCCATAAAAATGTATGAACAGAGATGAAAGTAAGCACAAGATACAAAAATTTTCCTTGGTTTACCAACATAGGGATATGTCCAAGGGGAATAAAAATACAATGTTCCTATAAACCAAATAAACTAAAGTTCACTATTGTAACAAATTTTGGAGTGGACTCATTGTCCCTCCTGGTTTTAAACCAATCACAATTTGAAATCTCGCTTTTCCCCCTCCTAAAGATTTCCCACTAATCCTTTAGAAGAAAATTATTTTGATCACTAGAATCAATATTTTTTAAAGAATACTTGGTTCATAATTAAGTTTCACTTTCATTCACATGAGGAATTCCAATTTACCACAGATTTACAATTCAATCCCATTCGAGTTCGCATGATGTTTACTATTAAAAAACCCTCTTTCTAACCTACACAAAACTGCCCAATTATTCACCAAAAATTCCTTATTTCATGATGCTCCCAACTTCCTTGAAGATTTATAACTTCATAAAGCATGCTAATATTTCAAATATCACCCTTTTAGAAAATCCAACACCTTTTCTTGATGCTTATATAGCCTTAAAAATTCTCAAAAGTTTCTTAATTCCCACTTCTTTTTTGATGTTCCAACTTTTTCAATGCTCACTACTTTCAAGAAGCTCACAACATTCATTATGCTCAAATATTTCACAAATATTAGATAGCCTTTGAGGAATACCTTTCTCTATGAAATAGATAATATTATAAAAACCTTCATATAAGAAAAATTCTTCATGAACCACCTTCTTTAATTAGGAGCCTTTGGATTTTTGTTACGGATTTCATACTTTTAAATGGGGGGTAGCATTCTATTTATAGATGCAGAATCAACTTCATGAAGATTTCAACCCAGTCAGGGATTTTTCATGAAGCTCTATATTATTGTTCATGAATATCAATACCTTCATCAATATTCATGTAAATTTTCATGTTCTCAAAGCATCTCATAGTCATGTAGCTTATCATCTTTCTATTGAGACCATTTATCTTTCGCAAAGCTCTAAACCTTCATGAAACACCAGACCTTTGCAAAGCACTAGAACTTAATGAGGAACTAAACCTTCATTAATTCCATGAATTTTCCATACTTTCATAATTCCTCCTTTTAAATCCATATTTTTTTATGCTTGAATCATCCTCCAAATTTTAGACCCTATATTTTGGAAAACACTAGGAAATAGTGCCACCTTGTACAAAAAGTTTTAAATACTTCTTCATGACCATCCATTCCTTTTTCATGGATCTTTTTCAATAAAACATACCCAAAATGATGTTGTAAATCCACAACTAACCATGGAAACCTTTTTTCTCAACAAACACAATCGATCTAAAAACCCAACAAAGTAACCTTGAGGGATATTTTTTCAAAAATCTCCCCCTTTGGGTTTGTTGGAAAATCTTCACTCTTTGATAGAACATTAAAAATTATTCCATATTCACCCAAAATTCACTTCTTTTGATTCTTGGTAGTGATTAAAGATTTACCCAACACACACTCCAATCCTACATGAGCCATGTTCAGTGTGAGAAAAAATAGTAAAATGAAAGTTTCAACAAGGAGTCACTTCATTTGAAAAACAGTCAACAGATTTCACCATGAACCCCATCTATCGTGATATATAACATTTGATCGAACATTTTTTGAATCATTAGATTTAAAACCCCTAATTTTATATTTTTCATACCAGGTTCTCCCGCTATCTTGAAAAAGATATCTTTTTCATTTATTTAGTGAACCTAATGATCACACTTCTGTGGCTGCAATAATGTAAAGAACACATATCATAACATTTTGAAAAAAGCACATCATACCTATGGAAGAGGAGGTCCCACATCCAAAAAATTTATGTGTTTGTGGAGTTGAATGAACTCTATAAACCAATCAATGCTTCTCAAATTCCTCTTTGGGTAAAGTATTCTTTAGAAAATTTTCAACTTTTAATTATATAGGTACATACTCTAACTTTAAAAGCCAATGTTCCACTTTATCATTTATAAAATGGTACTTCATTTAAATGTTCATTATATATGAGTGATGTACTATATTATTCTTATATTTGTACCACATGAATTATAATAATGGATTCTGGTGAGAGACATCACTTAGACTCTCATATCATCAAGTTGTTTCTTATTCCATAGTAACTATATGCAAGCATGAATAGCCACAATATATTAATATTATGGGGTTCCTAATGAAATGAAAAAATATTTACACCTTAGATAAGAAATAAAAAATTCTCAAAGATATAATGAACCACCTAAAATTTACTTTTTATCATCTATTGAATGTTCCCAATCAGAACTGTATAGCAGAATAACTCTTACTGATTTTTTCATTATATAATAAAACAAAATCCATCATGCCCTTGATATACAAAAGGATTATTTTTAAAACAAGTAAGTGTATTTATTTTGGATCACTTTGATACCGTCTACTTTGAATGTGACTAAAACAATATCAGGTTGTGTCACTATTAATTACAATAGACTACCAATTATCTGCAATATTCCTTAACATTAACTGTTTCTACTTCATCATCTCGTGATGGTTTCATTTGGGTATCCATCACAGTCATCATATCCTTGAAATTATCCATTCCAAATCTTCTCAAAAATACCTTGGGATATTTCTATTGAAAAATATATTTTTCATTACTTCCTTATGTCACCTGTAAACTGTGAAAAAAGTTCAATTCACCCATAACTTACATTTCAAACTAAATTTTCAAGAATTTTATGAACTATTTTCACTGTGCTTTGTCTGATCCACCAACTATTATATCATTTATATACACCAACAAAATCATAATTTGATTACTATTGTTATTGACATATAGATTTTAATCAACTACACAATGCTAAAAACTATGCTTCTTCAAAAACTGATCAATCCTTGAATAATATGCTCCTAATGCTTACTTCATCCCATATTGTTCCTTCCTTAGCTAAAAAAAATCATGTCTCATAATCATGAATAATAAAACTGTTTTTCAATACAATATACAATTCTTTTTCCATAACCCCATTCAGAAATGCTGACTTGATGTCCTCCTAGAAGATTTTGAATCTCCTTTTCACTACGATGGCCAATAATATGTGAATAGTATCCAGCCTTGTCAAAGGTGAAAATTTCTCATCAACATAAATTCCCAAGATCTAGGATTATCCCTTTAACATTATTATTTCTTTTTTTTTGAATTAAAAATCCATCATTATTTATTTTGTTTCAAAAGACCCATTTGGTCTTGTTGAAATTCTTATTTGTCAGTGTCGAAATAATCTCCCATGTATTATTCCCCTCAATTTAGTCAAGTTCATCATTTATAGACTAAATATGGTTCTTATCTTCTGTTGATTCCTCAAATAAATTATCCTCTAATTGGGGTATGAAGGACTCCAATAATAAAGAATTCATTTTCTATGTCTAAACTAGTGCTTCAGGATCACCAATGATATTTTGTCTTTCAATTTCAGCTTGACTCTTCAGCTTCCATGAAGATATAGATTTGAATTCTTCCATGAAGGTTTTTTTCATTCTCTACAATAGTGAAATCTTTTCTCTCAACTACTTTTCTTAATGTTGGATTCACCTGTTTTGATAATCCCAAATCATGGTTAAACATTGATCATGATGTATTAATCCTTTCACTAATCTTGTTAATTTATGCTTAAACTCACTTAATCCTAGACATTTTATGCTCTTACTCTCATGACATTACTGCAACAGATTACAGTTACGTTTAATGAGTTCACCATTTATGGCTACTGGTAAAAGCCTTATGTTCAAAGTCACAGTTTCAGCTAACTGTCACTTTAAGTCACCATTGCAAGAAGATCATAGTTGAAGGTCTACTGCTATGATTAAGAAACTACTGATACAAGGGTACAGTCACAAGACTATTGCTTAATCATTTGTCAAAGCTCACAGACAAAGAGTCAAAGTTGTAAGGTTACTGATTTGACAAGGCTTCTTTTAGAAGTTCACTGTGTGACTCCTTCTTATCAAGTCTTCTGTTGAGAATTTATCTGATCAAGCCTACAGTCACACGAGTCTACCGTTAGTAGAGGACTACAGTTAGACAGCTTCCACTGTCGACTAAGTCGACTGGCAATCGAAGTCTACAGTTGAAAAGGTTACAGTTGCAACAATTTGTTGTTACAGATTCATCGTTGAAGTCTACCGATATGAGGCTACAGTTAAATAGAAAAATAGGTACCATTGCAAGCCTATAGACAGAGAACCCACAGTCGAAGTCCACAGTTAGAAAAAGTCTACAGTTGGAAAGACCTCAATTGAAGTCTACCATGTGACCTGAATCTGTGACCAGTATAATGATATTATATTATTTCTCTTTGTCAAATTTATTAATACTATTACATAACGGTCATGTCTGAACAGATTAATACACCTGACATTATTTATTAATCCTTGCAGGCATATCAGGAAACACTACGATGTACGAGGAAAAGCACACGTGATTGGGTGAAAACGGTGGACAACACGAGATAAAGATTTATAGAGCTGATCTGCCAACACTATAGAGTATTCTCTTGCAGAAAAACAAAAAGAGTCTCAAGTATACCGACTAAAAGAACCCTCTTCGAGCTATGCTGTGATACACACAAATCTCAATGAACTGATCATCTATACATATGGAAGTTGGGACACTCCGTTTTTGAAGTCAACTCTCAGAAAAGGACCAAATATTCACCTCATCCATTCCAACGAGTCCAGAGCTGATCTGCCAACACTACAGAGCATTCTAAACTTATTCCTACCTTTTTTTGGCTCTGTTGTGTTTAAAGTTTTTCTTACATTTGTGAGCAGTGTGTTTGTATTACACACACTGACTTTTGGGATTAAACTGAGGGATACTGAAAATCCCTATTTCAAACCCCATTTACTTTTGTTACCCACGTACAAATTTGGAAGAAGCCTGGTGTGGCTTGGTTATTTTGATTTCCCATGTGTAACTGTGGTAGAGGTTGTGAAACCTGGACAATTTGTGAAAACTGTTTTAAAGCCCGATACAGGCTGTGTATCAATTTTATAATAAAATTACTTGGTGGCAGGTGATCACCAAGTGGAGAGGACTAGGTCTTGGCTTAAGACTGAACCTCTTGTTTAAATTAGCTTGTTCATCTTTTCAGTACTCTGTTTTTAATACTTATCCGTTGTGCTTACTTTCAAAAACAGAAATCCTTTTTATTTACTCTGATAGTTAAATTTGGTTAGTGTGTATACGATATTTGTTTAGTAAACTTGTTTCGAAAGTCAAATTAGTTGTCATACTAATTTCACTGAGGAGTAGTCAACCTTTGAGAAACCTATTGAACAATAAGTCACTTATATCTCTACTTCCTTAATTAACTGGGCCTCTATTAAATTGGGGGATTTTAATCCTAGAAGTTTTTAACAGAAATTTTGAATGGGTACTCAATTAACCCCCCCCCCCCTCTTGAGTATTCACTCCGACTAACATTTGGTATCAGAGGAGAGTTAATATTTTCTAAAGTACTCTGCTTTTCAAACTGTGATTTTAGTTTTATCCTAATGATCTTAAATTTCTTTTATTTCTAAATTTTTATCTCTTTAAATCGTTTTCCAAAATCTAGTTATGGATAATATACTTGAGGGTGCTGCTACTAACTGGCCACCTTTCTTCAATGGAAATAACTATGCTCAGTGGAAACTTAAAATGAAAATCCATTTAGAAAGTATGGGTTTTGATATATGGACGGCTATATATTCTCAATACAAAATTCCAGAAACAGAAAGAATAACTTGGGATGAACCTACTAAGGCCGCTTACAACAATAATTGTAAATCTATGAATGCCCACTAATGTGCTTTAGGAGATGAGGAATTCAATAGAATTTCTGCCTGCAAATCTGCTTTTGAAATTTGGGATACCTTGGCTGTTTCTCATGAAGGAAC
This sequence comes from Viscum album, assembly GCA_963277665.1. NCBI lineage: Eukaryota > Viridiplantae > Streptophyta > Magnoliopsida > Santalales > Viscaceae > Viscum > Viscum album. The sequence goes on from OY728140.1 coordinate 1,013,117,136, forward strand.
AACTAATGTTAAGGAAATGCGGTTAAATACTTATACTATTAAATATGATAACTTTAAAATGAAAACTGATGAACCCATTTCTGATATGTATCTCAGGTTTAATGATATAGTTAACACAATGAGCTCACTTGGAAAGGTTGTTCCAGCAAAGGAACAAATCATGAGAATACTGAGATGTTTTCCAGATAGATGGAGAGGCACGTCTGTCTCAATCAGAGAATCCTGTGACATTGGAACACTGCCTATCAAGGAGTTAATTGGTAAACTAATGATGTATGAAGAAGAATTGAAGGTGAACAGAGAAGAAGATGATGAACCCAAGAGAAAATTCGTGGCATTTAAGACTACTGCATCAAAGAGTAAAGACAAGGAGAAAGTAAATGTGCCTACTGAAAGCTCTTCTAGTGAAGATTCAGATTCTGACAGTGATGAAGAAATGGCTCAAATAGCCATGAGATTCAAGAAGTTCTATAGGAAGAAAAAGTTTTTCAGAAAACCTAACTACAAAGGTAAGTATGATCAACAAGGAAAGTGGAAGAAGGATTGGAAGAAGTCGGATAAAGAAGATGATATAGTCTGCTATGAATGCAAGAGGAAAGGACACATCAAAGATGACTGTCCTAAGTTAAAATTCAAGAAAAAATATGACTATAAGGACAAGAAGTATAAGAAATCTATGAAAGAAACCTGGAGTGCTTTGGAGGATATCACAAGTGAATCAGAGGCTAGTGAATCTGAAAAAAATCGTGCTAATATGTGTTTCATGACTAACACGTCTGAGGTACCTATTTCACCAGTTTTAAATAATTATTATTCTGGAAATGACCATGATTCAGACAATGAGGAAAATATGTCTAATGATTAACTGTTTGAATACTGCAATATGCTGGAAGATACTTGCAATGAACTAAATATTAAATATAAATCTTTGAAGAAATAGTATGCTTTGACTAGTAATATTAAAACAGATTTAAGTGTGGAAAAAGAGAAGTATGCTCAACTATTGAAAGAGAACACTCAACTTAAATTATCAAAAGAACAATTAAGAAAATATATTGAAAATTTCACTGCTGGTAGGGATACCTTGACACAACTTCTAGGAAAACATATTGCTCCCAAATATACAATCGGTCTAGGATATCAGCCTGGAGAGAGACAAGTAAGCAAAACCAAATTTGTTCCAAAATCTGGACAGTTTTCTGCTAGTTCTAGTTCAGGACCATCTTATACAAAACAGTTTTCTAAAGGACCCAACAAAGTATTTTTGTCTCAAAATATGCTTTCTGGTTTAAGAAAAACTATAAAGCAAATATGGGTTCCCAAAGTTTTATTAGCTAACCTTTCTGGACCCAAAAAGATCTGGGTACCAAAATTATCCTATGTCTAATCTATTTTGCAGGGAAATTGTTTAAAGAGCTCCTGTAACACTCTATAGTATTTGGACAGCAGATGTTCAAGACATATGACAGGAGACTATTCTTGCTTCAAGAGTCTGATTAAAGTAGATGGTGGGCATGTCACCTTTGGTGACAATGCAAAAGGAAAAATCATCGGCTTAGGCCAGATTGGTAACCCTGATACAATTTTAATTTCTAAAGTACTTTTTGTTGATGGATTAAAGTATAACTTACTTAGTATATCTCAGTTATGTGATGATGGTTTTAATGTTAAATTTGAAAATGATTCATGCAATTTTTTTAATTCAAAATATGACTTAGTTTTCACTGCATCTAGAAATGAGAATGTATATGCTGTTGATCTAAATTCCTTGGTCAAACAAAATGTTTCCTACTTAAATGATTTCTATAAAGAGTCTTGGTTGTGGCATAGGAGACTAGGACACTGTAATGTTCACTCACTTAGGAAACTTTCTAAGAAATGCTTAGTTAGAGACCTACCCAAATTAGAATTCCCAAATGATAAAGTGTGCAATCCCTGTCAAAAGGGAAAACTACACAAAGTTTCTTTTAAACCAAAGAAATAAGTTTCAACTTCTCAACCACTTTAATTGGTTCACATGGATTTGTTTGGACCTTCAAGAGTTTCAAGTTTAAATGGAAAGCACTATGTTTATGTTCTTGTAGATGATTTTTCTAGATATACTTGGGTATACTTTCTAGCTCACAAGAGTGAAGCATTTTCCTACTTTGTTAAATATTCCAAATCTATAGAAAATCTTAGTGGACTCAAAATTAAGACCCTGAGAACTGATCATGGGCGTGAGTTTGAGAATCATGAATTTGAATCATACTACTCACACAATGGCTATAATCACAACTTTTCTTCTCCTAGGACACCCCAACAGAATGGTGTAGTGGAAAGAAGAAATAGAACCCTTCATGAAATTGCAAGGACTATGCTTAATGAGTATGACTTACCTATTTATTTTTGGGCTGAAGCTGTAAATACAGCTTTCTATGTCATTAATAGAGTTTTAATTAGACCTATTCTAAAAAGGACCCCTTATGAACTTTGGAATAATAGGAAGCCTAAGGTTAATTACTTTAAAGTTTTTGGTTGCAAAGTCTTTATCCTTAACACTAAAGATAATCTTGACAAATTCGCTCCCAAAAGTGATGAAGGAATTTTCCTGGGTTACTCTATTTCAAGTAAAGCCTATAGAGTATTCAATAAGAAAACCAAATGTGTGGAAGAATCAGTTAATGTAATATTCGATGAGACTGATCCACATGAGCCTAAAACCTACCCTGAAGATCTTGGGGAAGATTTGTCAAATCTGGACCTTAATGATAAGAATACTGAATCCCCTGTAAAAGAATCCAGTTCTGGAAATTTTCCAGAATCTGCTCATACCAATTCTAGACCAGCAGACAACCCTGAAGAAGCCAGTTCAACTCCTTATAGAGGTGTTAGAACTCTCAAGAATCATCCTCTTGATGCTGTTGTAGGTGATTTAAATAGAGGAACACAAACTAGAGCTTCTCTAAGAAATCAGGTTGAATATCAAGCTTTTCTATCACAACTTGAACCCAAAGATATCAATGATGCTATCAATGATGAATTCTGGGTAATTTCTATGCAAGAAGAACTAAATCAGTTTGAAAGAAACAAAGTTTGGGAATTAGGGGAAAGACCTAAGGACACTCCAACCATAGGCACTAAATGGGTGTTTAGGAACAAAGTTGATGAGTCTGGAAAAATCATTAGAAACAAGGATAGGCTAGTTGCACAAGGCTATAGTCAAGACGAAGGAATAGACTATGAGGAGACCTTTTCACCCGTGGCTATATTAGAGGCCATTAGGATATTACTTGCTTATGCTGCTCATCTGAATTTCACAATCTATCAATTGGATGTTAAAAGAGCTTTTCTAAATGGATATATAAATGAGGATGTATTTGTTGAACAACCTCCTGGTTTTACAAATCCCCATCTTTCCAATCATGTTTTCAAACTATCTAAAGATTTATATGGTTTAAAGCAAGCTCCAAGAGCTTGGTATGATAGGCTCAGCTCTTTTCTTATTTCAAAAGGATTTACTAAAGGAATAGCTGATCCTACTCTTTTCATTAAATGAATTTCTAAAAATGTTTTGATAGTACAGATCTATGTAGATGATATTATTTTTGGATCTTCTAAAAATTCTTTATGTATTGATTTTTCAAAAATAATGCAAAATGATTTTGAAATGAGCTTAATGGGAGAACTCAAATATTTCCTTGGATTTCAGATCTTTTAAAATAAAAATGGTATTATTTTGAATCAAAGTAAATATATTAATGATCTTCTAAAACGTTTTTCATTGGATAGTAGTAAAGGCAGTGATACACCTATGAGTAACACCTGTAAGTTGGATAGTGATGAAACTAGAGAACCAGTAAATCAAACCAACTACAGAGGTATGATAGGAAGTCTACTATACCTTACTGCTAGTAGACCCGACATCATGTTCAGTGTATGCATGTGTGCTCAATTTCAAGCCAACCCAAAGGAGTCTCATTTGAGTGTTGTTAAAAGAATCTTCAAATATCTAAAACATACTCCCAACTTAGGACTATTTTATCCAAAAGGACAATCATTTGATTTATTGAGTTATTATGATGCTGATTTCACTGGCTATAAGTTAGACAGAAAAAGCACCTCTGGAACATGTCACATCTTAGGCAAATCGCTAGTATCTTGGTGTAGTGAGAAGCAGAATTCTGTTGCATTATCTACTGTCGAAGCTATGTATATAGCTGCTGGTAGTTGTTGTGCACAAATCTTGTGGATGAAACACACTTTACTAGACTATGGATATCAATTCAAACATGTCTCTATAAAGTGTGACAATACAAGTGCTATTAACATTTCCAAAAATCCAGTATCTCATGCTAGGACAAAGCATATTGATGTGAGACATCACTTTTTGAGGGATCACTATCAAAAGGGAGATATCACTCTTGAATTCATTGGCACTGAACATCAGTTAGCTGATATTTTTACAAAGCCGTTGAATTCTGAGAAATTAAATTACATCAAACATGAGTTAGGTATGATTAACTATAGCACAGTTGAACCTCACAGTTGAACCTCACAGTTGAACCTCACAGTTGAACCACACAGTTGAACCTCACAGTTGAACCTCACAGTTGAACCTCATAGTTGAACCTCACAGTTGAACCTCACATTTGAACTTCATAGTCGGACCTTACAGTTAGACATCACCGATGTACCTCACTGATACATCTCACTGTAGGCTACTTCGCTGTTTAAATCGTTTTTTTTTTGCGGAAATTCGAACCGTTCTCTTTATTTCTAATCCCTAAATGATAAAATTAAATGCATCGAACCCGACTCAATCCACTTCCTTTCTCTATCTCGACCCTTTCTATCGAACGACCTAAACCCTAAGCCTTCAACTAAACCTAGGAACCTCGTTCAAATCCCATGGCTAGAACAAAGCGACCCCCATCTGTTAATGAGAATGTGCCAATGCCGAAGAGAACTCGAGCCAAATCTAGTGGCACCAGTAATACCCTAACAAGAATTTAAAACCCGCATCTGACCAAGAGAGAAATATTTGAGGAAAAGGAGCTAAGTGAAGAATGGTTGTTGTCGAGCAAATCGTTAGTACTGTAAGTACTAAATGTGCAAGGATGGACCGAATGCTTCACCAACAACAATGGACCGTACTACCCAAAACTTGTGAAAGAGTTCTATGAATTCCTAAAGTTCGAAGAGGAGGATGATATGCATAGACTAATATCCAGAGTAAACGGCACTGAAGTTAGTTTCTCATCTGTCAAATGGGCTGCCTATTTAAGAGTTCCTCATGAAGGCATATATGACTACTATTCTGGAGTAGCTCCTCCGGATAGTGGTATATTTGAGTATGAGAAGGCTCTGGAAGAACTGACAGGTGATGGTAAGTTAGGGAAGATTATTGCTGCCGAGATGAATGGAGAATATAGACTTCTGTTTAAGTTTGTTCAGCATGTACTAAGTCCCAGAAGAGGAGACTTTGCAGCACTAAAGTACCAGGACATATTCCTGATGTACTTACTAAAGCATGGAAGGAAGATCAACCTATGTAGGTTGCTGATGGCATAGATGGAATATATGATTAAGGCAAGCTCAAAATCCAATGCCTTGTTTCATTCTAAGCTTATTTCGGTGATGCTGAAAGTAAAGGGTGTAGCTGGAAATCAAGAAAAAGTAATTGTGGCTAAAAACAGTGTCTGTATCTCAAAGGTAATCTGAAAATTCATGAAGATCAGCTGGAATCCCTGGAATAAATCATGGGTGAATGATGAAGAGAGAATTTATTAGAATTTTGATCCCTCTACTCATCCATCTAGGCCAAGAAACAAAAGAGATCCAGGCTTAAAGCCTGATGAGCCAGATCCTGTGTATTCAGATGAAGAGGAGGCTGAAGAAGCTAGTGACCCTACAAGAGAGAACACCCCCATTGATGATGGGAGTGACCCTGAGCTACCTCACAGTCCTGTCAAGACAATAACTTTTGGAACAGCGAGCCCTTCAAAAGAACTGCCAAGTAGGGAGACTATTCTAAGGGACAGTGAAACTGAGTCTACTGAAGAAGAAGAAGAAGATGAATCTCAATACGTTGTCAGAGATACCTCTGAAGAGGATGAAACTATTTAGACAGAAGATTCTGGGGCTAAGAATGAGAAAAATGAAAATGTTGTTGAAACTGAAGAAGAGGACAATGTTGAAGAGAAAGAAAAAGAGCTCAGTTTGAGCCCTCCAATAGGCTATACAATTAAGTCGGTGTCTGACCAGGAAGCAGGAGTGGCATCCACTGCTGTTGATATAGAAGACATTGTTGACTCAACAGAGAAAGAGGCTAACCTCACTGCTGAACCAACAGAGGCAACTACAGTCGAACCTACTGGGACTGCAGAAGAAAATATGGAGTTACCCAAAGCCTAACAGATAGAGGAAAATGCTCAAGAGAAAGCTCCAAGTGAGGGGGAGCATTTTGGTCCAGTCTCTATACTTTATGATATAGAAGGATGGTCATCAAATCCATGATATATAGTCCTTGGACTTAACTATGAAGATTCGGATGAGGAAGACAATCCACCAAGGGATCCAGTTATCCTGACTAAAAACCTTCCAATGCTTGAGACTGACAAATTGGCAACCAAGGAGGACCTTGAATCCTTAAAGGATGAAATGAAGGAGGCTATAAGACAATCCATGGAAGAGTTGAAAACCAGTCTTTTTGATGAGATGAAAAGCATGGAGCAATCTTTAGAATTATCCCTAGGCTGTGTTGTGGCAAGCCGAGTAAAAGAAACGATGAATGAAGTTAAAGTATGTCATACTCAGATTGAAAGATGGACTGAAGCTGTGGTTGCCCTAAGACAATCAGTTGCTTCTTTGACTGCCATGAGCAGTTCTCAAACTCAAGTGTCCATTACGATTCGGTACATCAAAGAGGTGGTCAAACAATTTGTGGAAGTGTTTGAGCATTTCAAGAATTCAGTCAAAGAACACTTAAACAGCCAGGATGCTCTTGTTCAGATGGTGGTTGGAAATTTGACTTAGTCCTTCAAGGATACAGTGGCTTTCTCGGTCAAATCCCTTCCTTCATCTAGCTCTCCTGTAGACCCTGACCAGTTCCGGAATGTAATCAAAGAAGAACTTTCTAAGGCCAGCGCCAGTGACACCTCTGACCTACAGATTCTTGATACCACTAGGGAAGTAAGTGGCTTTGTTCGTGAACACCTGCAAGCGGCTACCGCTTCTCAGGAGGCCATTAAGAACAAGGTTGACTATTACTTTGACAGGATTTATACCAAGCATCAGTTGACCAGCCACTTCAAGCTCCTGATAGAGAATATGAAATTGCCTCCTGTGACTCAAGCTTTTAAACAACAAGTCAGCAAATTAAGCGAACTGACCCCTGCATTGGATAAATTTTTGGAAAATAAGAATGATTTTTTATCTGCCATGGACAGAGGAGGAAGCATTATCATGGATTTCTGAAACCTTCTTCTACCCTTTCTCCATGTGGATTGCACCCCTGTCATAGTACCCCCTGCCTTGCCTGTCTCAACTCCCAGCGGTTCCTACGTGATGTCTCCTGCTGATGCTGTCTGAAATCTTCTTCCCTTGATACCTCAGCAAGCTACTCACTATAGATCCTCAGGAGCCTCTGTTGCTACTTCTCCAGTCATTCCTACTACCATTCCAAAACCGGCTGACTCTCCTACTCCATATTCTTCCACCAAAGTAAAAGATCCCTTACCTATCGATGAAGAGGATTTAGTCTGTCTATATATTTTTGATAGGGATCTTGTACTTTTTTTCGGTCATGTAATGTCCTGATTTCTTTTATTACCATATTTCTTTTTTTTTTGCTAATCACAAAGGGGGAGACATATAATTAATTGGGAGAAATATAATTGGGCTAATTCTAGAGCCTCAAATTAGGCCTTTACATTCCGTTTCTCTACTACATCTATACTTTATATATATGCTAACATAATTTGTGATTATCAAAAAGGGGGAGATTGTTGGATTCACCTGTTTTGATAATCCCAAATCATGGTTAAACATTGATCATGACATATTAAGCCTTTCACTAATCTTGTTAATTTATGCTTAAACTCACTTCATCCTAGACATTTTATGCTCTTACTCTCATGATTTTACTGCAACAGATTACAGTTACGTTTAATGAGTTCACCATTGATGGCTACTGGTAAAAGCCTTATGTTCAAAGTCACAGTTTCAGCTAACTGTCACTTTAAGTCACCATTGCAAGATGATCACAGTTGAAGGTCTACTTCTATGATTAAGAAACTACTGATACAAGGTTACAATCACATGACTATTGCTTAATCATTTGTCAAAGCTCACAGACAAAGAGTCACAGTTGTAAGGTTACTGATTTGACAAGGCTTCTGTTAGAAGTTCACTGTGTGACTCCTTCCTTATCAAGTCTTCTGTTGAGAATTTATCCGATCAAGCCTACAGTCACACGAGTCTACCGTTAGTAGAGGACTACAATCAGACAGCTTCCACTATCGACTAAGTCGACTGGAAATCGAAGTCTACAGTTGAAAAGGTTACAGTTGCAACAATTTGTTGTTACAGATTCATCATTGAAGTCTACCGATATGAGGCTACAGTTAAATAGTAAAATAGCTACCATTTCAAGCCTACAGACAGAGAACCCACAGTCGAAGTCCACAGTTAGAAAAAGTCTACAGTTGGAAAGACCTCAATTGATGTCTACCGTGTGACCTGAATCTGCGACCAGTCTAATGATATTATATTATTTCCCTTTTTCAAATTTATTAATATTATTATATAATGGTCATGTCTGAACAGATTAATACACCTGACATTATTTATTAATCCTTGCAGGCATATCAGAAAACACTACGATGTACGAGGAAAAGCACACGTGATTGGGTGAAAAAGGTGGACAACACGAGATAAAGATTTATAGAGCTGATCTGCAAACACTACAGAGTATTCTCTTGTAGAAAAACAAAAAGAGTCTCAAGTATACCGACTGAAAGAACCCTCTTCGAGCTATGTTGTGATACACTCAAATCTCAATGAACTGATCATCTATACATCTGGAAGTTGGGACACTCCATTTTTGAAGTCAACTCTCAGAAAAGGACCAAATATTCACCTCATCCATTCCAACGAGTTCAGAGCTGATCTGCCAACACTACAGAGCATTCTAAACTTATTCCTACCTTTTTTTGCCTCTGTTGTGTTTAAAGTTTTTCTTACATTTGTGAGCAGTGTGTTTGTATTACACACACACACTGACTTTTGGGCTTCAACTGAGGGATACTGAAAATACCTATTTCAAACCCCGTTTACTTTTGTTACCCACATACAACTGTGGAAGAAGCCTGGTGTGGCTTGGTTATTTTGATTTCCCACGTGTAACTGTGGTAGAGGTTGTGAAACCTGGACAGTTTGTGAAAACTGTTTTAAAGCCCGATACAGGTTGTGTATCAATTTTATAATAAAATTACTTGGTGGCAGGTGACCACCAAGTGGAGAGGACTAGGTCTTGGCTTAAGACTGAACCTCTTGTTTAAATTAGCTTGTTCATCTTTTCAGTACTCTGTTTTTAATACTTATCCATTGTGATTAATTTCAAAAATAGAAATCCTTTTTATTTACTCTGATAGTTAAATTTGGTTAGTGTGTATAAGAGATTTTTTTAGTAAATTTGTTTTGAAAGTCAAATTAGTTGTCATACTAATTTCACTGAGGAGTAATCAACCTTTGAGAAACCTGTTGAACAATAAGTCACTTATATCTCTACTGCCTTAATTAACTGGGGCTCTATTAAATTGGGGGATTTTTATCCTAGAATTTTTTAATAGAAATTTTGAATGGGTACTCAATTCACCCCCCCCCCCCCCCTCTTGAGTATTCACTCCGACTAACACTTAACATCTATTTGAATCATTTATAGACTTTTATTTTTCCTAAATATCCAAGGAATATCTACTTATATACACAAGATTCAAATTTCATGTGTTCTTTCTTATTGAGAATAAAATGATTAATTCAAAAGTTTAGAATGTATTTTAGTGTTGGATTCTTTATATACCACAGATCATAGAGATTATTTTCTTTCTTTAGACACAAAAGAGCCATGTTGGATATATAGACTTCCATCAAGACTACTTCCAAAAAAAATTCTAGTAGTTCCTTTTCTATAATAATTTTTCTGGACATGTTATTTATGATTTAATTTCTCCTCACTACCACTCTATTTTTTTATGGAGTTCTCACTACCAAAAAATCATGCCTTATCTCATGATCCTCTAGAAAATATTCCACTTGTTTGTTTTTGAATTTCGTAACATTATTAGTACAAAACTTCAGAATCTTCTGTCCAAGAATCCTTTAAGATTATATTTGATATTTTTTATGCAACAGAACGTGTCATACTTATTGTAAATGAAAAATACACATTCCATTCTTCTAAAATAATAAATTAAAAGAACATAATAACTATTATTCTAAATGGATCTTGGTGATATAGGTCTACACACATCTAAATAAACCAATTTAAACACTCTAGTTGATTTTTTTTATTTTTCCATGTACATATTTTTGATTAGATTCCCTTATTGAAAATCCTTACATGCTTGAGTAAGATCTCATGATATCATGGGAATATCTCAAGCTATATAACATCTGACCATATCTTCCAGGGATATGTAACATAGATGGAAAATCAGTTTATTCCACAACATTTTTTCTTCTTTTCTAGGTAGAAATATCTTATATTTTTCTCCACTCACAATGTAGAGATTCCCCTTCATGAACATTCTTTGTAACAATTGTACCATCTCTCCCCTTGATGATAAACAATTTCTTGGTCAATCTTATAGCATGACCCAAGTCACACAGTTTACTAAAACATAGAAATGTGTTCCTGAGACATTATACAACTAAGACATCATCACATCTCATATAGCTGCCCCCAAATTTGGTTTTTCTCTATCCAAAAATATTTTGGCCTTTATCATTTCATAATTTGACAACACCCTCCTTGTCATATTTTATTCCTATAAAAAGATCCTTATTTCATGTCATATGGGATTTATATCCACTATCAAGTATCCATACACTAGAATGATTTAATTCTTTAAGGGTGATCTATGAAACTACTACCTTCTTAGGTATTTTCTTTCTAATCCATGCCTTTAAATTTATACCCTTTATGGATTTATAATCTTTATCTTCCATAGTGTATTATGGACCAATTTTATCTTTCAAACTATAAAATTTATTTTTCATTTTAAACCAATTCGATGATTCATTGAGATGCATCTTTCAACCACTTCCAATCTAATTCCATACATTCCTCCTAATTTTTGGTGTTCAATAGATGATCATTTGTTGAAATCCTCCATACTAGAAATAATGACCCTAAAAATCTTTCTCAGAATATTAAACTCTATGTGGTAACCATTTTTTTCTTATTCCTTATTGTTTTATTTTTCAATAGAACATACATTTTGAGAATGTATCATATTTCTACAAAAAATAAATCTTGATGTGAGGAAAATGCTTATACATTATTGTAGAGATGGATCTTTCTAGTGTTTTATGAGTCTTCTTATTATGATTTATACCAAGATTAATTTTCAAATTCAGAGTGGGTTCTTGTGGTCTGGAATTAATCACCACAACTTCCTATTTTCAATAAAGACCTATACAAGGATTTTTAATTGGATATCAGTGTTTCCTCTATCCCGTTGGATATCTATGTTCCACTTCCATATTTTCTATTTCATGAGTGATCTTCTTTCCCAATTTCATACCAAGAGTTATGATTCTCACCCAATCTTATAATTTTCTTCACAATTCAACAAATTACTCTTCCATTTCTTCGATACATTTTATTTTATATTTATTTTATGATAGTCAATAAATTTTTCACTACTTTATGTTCTTAAAATATGATCCTTTACTCAACAACATTTTCTGAGTTCTCAGAAATTGAAGTCCTAAGATTTTTAATTTCTTCCTCCAACTCAAACTTCTCATCATCCTACTATTAAATATAATGGTTTTCATCATGAACCACTATATTTTATTTCTTTATTGTGGATCTCCAAACATATATCTCATTACAGCCGGGTTTTAATTCATAAAATTTTTCAACACTTCCTTTGTTTTCTTATCATTATCGGTTTCTTCCCTTTTCTGGGAGCTGTCTACAATTGACACTATAGCATTTTCTCTAGGATCCACTAAATTATCCATCTCTTCAATATCATATTCTTCTAAAATTTCATTTTCTTATGAAGGGAGATTATTTTTCTGAATAAATATATCATAGAATATTTCTTACCATTCACATAGGCTGATGACTCCATCAAGATAATTTTGACTTCATCTTCTTTATAATGCTGAAACATATTAGGGAACTTTGTTATAAGATGTCAAACCTCTCCACATAAAAAGAATGTAAGTGGAATTTTACCTTTGAACATTTCTTTTCACCTTTATAGATTTTATGAAAGTAATGAAATGAACTCATCTACCACTCATTCTTCCTAACTATCTTCAATAATGATCTTCTTTATGGCCTTGAATTCAACTACTCTGAACATACCATTTTCCAAATACTCATTATCATCATTTCTTATATTTTATTTGAAAAGAGTATTGTGAAATATATCTCATGTTAACTCTTTTTGATCTTTATCTCCAAGTATAGAAACATTCATATTGAACCGTGGTGGAAGACATCTTATGATACAATAAACAATGTTTAAATGTTCGATAATTTCTCTAGGATGATGCATGACTTCCATAACAAAATTCAAAAAGTCAAATAATTCTTCTACAAACTCATTAGGGTTCATTCTCATATCCTCATATATAGTTCTACATAACTTCCAATTTTCCTTCTCTAAATTTTGAGTATCCTTAAAAGATATTTAATATATTTCCCCCACGGTATGAGTTGGCTTACTTGACACCAACTTTTTTTATATTTAACTGTACAATGATCCCCATAATGCATTGATTTCACAAGTGTCATTATCCAATTCCCATCAGTCTACTTATGATAAATCACTACCATCCACACTAGCATAAATACCATGAATTTTTTCTATAACTACATCCATACCTAAATAAAAAAAGTAGAACTACATCTGATTCTTCTATAATTAAAAATTGATTTCACTGAAGATCGGAATCCATTTATGATTGAAAAATACCATTGAACTGCATGAGAAAGGAAAAATTATATTAATCTTCCTCTCTGATGCCAATAATTATCCCAACTAGGTTAAATACCCAAATAGGGGAGGAGAGGCATAATATGAAATATTAAAATAGCTTCCCCTTCCTATATTGTTTTGTCAAAAAATAAAACACACTTCTCTCCCTATCCCATAACAATGTATGAACAAAAATGAATGCATACACAAGACACTATAATTTTAATTGGTTGGCTCACATTGATCTAAATTAAAGGATTATAAAAAGACAATGTGCCTATGTAAAAATAAATTTAATTGCACTACTATAATGAATTTTGGGTAAAACTCATTGTCCCTCCTGGTTTACAACCAATCACAATTTTCAATCTCACTGCACTCTCACAACTAAAGTGTGACCACTGTTCCTTTGGAAAAAATTATATTGATCACTAGAATTGATATGTTTTACACCAAATTTGGTGCATCATTAATTTCCACTTTCATCCACCAAATGTATAAAACTTTAACAAATTTTTATTGGGAAATACCATCAGCTTTTCAAAAGATTTGATTTTGTGAGAACCCTCTTTCCAATATTTGAGAAACCATCCAATTCATCACAAAAATATCATTCTTCTATGATACTCAAAACTTTGAAAAAGATTAGTACCTTCACGAATCACACCCATTTAGTGAATCTCAATCCTTTCCTGAATCATAGATGTCCTTCACAATGGTCAAAACTGTTTTGATGGTCACTACTTTCATGATACTCTTACTTTCATGATGCTCGTAACATCCGTGATGATCAAACCTACACGAATTATAGTCATTTGACATATTTTCATTAGGAATACCAGGAGATGTACCTTTGTTTAATCTTGAGTCATCCTCCAAATTTTGGACCTCAATATTTTTTAAAACACTGGGAAATAGTGACACCTTGTACATGAAATTTTCTATACTGCTTCCAGATCATCCATTCCTTTTTATTAGATATTTTTTAGTATAACTTACCAAAAATCATGCTATAAATCTATAACTGACCTTGGAAACTTTCTTTGTAAACAAACATAATCAACCCAAAAACACAACAAAGTTACCATAACAGATTTTTCCCTAACAATTTATAAATAAAATATTTAATTATAGAAATAATTAATATATATTTATTCACTAGACTATTAATATAATATTTATTTTATTTATTGAACATTTAATAAATATTTATTCTTAAGACTAGGAATATAATATTCACTTATGATTAAATATTTAATAAATTTTTATTTGTGAATTTTATAAATGTTAGGGAGGATAAGCAGACCATGATCTTGTATGGTGAAAAATAATAATTTACAAGCTAGTAAAATAATACTTATCATTGTGCTACTTAGTACCTTCCATAAATTATTCTTATTATCATTATCATTATTATTATTATTATTACCATTATTATTATTATTATTATTTATAATGGGGTCGGATATGGTTTATTAAATTATTTTAGGGTCTTTATGTAATTAACTAATATTTTAACTTAAAACCTAACTCTATAAATAGATTATTATGAATATTTTGTAGGGTTAATCGAAAATTTAGAATAATTATGAACAATGGATTTCTGTCATGACTCATCCTAGTGGGGCCCGCATCATGACTCCCTAAGCCTGCCTCCAATAGGCCAGGGGCTGGTGACTAGCACAGAGTAGGCATATTACTAACATGGGAGGCATTTCCCAAGAACTTGTACACACACACACATCTCCAAGGCAACAAATGCTTAAATGTAAAAACCACTAAGGAAAAAAGTGCATGAATTCAGCTAAACCCAACCAATAGAGTACAATGGAAGTAAAGTGCTGAAAGTAAACTGGGCCAGAAGACAAGACCACCAAAACAAGAGTCTGAAAACTACAAAGTCCAACCTATAACACAAAGAGGTACTGGGAATGATGCTCATAGCCGGAGGAACGCCTCATCCTATAGGGAACTCTGAAAGCATGGTCTTGTCCTGGTCCTCCCTGGACATTGTCAAAAGGATGCTCGTCTACACAAGACATGACACGTGCAGGCAAAGCCCGTGTAGGGGTGAGTATAACAATAATCTATAGAGGACCTTGAAAACCACAAGAAATAAATAAAAAAATAAACGTACTATCAGTTCTACATAGTATTTGCTTACAGAGTATATATCGGAGAAAAAAACCGTATATACTCAAAACCGGACCTCTAGTCTAGAAACAAGCCACACAACCGCATACCCCCATCTAAGGATTCAGTTCAAATATTCCACAAAGCACTCATGTTGGGAGAACACACTCCATGAGTCGAGTAGCTCTGATGAAATCTGTCTTAGAACTATTGTTCATTAGGAAATGTCACGAGAGGTAGTTACACACATTACGGGAGACACACTCCTAAGTGGGAAGGGTCACGATAGATAGAGACACTCATTACGGGATACATACTCTTAAGTGGGAAAGATCACGATACACAGACGAGGATCACTTCTAGGTCCATGTTGGATACCGCGAATCATCTGGATTCACCAGCTAAGTATAGGATCAACGCCTGGTAGAGTTGGTCAAATTGATGCCTGACTCTACCTAGGATCAATAATGGATAGAGGATCTCCCTCCGGGCCTCTCGGAGGGATGCATAACTCGATAACAGAAATTCCTACTGAATCGATCATACTCTAGAAAAAGGAAGAAATGTATGACCTTAAACGGAACGAGAAGAAGGGACACTAACCCAAATGAAACATGTCCAAGATAGGGCGGACAAGAAGACTGAGCCATTTTCCAAAAAGTACACCGTGTGTAGAAAAGTCACACAATGTGTCTTCTGACCCCGTGTACTACTTGTGTTCAACGGCCCATGTTGTAAGACTGGTCGTGTAGAAAAAGTTAGTACACGGTGTTTGGTATGAATTACCCATCGTGTCTAAGTAATTGGGGTCAGCTCTGTATACACTGGACATGTGCTCATACATGGCCCCAACCCGTGTACGTTAATCAGTGTAATTGGTACATGGGGTGACCCGCGCTACTAGCCTCACCTGGACATGTGGTGTAGTACACGGTCATGTATTATAACCTGTTTTCGTGTATCCCCTGGATACACGCAGATTCCCACATAGCCGCCTCCTCCATGCTGCGTAGAGAGTACACGCCAAGTTCTGAAGTCGTGTAGTCCATCCCATGTCTGTGTACTTTCCAATGTACACGCTGAGCTACAGGGAAGGTCCAATATTTCGTGTGACTAGGGTCACATACTGTGTGATTCCAATCTAATCCTTGAAACCCTTTCCGCTATCTCTGGTACTACAAGGTATGTTCTTCGGAAGTATACGATGTGTATTCTAGAATTTTCCAGAAACAATGCTCTTTGCCGGCACGCCTCCCGTGCTACCCCGATCATCGATCTGGCCATCCGATCTCCACGAAAATCCATAATTTAGGCTGACCCAATGTCCCAAAGTCATTTTCGTTGTTTTTGGGCCTTCAATCGACCCCAAAAACGCCTTTTTCTCCAGCCGCATGAAGAACGGTCGAAGAAGGATAATTCCTGAATCGTGTCGATTCATCTATCGTTGTCACCATCGCACCTCTACTAGGTAGACACGATGTCGGATCTCCAATTTGGGGTCATTGCGTCACAAAATGAATATGCAACGATCTATTTTTGTTCGCCCCATGAAGAACGTGAAGAACGCGCGAGATAAAAAATGGAGGAACTCTAGAAAAAAAAATTAAGGAACGAACCTCCGTCATCGTTCATCACGGTGTTGATCCACTCCCGTTAGTAGGATCAAAATGATAATCAATAATCATGGATCAATCCCCAAAAACATCCCAATAGAAACCCTCTCGCAAGAATGAACGAATCCACAGATCAACTTATTCGTGGTTGATCTGCATTCATCGTTTAAATCAAAAATGGGGAAAAATAAATTAAATAAACAACCCCTACCTTAAAAGGGATCAATCGCTAATGAAGAGGTCGTTTTTCCATTATCGTCGAGATCCTTCAACTTTGATGGTGCAGTAAATCACGATGTTGATTCGTCGTCATTCATCGCCGAGAGTTTTCTCCAAGGTTCTATAGATTCTCCAGAGTTTTCTCTAAAATTTTCATCAATGACTACCATTTGATTAACCCATTAAAAGGGAAATGTGATTTAGTGTTCTATTACATTGTAGAATTAATGAACCTAGTTGTAATTATTGATTCATTATGACATGGGATTAATTGTCGAAAAGTTTCCCTGTCGTTGTGCTGCAGTGAATATTTCCAAATAAAAATAAAATAATCTTTTCAATTTATTATATTTTATTTTACTAAAAACGTCTGAAAATTAAATATCCCCTAGACCCGCGATGGTTGAGTTTAGACCCATTCATAGGTGAATTCAACGTCCTGAACACAACGGTGCCCTCAAATTTTTAATCCGAGCATCCGTTTAGAAACTACCACAACCGCGCACATGTGCCGACTCACTTAACATAAAAAAAAAGATCAAACCACCATTCCGAGATCACCAGCCCTCGTAATGAGGTGCCTTCTCTGTGCCTAGTCTCATAATAATTCCATATAATATCTAAAAATAATACATGGAAAAAACGAGACATTACATTCTCCCCACCTTGGGACTTTGCATCCCCAAAAAGTCAAAACAAGATTACTAAAAAAGATTTGGATACTAGGCACAGATCTAAGTCTCCCTCTCCCACATGCTCTCTTAAAGATTACCATGCTACCACTGAATGCGCACCAAGGGAATCGATCTCCCATGAAGGATCCTCTTCCACTGATCCTCGATCTCCACTGGGTACTCAACAAAGGTAACTCTATCCTCGATGTCCATCTCACCCTAGTCGATGACGTGCGATAGGTCATGCATGTACCTCCTCAACTGCAACATGTGGTAGAGATCATGTGCCTGATGCAACTGTGGTGGTAGAGCTAGGTGGTTCTCCACTTCACCGACTCTGCACAGTATTTGAAAAGTCCCAATGATCCTCATAGATAGATTGTTGCCTCGGCCAAACCGTTGTAGCCCTCGTCGGGGTGAGACCCAAAGAAAGACATGTTCTCCCTCCTCAAACTCATGGGGTCTCCGTCGTCTGTCAACATAAGACTTCCACCATCTTTGTGCAGTCTTCATCCACTCCCAGATGATCTGTACCTTCTTGGTGGTAGCTCGCACCAATTCTGGACCCATTAGTGCTGACTCTCTAGGGTCGGTCCAGCAAAGCAGTGACTGAAAGGGTCTCCCATATAAAGCCTCAAAAGGTGCCACACCAATGGTAGAGTGGTAGGTGTTATTGTATGCAAACTCCCCCAGTGGAAGGTGGTCCTCCCAACTAAAACCAAAGTCCAAGATATAGGCCCGTAACATATCCTCTAGATCCCGAATGGTTCTATCCGTCTGCCCATCAGTCTAGAGATGGAACGTCGTGCTCAAGCGTAGTTGAGTCCCAAAGGCCTCCTGAAATTCCTTCCACAACCGGGATGTAAAGAGGGCTTCTCGGTCTGAGACTATTTTTGAAGGGATTCCACGACGTCGAACTATCTCCTGCATGTAGAGGTGTCCCATGCTCTCTATGGAACTCTGCTCCCTGATAGCTAGGAAGTGGGCCGACTTGGTGAGTCGGTCAACGATCACCCAGATGGAATCATGGCCCTTGGACATCTGTGGTAATCCTATCACAAAGTCCATCAATATTCCATCCCACTTCAACTCTGGAACTTCCAGGGGTGATCTAATCCCACTGGAACATGGTGCTCAGCCTTCACCTGCTGGCAGGTAAGGCATCAAGAAATGAACTCTGTTACTGCCTTCTTTATGCCTGACCACCAAAACTGTCATCGGATATCCTAGTACATATTTGAAACTGTAGGATGTACCGCCAAGGGGGATGTATGAAACTCTCATAGGACCTCTTTTTGCAACACTACTGGTACAACAGTGCGTCCTCTAATAAGAAGTACATGCCCCCCACCTTGAGACTATCCATCAGAAGCATGTCTGGTGGATAACTGAGCACTTAAAGACTCACAGTTGATATCGCTAAGATGCACTTCCCTAACTAATTATAAGAGTGTAGGGGTGACAACCATCAACTACAATTAAGCTGTATCCTCTCTATTCACGAAGGATAACTGTAACGTGGCTATCTACTCTGTCGCCTCACTCAATAGTTGTGGGCTCGACCTTCTATTAAGAGCATCCACCACCTTGTTCCCCTTCCCAAGAGTATAGATGATCTCAAAATAATAATCATGGAGGAACTCTAGCCAAATCCTTTTCCTTGTATTCAAATCCTTATGCGAGAATATGTACTTGAGGCTCTTGTGGTCAGAGTAGATGATGAACCGCTCACCCATAAGGTAGTGTCGCCACATCTTCATTGCAAAGACTAACACTGCCAACTCGAGATCGTGGGTCACATAGTTCTTCTCATGTGGCCTAAGATGATGTGAACCGTAAGAAATCACTACTTGACTCTACATCCAGACACACCCAAGCCCAGTCCCTGATGCGCCGCAGAAAACTACGTACTCGACACCCTCCTTTGGAAATCTTAAGATTGGGGCACTCAAAAAACTATGTCTCAACCGCTCAAAAGCCTTTTGGAAATTCTCTGTCCACATGAAGGGTTTCCCCTTCTGGGTCAAGGCTATCATTGGTGCTGATATTTGGGAGAAATTAGGAATGAATCTCCATTAATGTCCTGACAACCCAAGAAAATTTCACACCTCTGTCACGCTCCGAGGTGGCTCCCAGGCTAACACTTTCTCCACCTTGTCTAGGTATACATATAATCCATCTGCTGAGATGAAATTCTCCAAAAAGTGGACCTCCTGAATCTAGAACCAACAATTCGACAGATTTCCATAAAGCTGCTGCTCTCGGAGTACATCTAGCACCATCTGCAGGTGTCTCACGTGCTCCTCCTCTAATACTGAGTACACAAGGATGTAGTTGATGAAGACCACTAAGAACCAGTCCATGTACTACTAGAAGATCTAGTTCATCAGTCCCATGAACACTGCGGGGACGTTTTTCACACAGGAAGGCATCACCAAGTACTCATAGTGAACGTAGCGGCATCTGAAAGCCATCTTTGGTATATCTTCGTATCATACTCATAACTGGTGATAACCTGATCGAAGGTTAACCTTCGAGAACCATTGTTACCCTCTCAGCTGATCGAAGAGGTCATCGATTCTAGGCAGTGGATAGTTATTCTTCACCTTTACCTAATTCAGGCACTGGTAATCCATGCACAACCTTAAACACCCGTCTTCCTTCTTGGAAAACAAGACTGGGGCCGCCCAGGGTGAAATGTCGGGTCACACAAAACCCTTGCCCTGCAAATCCTCCAACTGCACCCTCAGCTCGCGAAGCTCTGTGGGAGCCATCCGATATGCTGATGAAGAAATTGTTTCCATCCTTGGGTGTATGTCGATGCAGAAGTTGATTTCCCAGTGGTGAGGTAGTCCTGGAACATCTTTGGGAAAGATGTCCTTATACTCCACCACTACTGGTGGGAACCGGGAGCTCATCACATCTACTGCTCCGATGGAAAGGCTAGCCAACTCATGAGTTACCAGCTACACCCTCCTATGCATGAGCCCATTCGGTGCTGCCTGGGTCTCCTTTTCTCTGACAAAGGAAAACCTCATCCCATCACTGTAGACACACCGTACTCTTCGCCTAAAACAGTCAATCTAGGAATGGACTGAAGATAACCAATCCCTACCGAGAATGACGTTGTAAGGCCACGATGCTACCACCAAGAGGTTCCAACCGAAACTCTCACCTCCAAGGGTAATATAAAACTGTCTTCAAAGGTTTTTGATCGTCGAGTCTCCTACCGTAGGTGTCTCCAAGCGTAATGATTGAGTCAAGGGTTCTACCGGAATCTCACAGTTTTGTGCAAGACATGTGGAGATGAAGGAATTACTGGAACATGTGTCTATAAGTATGTCATCTAAGGTAGAGAAGACATAGATCAAACCTAGTATCATCTCTGGAGCCCCTGGTTCATATGCCTTGACCGCATGCGGTTGTCCTGCCCCTATCCCCCAGCTCCCTGAGCTTGGTAAGAACCTCCTGGGGGTGCTGGTGGAAGTAAGTCGAAGCGTCTTCCACCACCTGAACTCTACCTGATCTTCTACCATGTCCGCTCCCTGGTGGGTATATCTACTCCACTCTCTGCCTCTACCTCGGTGGTCCATCCACCACTTCCCTATCAGCAGCACGATGGGTCGGACAATCTCTAGTGAGATGTTCCCTACCATCGCACGCGTAGCGCCGCTTCTTCCTAGGATGACTGGATCCATCCTTAGAGACCTGGACTGTCGATCCTGTATCATGGGTCCTCCTATGATGTCTCTAAAGTCCTAATACCTGTGTCTGACATCGGCTCCCAACTGTTGAGGTCTCCGGACCTGCCTGCCTGCTGCTGACTCTCGTCGGCTTTCTCTGCTCTGCCAAGAAGCTCTCGATCACCAAGTCCTTATCGAGCACTCCAGTATAAGTCGAAATAGATAGAGGCGTGAAACTATCTTGGATGTCTCATAATAGACCTCTCTCGAAGGTCTGATCTATGAAGTTCTAATCTCTAACCATATCTATCGAGTACCTGGCATGGTTTGTAAACCTCGATGAATAGTCAGCTACCGTCATACTTCCCTGCTCGAGCTGAAGAAGCTCCTAGATGTTTACCGTTCTCAGTTTAACTAGAGATAACTCCTCCCTGAAGAGTTTCTCAAACTCTGACCACGAAAGAGTCTCCTCTTCATTATTCTACGTGTTCAAACTGCACCATCGTCCAGCGGAACCTTGAAGAAGGCTCGCTACTAGGATCACCATCTGGTCTGTCGGTGTCCTCACAAGGTAGAAAACTCTAGTCACCACCTCAAGCCAGCCCTTATCTTTCTAAGGTTCAGGATCACCTCAGAACCTGAGGGGTCTTTATCTCTAGAACTCAAGAAGCGCACTCAGCCTGCACTCCTCGTTGGTCGGTACTGCAGGTACCACTGGCTGCTCCACTAGCGGTGGCATAAAAGGTGCACCATTTGGTGGAAATGCCTATGGAACTGGTCCCTGTATCGAAGCCTTGTCACTGAGGGGGTCATCTTCATGATCATGCTACTGAATCCTAGAAGTTATGTGTTGCGGAGGCATGCTGTAAAGAAACAAGATGTACCATGAGTATATTTAGATAGCTGAATCAATGGACATGGCGAACACAACTCATTCATATGTGATGCATGTACCTTTATTTTGTTTCCCTACAACCAGTGTTTTCATGTATCGAGTGGAAAAGCAGGTTATCAGAGTCCTGGTGTATGGATATGCCGGCCTCCCGCACCAATGCTGGAGTCTTTAGCCTGAAAGCCAAGCTCAAAACACTCAACACTTTTTCCCCAAACCAATCTCATAGACTCTTGGTACTAAAGTAGAACTGACCTCCTTTGATACCACTCTATCACGACCCGTCCCAATGGGGCCCACGTCGTGAATACCCAAGCCCGCCTCCAATAGGCCAGGGGCTGGTGACTCGCACCAAGAAGTAATATTACTAACATGGGAGGCATTGCCTATGAACCTGCACAAACACACACATCTCCAATCCCGCAAATGCTAAAATGTAAAAACCACTAAGGAACAAAATGCATGAATATATCTAAACCCAACCAACAGAGTATGATGAAAGTAAAGTTATGAAAGTAAACTGGGCCAGAATACAAGCCCACCAAAACAAGAGTGTGAAAACTGAAAAGTCCCACATATAACACAAATAGGTACTGGGACTGTTGCTCATAGTCGTAGGAATGCCTCGACCTATAGGGAACTCAAAGATCTTGATCCTGTCCTGGTCCACCCTGAACTCTTTAAAAATGTTGCTCATATACACAAGACATGACACATGGAGGAAAATCCCATGCAAGGGTGAGTATAACAATAATCAGTAGAGGACCCCGAAAACCACAATCAATACACAAAAAAATAAATGTACAGTCAGATCTATGCATTATATGTCTATATAGAATATAGTGGAGAAACACAAACCATATATACTCAAAACCCAGACCTGTAGTCTAATAAAAAGTAACCCAACCGCATACCCCCATCTAGGGATTCATTTTGAAAATTCCACGAAGCACTCATTTTGAGAGAACACACTCCACGAGTCTGGTATCTCTGACGATGTTCGTCTGAGAAGTAATAATCATCAAGAAAAGTCACGAGAGGTAGTTACACTCATTATGGGAGACACACTCTTGAGTGGGAAGGATCATGATAGATAGATACACTCATTTTGGGAGACACACTCTTGAGTGGGAAAGATCACGATACCCAGATGAGGATCAATGTTAGGGCCATGGTGGATAGCATGACTCATCTGGATTCACACTCTATGTAGAGGATCAATGCCTGGTAGAGTTGGTCATATTGATTCCTGACTCTACCTAGGGTCAGGAGTGGATAGAGGATCTCACTCTGAGCCTATCGGAGGGATGCATGACTCTATCACAGAAAGTCCTGCTGAAGGGATCATACTCCTAAAAAAGGAAATGATGCCTGACCTTTAGGGGAATGAGAATAAGGGGCACTAACCCAGATGAAACATATGCAAAATACAGTGGAAAAGAAGACCGAGCCATTTTCCAAAAAGTAAACGGCGTGTAGAAAAGTCACATGTCGTTTCTTCTGACCCCGAGTACTGCCCATGTACAACGGCTTGTGTCATAAGGCTGGTCATGTAGAAAAAGTCAGTACACAATGTGTGGTATGAATTACACACCGTGTCTGAGTAACTGGGGTCTGTTCTATGTATGTTGGACATGTTCCCGTACACGGCCTCAACCCGTGTATGCCAACTCGTGTAATCGGTACATGGGGTGACCCACACTACTAGCCTCACCTAGCCATGTGGTGTAGTACACGAATATGTACTAAACCCCATGTTTGTGTATCCTATGGATACACACTGATTCCCTCATAGCCACCTCTGCCATGCTGCATAGAGAGTACATGCCGAGTTCTGAAGTCATGTATTCCATCTCGTGTCTGTGTAGTTTCCAAAGTACACGTCGAGCTTCAGGGAAGGTCCAGCACACCATGTGACCAGGGTTAAATGTTGTGTGATTCCTATCTAATCCCCAAAACCCTAGCCTCCACTACCGGTACTACATGACGTGTTCTTTGGAAGTGCATGCCATGTATTCTATAATTTTCCAGAAACGACGCTCTTCACTGGTGCGCTTCCCGTGTTTCCTTGATCGTCGATCCGGCCATACGATCACCAAGAAACTCTAGAATCTACGTCTCTACGACATCCCAAAGTTATTTCCATTATTTCCAGGCCTCCGATCGACCCCAAAAACACGTTTTGATTCAGACGCACAAAGAACGGTCAAAGAATGTTAATTCCTGAATCGTGTCAATTCGTCTACCATTGTGGTCGTTGCACCTCTACTAGGATGTTGCGATGTTGGATCTTCAATTTGTGATTTTTACGTCGCAAAATGTACATGCAATGATATGTTGTTCTTCACCCCATGAAGAACGTGAAGAATGTGAAGAACACGTGAGATAAGAAAAGGGATGAATTCCAGAAAGAAAATTAAGGAACGAACCTTTGCTGTCATTTATCACAGAGTTGATCCACTCCTGTTTGTAGGATAAAATAGAGCATGATCAGAAAGATACAAAATAATCATGGATCAATCCCCAAAAAACATGCCCACAAAAACCCTCCCGTAAGAATGCGTGAATCTGCAGATCATTTTTTTCTTGGTTGATCTGCGTTCATCGTTTAAATCAAAAACGGGGAAAAAGAAATTAAATAGCAAACCCCTACCTCAAAAGGGATCAATCGCTGAAGAAGAGGTCATGTTGCCATTATCATCGATATCCTTCAACTTTTTTAGCACAGCGATTCATACCTTTGATTCGTCGTCGTTCATCGCTGAGAGTTTTCTCCAATGATCCACGGATTCTCCAGAGTTTTAACTAAAATTTTTGTCAACGACCACCATTCTATTAACCCATTAAAAAGGTGAATGTGATTTATAATTATGTTACACTATGGCATTAATGAGTTAATTTGTCCTTTCTGAGTCATTATGACATGGCATTAATTGTTGAAAAGATTCCCTGACATTGCACTGCAGTGAATATTTCCAAATAAAAACAAAATAAGATTTGCAATTTATTTTATTTTATTTTACTAAAAACGTACAAAAATTAATTTTTTCCCTCGACCTGTACTAGTCGAGGTTATACCCATTCTTAGGTAAAGTCTTCATCCCAGAAACAATGGTTCTGTCATAATTTTAATCTGGGAATCCGTTCGGAAAGTGCCACAACTGTGCACATGTTCCGACTCACTTAACTTAAAAAAAGTTCAAACAACCATTCTGGGATCACCGAGCCTTTGAATAAGGAATCGTCTCTGTTCCTGGTCTTATAAAAACTCCATATGACATTTAAAAATAATAAACTGAAAAAAAACGAGGCATTAAAATTTTTCTCTACATTCATCCCTCTCTCATCCACCCAAGAATAATAAGAATAAGAGAGATTACTTATATAAATCCCTGAACCTGTGCTTCCAGATTCAGTAGTAAAAAATGTTTTATTTTTTATATAAAATAAAACTAAAAATACTCATAGAATTTTACATACCAGGACCTTTTCTTGTATAGGTTTTCGATAATTAGGCAAGAATATACAAATTTTTAGATTTTTATGAAAATAAAATAACAATATAAACTTCCCTATGTGTGTGCTAATTCCTTAAGTGAATTCATCCCTCTTATAACTTCTAAGGTACCTATGAAAAATTATTTTAAAACATGGTATTAACATTAAATTTCCAATTAAGGGGTTTGAAAACCAGTGAAATACATTTTATGAAATATCCTTTTGAAAATAACTTTTGAGAAATACTTTTGAACTTTATCTTGATAATACCTTCAAAAAAAATTAGAAATTCCTCTTGAAAATATCATTGAAATTATTTATGCTTTGAAAATACTACAATACTTTGAAATTACTTCATCTCAAAAATTGATTTAAAAAAATATTCTAGTTATTTTTTAGAAAACTTTATGAATGCTTTTGAAAACAAAAAATGGGTGTTACTTGAACAATTAAAGGTTACCTAGGCCTACCCACTTTCCCAAGGGATGGGTTCACTCCTTAATTCCCTACCATTTTATGACATTCAAGTTTCTAATTTTATAGAAACACTTTAAGATTTCTTTACAAATAGGTACATTTTTTACTTGAGTTTTTGTTTTAAAAACATAATCATGTATTAAATGCACATACATACTTTTATTTACATGTAAATATATAAATATGAGATTTTATTGGAAATCAATTTTGTGGTTTGGTATAACCAAAACTCATGAAATAAGTCTTTTCATGTAATTTTAATAAAAATAATTATTAAAATCCATATATTCAGGTCTTCCCGAGAATTACTTTTCATAAAAATGTTAAATTTATCTTTTTAAACTCACCCTTAAATAATGATAGCAAATACCCATTTACGTTATTTAGAATATGATATTTGACAATATCATTTTATATAAAAAATAATTTTATGTAATGTAATAACCCTTAAAATAAAATAATATAAATTTTAAATTTATATTCACATAAAATAATTGATAAATAATCATAATCATAAACAATTATATAACACACATAAAATTTTAAAGAGTAACAATTTTTTAAAATAAAATTAATCCATAATCTACTTATAAATATCATATTGATTAAGACCATTATTTGAAAGGTATTTAATATTCATTAAAATCATCCAATAATTTCCCAATGTCTGTTTGTGTGTATGTATATATATATATTTATACACATACATCACATGTATTAAAATCCTTACTTAAGTAAAAATTGAAAGTACTTCCATAATTATAAGTACAAACATATATGTTTTGAAGAACCTAAACTTGATGGTGTATATAAATACACACATGTACATAATTATAAACATAAAACTATAATTCTTAATATTAAATGATATTTAACATTGAATTAATCATATTTGTATAATATATAAAAATTCACCCATAAAAATACTTACTTGATTTTGAAGTAAATAATCATAGAGTGTAAAAAATATTACTTATATATAGATATATATTCAAATAATAAACTTAAATATTATATACATATGTGTATAGATTGAAGAACAAGTGAAATGTGGCATATTGATCC
This sequence comes from Viscum album, assembly GCA_963277665.1. Classification (NCBI taxonomy): domain Eukaryota; kingdom Viridiplantae; phylum Streptophyta; class Magnoliopsida; order Santalales; family Viscaceae; genus Viscum; species Viscum album. The sequence continues at coordinate 1,013,144,592 of OY728140.1, forward strand.
CTGGATATCACAAGGTGTTCGCACACCCAAGAAGCATCGATCTTCACTCCTATGTCTCGAATGTTGTTAATGGTCGATTCCAGTTGTCTGCTTCAAGGAAGTTTGAAAGTCGTGATGGGGTAAATGCATTCTTGGAATTATTTTCGTTTTCAGTTGGTTCCTTCATCTTCCTTAATAATAGAATTTCACAAAGGATCATAAGGAAGGGTGATAGATCCCATGTGTTGGCCTTAGATGGAGTAATTTCTGAAAGATTCGATCTCTGTAAGCATTCTCTTATTGCACGAGTTTCTTTGTCAAAAGGGATGAAACCCTAGAATGTAATTGATCTAATTGACCAATTATCTTTAATCTCGATTTTTTATAATTTAAATTTATATCTCTTAGATGAGGGTATTTTCACCTTATTTTCCCTTTAGTTGAGAGGAAAGCTAGAGCCTGGAGTTGGGGCTCAATAAATTTTAGGCATGGTATCCTACAGATCCATGAATGGAGTTATAATTTCAATTTGAATGAGTTTAAGGGTACCTATGCATAGTTTTTTATTAATTTTTATGATTTAAATTGGGTCTTGTGGAACCTTGAAATATTTTTTGATATTTCATCTATGATATGTGTTATAATAATAATGGACTTTATAATTGAGTTGGTTAACTTCAGTCACTTTTCATGGGTAGAGGTGGTTCTTGATTTAAGTTCAAAACTTATGGATAAGGTGGTCCTCTCCATACCATAGAAACGAATAAATCTTAGAATTGAGTTTAAGAAAAAACAATTATTTTTTGAATTGTGTATGATGATAGGGAACTCTAAACCTGATTGCAGGAGAGATATTTACTTTTCTAAATTTCAATTAAATGGTCATGAATTTCAAAATTTATATAGAAAAGATAGAAATGTGGACACACATTAAAATGAGATTCTATATTATGATCATCCCACTAGTTAGAATTTTTCCCATCATACTATCTTAAAGAATCTAGAACCATCTCTTGAATAAAATGTTGCTCAAAACACTATACCAAAAATTATTGATCCTCTAATTAATCTCTCACTTGAAAATATTGTGGATTCATCTCCCATATGAAATTTTTTTTTCAAGGTTAAAATCATGGTCCTTGTTCCCACCTACATTGAATCTAGTTCATCTTTTGATGGTAAGAAAAAGGGAAAGAACCTTGTTTCTTGGGGTGACTTGGATGAAGAAGATAGTAACCCAACTATTTGATTTATTTTAAGGATGCTCTTACAAGGGATTTAATGGATGAGAACGATTCTTGGGAGTCTGATGATAGCCTCATTGACATGGAGACTTCAACACAAGACAATGTTGATTAAGCTGTATGAAAGGAGAAAAAAAATATCTCCTCTCAAATCTGAAAAGGAAAAGTCAAATGTGATTTTGTTCATTTCAATTCCAGGAGACAAGGTAATTCCAATCCTATGTTTTTTAATGATAAGGTCCCTAATTCGCAAAGAACCTTTAATAAATCTTCTAATACTTCTATAGAAACTATGACCATGGTCAAGAATTTTCCTATATATCCTCAAACTGGCCTGAATATGGATTGTCAGCAGGCACATGAATTTTTCAGTGATTCAGGTGCTCAATTTAGTCCTGATAAAGCCTCTGTTTCTACTAGGGGTAAGGTTTCTTTTTTCCTCTACCTTTTTTGGGATGTATGAATTACTACTGAAACCCCAACTATTGGTTTTCAAACTCTAGTTATCCAAACATTAAGTCCCCAAGAAACTTCTTAGATTTTAATTCTCATTCAAGGTAGAGTATTCGCTGTACCTGTTGACTTATCATCTAAAATAGATTTATCAACAGCTCTAACTTATTCTTGTTTATAGGTTTTCATAGGTTCTGATAAAGAATCTCTTTTTCTGATATATACCGAGAGTGATAAATTAAAGCATCATGTAGACCTTGATGTTTCTTAGACTATGAAGGATAAATTATCTTTTAAGGTTAGTATTTACAACTCTTTTGAGTTGCATTCATCAGGATGTAGCAAGGAGGATGATCCAATGGAACAACATGCCTCTTGAGTAGAAGATGCAATAGGTGTTGTAGAAAAATAAATGAAAGTTTCGGTTGATGTTGAACTTGATGATAATGGTTATGGTCCTTGGATTAAAGCCAAAACATAGAGATGGGTAGACATCCACATGGACTAGGTGGACGTGTATCACATCATTGCATCAGTACATGGTCTCGAGCTACTTAATTTCTTGTTTCATGATTGTATTTCTGTTTTTTGTTCTCTATTTACTACTTTGGTTTCTTTTCTTAAAAAATTTGTTGTGGTGCCTCACCTTTTAAAAAACATACAAATGTATATAAATCACAAGTTTAAAACTACAAACATCAGAATCATAAAACATGGAATTTGAAATACTTATATAATATTTTTCAAAAATACATTCCCCTTACAAATAAATTTTAAAGAATGTAATTATAAAAAGAATAAATTAGTTACCTTATAATATAATTTTATAAACATAAAAATATATTAATTTATTACTTAAGATAATTTCATTAACATTTCCTAAAAATTGAACACATCACATATGTAAAATATTAATTTCAATATGAAAAAAAAAAGAAATCTTAAATAATAAAGTCCCTTACAAAAATAAAATTTTAAATAATTAAATGTTAAAAAATGTTTCCTTTACTAATAAATTGTAGAAGAGATATTCTTATTCATATATGAAATCTTACTATCTCATATTCACTCCCTCTCATTCTCTTAGAATGAAAAAATACATAAAAGAAAGAGAAAAATGAAACTTTGTCTCGCCTCTCTGGACTTCCTCTCTACACTCCCTAACTTAAAAAATCAGCAAGAGACAATATGTGTGTATTTTATTTCAACTTGTGAAGAGATTTTAATGTGATGATTAGCTTGATGTGTAAGATGATATCAGATCAACTTGTATATTTTTTATGTTTAGTTTATGTATACATATTTATTTTATTTTGATTTGAATTGATATTTAAGATTTTATAGATTTGTGATAAAGAAAAAAAAAATTTGACAATCGATACAATAATTAAAAATAAACTATGTAAAATAGATATAGATATGAAGAACTTTGAAATCAGAAACCATCAATAAATAAAATTATACATAGTTATAATTGAAAATGATGAAACCAATTTTGATGCATTTAATTTCCACACTATAAAAAACATCAGGGAGAATAAAATTCAAGACATCGACTTGAAGGAGATAAGAGATATCGAATGAAAAAAAATTAAGGAAATCAACAAAACAAGATACTGTTAAACTAGTTTGATCGCCTAGAAGGAATAATCGGACTGTAAAATAAAATAAACATACCTGCATATTGATTTAGAGGATGAAGATGATGAAGAATAGTTCTCTCACCTCTTCTATGGTTTATATCTGGGATTTACTTCATATTGGTGTTTGAACCCAACATGACCACACTCAACTTTCAACCTCCATCATGCTCAAATTTTTTTGGGCAGTTGAATCCCCCAACCAAACTTGATTTCTTAGTATGTGACTCCTCTCTTGGCCTCAACCTCGACCTGCATCCAATATTCTTTTTTAATGCCCTTTGAAGAAGACCATTGGCCTATACTCACCCTATTCCCTCTACTGAGATAGGATCCTCCCAAAGAAGAACCATGCTTCATTAAACTCTCTTACCTACGGTGGAACCCTATTAAAATAGTATATCCAAATCATAAACATGATTTCCCTTATACAAAAAAAATTATTTTTTATTTATTATCTTTTCATTTTTGTTAATCATTCAATAATATCATTTAAAAATAATAATATTCATTTTATTCATAATTTGGTCAAGTAAAATGATAATTAATATAATTTATAATTTCATACATTTCATTCATTTTATTATAATATTCATAATTTTAATTTTTTAAACTTCTCATAATTCAAAATAATATTCATATAATTATTTTTATAATTATCATAATAGTATTTATATATTTTATATCTTATTTTCATTTTAATATATTTTCATGTTTTATAATTTCAATTCTATTAATACATAATTTCATATATTCATAATAGTAAACATATGTTAATTTTAAAATTTTATTTATTTATAATTATATTTATTTCATTTATTTAAGTTATATTACATGTAATTATTATTTTCATAACTATTCTCAAATTTTATTAGTATAACATGTTGTAATTATTTATAATAATTTTATAATCCTTTCAATAAAAATTTTGTTTCTTTACCCAAAATAATCATATAAATATATTCATAACAAGATATTATGTTAACCAAAAGGAAACCAAATTTATTAAAGAATTATTTATAATTTAAAATATTAATTTAATATTAAGTCTTATTTCTTGAAATTAATAATTTATTTATAAATATTATAACATAGGATATAAAAACTATAAATTCCATAAGTATAATTGATAAGATATTTTAATGTAATATGATTTTAAATATTCAAATTAACTAATAAATAAAATTGTATTTTTATTTATTTATTTTATAAAGAAATTATTTTTAATAAGCACTCATAATTGTTCTTAAAAATATTAAAACTCATCTTATTAGTTTGTTTCAATTATGAATTACACTATTTAATATAATATTTATAAAATGAAAAATAAAAATTTAATTTCTATGATGTTACATTCTCCCCCTTACAAATGAATTATACCCTCGCAATTCATTTGTTGGACTTGAGAAAATTCTGAATTTTCATCTTTAGAATTAGAATGACTAGACATCTATGACAACTTAGTTATCTAAAGAAAATTCTAGCATGTAAATTTTTTTTTCTTTAAAATAAAATATCTAGTCTCTAAAGTTATCTAGACCATTGATCTAGTACCAAGTTTGAATTCTGAAATCAGTGCTTTAGGATTAAGTACTGAAAAATGTTGGTTTTTATAAAAGAAAACTAAAAATACATAGAGAAATTTACATACTAAGACATTTTCCTGTGTAGGTTTTCAATAATTAGACAACAAGGCATATATTTTCATAATTGGATGAAAACAAAATAAAATATCTACTTCTATACATTTGTAATAACTCCTTATGCAGAGTTTTCCATCTTATAACTACTAAAATACCTTTGAAAATCATTTTAAAATTTGGGATAAGCATTAAATTTCCCAATACAAGATTTAAAAAATAATGAAATTCCTTTTATGAAATATTATTTTTAAAATAGATTTTGTGAAATAATTTTTAATATTATCTTGATAAAACCTTCAAAAATACATTTAGAATACCTTTTGAAAATATAATTAAAATTATTTACTCTTTGAAAATACTACAAAACTTTGAAATTACATAGGCTCAAAATTTCTTTAAAAAAATAATCCAGTGATTTTTCAGAAAACATTATGAATGTTTTTGAAAATAAAACATGAGGGTCACTTGAAACATTGAAGGCTTTCTAGTCCTACCCACTTTCATGAGGGATGGTTTCACTCCCCAATTCCCAAACATGTTTACACCATTGAAGTTCCTAATATTATAAAAACAATCTATTCTTGATTTACATATATGTACATTTTTTCCTAAAGTTTTTTTTAAAACATAATCTTGCATTAAATACACATACATAGTTTTATTTATATATAAATATATAAACATGGTCTTTCGTTAGAAATCACTTTTGACATTTAGTATAACCAAAACTCATGACATAATACTTTTCATGGAATGTAAATAAAAAGAATAAATAACATCCATATATTTAAGCTTTCCTATGAATTACTTTTCCTAAAAATGTTAAATTTATCTTCTAAAACTCACCAAAAAATAAAGATATTCAATACACATTTACTTTATTCTGAATATTCTATTTTAAAATATCATTTTATAGAAAAAATAATGGTGTAAAATGAAAAAACCATTCACAAAAAATAATAAAAATTATAAATTTATCACATAAAACACTAGATAAATAATCATAGGCATGTGAAATTATATATCACACATAAAATTTTAAAGAGTAACATTTTTTAAAATAAATTTCATCCTTGCTCAACTTTTAAATATCAAATTAGGTAAGAAAATGATTTGAAATGAATTTCTTATTCATTAAAATCATATAATAATCACTCAATGTGTATATACATATGTATATATTTTTATACACATGAATCATACATATTAAAATCCTTAATTAAGTATAAATTTAAAGTACTTACATAATTATAAGTACGTGCAAATATGTTTATGCAGACCTAAACTTGAATATGTATATAAATACACACATTTACATAATTATAAACTTGAAACTAGAATTCATAATAATAAACTGTCTTAAACATTGAATAAATAATATTATTATAATATATATAATACCCCCACAAATATATTTACATGATTTTTTAAGTAAATGATCATAGCGTTTGAAAAAATAGTACTTAAATATATATATATATAGCAAGCGTAAAGATAAATATTACATGTATATAAATCATGAATTCAAAAATATATACTTGGGAATTATAGAACATAGAATTTTAAATACTTATATAATAGTTTTCAAAAATAAATTCCCCTTATAAATAAATTTCAAAGAATAGAATTGTAAAAATAAGCACTATCTTACCTTAGAATAAAATATAATAAAATTAAAAATAAAATAATTTAGTACTTAAGTTAATTACCTTACCTATTCTTAAACAATGACCACATAAAATATATAAAATATTAATTATAATATGAAAAATATAAATATTAAACAATAAATTCCATTACAAAAATAAAATTTTAAATAATTAGATTTTTAAAATATAAAATTTTTCCTTACTAATAATTTTTAAAAAAAGCTCTTATTTTTCATTGTGGAAATCCTAATATCGAATATTCATTCTCTCTCATTCTCTCAGAATAGAAAAACATAGAACAAAAAGATAAACATGGAACTTCACCTCACCACCTTGGAATACCTCTCCACACTCCCTTACTTATACACTCAGCAAGACGGATCAAGTGAATATTTTATTTCAACTTGAAAACAGATTTTAATGTGTGGATTAGATTGTCATCCAAGTTGATAACAGATCAACTTCTATATTTTCTTTTAATTTTCATTGATGATTACATGTTGAAAATATATACATATTTTTTGTTTTTGATTCAAATTGGTCTTTAGTGATTTATATATTCTTGATAAATCCAATAGAAAAGTTGACAATCAGTACAGGCTTTAAAAATAAACTCTGTCAAACATAGACAAATATGAATAATAGTGACACCTAAAACCATCAATGAATAAAAATAAAAATAATTCCTACCAAAAATGATGAAACCAATTTTGATGTGCTTAATTTCAATACTATAACATACATTAGGGAGAAGAAAATTCAAAGCACTGATAATAAGGGGACAACAGAAGTCAAATGAAGGAAAATTTTGAAGAAATTGAAAAAATAGGATAATACTAAATTTATTTGTACAACTAGAAGGAAGAATATGACACAAAAATAAAATAACCATACTTGAAAATAAATTTATAGAATCAAAACAATAAATAACAGCACTCACATCTCTTTTTTTGTTCAAATCGGGGCTTCACTATTTATTGGTGTTTGAAGCCGACTTAACCATACTCAGTGTTTGACCCCCATCATGATCGTACTTTTTTCGGTAGTCGAATCCCCCAACTTAACTAGATTTCTTGGTCTACGACTCCTCGTTCAGCCTCGACCTCGACCTGCATCTGATCTCTTTCATCGAATCCCTCTAAAGAAGACCCTTTTCATATTCTCTCCTTATTCCCTCTTGTAGGATCAACTTCTCCCGAAGAAGAACCCTGGTCAACTTAGTTGTCTTATATGTGGTTGAACCCTACTAAAATAGTATACCAAAATTGTAAACTGATTTAACCTTATACAAAATTTGATTATTTTTTTCTTATCCTTTCTGTTTTTGTAATAAATTAATATTATCATTTAAAATTTTGTTAATATTCATTTTATTCATAGTTTGTTTAAGTAAAATGATAATTAATATAATTTATAATTTCAAACATTTTATTATAATATTCTTAATTTAAATTTTATAATCTTTTAATGTTTCAAAATAATACTCACATATATAGATTTATAATTATCATAATATCCTTTTTATATTTTATATCTTATTATAATTTTAAAAAAAATCATATTTTATTATTTTTTTCCTATTAATACATGATTTCATGTATAAATAATATTTAATATATGTCAATTTTAAAATTTTATTTATATATAATTTTATTTATTTTATATATTTAAATTATATTATGTTTAATTATTTTTTTCATGACTATTCTTATGTTTTATTTGTATAACATGCAATAATTATTTACAATAATTTTATAGTCCTTTTAAATAAAATTTTTATTTGTTAAAAAAGTAATTAAATAAATATATATGTTACAAAATATTATTTTAAAAAAAATAAAACAACATTTCTATAATAATTATTTGTAATTTATAATATAAATCTAATATCGAGTCTTATTTCTTAAAATAAATAATTTATTTAAAAATATTATAAAATAGAATATGAAAACTATAAATTTCATAAGCATAACTGATGAGAAAATTAAAAGTAATTATATTTTTAATATTCAACTTAACTAATAAATAAAAATTTATTTCTATTTATTTAAATAATAAAGCAAGTCAACTTAATAAAAACTGATTATTATTCCTAAAAATATTAAAACTCATCTTATAGATTTTTTTCAATTATAAATTACTCAACTTATTAAAATATTTAATAAAATAAAAATATGCTTATAGTTTTTGAGATGTTACATTCTCTTTCTATTAAATAAATTACACCCTCACAATTCAATCACCGGACATTAGAAAATTTTGAATTTACATCTTCAGAGTTAGAAAAACAAGACTTCTAAGAGAACTTAATTATCTAATGAAAATTTTATCCCCTAAATTTTTGTATCCCTTAAACGAAAACATCTAATCTAGAAACTTTTCTAGACCGTTACTCTGATACCAAGTGTGAATACCCAAACCAACACTTCCAGATTTAGTACAAATTTTTTTGTCTTTTTATATAAAAGAAAACTGAAAATAAACAGAGTTTTTTATGTACCAATACATTTTACGATCTAGGTTTTGGACAATTAGACAAGAATATACATATTTTAATAGTTTTGTGTAAATAAAATAAAATAAAATATTTACTTTTCTATGTGTTCGCTAACTCTTTAAGTGAGTTTGTCCATGTTAGAACTTCTAAGATACCTATGAAAATTATTTTAAACCATGAGATGAGAATTAAATTTCCAAATTAAGGGGGTTAAAAATCAATGAAATAACTTTTATGAATTCTCTTTTTGAAAATAACATTTAAGAAATACTTTTGAACATTATCTTGATATTACCTTTGAAAATACTCTCAGAAATAAATTTTTAAAATATCATTTAAATTAATTATGATTTAAAAATACTACAATAATTTGAAATTACATATGCTCAAATATTTATTTAAAAAAATAACTTTGTGGTTTTTCATAAAACATTATGTAGGCTATTGAAAAAAATTGGGGGCCACTTGAAACATTGAAGGTTTTCTGGGCTTACCACTTTTCTAAATAATGGGTTTACGCTCAATTCCCTACCATGTTAACAATGTCCATGTGCCTAATTTTATAAAAACATTTTAAGCTTTCTATTCATATATGTATATTTATCACTAGATTTTTTGTTTTAAAAACATAATATTGTTTTAAATAAACATACACAGTTTTATTTATATGTAAATATATAAATATGATCTTTAATTGGAAATAAATTGTGAGATTTGGTACAACTGAATCTCATGACATAAGCCTTTGCATTTAAAGTTAATAAAAATAATAATTAACATCCATATATTCTAAATTCCCCATGAATTAATTTACATAAAAATTTTAAATTTATCTTTTAAAACTCACCCTTAAATAAAGTTATTAAATACCCATTTACTTTATTCAGAATATGATATTTGAAAATATCCTTTTATATATAAAATAATAGTGTAAAATTAAAAAACCCTTCAAATAAAATTATAGAAATTATAAATTTATATTCACATAAAATAATGGATAAATAATAATTTGTATAAACAATTATATAACACAAATAAAATTTTAAAGTGTAACATTTCTTTAAAATAAATTTAATCATTTCTGAACTTGGAAATATCAAATTGAGTAAGACAATGATTTGACATGAATTTATTATTCATTAAAATGATACAATTATCACCCAATGTGTATATATATATGTATATATTTTTATACACATACATCATAAGTATTAAAATCCTTACATAAGTATAAATTTAAAGTACTGCCATAATTAGAAGCACATGCATATATGTTTTGAAGAACCTAAACATGAAGATGTATATAAATACACACAATTTCATAATTATAAACAAAAAACTAGAATTATTAATATTAAATTATCTTGACCTTTTAATAAATCATATTCTTATAATATATATAATACACCCCTAAAAATAATTACATGATTTTGAAGTAAATAATAATAGAGTGTGAAAAACAATACTTAAAAATATATATATTTCAAGAATAAACATAAATATCACATTAATATATATATATATATATATCATGAATTCAAAAATATAAACTTGGTAATTATAAAACATGGAATTTGAAATACTTGTATAATAGTTTTTAAAAATAAATTCCCCTTATAAATTAATTTCAATAAATGTAATTATAAAAATAATCAATCCCTTTCCCTAGATTTAAATTTTATAAACTTAAAAAATAAAATATTTTAATACTTAAGATAATTACATTATGAGTTCTTAAAAATTGAACACTAAACACATGGAAAATATTAATTACAATATGAAAAATAGATAGTTTAAACAACAGAGTCTCTTACGAAAATAATATTTCAAAAAAATAAATATTTAAAAACAAGGGTTTCTCTTACCAATAATTTGAAGAAGATCTCTTACTCTTCATGTGGAAAGACAATTATCTCATATTAACTCTCTCTCTCTCATTATATCAGAATGGAAAAACTTATAGTATAATGAGAAACTTGTGACTCTGGCTCACCTCCCTAGATTTCTTCTCTACAGTCCCTTACTTATACACTCATTGAGATATAATATGTGTATATTTTATATCAACTTGTAAAGTGATTTTAATGTGCGGATTATCTTTTTGTGTAAGCTAATATCAAATAAAATTGAATATATATTTTTAAAGTTTTATTGATGTTTACATATTATAAATATATGAAATTTTATTTATTTTTTATTTTAATTTATCTTTAAGGTTTTACATATTCATGACAAAGCCAACAGAAAAGTTGATAATCGATACAAGCATTAAAAAGAAATTGTGCCAAACAGAAAAAGATATAAAGAATGGTTACACTTTGAACCATTAATGAATAAAAATATATATAGTTCCAGTCAAAAATGATGAAACCAATTTTGAATCATTTAATTTCAATATTGTAACAAACATCGGGGAGAATAAAATTCAAAGTATTGACTAGAAGGGGACTGATGAAGCACACATTTTCATATATTTTATACGGTAAAACATTGTTTATAATCCCACAAAAGTTTTATTTAATGGGTAGTTATCATGTTTTTAGGTTTTAGTGTTATTTTAAACCCAAATGTGAAAAACGACTAATTCTGGATTTTTGACAGAATTTTACGTCAGGGGTATTTTGGTCATTTCAGGAAAAATAAAATTCCAAATCTTCTTATTCAAATTTTTTTAGAATCATAATTTTATTTTCGTCAACTTTGTCTTCTGGACCAGGATCTGATTTGACCATCTTGAGGTCCAAAAAATTCAATGAAGTTGAAGATTATTTAGGAACACCAAGGAAGCTTCCTGGAAATTTCATCCAGGAAAAACGAAGGTTCAGTGAAATATCCATAACTCGCTCAAAACGACTATAATAGAGAATAAATTTTGTGGATAGATGGATAAGAAGCTTTGGAACACGTTTCATTAAGGGGGTCATGCCTTAAATGGCCGTTTTTAGGGACATTAATTCATTACAAAATGGTGGTTTGCGGTTTGATGATTCTGACTGGACAGAAAACATTCTCAGAGTAAATTGGACATAACGCATTCATCACTTGTCCAAATGCGCTGAAATTTTGAGGGTCAACGGCCAAGACATTTATGAACAACATTAATGAATGGTGGAATGTGTGAAGATTTCATTAAAGGGGTCTACAACGCATCTACATTTGAGGGAAAAATTCTTCCTATAAAAGGAGGCTCTCACCTCCTTCCCAAAGCATCTCATTCTCCATCCATTCCTTCAAGGCACCAAGGAGGTGATCTCCACCGAGGGAGGTCGGCCACAAATCTTCCCCATTTCTTTTTATTTTATTTCATTTCTTTATTTTTATTTTTCAATTGTAATTTATATTTCTAATAAATTCATGCATTGTTTTTATTTTTCTGTCCACCGATTCACCCTCTTCTCTTCCTCTCATCTTACCATTGTGAACTATAATACTCATGATCATGAGTAACTAATCCGAGGAATATCCCGAGGGAGTAATCAGGTTATTGAACCCAAGACCATGTTTTTAATATTCTTTGAGTTAATTCTAAGGATAATTTATAGTGGGTGTAATCCTAACTGTGGTTGTCTAAAGATTAACTTCTTAATCTACAACCATTTTCCCTCGATTGAGGAGGTGGATGGAAGGTGTGCTTAGCGATCGCTAAGTAGAATTTTCATTCATAACCGATGTAGAATAAGGTGTGCACACATACGATGGAGTGTGTAAACTAAGAATATTTGAAATTGGCCAATGAAGGTGCTCCCTGAATATTCTCTCGGGAGAACTTCCTTTCTTCCCTAATTACATTCTTTTTACCATTGCATGGTAATTTAGAATTAAATTTTAGTTTCTTATTATTTATGAATTTCATTTATATTATTAAAATACATTTATTTCATAAAATATTAATCAACAAAAAGAATTAGACTAGGTGGACTAGAAGTAGTGATTTATTAACCACAAAAGCTCCTCAAGAGAACGACCTAGGTCAGCCACTGTGCTGCACTTAGTATAACTATTTTTGAGAGCGCAAACGACAACGCTTCATCAAATTGGCGCCATTACCGGGGAGCCAAGTGGTTTTAATTAACTATTTTTTATTCACATTGTGTAATTAATTTTCTTTTCATTTAAAAAAACAACAACAAAAAAATCATAAATTTCAAAAACTAAAAAAAATCTTCTTTGTTCATGATGTCTTTCAATTCAAATTTTTATTCATGGACTGAACAATCTCATGTGCTAGAAAATGTTTGCAATGAACTTGATGATCAATTTCATAGGATTAGTGATAAAGTTAAAAAACTTGAGAGCCAAATAGAATGGATTGCTGAATATATATGCACATCCCAAGATCAATCTGAACATGAGCCAGAACCTGAACCAGAACGAGTGGTGGAATTGATTTCACCAAAAAAAATTTATGTTAACGAACCTGAGGCGGGTGAGAAAGAACTTCTAAAGGAACTTATCACATCATCCCGCACTCAACCATTGCTCGAGGGGTTCCCAGAAGTACAGATTCCAACTGATGCACTAATGGGAGGTCAACATTTTTTGGAAGAATATTGGAATAACTTTTTCGAAGATAACTTGAAACATGATCCTCCCATGCTTGATGTTGAACAATATGTACCTTTTGGCCTCAATCTTGCTTTGGAAGATGAAGAAGAAGATGCACTTTTTGAGATGAAGTTTCCAATGGTCCTATCAGAAGAAATCAATTTCTAGGATGACTTACTTGAAAGGGAAGATTTCTTTATTGATTCGTCATGTTTTAATTTTATTCAAACTGAATTGTTTTCTAACTTCTCCATTCCTGAAATTTCAGATATAGCACAAATGGATCAGGCCTTGGATGTTGATGATGAGACCACCCAAGTGGTGGTAATCAAGGAAGAAGATCCGGAGGAGATGGTGGTGGTGCGACTACCTCCTGTACATCAACTTTTATATCACATGGAGGAGGACACCACTGAAGTTAACAGGGAGCACCCTTATCTTTTATTCCCTCCCACTTCGAAAATCAAATTTCCTCTTTATTATTTCTCTGGGGTTGGGAACATTCTTATCTTATTTGGGGTTCTCTACTTTCAGTGTTTAATCATGGACATTGGGAAAACTCACATGTGGTGGTTCACCTCAAAGAAACCACATCCACCTTCTGATCGGGGATAATCCACTGAAACTGCCTAAATAGGGGCAGTAAAAACCTATCATGCGCTTGGGGGTCTAAACCAAGCATTATCTCTTCTATTTTCCTTTTCTCATTCTTTTTATTTATTTTTATTATCTATTTTTATTACTTTCTTATAGTATTAAAGTGGCTGATTCTAGGAGCTTAACTCAAGGCATCCACTTCTAAAATAATGTCAGGTTGTATCTTTCCTTCCCTTTGATTTTTTACCTTTATATTTATATTTTGTTGAGTTGAAATAAGGGGTAGTTAAATTTAAGTGTGGGGGAGTTTCAACCTGCTTAGTTCTTCTCGTGTGATTTTCATTTTTTTATTATTATATTTTTAGGATTTTTGATCTTTAATGAATATTCTTATCACTTTTCACACAACAATTTATTTTGAAAGAGTTGAAATGATTTTTGAAATAATGGATTTTAAATGATTGTTGATGTGAAAACATTTTCTTGAATTGGATTATAAATCATTTGTATGAGTTTGACTGATTTTTGAAATCCATGACCATGAAACAACTGACTAAAAATATTTTTTCCAATCCTGTGAGGTATTCTAAACCATTTTTACATATTATTCCTAATACCCACACTTTCGTGAGGGAAACATGAATATTGTGTGAGAACCAGAATTTGTGAATATTCTCTTTCGAAGCTTTGGATTTCATGGAATGTATTTGAAATGATTGAGGCATCTCTTTGGATAGCCACATTTTATCTTGAGACCCACCTTTACATTTATCCTCTATAATCCCTTAGATGCCATGAATTGCCTTATAGGTTTAAGCCACATTACAAGCCAATTTTTCCTCACCTACCCGCACTTTTAATATTATTGCCTGGATATTTCAAGTTTGAGTGTGGGGTAAGGGCCTTTCGTGTGAATTCATTGGTATGTGTATCATTTATGGGTGGTGTGAGGTGTGTTTCAATACTTTGGGTAGTCGATAACAAGAGAATTTGGCATGTGTCATCATTTTGTTGTGCTTTATTTGGTTCATCCATTTCTCCTAAAAAAAGAAGAAAAAATGGAGATGAGCTTGAATTATCATTGTAAATTCTTTTATGACTCATGTCCCTCCCAAACATAAAGGGAATTAATTTTCATTCATTCATTGTATTAAATTTTTCAGCTCATCCTCTATGAAAAAAAGAAAATAAAGAAAATAAAGAAAATAAAGTTGTGCCTTTCTGGAGCTTTGAAAAAAAAGGAGAACTTAGATGATATAATTAATTATAATAACTTATTGGCTCATGTCCCATATCATTAAAAGGTGGTGGGGTTGTTTTTCACATTTACAAGCAGAATTGGGTGAGTAATTTCCTGTGTTTTCACTTGATTTAATCATTCATTGTACTTAAAAGTTCAACCTCCTCTTTCTAGCTTGGAACATTTTTCAATAATTTTACCACCGACCCTAAGCCACAGAATCATTTGAACCTTTAATTAAATCCCTCATGATTAAATTCACTTTAATGTTTCAAGCTATGGAGAAATGATAATTTTCACAAACCTATAGTGATACATGTTATTTTCAAGTATGAGTATAACTCTAGATTCAATTTCTCTTGAGTGAAGAGTGACATAAAATTCAATGTGAGGTAGGTTGTGATTGGGACATGGATTGATTTATGAGGTTGAACAAATTTTAATGATTGAAATGAAAATTAGAGAATTATTATTTATAAATGAGACATGATGGAATTCTATTTTGGATAAAATCATTGATATTTTCTCATTTTTGATTATTGTGTGGATTTTGATTTGGATTTAAGATGATTGCACAGGATTGCAATGTTTAAGTGTGGGGGAGTGATGAAGCTCACATTTCCATATATTTTATACTGTAAAACATTGTTTATAATCCCAAAAATGTTTTATTGAATGGGTAATTATCAGGTTTTTATGTTTTAGTGTTATTTTGAACCAAAATGTGAAAAACGACTAATTCTGGATTTTTGACAGAATTTTACGTCAGGGGTATTTTGGTCATTTTAGGAAAAATAAAATTCCAAATCTTTTTATTAAATTTTTTTTAGAATCCTAAATTTATTTCCTTCAACTTTGTCTGCTGGACTAGGATCTTATTCGACCATCTTGAGGTCCAAACAATTCAATGAAGTTGAAGATTATTCAGGAACACCAAGGAAGCTTCCTGAAATTTCATCCAGAAAAAAAATAAGGTTCAGTAAAATATCCATAACTCTCTCAAAACGACTATAATGGAGCTGTAAGTTTGTGGATAGACGGATAAGAATATTTTTAACAAGTTCCATTAAGGTGTCCATGCCTTAAATGGCTGTTTTCAGGGACATTAATTCATTACAAAACAGTGGTTTGCGGTTTGATGATTCTGACTGGACAGAATACATTCTCAGAGTAAATTGGACATAAAGCATTCATCACTTGTCCAAATGCACTTAAACTTTTAGGATGAACGTAAAAGACATTTATGAACAACATTAATGAAGATTGGAACACGTGAAGATGTCATTAAAGGGGTCTAAAATGCATATAAATGTGAGGCAAAAATTCTGCCTATAAAAGGAGGCCCTCACCTTCTTCCCAAAGCATCCCATTCTCCATCCATTCCTTCAAGGCACCAAGGAGGAGATCTACACCGAGGGAGGCCAGCCGCAAATCTTCCCCATTTATTTTTATTTTATTTCATTTCTTTATTTTTTGTTTTCAATTGTAATTTATATTTCTAATAAATTCATGCATTGTTTTTATTTTTGTGTCCACCGATTCACCCACTTCTCTTCCTCTCATCTTACCATTGTGAACTATAATACTCATGATCATGAGTAACTAATCCAAGGAATATCCCGTGGGATTAATAAGGTTCTTGAACCCAATACCATGTTTTTAATATTCTTTGAGTAAATTCTAATGATAATTTATAGTGGGTGTAATCCTCACTGTGGTTGTCTAAAGATTAACTTCTTAATCTTCAACCATTTTCCCTCGATTGAGGAGGTGGATAGAAGGTGTGATTGGTGATCGCTAAGTAGACTTTTCATTCATAACCGGTGTAGAATAAGGTGTGCACACATACTATGGAGTGTGTAAACTAAGAATATTTGAAATTGTCCAATGAAGGTGCTCCCTGAATATTCTCTCAGGAGAACTTCCTTTCTTCCCTAATTACATTCTGTTTAGCATTGCATGGTAATTTAGAATTAAATTTTAGTTTCTTCTGATTTATGAATTTAATTTATATTATTAAATTACATTTATTTCATAAAATATTAATCAACAAAAAGAATTAGACTAGGTGGACTAGAAGTAGTGATTTATTAACCACAAAAGCTCCTCAAGAGAACGACCTAGGTCAGCCACTGTGCTTCACTTAGTATAACTATTTTTGAGAGCGCACACGACAACACTTCGTCAGGGACAATGGATGTTGACTAAATAAGAAAATTTAAAAATGATAAAATAACAAGATACTGTTAAATAGAATTCGATACCTAAAATGAAGAATCAGACACTAAAATAAAATACACTTACTGGTAAATCTATTTATATGTTGGAAATGATGAAGAACGGTGCTTCCATGTAACAACCCAAACTTTTGAATAGTATTTTTTTCCTAAATTTGTGTGATATTTAATTTTATACTCCACAAAACTATATCCTTTAATTAATTAAGTGATTATAATTAAAATGATAATATTGGGTTTTGACTGTTATATGATAGTTGGAAACTAAACTCGTTACAATACAATTATTTCTTATAAATACAAGTGATCTTGGTTAATGTAGAAAGAAGAGTCGATGGCCTCATCCAGTAGACTCGGACCATATGAATCCCATCTGTCAGATCATGGGAATGAGGTGGCTTCACAAGGATTTTCTCTGGACAAAGCCCAAACCAAACTTCAACATGTGAAGCTTGAACAGAACTTCCTAAGGGAGAAGTTCAAGCTGATAGAAATCACAACTCGGGTAATATTGTCTGAGCCACCCCAAGATTCTATCACCATATCACATCTTACACTTAGGTCCTATGCAGGTGTTATAAGGGGCTATGTAACAAGTCCTTAGATACTTTTTTGTAATCCCATAGTATGAATAAATTTTTTTTTTCTTATGGTAAAATTTTTGAATATCAAATGTTCGGATAAATGTAAGATGAATTTATAGAAGTTCTATATTATTGATAAATTTTGGAAAAAGGGTATTATAAAATATTTTTGTATACTTTAAATAATTAAAAATGTAAAATGATTTTCGAAAAATGTTCTTCTACAGTTGTGAACAATAAGAAATTTAGAGTCTAATAAGACCAACTTCCTTTTTAGTGAATAGTAAATTATTAATAGTAACATACCCTTGTGAATAGTAATGAATAGTAAATCATCCAAAAAATAGAAACTTCACCCATGAATGTATAAATATAATTTATACATCTTAAAAGTTAAAAAAATGATCATAGTATAAGTTTTGGTACTTTTATATGTCATAAATACATTATTTACAATTTTATAATTAATTTAATAATTTAAAATGCAAATTTATTTTCATAAAATGTAATAATAATTAGTTAATTTATTGTCTTATGGTTATATGATAACTTTATGGGCCCTTTATTACTTTTTCAAGGTGTTACAAAACAAGTTATAGTTTTAGAGATGTTTCTTTAATAAATAATGATTTTATTTAAAAATTAAATTAAAAATACTTAGAAAATTATTTTCAAAAAATGGATTTCATTTTTGAATTCAGAGCATCGATATTAGGTTATGGTAAATATTTGGAATTTTTTTGAAACAGTTGAATTTCTGGTGAATAGTGAAAATACAGTTTTGAATTTCGGGTGTTTAATGACATCATTGATGATGTAATCATGATGTATTAAAATCTGGTAGACTTGTGAATAGTAAGATATGTTATAAGGTGTCTCAAGTGGACAATACCATGGTAAAATACCATAGGCAAGCCCATGGTTTTTCAAATACCACCGATGAGGTGTCCTATAGAAATTAATTAAATATTCCCTCTCTTTCTAGATAAATACCAAGACATTCCCTCATTAATTTCATTCCAAAAACCTCCTCAAGGAATATATGGTCTTATTACCTCCCAAGGAGTCCTCTCAAGGTGTCCTCAACCCCCAAGGTCCCAACCTTCAAGCTTTCGAAGTCACTCTTCAAAGTAAGGGAACCTTTCACCCTCCTCTTTTAAGTCATCACTTCCTTTATGTTATGTCTCCTAGTTTCTATTTTATTATGTTGGTTTATGTTATTATATGTCCTCATTACTATAAATTTTATTTCCAAATAATGATATACCCTCTCCACTCTCATCAATTGACTTTATTAATTTTTAAGAGACGGTGTTAGGCTACTGAATGTTCATAAAAGAAATTGCATCTTCTCTTTTCTTTCAAGTTTCATTTACATGTGGTATGTCATTAAAATATCCATACCATGTTCTTATTTATATTTTATTATGTCACTATAATCTATTATAATTCATTTTTTGAGAGTTGTAATCTTTTCCCATCTCTTTTTAATGTTTTCTAAAACCATGTTATATAGTCGTTATGCTACAGAAATTTCTTCTCAAAATTTCTCTCTCTTTCTCCTAATAAATTATCTTATCTTATTTATGTGAATATACAAACCTATTTAGTCTATATGGGTGTTCATAAATACATAAAAATTATATTATTTATTCTTTAATTGACATACATATAACCCTCACTCCCTTTCGATGGGTTATAAATGACATAGTGGCCTTATTTTTTAAGAACTTTTAAAACACCACAATTTTGAAGTGAAACCCATTTCTTTTACTCTCTTTGGGTTATTTATGAAATTTATGATTATTATATATGTTTATCAAATTAAAATGAATACATACTAAGGGTGAACTCTGATAATGCTCCAATGCATTGGGTAATGAATTTAATCTCTAGAGATGACAAGTTTCACGATACCTTTGTGAATAACCTTATTAATTTTTATGACACCATGGGGATGAACCTTGGTGATTTGTTCATGAATGTCTAAATTAAATTTTTTAGACACATAATCATGTTATTATTCAAGTTATTTTTATTATTATATTCCTCTACTTCCATTTCTTATGTCTTTATTTTTTTTATCTGGTTCTTATTGATTTCACATGTTAATTAATTTCCCTTTCTTTCCTTACTCGGACTTCTGCTCATGCTTTAATTTGATGTATGTATCTAACTTATGAGATGAAATAATTTTTCTTAGGAAGAACTTATGATGAATCCCTACAAGTTTATTAGATTAATGTTTTATGTTTTCATGTTTTATGTTCCTGATTTCCAGGACATCGGGCTTTAATGATCCTCTGTTTGTAAAATGTAATGAAAAGTTATGTAATAAAAGGAGGGATGTCATAGTTACTATCAATGGATAGTTTAGTTATTTATGGAAATTAGGATACGAAAACTTTAGTAATAACACTATATAAAAGTTTAAATATAGGAATACTTCCTTGTATTTTGGTGAGTATTGTGTAAGTGGTTTCTCAAGAAAATACATCCATGTCAGGATACGAGAAGGTAGAGGTGGCTCTAGTACAGATGTACCTAGGAGTGAAAACTTTGACAATGAATTTCGGGCTTGACCCAGGGTATCCTAGTACATGACAACGGGCCTTGATTCACTCTTGGTTATGACACTCCTGAGGGATATGTTTGGGTAATCATAAGCTTTTTATGAATCATTATAAAGGATTTATAGAGAATTGTAATTGTTTAAAGCATGAAGTTTTAAGACATAAAATCATTTATAGTTGAATGATTAATAAATGAAATAATCTTCTCACTGAGGTTTTATTATTTAAGAAAATGGCAGGAAATAGGATGAACCATGCAAATGGTGACCACAATGGACTATGCACTGACAGTCCTCCGATGGAAGCCGGAATAGAAACTTTCATGTGAATGATGAACCATCTGACTCAAGTTATGGGAAATAACTTGAATCGAGATGAGAGGTGGATCTCACCGTGAAGGCAACAACTTCCTATTAATTCCTTTATACGTCAACGGCCACCAACCTTCATTGGATCTACTTACCCATTGATTATGATACAATGGATCAGCTCTATCGAGAAGATCTATTTTGTGTTCCGCTGTTCTGAACAAGAGATGGTTACCTTGGTTGTTTATCTCTTAGAGGGAGAAGATAATCAGTAGTGGGAACTGATTAAAGACACAAGTCCAAGAGTGTAATTTGATGTTATATAGTGGGAAGAGTTCATATGGATATTCTTCAACAAGTATTTCCCTCGATCGATGAGAACAAGAATGGAGGAGTTTCTCTAGATGAAGTAGAAGGAGAATGAATCTGTGGGAAGCTACAAGATGAACTTCACAAGGTTTTCACATTACCCCTATAGCTTTTTCATGGATCCAAATAGTAAGGTTGTTAGATTTTTTGGTGAACTAAGACCTCATCTATGAAATAATCTAGCCAATAGAGATTATTTTAGCTATGAGGAGATCATGAAAAGTGCGATGACAGTCAAACTGGAGTTTTGTGAGATAAAATGGTCTCATAAATCCAATGACAAGAAAAGATTGATGGGGCCAATATTAGGGAGTATCTTCGATTAGGGAATAGGAGGCAAGAAAGTATAACATCCCACTTGTAATAAATGTGGGAAGAAGAATTCGATGAACTGCCTGCTCAGGAGCAGGAAGTGCTACAAGTGTGGTAGAGATTTCCACATTGCACATAATTTTCATAGTGAGGTGAAGCCAGAACTTCCCAACACTAAAGATAAAGGAAAGATGGTTCAGGCCCTACCTGATTTCCAATGCTATAAGTGTGAACAAATTTGGCACTTTTCCAATCACTGTCCAAATCTAAGGGTAGTGGAGGGGAATCACCATCAGCCTCAGCAACGTCCAAGGGAAAAGGTTATACTTTTGTAATCACTATGGCCAAAGTTGAATCACCAAATGATGTGGTGGCAGGTCCTCTTGTTGTTCTCTCAAAGCTAGTAAGTACTTTGTTTGAATCTAGTTCTACACATTCCTTTATTTCCTCCAAGTTTGCAAAGAATTTAGAATCAACCCCTGATTTTCTAAAAGTAGAGTTATCAGTCAAGACTTCTGGTGGGATTATCCATGCATCGTTAGTGTTTAGAAACTCTAGTATTCCCTTAGTGAGAACAATCTTATTCCAAATATAGTAGTCATTCCCATGCTGGAATTCAACATTATACTAGGGATGGACTAACTCTCAAAGTACAATGCTAAGATCAAATTCAGAAGCAAGGAAATCTTGGTAGTCTTGAATGGAAAACCTACAGTTATCTTCCGAGGAGAGATATCTCAACCTGATCTTTGTCTAGAAGAACCTCTTATATCCTTTTTATGGAGTTTATCAGTGAAGAGGAAAAATTAAATGAGAGTTTGAGGATATAAAATGTCCCCATCGTCCAGGAATACATTGATGTATTTCCTGAGGAGCTACCCAGGCCTCCCCCAAAAAGATAGGTAGAGTTCTCCATTGAACTCATACCTAGATCACATCCCATATCAAAGACCCCGTATAGGATGGAAAATGTGTAGCTGGAGGAGTTAAAGAAACAACTCCAAGATCTTTTGGATAAGGGTTTTATCTGACTGGGTGTGTCCCCTTGGGGATCACCTGTTCTCTTTGTAGATAAGAATGATAGAACAATGCAGCTATGTATCGATTATAGAGAACTGATCAGGATCACAGTAAAGAACAAATATCCTCTTCCAAGAATTAATGACTTATTAGACCAACTTTGTGGGGCTCAATTATTCTCTATGATTGATCTTCCATATGGTTATCATCAATTATGGGTAAAGAAAGAATATATTCCAAAAACTGCCTTTTGATCAAGATATTGTCATTATGAGTTTGTTGTTATACCCTTCGGACTGACTAATTCACCTACTATTTTTATGGATTTGATGAATAGAGTCTTTAAGGACTACCATGATAAATTTTTGGTAGTATTTATTGATGATATTCAAATATATTTGAAAATTTGTGAGGAGAATGAAGATTATCTAAGGGTTATTTTGTGACCTCTACGGATGGAGAGTCTTTTTCAGAAGTTTAGCAAATGTGAATTCTAGTTATAGAAAGTTGCTTTCTTGGGGCACATTGTAACCAATGAAGGAATAACAGTTGACACTACAAAGACAAAAGTTGTAGAGGAATGGCCTCAAACTAAAACAATAGCTGATATTCATAGTTTCCTTGGATTGGAAGGATATTATAATAGGTTTGTGAAAAATATTTCACACCTTTATAATCCTTTAAAAATGTTAACTCAACAAGGGTTCAAGTTCATCTGTACAAAGAAGTGTGAAGAAAGTTTCCAAGAGCAGAAGAAGATATTTTTTAATGAACCCATGTTAATTTTACCCTCAAGTGGAGAAGGATTCGTTATTTTTAGCGATGCATCTCTGAAAGGTCTTGGGTCCATCCTCATGAAAAATGGAAAGGTTATTGCTTATGAATCTCGACAATTGAAGAATCATGAGAAGAACTATCCTACGCATGATCTGGAGAAGGCTGCGGTCATTTTTTCTCTGAATATATGGAGTCACTATCTTCATGGGGAGAAATGTGATATATACACAGACCATCAAAGTTTGAAGTATATTTTCACACAAAAGGAATTGAACATGAGACATAGGATATGGCTGGAACTTCAAAAAGACTATTATTGTTCAATTCATTATCTTCCTGGAAGAGAAAACAAAGTCGCTGATGCGTTAAGCAGGAAATACCCAGTTGTTATTTCCATGATGAGGATTCAAAGAGATCCTTTGATCAATGACCTAGTAAATATGAACATGGGAATTATAAGGGAAGGGAAATTATCAACCCTAACCCAAATGATTTCTAAACTATCATTACTAGAGAAGATCAAGGAAGCTCAGAAAGAAGATCCTTTGTTACAGAAGAAGTTTGAGGCTGTGAAGGATGGGAAGTTTCCTGAGTACAATATTGATCAAAAAGGTGTACTGAAATTTCATACAAGACTATGTGTTCCATCTATTCTAGAAATAAAGGAGATGATGGATTAATTTCATAGATCTACATTATATATACATCTAGGAAGTAAAAAAATTCATAGAGACCTTCGTGATCATTAATGGTGGGATAATATGAAAAGGGAGATTGATGAATACACTTCAAGGTGCCTAGTATGTCAGCAAGTGAAGGCAGAGTGACAACTTCCTAAAGGGGTATTACAACCACTACCCATAACAGCATGTAAGTGGGGTAATATAACTATGGACTTTATCACTGGTCTCCCAAGAACTCCAAAAGGAAACAATGCGATATGAGTTATTATGAACCATCTCACCAAGACTACCAATTTTATCTCTATTTAGTAGGATTTATCTCTTGATCAAATTACCAGGATTTACGTGAAGGAAGTGGTAAGGCTGGATGGAGTTTCACTTTCTATCATATCTGATTGTGATCCAAGGTTCACATAAAAATTATAGAGAAGTCTTCAACATGCTCTGAGAACATAATTGAATTTCAATATGGCCTATTACCCCCAAACTAATGGCCAATATAGAAAAAATATTCAAACACTCAAGGATATGCTGAGAACATGCTCAATGGAATTTAAGGGTGGATGGGATAAACATATCCCTTTAGTTGAGTTATCTTAACACAATAGCTTCCACTAGAGCATTCAAATGGAACCCTACGAAGCTCTATATGGTAAGTGATGTAAAACTCCTTCTTGTTGGAATGAAGCTGATGAGAGAATGATTATTGGGCCAAATCTTGTGCAAGAGATGATAGAAAAGGTACATTCCATCCAGAAAAAAATAAAGGCCGCTCAGATTTGGAAAAAGAGTTATGCCAACAACCATCTAGGGGACTTGGATTCTTATGTTGGTGACAAGGTCTTTCTTTGAATTTCACCTTGGAATAGATTCATGAGGTTTGGGAAGAAATGGAAGCTCGGACCTAGGTACATTAGCCCCTATGAAATCCTTGATCGCGTAAGAGCAGTGGCCTATCAACTTACACTTTCTCCAAATCTAGCACAATTTCATGATGTCTTCCACGTATCCCTCTTTAGGAAGTACAAGCCTGACCCTTCACATGTACTAAATCCAGAGGTGGTACAACAGGAACATGACCTCTCTTATAAGGAGCAGCTGGGGGAGGTCCTAGATCGTAGGGAAAAGGTTCTACGCAACAAGACTACCCACCTTTTTAAGATGTTTTGGAGGAACCACAAATGTGAAGAAGCCACGTGGGAACCAAAGGAGTCTATGAGATAGAAGTACCAACACCTTTTCTCTTCTGAATGTACAATTTAAAATTTCCGGGATGAAATTTATTAAGGGGGAAGAATGTAATGACCCAAACTTTTGAATAATATTTTTTATCTAAATTTGTGTGTTATTTCATTTTATACTCCACAAAACTATATCCTTTAATTAATGAAGTGAATATAATTAAAATGATATCGTTGGGTTTCGAATATTAAATTATTATTAGTCAATATGTCTATTGGAAACTAAACTCTTTACGTTACAATTATTGTTTATAAATACAAGTGATCTTGGTTAATACAGAAAGAAGAGTTGATGGCCTCATCCAATAGACTCGGGTCGTACAAAGCCCATCTATCAGAGCTTGGGTAAGAGGTGGATTCACTGGGCTTTGTTCTGGACCAAGCCCAAGATGAACATCAACATGTGAAGCTTTAATGGAATCCCCTAAGGGAGAAATTCAAGATGATAGAAATCACCACTTAGGTAATGTTGTCTGAGCCACCCCAAGATTTTATCACCATAGCACATCTTACACTTAGGTCTTATGTAGGTGTTATAAGGGGCTATGTAGTGAGGCCTTAGATACTTTTTTTAATCCCTTGGTATAACTAAAATTTTTATTTCTTCTTAAGGTAAAGTTTTTGAATTTCAAATGTCTGGATAAATGTAGGATGAATTTATAGAAGTTTCATATTATTAATGAATTTTGGAAAAGGGGTATTTTAAAATATTTTTTTATACTTTAAATAATTAATAATGTGAAATGATTTTCAAAAAACGTCCTTCTACAGTTGTGATCAATAATAAATTTATAGTCTAATAAGATCAACTTGATTTTTAGTGAATAGTAATGTATGAATAGTAACATACCCTTATGAATAGAAATGAATATTAATGAATAGAAAATCGGCCAAAAAATAGAAGCTTCACCCATGAATGTATAAATATAATGTAGACATCTTAAAAGTGAAAAAAATAACCATAGTATAAGTTTTGGTGTTTTTATATGTCATAAATACTTTATTTAAAATTATATAATTAATTTAATAATTTAAAATAAAAAATTATTTTCATAAAATGTAATCATAAATTATTACTTTATTATATTAAGGTTATACTATAATATTATGGGCCCTTGATTACTTTCTCAAAGTGTTACAAAACAAGTAATAGTTTTAGAGTTATTTTTTAATAAATAATGATTATATTTAAAAAATAAATTAAAAATATTTAGAAATTTATTTTCATAATATGGAGTTCATTTTTGAATTCAAAGCATCAATATTATGTTATGGTAAATTTTTGGGATTTTTTTGAATTAGTTGAATTTACGGTGAATAGTAAAAATAAAGTTTTGAGTTTTAGGTGTTTAATGACATCATTGATGATGTAATCATGATGTAATAAGTCTGGTAGAATTGTGAATAGTAATATATGTTATGAGGTGTCCCATGTGGCCAATACCATGGGCAAACCCATGGTTTTTCAAATACCACCGATGAGGTGTCCCTTGGAAATTAATTAAATATTCCCTCTCTTTCCCTATAAATACCAAGTCATTCCCTCATCAATTTCACTAAAAAATCCTCCTCAATGAAGATATGGTATTTTTACCTCCCAAGTAGTCCTACCAAGGTTCCCTCAAGCCCCGAATTTCCCAACCTTTGAGCTTTCGAAGTCACTCTTCAAGGTAAGGGAAACTTTCACCCTCCTCTTTTAACTCGTGATTTTTGTTTGTGTTATGTCTTCTAATTACCATATTATTATGTTGGGTTATGTTCTCATATATCCTTATTACTATAAATTTCATTTCAAAATTATGAGATACCCTCTCCACTCTCATCAATTTATTTTATGAATTTTTAAGTGACACTGTTAGGCTGCCGAATTTTCGTAAATGAAATTACATCTTCTCTTTTTTTTAAGTTTCCTTTCCATGTGGTATGTCATTAAAATATCCATACCATGTTATTATTTATATTTCATTTTGTCCCTATACTGTATTATACGTTATTTATTATTGGTTTACCATTTTTTCCTCTCTTTTTATTGTTTTCTAAAACCATGTTATATTGCCATTATGCTGCAGAAAATTCATCTAAAAATTTACCTCTCTTTCTCTCAATAAATTCTCTTATCCTATTTATTTTAATACCCAAACCTATTTTGTCTCTATGGGTGTTTATAAATACATAAAAATTATATTCTTGATTCTTTAATTGAAATACATATAACTCTCACTCCCTTTCCATGGATTATAAAATACATAGTGGTCTTATTTTTTAAGCACTTTTAAAACATCATGATTTTGAAGTGAAACCCATTTATTTTACTATCTTTGGGTTATTTATGAAATTTATGAGTATTATCTATGTGGATCACATGAAAATAAATTAATATTAATGGTTCTCCTTCATATCACCCAAATTCATTTGTTAAAGAATTTAATCTCCAGAGATTACAAGTTTCATGATACCTTGGTGAATAACATTGGTAATTTTTATGACACCTTAGGGATGAAACTTGGTGATATGTTCATGAATGTATAAATTAAATGTTCTAGCCACATAATCAGGTTATTATTCATGTTATTTTTATCATGATATGCCTTTACTTCCATTTCTCATGTCTTTATGTTTTTTATCTAGTTCTTTTTTGTTTCACATGTAAACTGATTCCCTTTCTTTCCTTACAGGGCCTTCTGCTCACCCTTTCCATTGATGTATGTATCCAAATTATGGGATGAAATAATTATACTTAAGAAGAACTTATGATAAATCCCTATAATTTTATTAGAAGAATATTTTATGTTTTCTTGTTTTATGTTCCTAATTTCCAAGACACTGGACTTTAAAGATCCTCTGTTTGTAAAATTTAATGAAACGTTTTGTAATAAAAGGTGGGTTGTCATATTCCACCTCTTAAATGGTTTAGATATGGGATTAATAGCTTACTGGTGTTCAAACCTAACTCAATAGGACTCATTGTTTCGCCTCCATCCTGCTCAGACTTTTTCAGATGATCTAATCCCCCAACCAAACTCGATTGCTTGGTTTGAGACTCCTCGCTTGGGCTTAACCTCATCTTACATCTGCTCTCCTTCATCAAAGTCCTTTGAAGAAGACCCTTGGCCTACACTCATACAATTCCCTTTTCCAAGATCATCTCCTCCCAAAGAAGAACGATGATCCTCTAGACTCTCCTATCCGCGGTTGAACACTACTAAAAGAGTGTCCTCTAATTATAAACCCAATTTTCCCTTAAACGAAAATCAATTATTTTTTTATTTATCTTTTCATTTCTTTAAAATCGTTTAATATTATCATTTAAAATTTCATAAATATTCATTTTATTCATTTTATTCATAATTTATTAAGTAAAATTGTAATTAATATAATTTATAATTTCATACATTTTATTATAATATTCAGAATTTAAATTTTTTAATCATATAAAAATTCAAAATAATACTCATATATATATATAATTATCATAATATCATGTCTATATTTTTTATCTAATTTTCAATTTAAAATATTTTCATAATTTATAATTTCAATCCTATTAATAAATAATTTCATATATTCATAATAATTTACATATGTTGATTTTAAAATTTTATTTATTTATAATTTCATTTAATTCATATATTAAATTATATTATCTTTAATTATTATTTTCATAATTATTCTTAAATGTTATTATTATAACATGTAATAATTATTTATAATAATTTTATAATCTGTTCAAATAAAATTTTGATTTTTTATATAAAATAAGCTTGTAGATATATTTATTACAAAATAATATTTTAAATAAAATAAATCAGCGTTTATAAAATAAGAATTTGTAATTTAAAATATTAATTTAATAATAAATTTTATTTCTTTAAATTAATAATTTATTTATAAATATAATAACATAGGATATGAAAACTAAAAACTTTATAATCATTATTGAGGAGATAATTTAAAGTAATATAATTTTAAATATGTAGCATAACTAATAAATCAAAGTTTATTTTCACTTTTTAAAATTATAAAGCAAGTCATTTTAATAATCACTCATTATTATTCTTAAAAATATTTAAAATAATAATATTAGTTGGTTTCAATTGTAAATGTCTCAACTTAATAAAATAATTTTAAAATTAAAAATGATATTATAATTTATGGGATGTTACAACATTAATCCTAAAGGAACTAGAATTAATCATGTTAAACAACACAAGATGATCGATATGTCGGGCTAACACCTAATATTACATCGATGTTGTTTTGTGATTAAAGAATACATGTAGATCATCTACAAAGGGGCTATACTTTTGTTCCTCCATGTGCAATAATGGTACTCTGAAAAGGGTTTCATAAGATCAACAATGTCATCAATGATTATCTTAAGATGACAAAACCATTCCTTTAATATAGTTGAATTAATTAAAAATTTATCACGAAAATGATCATCTATGGTTTCTAGGATTTATATGTCAATATTTTATGGAAGAATTTCATTGGTTATTACTTTTACATCTTGTGCAATTCTGAATGATTCATCAAATTCGATAACAACCATAATGTTTATTCACCCACTAGTAACTTCCACTACATTTGGAACCTTAAAATTCAATAAAGATTAGTGTAGAAAAATTAAAATATATGTAAAACATCATTATTTATAAAGATAAAAAAGATAATATTACAAAAAAACCATTTTTTAGACTCCGTTAAAAATATTTTAAAGAAATAATTTTTAAATAAAAAAAATAATGAATGAGAGATAACCTACTTTATATCAAAATAAGATATCAAATATAATTAGAAAAATATTTTCAAAAATTGAAACAAGAAATAAGATTGGATTAAAATATTTCAAAGTGAAATATAACATTGAATTCCAAGATGTCAAAATTTTAAAATTTTGAAATTGATTCTAATACAAAAGTTATAAAAGGAAATTAAACAATATTATATATTAATAACACAAAGAATCATTGGAAAAAAACTCCTCCTAAATGAAAATAAATAAAAATATACACTTGTGATATAAGCCCTAGTTCTCATTCTCTCATTTATAATGCATTTAATTTTTTTCTCATACTATAGAAATATTGAGGTCTATAGAAGAGAGTGATAGAATCAAAAGGATGTGAAAAAAATGAAATAAAATATCTCATTGTGAGATTCCAATAAAGCCTAGAAATATGCTACCATATATTCGGTGATCTATAATGGATGGCTAGTGGGAAAAAATAAAATATTGGTTTTAGAAATCACCATCAACTACCAAATTAGGAAGCATCGGCTAGCTGGTGGATTCTTGGGTAGCTCAAATAAGAATTATAATTTTGAAATATTAAAAGTAATATTTTTTTAATAAAATGCATCTTAATCAAGTTAAAATAGATCAAAAAATTCTAATAATTATATATTAAAATATCAATATTATTAAACATCATAAAAACATACAATATTTAAATATAATTTAAGGAATAAAAGATAAACTTGAGTTTCCATTCCCTTTCAAATATAAAAATTTATAAAATATTAAAAGATCAATTCTTATAATTTGCATACACATTTCAAAATAAATAGATAATTTTTTATCCAATAATCAAATAAAAAATAAAAATTTAATAAATAGAATTTTTAAAATAAAGGAATTGATAAACATTATGCTTGTCTAATGTAAATATCACAAGATTTCCATTCCAAGCTTCCTTATAATAATAATAAAACACTCTTCCATAAGGGGTTTTCCTATTGAGAAATTATACCTACAAAACAATTAGGATACTAGATTTTGGTGCCCAAAATTTGTGTCCATGAATGTTAGATAATAAATACTTTGGAACCAAATTTTTATTAGGAAGTTATTTTCTATAGAAAATATATAATTTTATATAAAAAATATTTGAAGTAAGGTAAATAGATCTGGACCTACCATAACAGGAATTTTTTCAATCACACTCATAAATCAAGTACCTGACATTCTTATAATAATTAAAAATATATATTGGGATCCACCTCATAAAAAAGTATTATCTTTCAAATTCCATGATGAGATTTCTTGGTTATAGAAACCAATACCATAACTACGTTTCCCAATTTATTGGGAAACCAAATTAAAATTAAAATTTTTCTCATAATGGGTGAATTTGAAAATAGATTATTAAATATATATGATTGTATTTTAAAATTTTACCACATTGGGTTGGTCTTTTAAACTAACCCTTTTATTTTTTTACTTTCACTACTACAAAATTCACCTTTAACAGTGCTACAATTTATCAATGCTAAAAAAATGCACTGAGAAAGTCTCTCTTTATCAGTTCTAAAATAAGTAGTGATAAATTGGGAACTTTATCAATGCTAAATAAAAGTGCTAAGAAAGGGAACCCTTTATCATCACTTTTTATATAGTGCTGATAAAATTCATTTTTATTGGTGCTTTATTTAAAAATGATAAGGGTTACCATTTATCAGTGCTTTATTTTCAGTGTTGATAAAAATTACCCTTTATTAGCACTAAAATTAAAGCACTGATAAATGGTACCCTTTATCAGCGCTTTGATAAATGTCTACAATAAAATGAAATAATTAAACAAATAAAATTATTTTTAAAAAAAATTCAAAAATTAAAAAATTATTGATAAAAATGAATAAATTGAATATACATATATAAAATTTTTAAAAATAAATAAATAGTATATATTAAATATATAGATATGTAAAATGAATAAAATCTAATAATTAAATAAAAAAATGAGTAAATAAGTAAATTAAGAAAAATATTGAAGATTTTATTTTTTAAATAATTATTGATAAAAATTAATAATTTTTATATACATATAAATAGATTATAAATATTTATAAAAGGTATATATTAAATATAGATATATAACTAAATATATAATTAAACAAAAAAATTAAAAATAAATCAATTACAAAATTATTTAAAAATTTATTAATGAAAAAATATTATTAATAAAAAATGAATAACTATAATATATATATATATATATATTGTAACGTCCTCGTTCCGGAAGCCACCCAGAGGCGCCCCGTACCCGATTGGTCACATGGCGACAAGCGCATTTCCCCAAACGCCAGAGGCTGTCGACTAGTAGTGAGGGTCTTAGGTGCGATAGTGGGGAAACTATGCCCTCATTGGCAGAGTACACAGCAGAAGTAAAAAACATACAACAGCGGAAGTAATAATAATCAATACAGAAATAAACAGCAAAAGACTGAAAGAAGAAAACTGGAGCACAAATATATTTAAATGGTGTATGATACATATGTCTAGGAAAGCATCCAAACAAGTCACAATACTGAATACAATACTAAACCAAAGTGCAAAAGAAAAACAGATAAACTCTGCAGCATCGCAATCCATAGCTTGGTCCCATGCTCTCTAGCTCTACAGCAAGTCAAGTACCTGAAGTAGAAGGGCACTTGTCCTTATCTATACTTACAATAATATAATCTGTTTGGGCCCAAAAGCATGGCCCAAATAGGGTGTGAGACTAGGTCCCAGTAGGAAACCACCCAAAGATATGTTCCTAATAGTTAGTGAATATATGGCAAGTAAAAGGTACAGGAAGCAGTAAATAGAAAAGCACACAGCAACTACAATCCACAGTGTTTAGCATGTAAAGTACACAAGAAACAGCCAAACAACAAGTAGAACAACAGGTATCCCCCTGGGTAGTTCTCACAACCTAACCCTTATGGTTCAACCTACAAGTACTAGCAACCCTCTGGGATACACACACAGTCTCACCCCTCTGGCTCAGCTGAAGAAGAACAATTAGACTCTCTGAGGAAGCACTCACCGTCAATTCCCCCTATAGTCTTGTATCGTACTAAAGGCTCTCTGAGGAAGCACTCAATGTCTCATTCCCCTATGGCCCGTGTCGAGGAACTATAGACTCTCTAAGGAATCACTCAACGTCAATTCCCCCTGTGGTCTCGCATCGAAAATTGAAGACACTCTAGAGAAGCCCTTACGTCCATTCTCACTATGGTCTACTACCCTAGGTTCTCACATCCTTGTGTAAAAAAACATGCATAGTGCGTGTATCGCCCCAAGTAAACCTCAAAAACTACTTGGCTATCATTCTAAGGAACAATAGCATAACAGTACAACAGTTCCACTATCCTACAACTATGCATGGAGACTGGAAAAACTCCTAATAGAAAAAACATGCATGGAAAAACATCCAGAGCACAGTAAGAATTACCCTATTCACAAGCATTTACCTCTACTCAAGCATTCAAGCAAAGCAGGAAACAACAGGGGAAATGTAGGAAACACAAACAATACCCCGTTTATGGTAATTGGTGGAATTGCACAAAATATTCAAATACTTTCTACATAAAGGCACAATCCACCTACCTCGATGCTAGGAGATTGATATACTTGAACCACGAGGCTTGATTCTCCACATAATGGTGTAGATATATGAAAACTAAAATAACATTCAGCCCATGATAACTTAATAAAGAGGAGGAATTGGACAACAAGGCTCTAGGAGAAGGAATAACTCATCGTTGTGGTTCTAACGCAATCGACGATGGTCGATTCGGAGAACGGATGAAGACTCAGGAATTCAGAGAACTTCTACAGCCATGCGACGTCTCTTGGTTAAACGAGATCTAGAAGAAGACGATTCTATCGATTAGGCGCGACCCCGGTCTGTTTAATGAAAAAAATGAAAATACACGGTGTGTACTTTTTGAGTACACGGTGTGTACTCTACTTTTCCGTACTCTGCTTTAAGCGGCCTCTACTTCACCCCTACACACCGTGTGTATGTCCCGGACACGGCCTGACATGACAAGAGAGTACACGGCGTGTACTTATAAAGTACATGGCATGTACTTAAAAAT
Organism: Viscum album; assembly: GCA_963277665.1. Classification (NCBI taxonomy): domain Eukaryota; kingdom Viridiplantae; phylum Streptophyta; class Magnoliopsida; order Santalales; family Viscaceae; genus Viscum; species Viscum album. The sequence goes on from OY728140.1 coordinate 1,013,179,054, forward strand.
TTTCCAGAAACTCTTCTTTTCTCAAAAACATCAGAAAAAGGAAAGACATACCTGAAAACGAAGATCCGGGTTCTTAAAAACTTCCCCCCTTAAAGAAATTCATCCACGAATTTCCCTAGAGAGGTGTGGAAGAAGAAGAAACCCTGAACAGCTCTGGACACTACGATCGCACATCGTCCTCCCTCTCCCAGGTATCGTCCTATACTGGCTCGTTCTGCCACAGCACTCGTACTAGAGGAACAGACCTCCCATGGAGAACCTTCGTACTGCACTCAAAAATCAGGATAGGATGCTCCTCAAACGATGCATCTGCTTCGAGCTCAACCTCCTCGGGCTGAAAGACATGAGACGGGTCTTAAAAGTAATGTTGGAGATGAGAGACGTGGAAGATGTCGTGTATGGCCCGGTACCTCTGGCGTAACTGCAACCAATAGGGAACCGGCCCAACTCTCTCCAATACCTCAAACATCCCGACATACCACAGTGAAAGTTTAACCTATCTCTGAATCCTCTTGTGTTCCAACCTCAGTGCGACATGCAGGAAAACCTGATCACCAACCCCGAACTTGAGAGGTTGTCTCCGCTGATCAGCATAAGACTTTTGTCGAGACTGTGTTGTGGCCATCCTCTTCCGAATCAACTCTATCTGCTCTGAGGTCTCCTGAACAAGATGAGGTCTCAGTAAAGCTGCCACTCCTACCTCCAGCCACCATAAAGGTGATCAGCATGGCCTACTGTACAAGGCCTTGTAAGGTGCCATCTAAATAGTCACCTGGAAACTGTTGTTGTAGGCGAAATCCACAAGAGGGATATGCTTCTCCCAAGAACCGCCAAAGTCTACAATGCAAGCTCATAGCATATCCTCAAGCACCTTGATCGTACGCTCGGACTGGCCATCTTTCTGGGGATGGTATGTTGTACTCAAAAGTACTTGTGTACCCAAAGCCCTCTGAAGCCCCTTCCAGAACTGAGAAGTAAAGCTCACATCCATGTCTGAAATAATGGAGTGTGGAACTCCATGGAGACGTACAATCTCTCGGATGTATAGTCATCCCAGATCATGAATACTGAATGTTTCCTTGATCGGTAAGAAGTGAGAAACCTTCGTAAGCCTGTCGACGACAACCCAAACAGCACCGTTTCCTTTAGGAATCCTCAACAATCCAGTCACGAAGTCCATCGCGACATCATTCCACTTCAACTCCGGAATGGGTAATTATTGTAAAAGGCCTGCTGGACACTGATGCTCCGCCTTCACCTGCTGACAAGTAGAACACCTCAAGATGAAATAAGCAACATCCCTCTTCATACCTGGCCACCAATACTGGTGATGAAGATCCCGATACATCTTGGTGATGCCAGGATGAACTGCCCAAACTGAGGAATGAAAATCCTGCATCATCTCCTCACGTATGTCTTCTGGTACCCATACACGTCTTTAGAACCGCAAGATCTCATCCTCTCCCACTGCCCATCTAGGAAGAGGGTCCTCTCCTGACACACTCTCCTGCAGGACTAAGCCTTCTGAGTCTGATAGTTGCCTCATTTGTACCTGATCAAGAAGTGTAGAGATAACAGCTACATAAGATATGAATGTTTGTCCTTTTCTATCATGCACTTCCAGATGCATCTGAGAGAACAGATCCATAAGCTTCTACTCACTGTTGGCCTCCTGAACTGCCTGAATCTGAGTTCTCCTACTCAACACATCTGCAACTACATTGCCCTTTTCCAGCATATAGGAAAGCTCGAAATCAAAAGACTGAAGATACTCGACCCACCTGTTTTGTCTCAGATTCAGATCACGCTGAGTGAAGATGTACTTGAGACTCTTGTGGTTTGTGAAAACCACAAATTTCTCTCCCAGAAGGTAGTGTCTCCAACAGTACAAGGCATGAACAACATCTGCCAACTCCAGATCATGCGTCAGGTAGTTCCTCTTATGTGGACTCAACTGTCGAGACCCATACGCAATGACTCCATCTCCATACAAAAGCATAGTGCCCAGCCTGATACCTGAATCATCACAATAAATAGTATAGCTCTTTCCTGGCTCTGGCAAGACTAGTATCTGTGCTGACTTCAACATTCCCTTCAACTCCTGAAAGGCTGACTCACAAGAATCTGACCATAAGAACTTTACCCCCTTCATGGTCAGACCAGTCAATGGTGCTGCTAGGCGTGAAATGTCTTGAATGAAGCGTATGTAGTATCCAGCCAGCCCTAGGAAATTCCGTACCTCAAAAACATTCATCGGTTTCTCCTAGGAAACTGCAAATCTCACTTTCTCTAGGTCCACTGATACTTCTGCTTCAGAGATGACGTGAACCAAGAAATGAATCTGATCTATCCAAAATTGGCACTTTGATAGTTTAGCATAAAGCCAATTCTCTCTCAGTGTACTCAGAAAGATCTCAAGATTGGTAGCATGGTCGTGTCGAGTGTGAGATTACACCAAGATATCATCCACAAAGACCACTAATAAGGAATCCAAGTAAGGATGGAATACTCTGTTCATCAGTGCCATGAAAACTGTTGGCGTATTTGTGAGACCAAACGACATAATCATATACTCATAAAGACCATACCTGCTCTTGAAGGCTATCAAAGGTATATCTGATGGTCTAATGTGCAATTGATGATAACCGGACCTAAAATAGATCTTTGAGAACACCCGGGATCCTAGAATCTAATTGAAAAGATCATAAATCCTAAGCAAGGGATATTGGTTCTTGACCGTCAACTGGTTCAGATACCGATAATCCACACAGAGCCTAAGGGTACCATCTGCCTTCTTCAAAAACAGGACAAGTTGACCCCAAGGAGAAGTACTGGGTCGGATGAAACCCTTTGCCTGCAACTACTGCAACTGCTTCTTGAGCTCCTGCAACTCAGTTGTATCCATCCTATAAGGAGTAATGGACACCAGTGCTACTCCTGGCACGAGATCAGTAGAAAATTATACCTCATGCTCTGGAGGCAAACCCGAAAGGTCCTATAGAAAGACATATCTAAAACAATCCACCACTGAAGGAAAGTCCAACTATGAAGTCCCCTGATCATCAAGATAAAGACTAGAAATTTGGGCCACAACCCTTCCTAGCCAATGATGCTCGAGTCCTGTTCGACTTGCCTGAACATCCCACTTGCCTCTATGAAAAAAATATTCACCCTCTGGTGAAATGAAACTCACCCTGTGGTGATAACAGTCGATGACTACCTGGAAGGGAACCAACTAGTCCATCCCAAGAATGACATCATAGCCTGTCATCTTTAGGACATAGATATCCCATAAGAAATGATACCCTACAACCACGAGAGGGAACTCTCTACACTGACGTACACTAGATTTCCTCATCCCCAAAGGTGTGTCTAGTGTCAACAAGTCAGTATAAGAAAAGATACAAATCCCAAGGCTCTCCACAGCAGAAACAGAGATAAATCTATTTGTAGTACCAGTATCGAAAAGAGTTGAAGATAAAACTGAGGCTACTAAAATTGTACCTCGAACTGTAGAAGGTCTGGGATCCTGCTCCTAATAGGTCTGCTCTACCGTAAAAGTCTGTCCTGCCCCATGGACCTGTGACCCTGGCTGACCACTCTGAGCAGGTCCTCCCTGCTGATGCTGAATGACTGGTGACTGACCACCACGGCCTCGACCTCCACCTAGACCCGAATGACCGGAAGAACTCCAGTTCCTGGACGGGTGAGAAACTGGTGGTGGAGCTTCTGAACAAGGAGTCATGGAAGAACCCCTGTCACCAGCTATTAGTGAGAAAACTTGGCAAAAATGCTGAAGGTGACCCATCTTGCCACAATATCGGCACTTCACTGGGTCTCTCTGGCACTGCAGCCTCATGTGCCTGGCCCTTCCACACCGATAGCATACTACCTGTCTACTTAAATATGTATCTCGCCTCCTCAGATCACCACGCGTATACTCTCTACGGAACTTCCTATTGTCAACTGGAGGAACACTAGCTCTAGAAGCAGAACTGCCCTGGATCGCAGCTCCAGAGTCTCTCAGATTGTGCTCTGCAATCATTGTTTGGTTGACGATGGAAGTGATGGAAGTCAGCCTGAAGATATTCACCTACGAGAAGATCTCCCTCCAGAGACCATCCTCAAACTTCCTTGCCAAGAACAACTCATCTCCACTCTAGAGGGGTGTGAAACACTGAAGCTCAGTGAAAAGAGATGAATACTCCATAATAGAAAGACCACCCTACTCTAGACTCATGAACTCCTAGGCTCAGCCCTCAGGGTCTCTGGATAGAAGTATTCGTAAAACACGTGCCAGAACTCCTCCCAAGCCATCACCTGCTGATGATCCGCCTATGAGATCACGTCCCACCACCTCTTGGAAGAGTCTCGTAGCATATATGTAGAGAAATTGACCCACCTCTCTAGAGGTGTTTCCAGATGATCAAAGATAGTCAGCATGGCTTCCAACCATGACTCTGCAGCATGTGGTCCTCCTTCCCCCGAGAACGTAGGAGGATGTTGCTGCTAGAAAACCTGTGTGAAGTCTGTCGTAGTCATGGTAGGAGGTGGTGCTCCCTGAAAGGTCTGCATCATCCTCATAAATCCTTCCCTAAAATGTGCATCAGTTCCTAAAATAGGTACGACAGCCGGTGCCAAGGCTGGCATGACTAGAGGATCGACAGGAAGTCCCTGATCAGCCATATCTAGTGTCTGATCACTATCCTTCAACTGACGTACAACCGGAGGACGTCTCAGAGGCATAGCTCAAAATCATACATTAGATCAGGAATATCAAGGACAGAGAAAAAAGGAGTACAAAATGGAAACAGGAGAAGGAAACACCCAAGTTTACAAAACACGACTACACGGTGTGTATAAACTCTACACGGTGTGTACTTAACTCTATTCCCCTACCCGAGTCTCCTTGTATGGCTAACACACATGGTTTTCTTAAACTGAGACTACATGGCGTGTTCCCTGTGGGAACTACATGTAGTATACAAGGTTTCAACGACCCATTTTTGTTAGTTACATGGCTGGTTGCACGGCTGAAACTACATGGCATGTTCTGAACAAACACAACATGTACTTGAAGATTTTTCCCGACCTGTGCTGTTAGTTACATGGCTGGGTACAAGGATGACCTTTACACGGCATATTTCGAATGAACACGGCATGTATAGGAGGAGATAACACCATCCCGTGTTGTTTGTGACACGGTCGGGTACCGAGAACAAGGCTACAGAGCGTGTTCATACACAACACGGTGTGTATGACACAAGCTTACCTGACCCGTGTTGTTAGTGACACGGCTAGGTACATAGCTCACTACTACACGGCGTGTACCTACCATACACGGTGTGTTCTACTCGAGCTCCCGCAGTCTGTGTTTTTAGTGACACGGATAGGTACACAACTCTATATTACACGGCGTGCACATGCCGTACACGGCGTGATCCTAAAGACATTTCCTCAACACCTTGTTCCTGCTCACACAGTCAGTGACACGGTCGGAAACTACACGGCGTGTAGTCAATAAGTACACGCCGTGTATTCTGGGTTTTTTCGGGCAGTAGCTCAAAAACTGCACCGAAGCCCAGAAACACAGAAAACAAGGCATGAAGGTGCCAAATTATGATTTGTGAGGGCCCATACTCCCCACGAATCAAAGCTTGGCATCTAATACTATCATATTTAAGGAGAAAAAGGTCAATGATTCACCAAGTTCCGATTCATGAAGGCCATAACACCTCAAGAACCAAAATTTGGCATTCATTTAAGCAAGGTACAAAACAAACAACCTCTCTATCAAACTGCAGGAATTCTATCAAGTATCTATCACAACAGCATGCATAATCTACACAACGTCTATCACAACAACATGCAATTGCTAATGCACCCTGGATAGCATAGCAAGAATGCATGGCATGTGATTTCTAACAAGTTCCTATATGATGTGTGAGATGGCATACCCTCATCTCATCAGCTTACGACAGAAATAGAACCACAATATCAAAAACAATAACAACACAAAGCATGTGAATCACTCTAGGTGAAATCAGATTAACTGTAACATAGAAAAACTAGAAAACTGTAATAAGTGAGGTAGATTGGATTTTCCATGTACATGAGTTAGCTACTCCCGAGCACAACTTAATACCAAGTACTGAATCTATCATGTCCCTTGCTAAAGTCTCCAAACAGTAAATCATGAGAAAAGAAACCCTTTGATACCACTTTGTAACATCCTGGTTCCGGAATCCACCCAGAGGCACCCCATACATGGTTGGTAACATGGCCTCAAGCGCATTTCCCCAAATGCCAAAGGCTGCTGACTATCAGTGAGGGTCTTGGGTGTGATAGTGGGGAAACTATGCCCTCATTGGCAGAGTACAGAGCGGAAGTAAAAAACATACAACAGCGGAAGTAAAAATAATCCATACAGAAATAAACAACATAATACTGAAAGAAGAACGCTAGAGCACACATATATAATAATTATGTATGATACATATGTCTAGGAAAGTAGCCAAACAATTCACAATGCTGAATACAATACTAAACCAAAGTGAAAAAGAAAAACAGATAAACTCTACAGCATCGCAAACCATAGCTTGGCCCCATGCTCTCCAGCTCCATAGCAAGTCAAGTACCTGAAGTGGAAGGGTGATTTCCCTTATCTATACCTTAAACAATATAATCTGTTTGGGACCAAAAGCATGGCCCAAATAGGATGTGAGAAAAGGTCCCAGTAGGCAACCACCCAAAGAACTGTGCCTAATAGTCAGTGAATACATGGAAAGTAAAAGGTACAGGAAGCAGTAAACAGAAAATCACACAACAGCTACAATCCACAGTGTCTAGCATATAAAGTACACAAGAAACAGCCAAACAACAAGTAGAACAACAGGTAAACCCTGGGTAGTTCTCACAGCCTAAACCTTATGGTTCAACCTATAAGTACTAGCAACCCTCTAGGAGTCGCACACAGTTTCACCCCTCTGGATCATCTAAAGAAGAAAAATTAGACTCTCTGAGGAAGCACTCACCGTCAATTCCCCCTATAGTCTCGTATTGTACTAAAGGCTCTCTAGGGAAGCACTCAACGTCTCATTCCCCCTGGAGCCCGTGTTGAGGAACTAAAGACTCTCTGAGGAAGCACTCAACGTCAATTCCCCCCGTGGTCTCACATCGTAAATTAAAGACACTCCGGAGAAGCTCTTACGTCCATTCTTCCTATGGTCTACTACACTAGGTTCTCACAGCCCTGTGTAAAACAAACATCCATAGCATGTGTATCGCCCCAATTAAACCTGAAGAACTACTTGGCTCTCATTCTAAGGCACAACAGCATTACAGTACAACAGTTACACTATCCTGCAACTAGGCATGGCAACTGGAAAAACACATAACAGGAAAAACATGCATGGAAAAACATCTAGAGCACAGTAAAACTTACCCTTTTCACAAGAATTTACCTCTACTCAAGCATTCAAGCAAAGCAGGCAACAACAGGGGAAAAGTAGGAAACACACACAATACCCCGTTTAAGGGAATTGGTGGAATTGCAAAAAAATATTCAAAGACTTCCTACATAAAGGCACAAACCACCTACCTCAATGTTATGAGATCGATATAATTGAACCACAAGGCTTGATTCTCCTCAGAACGGCATAGATCTATGAAAACACACAAAACATTCATCCCACGATAACTTAAGAAAGAGGAGGAATTGGAAAACGAGGCTCTATGAGAAGGAATAACTCACCCTTGTGGTTCCAACGCAATCGATGGTGGTCGATTTGGATAACGGATGAAGACTCGAGAATTCGGAGAAGTTCCACGGCCGTACGGCATCTCTCGATCGAACGGGACCTAGAAGAAGATGATTCAGTCAATTAGGCGTGACCCCGATCCATTTAATGAGCATGTACTTCATGAGTACACGGCGTGTACTCTACTTTTTCGTACTCTAATTTAAGCGGCCTCCACATCACCCCTACACACCATGTGTAAGGCCCGAACATGGCCAGCACACGGCCTGGCCTGACAAGAGAGTACACGGCGTGTACTTATAAAGTACATGGCGTGTACTTCAAAATTTTCCAGAAACTCTTCTTTTCTCAAAAACTCCAGAAAATGGAAAGACAAACCTGAAAAAGAAGATCTGGCTCCTTACATATATATTAATTATAAATAGTAATAAATAATATATATTAAATATATATATATATATAATGAATAAATTGTTAATTAAAAACATATTAATGTCTTATTCATTTTTAATATTTTTTTATTTTTCAATTTAACATATATCAAATTTCATTTGTTACATTGATTCCGCATACATATATATATATATGTGTGTGTGTGTGTGTGTGTGTGTGTGTGTGTGTTTGTTTGTGATTAATGCAATTTTATATACAAATACACACACAAATATATTTACACAATATATAGAAACACATACACCTAATATTTATGTAGTTTATTCAAATTTCAGTATATTTTAGAATTTCATTATAACATGATGCATTTAATATATTATATTTTTAATTGGTCAATTTTATTTATTTATTTTTAATACTATTACATTCAGGGTATTCATTTTAAATATTTTTTATTTTTTATTTTATTTTTGAATTAGATAATTTTCTATTATTTATTTATATTTACTTACTTACTATTTTTTAGTATTTTCAATATATATTCATCTTACTTTAATATATATTTTTATACATGTTTTTTTAATAATTTATATTTAATTAAAAAAACTTTTCCATTTTTTCAATATTTTTAAAGTGTACTAATTTTGAATTAATCAATTTCACTCATTTTTAAAATGCATTTATTTGAGATTATATATCCACTAATAATTATAAAAATATATTTGTAAATAAATATATTTATAAATGTATATTTAATATATTAATTAATTTATATATTTATAATTATTATAAATAATTATTTATTATTTTTTAAATAATTATTTATATAATTATAAATAATTAATTATATATATTTTATAATTATAAAAATATAATTAATATATTTAAATAAATCATTTATCAATGCTAAAAAAGCTCTATTAAAAAGTATCCTTTTCAGCTCTAATTTTTTATCACTGATAAATATCTCTTTTATCAATGCTTATCAATTTAACACTAATAAAAGGTATATTTACCAATGCTTTTCTAAAATAATTGTTAACAGTGTTCCTGGTCTATTTAAAAGAACCCTAACCGGTACTAAGTCAGTCACTATTCTCAAGATCTCACAGAATTCCTCTACTAGTGGCATGACTCCTCTACATTCCCTCACACAAATCAAGGCTAGAATCTAATTTATGTTATATACTACTTTTCCCCTATCATTTTTGGATCTTTTGGGTTGCAAGTTTTGAATTTTTAATTTGGTATTTTTCATTGTTCTTCTCCATGATGAACCCTACATCTCATCTCTTCGCCACTACTGATGTGACTCCTCTTTGTTTCCTTAGAAAAATCAAGGAAAGAATCTAATGTATATTATTTTTTACTATTCCTCTATCATTGTTTGATCTTTTGGGTTCCACATTTTGAATTTTACTTTTTTTGTTGTTCTTAACCATGACGAACCCTACATCTCATTTCCTCGCCACTACCGGCATGACTATTCTAGGTTCATGTAAGGACCATAATGATATACCATGATATTAGTCACCATTTTTTGTGTCTTGTAATGATTAAATGAATCATAGTATTCCTCGCTAAATTTTTTACCTATAATCTGGTGAACGAAAAATAAAAAAAATCACTAAGTACTCTTTCAATACTTTCTTTTCTTATTTAGAAATGGGATAAAATCATGATGGATTTCATGGATAGTATTTCAAGATCAAATAATAGAAATATGTAGTGTGGGTTATAGTGGATCACCTAACAAATATGAACAACTTATTACATATTGAAGAGGCTTCCACGATTGATAAACTCGATTAATTGTATGTCAAAGTGATAATTTTTATTCCTAGTGTCTCATATAGTGATATATCTGATAGGGATATGATGTTTTTACATTTTTTAGAGAAAGCACATTAATTCTCAATGAGGTTATGTATAAAATGTTATACTTTCATTATTCCAAATATTAATGGTCATTCTAATCAGACTATCTTGATATTAGAGGATATTCTTTGAGCCTTAATTCTTGACTTCAGTGGATCCTAGAAGGAATAAGTTTCCTTAGTGTAATTCTATTATAAAAACCGTTATCAATCACTTATCCAGATCAAATCATATGAAGAATTATATTAAATACATTTTCACTCTATTTTATATTCAATAAAGATAGAATAATCTTCTATGAGTATCTCTAGTCTTGTCCAATAAATAATATACTGAGTGATGTTTATTCAAAAACATTTTGAAACTACTCAAATTCAACCAATGTTCTATAATAACTATTAGAGGTGACCCTTGTAATTTAATGTTAATGATCATGTGTTTGTTTATGTTTCCTTGAGATTGGTTCACACATAGATTATAAAGAAGAGTAAATTAACCTTAAAATACATCAAACCTTTTAAAATACAAGGAAATTTCAAAGAAATTTTTTAACAGCTAGCCTTACACATATTAAAACATAATGGTTGGATATTTTCCCTCAAGAATATGGTTGAATCTTATTAAGTATAAAATTATTGAGGCTGTGGAGGTTTTAAATTACATATCTGATCTAACCATGTAATCCCCTTTAATTTTAGTATCTTAGTCTCATTTTGAGTGTGTTTTTGTTGAAGGGGATTTAAAATAGGGGTTAGTGGATTTTATAGGATAGAGTGGTGAAAACATAGAGGTGCCCTTGTGTGGTAGGAACTGAGTACCTGATAGAATGGAACCAGGTACTTATTTATAGTCTAGTGTAAGTAGAGGCATTGTTAACTCAGCCAAGAACCCAGTGGCCTATTATTATGTATATGGTAGTACTTTTTATATTTCATTAGTTTTGGGGGGGTTTGATCTTTTTAATAATATTAAACTCATATACTAAGTAAACAATGGCCCACTACCATGTTGTCAGGTTAAGCAATACTACTAGTTCCTTATTCTGGTGATTTAGCATGAATTATGACTTTTTTGTCTCAGTTGTTGTGAATAATCTTTTAAAATGAAAATGATTTTGAAAATTAAAATGATTTCTTTCAAATGGTCTTTCATTGGAATAAATGAGTATTAAATTAAAATGTTTTGGATTGAAATTTTGGTAAATTATTATGTTTGGTGATAAATTGGAAAGTGTGAACCTTTTTATTCCTTGTGATTGTTTTCATATGTGTGGGATTATGAGGAATTTATTCTAAACCTAATTTTATGATTTTTGGGTTATTCAGATTATACTGCCTAGAAATGTCCCTGAAGTTTCTAGTGCGTCTCGCCCTATTTCTTGTTCTCCTTAGTTGTTACTCATCTTCTATGCCAAATGAGATTTGTTAGAGGCAGTAAAATGGATAGATGAAGTTGATAATGTCTTTAGAGTGTTGGGAATTCAAAAATCCATTAGAATTTGTACTGATTTGGGTCTACTTGGGGGGTCCATCTTTGGAATAATGGGAATTTTTTTCCCTATGAATGATGTAAGTTGGGATGAAGTTGGAAGTTCTTATTATATATTTCTTCTATGGTTTATACTAGAGGAGGTGAAGGTTAAGAAAAGGGAAGATCTCATGAGTGTCTATAAAGGCTAAAAAATGAAGAAATCTTATTTTGAACACTTCAAAGAGCTAGTTTCCTTTTCACCAGAGGTGGTGTCGGGGGATCTGTTGAAATATTCTAATTTCATTGGAGGTATTCATCCAGAAATCAAGGATCAGGTCATATTCTCCAAGGATCTCCAATTTGGATAGGTTTTAGAGAAATAATTTTTAGATGGGTTGTTGTGAAAGAATAATACAACACATTGGCTCAGTTTTTTTTCGCCCATGTTTGTGTGAAGACATTCAGAGTTTCCTTGTTTTTTGATTTGTGGTTGTTGTAAGTTCATATTTTATTATAAAAGTCTGATGAAATCATCATTTCATAGTTTTTATGGTTTTGTTTTTCTGAATATGAACTTTTAAAAGGTTATCCTTTCTTGAATTAGTTTCCCTCTTTATATCGTGCTTGTTTGGAGATGTCAATTTTTATAGAAATCACTCTTTGTGCCTTATGTGTGGGTTTGTTGTTCATTTCAAGATCTTTTGATTTTTTATTAAAAAATGATAGGGTTTTATATGATTGGGAAAAAGAAGTCAATGGAGGTGTTTATTTCGTTCACACTTAGGTAAATGATCCATAAGTCATTTGAGATGTGTAGAAATCAAGCACACCTCAATCTGAAACATGGTGTGACTACAATGAATCAATGTGTCATGCCTTTGTATGAATCAACCACACCTCAAAATCGAATAAAAAAATTCAGATTGTTTTGATACATTGGTACAAAAAGTTCAACCCACTAAAAATTGATCAAACGAGCTCGTATATTCTTGATAATTTAGAACTATGATTTATAAGTCATTAGTGATAGGTAGGAATCCATATCATATAAAAACGATACACAATGCGATCTAAATGAGTCAAAATTGTGCGTTTCTAGTTTAAAATGACATTTTAGTAAAAAATACAACCGACATACTCAAAATTGAGCAAACACATTCAGATTGTTTTGATATTTTAGGACAATAATCCACAAGTCATTTAAGACATGTTAAAATTATATGTACCTCAATGAGATGCATAGTGTGACTGGTATGATTCCAAGTGAGTCTTTTTATTTAAAATTGACATCAATTTTAGTAAAATAACACTTCCTCTTATTGAGTTCTATATATTATAACTAACATAAGAATTTTTTTCATATACAGGTGTGTTATTTTTCTCAAGTAGGGGTGGTCTTTTTAGAAATAGCATGAGTTGGGTCAGAATAAAAAGATAAAGTAACATTGATGTTTTTAAATGTATGTAATAATTTGAATTTATGTATTTATATAAACTAATGTTTTAAATTTATATAATATATTATTTCTTTCTTTTGTTTCTTTTGTAAATTTCATTTAATTTAAATCATGTATTAGGAATTGTTTTTTTTATATATGGTGTGTTTTATAATGTAGTTTGCTGTTACAACACACTACAGTGGTGTTTTAGTGTTCTTTTACAACACACTACAGAATGGCCCTTTATCAGCACTTTTAAAAGCACTAATAAAAAACACTTTTATCAGCGCTTTTATAAGAGCTGATAAATGGTTTATTTGGATGTTCTCAATTAAAGCATTGAGAAATGGTTTCATTTTCAGTACTTCTAAAATCACTAATGAAGGTCCAATTTATCACCAAATGTTTTAGCACTGATAAAGGAAACATTTATTAGTGTTGATAAATGGTTCTTTTATTAGTGCTTCTAAAAGCATTGACAAAGGTAAAATTTATCAGTTCTTTTTTCTCACCGATAAAGGGAACCTTTATCGGTACTGATAAAAGTCTAGGGCTTTTAACCTCACTCATGTAGTAAGTACTTTTCTAGCCCTGATAAAGGTAATTTCTAGCATTTTTTGAAGGCCAATTTTGTAGTAGTGTTTACATTATTATTTTTTTAAATATTTCATTTTCTTCTTATAGAAAATTGAATATTTTCTATTAAATTTCAGAATTTTTGAAAATAAAATACTTTTAATATTCCTTATAATCCTTTAGTTTCAAATTTTCTATAAAAGATGATCGTTCTCATTAACAAAAAGATTGTATTTCTTTTTAAGATATTATAATTTCAAGGTTTGTTTACAAAAACCTTATTGCAATTGTTCTCTAGCATATCTAATATCTTAATAATTTAAGTGACTAGAGAAAAAAGAATAATTATAAGAATAAGATGAGGTTGGTTCATTTACATCATTATTTACCTCACCATGGACTATGATTCATTTGGAAATTTATTTAATTTATGAGGTTGATGAGAGTGATTTATTGATTACACTTTTTCTTGACACTTTGAAAACTATCTTCTTTTTCTTCTTGTTTTTACCTTCTTACTTTTTAAGGTTCACACTAGCTTGATGTGACCCTTTTACTTATGATTATATCACCCTAACTTCAGTTTACTTTGTTGGTTCTCCTTCTTTTCATAGTGGTAGGAATTATTTATCTTCATGAATCTTCTTATCTTCTTGTCCAAGTTCTTAATTTCAGCATCACTTTAGGTTGTTTCATCATTTTTTACATAAATTTAATGGTTTTATTTTCTTTTAAATCTTTGGATTCCTTTATGATTTTACTCCTTATTATAATCTCATATGAAAAGATCTACTTAAATAGATCTTTAACTATTATATTATTTATGTCCTTTACTTCTTGTATTATCATCACTTTAGGTGCCCAATAACTAGGAAAGGCCTGATGTGTCTTTTTTACAAATGTATTAATTATAATATAATCATCTAAAGGATTAATTTCATTACAAATATTAGTAAAATGGTTAATCATTTTAGTTATAAACTCATTATAATGTATACTAAATATTTCAAAAATATTTTCTAAACATATCAAGACTATTATCCTTTACATTATTGCTTCCCTCGTGAATAAATTATAATAATTTATGAATTTCATGGGTGATTTTAATCATAGAGACCATATTAAAATAATTTTTTTCTAACCGAAAATATAGAACTCTCTTGGATTTTCTACTAAGATTAAAAGTTATAATATAATCAGGTTATAATTTTTCTTATTTGGCATGGGTGGGGTTATATCCATGCATTCTTATTTTCCATATCAAATATATTATGCTTCTAAGAAAAGTATAAATATTAGATTTACAATAACTGTAGTCTGTTTTATAAAATTATGGAGCTCTACCCATTGATTATCCTTCATATGCACCTTGGTAATTTGAGTTAGAGGACATCCCTAATTGATCATTTCTTGAAATTGGTTTTGTTCTTGAAAACCAGGTTGGCACTAATACCAATTTTTGGTCCATGTAAAGATGGAAAAGGGGGTTAATTTCATCTTAAAATGTTTTTGAAATTAAAAAAAACTATGTGAAATTAAAAAAAATTAAGTGATAAATGTGATAACGAAAATTATAAGTGTTAAATTATAGTGATAATATAAATTTAAAAGACAATTCACAGTAGTTTGATAAAGTAGTTCAGTAATAATCCATAAAGGTATTCTTACATATCCTCCCCTCAATATCATTAGGAGGTTTTAGATCAAAACCTTTGTTTTATTGAAAGAATATATTTCGACCTTTGTAACCTCATTCTTAAAATCAAAATACATTTCCTTAAAAGTTTATATTTCTAAAAACATTTATAATTTTTTAGTTCTAAGTATGTTTTTAAATAAAAACTATTTTTCTTAATGGAGTAACAGAAATTAATTAGATAAAATTATTTTCTATAATCATATGTACACGTTTCAAAACATTGTATTGGAAATTACATAATTAATCAAACATAAATGTTTTGGAACATCATATAGAAGATGACAAATTTTATCATGAAATGATTTATAAATGTCTTGAAGACAAATAATAATGAAGTATATTAGACAAAATTGTATCAAGAATATCATATGAAGTTCATCAGATGAAGGCAGACATGTTCTCCAAATGAACATTCATTAAATCCATTGGATAAAGATATATCATTTTTTCAACAAACAATTTCTATTATAACTATATTAAAATCTTATATAATGGCATGGAGGCCTTCTATAATTGGATGAACGTGATGAGAAAATTCATTTTAGGAAAAGATGATGTTTTTATAAGGTTTTTACAACCACTTATGAGATTATCATATTTGATCATTGGTACTTTTCATATAGATATGGGCATTGTTCAAGGAGGAGAAAGATTTTGAAATATTTTTCAACCAAGACTATGAAATTTTTCTGTCATGAGTTTGTAACATCTTGTTACTTTGAGGTTAATTCACTATAATATTTTTCAAATTATTTTTTAAGGCATATATGAGAGGATTTTTATAAATTAGTTAATAATTTTTTTTAATTTACTATCAGATCTTACTGATTGAGGGCTTCTGAGGATAAAAAAATAAAGGAGTATCTGATCTAACTATTCAAGGTATTTTGGGTATAGGTAGATAGTAGTATGTCTGATTATGCTGATCAAGGGATTATGTGGATAAGAAGATAGAGCTATGTCTGGTAATTTTATTGGGGATTTCTTATGGTAAGAATGATAGAACTAAAGGTTAGGTGAAAATAATGGATACCCAAAGTTAAGGTTTTTTACTTACTTTACACCTAAGGAAAAATAAAGGAGATATTCTATAAATTTTTTATATATTATTATTAATTTATTTATGAGATTTTTTATAATTTTTTTATGAGTTTAATTATTCCACTATATATTACTTAATAAAAATTTTCTTATATAATAATCTTTTCTTAACTCTGAATATATAAAATTTCAGTAAAAATTATATTTAATATATTTTCCTAATCCGAATGAATGTTAATATGATATCCTATTTTAATATGATAAGTAAATTAGTAATTTTATTTTACAATCTACAATTCACCCCCCCCCCCCCTCCATATTCTAGGAAATTACTTACTCCTACTATCCTACATCTGGTATGAGAGTTAGTTCAACTGATTTTACATGTTTATATTTCTATATAAATTGTTAAATTTTATATCATTAGTTATTCCTTCTAAACTATTTACACTAACATGTTAGTATAAAATATTATTTTTTTTATAAATATAGAAAGTTTAAATTTTGGGACTATAGAAAACCTCAATCCAAATATACCACCAATTTTTTTGGTTCTTATTATGCCCAAATTTCCCGAAGGCCTTCTTTTTTATTTTATTATAGACAATACCCCTTTTAATGGATGAAGGGGAACCTTTACATGACCCGTAGGCCCAAGGCACAAGTCCTGAAATGACTCGCAATACATGACCCGAAGGCCTAGAGGCATACTATGCCCAATAAATGACTTGTAGGCCCAACACATAAAAACTTTCCCTCCCCTAGCTTTGGCATCATTGATCACCTAGCTCCCCACCTTACATTGCTGATCGGATAGAATTTCACCTTACTAAGGTGTATGGTGACTAGTCCCGATAGCGGTTGCCATACCCTCTCATTCTTCCAATCCAGTAGCTCTACTTCTGGTGACTGCTAGTCTTGTTTCTCTGATCCTCTTATGGGGCCTGCTTTGTGTGAACTGGGCTACTCCATGGTCATTTGTGGCCCGAAGGCCTTCATGCCCGAAGACCTTTGATGACCTAAAGGCCCTGGAGACCCGTAGCCCCAAACCGGTGGCCCGAAGGCCTAAATTAGGTGAATAGTTCTGGATTCTACAGTACTGAACAGTGCCTGCTATAGTACTTCTACAGTAACCTAGAAATTCACCAACCCAGTTTTGAACCTGGGTCTCTTGGACGCCAAGAAGGATCCCTTACCACTCGGGTATAGTCTCGTTTGCTATTGTTCTTATTATGAGTATTTGATATATCGTATGAAAACTTTTTTTATGAACATATGATTTGATTTTTTTTTATGTTAACTATTAACTATTAGATTTCATAAAAATGGGTTTCTACATTGAAAAATCAAGAAAAGAAATAATATCAACATAAAAATAAAGTTATAAACACATTTTTATACTCAGTGTTAAAAAAATATATATAGTCAAATATTTTCTTATGAAACTGTGAACAGTACTTTGATGAATCTAAACATTACTCACTTTGAGAAAACCAAAGTTATTGAAACTAGAAGACTAATTCTCATAGATAGTTATCAATAATTTTATTATATATCAAGATACTCTATTGAAAAAAATTCATCATATTTTTTGACAATTGTAAAAAGCATATAATCTATAAGATATAAAAATTTCACAAATGATATTTTAGTAGAGAAAATTATTGAGATTTTTCCTATTGATTGGGAATATAAAAGGGCATCTTTTGATGATATTAAGAAAATAAAAAAAATTATTTAGATGAAATGATTCCCACTCTTATGAAATATAAATGAAGATCAAAAACTTATGTTGAGACATAGAAAAAGAAAAATTGAGTATCCTTTGCTTATACTTCAAGTATTTCTAAGAAAAATAGATCATTAGATATAGTTCCTAAATTTTCCAAAAAGGGAAACTATAAAGTAGAAATTGAAATAAGTTCATCATAGTAGAGTTAAAATAAAATTTCAAATATTTTAAAGAGAATGACTAAAATAGGTGGAAAAAAATATCTCAATTATAGATATAAGAAAAATCCAAAGGAAAAGACTTATAAGAAAGATTATTCTAAGATGATTTGTTATGAATTCAAGAAACTTGGACAAATTAAGCCATATTTTCCTAAGATAAAAATAAAGGATAAAATGGATTGAAATTCTAAGAGGTTCAAAAATCAAAAAATTAAGAAGAGTTTGAAATATTCTAACACTTAGAGTGTATATAGAGGATATATCTCTTCTAATAATTCATTTAAAAGTAGTAGTGGTGATCAAAAAAATATTAGTTTCTTTATTGAAATAAAAAATATAAATAAATTATACATGGAAAAGATATAAACTAAAAACATTACAAATATAACTTTAAATAAAAATTATATTGATTTTGAGGATAAAAGTATTACTTCATCTATTAAAGAAAAAGATACTTCATCTGAATATGAGAATATTTTACCAAGATTTGAATAAGTTTCTAATTTTTAAAAATTGTTAAAAAAACAATTTCAATGTTTCTAAATAACTTCCAGATGTTGAGGTAGAACTTTATAAAGAAATATTAATTATTTATATAAATTATACAAATATTTAGGATCACAAAAAAGAGTTATTGAAATCTTATTCTAAAACAATAATGAGTGTAATGATTTAGTTGTGAAAATAAATTCTGAAATTTTGATTCTGAAAAATTTACTATCAATTTTTATTTAAATAAATTAAAATTTTGATAACATGTACATAAAAATTAGACTTTTTTGAATTACTTTAAGGATTGGTTTTATGAACATAAACCCCATTATAAAAATAATTTTTCTGTTCCAAAGAGTGCACCTTTTTTACTAAATTTAAAAGTAGTGCACATTGGAAAAATAAATGTTAATTAAATAAAGTATAATTTTTTTGATTTAATAACACCTATTTTTATGAATAATTGATAATTTGACAACAAAAAAAATAGTTTTATAGATTTGGATTAATAAAATCTTTTTTCTAACAATGTTGATGCTAGTCCCAATCATGGATGGGTACCAAATATGTATTTTGTTTATATTTTTAGGGAAAACATAAATATACCAATAGAAATAATATTTGGAACATGGATATTGATTTTTCCCATCATAATATAGGAAAAAATAAATTTCTCTAGAATATCGTAATGTTGAAAGTTGTAGAAGTCACTTTTGGTGATAATTCTCAAGGAGAAATCTACATAATATGCACTATTTACCTTCTTTAAAAACCTTTAATTTAATTTTTTTTTATTTTTTTAGGTTTTAATAATAACATCATTATCATAAGTCAATTATGTGATAAATTTACTATTTTAACTTCAAGAATAGTAAATTTATTGTTCAAATTTTAGAAGGTAAATTCAATATATTTTCTGATAGGTGGTAGAATTTTTACACACTTAACTTAGAAAAACTTAGGATGTAAGAGCTATTATTCCTTAGTTTAATGGAAGATTAATATTTGTTTTGTAATATACTTTTAAGACACTATAATATTATAACTTTAGCAAAACCATATAAGAAAGTAATAGTTAGAGGTCTACTAGAGGTAAGGTTTAATTATTCTAAAGTGTTTGATCCTTATTAGTTTTAAAAGAAGTATAAGTCATGTTTTAAATATATTAGCGGTTTTTCAACTTTTAGTAATTTACATTTAGTGAAAATGGACTTATTTATTCCTATATAAACTGTATGTATTAGTGGGAAATATAATGTAAATGTTTGAGTTGATTATTACACTAGATGCACATGGGATTATTTTCTAACAAAAAAGTTAGAAGCTTTTTTCTGTTTTATAAATTTTTATCCCATGTTAAAAATAAGAAAAATATTCCTTTGGTAACTATTCATAGTGACCACAATGTAGAATTTGTAAATTTTTAATTTGAAAATTTTTATAGAAAAAAAATAAATAATACATAACTTCTCATCTCTTAGAACACACTATAAAAATAGAATAATAGAAATAAGAAAATGAGTTCTTCATAATATTAAAATAATTATGTTGAGTGAATACCCAATTTCTAAACATTTTTGGGTGAAGAATTTATTACTTCCTACTATACTATAATTTTGAGTTTTAATTAAACCTTTTATTAATAAAAATTATCATGAGTTGTAGACAGGAACAAAGCCAAAATTTTCTTAATTAAAAGTTTTTAGATGCAAAGTATTCATCCTGAATACGAAACAAAATTTACATAAATTAACTCTAAAATTTTAGGAATCTTCATTTTTTATTCTATAACTAGTTAGGAATGTAGAGTTTTCAACAGAAATAAAATTATTATTAATGAAATAGTACATATATAATTTCATGAAACTAATCCTTTTGTTTTCAAATAACCTCAAACATTCTCTTAAGATGTTATTTCAAAAAATATTTTTCAAACCATATTATAAAATTCTTCTTTTGAGAGAAAAAATAAAGAAATTATTTATAATGTTTTACCTCAAGAATAAATTCAACCTATTTTTGAAGAATAGACTTTTTTAAACCCAAGGAATCATACAATTATTAAGATTATCCTAGAAATAATATCATTGGTGGTATTTATAAACAAGATAAAACTATATGTTTCTTAAGAAATCAATGTAAACATTTTTCATTTTTATCAAAATTTTATCCAAAGAATCTTAATGAGGATTTAGGTGGTTTGGAATAGATAAAATAAATTTAATATGAACTCAATGAATTTAAGAGGAATCAAGTTTTTACTTTAGCTAAAAATCCAAAATATATTTATGTAATTAGTTTAAAATGGTTTTTTGGAAATAAATGTGACGAAAATAGATCCATAGTTAGAAATAAAGATAGACTTCTTACAAAGGGTAATAATAAAAAATATATAATAGAATATGAATAATATTATGCTCCTGTATCTATACTTGATCTATTTATATACTTCGACCATATAAAGTATTTCAAAGTTTTAAATGTTTCTAAATATATGTGAAGTGTTCTTTCCTTAAAGAATATGTATATTAGAAATTTTACATATTATAAACACTTGGTTTTGAAAACATAAAAAATCTCAATCATTTTTCTAGAAATACTAAGGAATTTTTGGATATAAACAAGCCCCTAGAGCTGGGTATGATAAATTAACCATATTTTTGTAGCAATAAAATTTTTCTAGGTAATTTATGCATATAATGTTTTTATTAAAAATGTTTTTAAGGATATCATCTTTGCTCAAATTTATGATGATGACACTATATTTGGGTTAAATCAATAATATATTATTGATTCCATTTTTCATCTTATGAAATATGTTTTTGAAAGTCACATGATGGGGAAAATAACATTTTCCATCATTTTAAACTTTATCAAAAACCATAAAGAAGTTTTATAAATGAAAAAATTATTTAAAAGATATTGTTAATAATTTTGGATATAAAAATACTAAAAATAATAGTTCTCATATTAATACCTCAAGAACTATTGATATTGATGAGATTATAAAAAGATTTGATAAAAAAACTTTTTTGAGTAATGATATGTAGTTTACTATATCATACTTCTAGTCATCTAGAATTAATGTTTTATATATTATTATGTGAAAGATATCAAGAAAATCAAAAATTGACCCAACATAAAGTTATAAAATGAATTTTTCATTATCTTTAGTGAACTATGAATCTTGGTTTATTTAATACTTATAGAAATGATTTTGATTTTAAAAAAACTTAGAAGCTTGTTTTGTTGGTTGTTAAATGGATAGAAAAAGTATATTTGGAACTTTTCATTTCTTATGATAGGATTTAGTGTATGCTCCTTAAAAAATCATTTTTTTAACACTTTCCACTACATAATCAGAATATATGGAATCTAGAATTAGGTTTTCTCAGTTGTTGAGGATACAATACACACTCATTGTCTTGGGAATGATATTTAGTAAAACTCTAATTTTGTGTAATAACACAAGTTCTATATATTTAGGTAAAAACAAATCACATAAAACATAATTTAAGCACAAATACATCAGACACCTTTCTCATTGGGATCACACACAAAACAGGTATATAATTTTACAATTCAAAAAAATGTAAGTAAAACATGATGTTATTTTTAAATGAGCCATAAATTCTGATACACTTTAATATGTTAAATAGAATCTATGAATGGTTATCATAAAATGATCACTCAAATCTACTTCTTGTTTAAGCCTTCTCATTTTAGTAATGAACTCCATAAAAAATTGTGAGTATATATTTTCAATTTTATTAAAATCATTTCTTAATATTTTTTAGAAATTTTCTATAAAAAACTTTTGTTAATTTTATTTTTCCAAAAAAAATACAAAATTTTCAGAGGAAATTGTTATTAAAAAAGTATCCAAAAATTTTAAAAAAATCATTTTGGGAAAATTTTATTTTGTAAAATTTTAAAAAAACTAAATAAGACCATATTTCAAAATGATATTTTAAAATGATATTTCAAAATAAAGTCTATAAATTAATCTCTAAAAGGTAAATTATACTTTATTCCACATCTATATTTTTTTGTGCTTCTTTTATAAAATTCATATTCCTCATAAATGATTTAAAAAATAAGTGGTTTTATCAGCCTGAATATTCAACCAATATAATGTATATCAAACATAATTGAAATTAAATTATTCAAAATTTCATTCACATCTTTTGAGAATTTTTTTTAGTAGTTTCTCTCAAGTAGGGTTTCATTTCAAAATTTCAAATATAAGGAAACTGAAACTTCTCTCTCTATAGGTAATATATATGAGAGGTGGGCCATCTTTTATTCTTATTGTTCTTATTTATATAATATATCTCACCCTATGACTTTCATTCATCCAATCTTTTTCAATTTTTGAAATCCTCTACATTGTCTGATTCAATGGATTCCTTAGATGATTTCATCTGCTGGTTTGAACTCAATAAAAGAATGATAGAAATATCATGGTTTTAAAAGTATGAATTTATATTGAAATGTAATAATAATGAAAGTTTGAATCAATTTGTGTATAAAAAAGAGTATTTATTATTTAATTACCCTAAGTTGGTTATATATTTATACATTTCTACAAAATTTAGTGAGGATGATAGTTTCAATGTTGTTTCTCTTTAGTTTTTTATAAAATCATATAAGTATAACATTATGATAATTTATGAATTAGTTAAATTTCATCTAGAAATGGAACATAATTTATTAATCTATATATTTCCTACGAAGCTTATATCTTTTTAGATATATAAATATAACAAAATCTATTTCATTAAATGAAAATTTCCATGATGTTTTTCATCTCACTCTAGAAAATATAATTATTTAAATTTGGATAAAATTTTTTTATCATCCCTAAAAAGGTGATAGGAACACTTTTAAAGTGAAAGATGTATTTTTCATGGACTTATTATTCAATATGGGAAAGTTTAATTTGGTGAGGTATATGATTAGTATTATTGAAACTGAAAAGTCAGGGTCAATAAAGGTAAATATTATTAGTTATAAATTTCCATCAACAAAACTATTAATAAATTTTATGGAAGTTGAAAAAGTTATGAATGAAGCTATGAATATTAGAGATAAAATTTATTTTATTGTATAGGAAAGTATTAGTTACATAAATTTGATTTATGATTCTACTCAAAATATTTTTTTTCAAAAATCACACAAATATATATCCAAATATTTTATTTACAAACATAAAGAATAATTATAGGATAGAAATAAATTTAATGAATCGCCTTCTTTGTTAAGGAAGAAACATAATCATATTTTTTATAAAGTGTTTACTACTTTTATAAATAATATGGAAGATAAAAATATTGATGATCCTTTATTTAGGTTGGATAAGGTAGAGGCCTTATCCCTTAAGAAAAAAATTTATAAAGTTCTTAAAGAAGAATACAAGAAGAATAGTCAAGCTAAAAAAGAAAAGAAACATATTTTTTCTAAGTATTTACTTAAATAGATTGTGTTAATTAAATAAAGAGTTGATGTAGTGAAAAAAATAACGGATTCTTTGTATGGTCCTCTAGAAAAAATTTGGACAAAATATTTTTAAATACAATCTATTTGCATTTCTCTTGAAACTTTATCTATGGAAAAAATTAATGAAGTAATAATAGTTTTAGAACGAGATAGAAAATTAAAGTAAGTAACTAAACAAACTTGTACTAAGAAATATTTAACTCCTATACTGATAAATAAAAGTTTAAACAAGAAATCTAAATTTTTTTAAGGGCTAAAAGACAATCTAGATATTGAAGATTTTTTAGAAGCCTCCTCAACTTCTTTACTAGTAAAATCTTTGAAAAGTGTTTCGTTCGATAATCCTAAAATAAGATTCATTATGGGAAGAAAATAAAAAAAAATTCCAAAGATAATACTTTATAAAAACCTTCATCCAATTATAGTGATTATGAAAATAAATAAATGAATATTTTGGATGATTATGATATTTATAAAATGGCTATATCTTCTATACCACTATGGTATATTATACCAAGTGATTATTAAGATTCTATAAATTCCCCTCTCAAAAATTCTGTTCAATGAATAGAAATGAAGATAAATTACCTCTTGAGGTAATTCATTAGCTAGATGGAATCATGTATATTTTCCCTGATATTAATGCTAGATGCAATTAATTTCAAGGGAAATTTGATTTTTTGGAGAATTAAAATCTAGTAAAACATATTTCTGAGCATGTTGTTCATAATGAGGCTGAATCTAAAGATTTTAAAGGAAGGTTAAAATATTATAGAAGGAAGCTTAAATAACCAATTCATTGTATGAATAACACTTAAGGATATCAAAAAATTTATTATCAACAAATAGAGGTAATTGGAGTATCATTTAAACTACCTCAAAGTTAGCAAGAAGTGTGAATAATGAAGTTGTCGAATATGTAAGGGAAATTTGTAACCTCAAATTAATTTTTATTAATCATGATGATGAGTTTATAATACAAGTAACGAATCATTAATAAGTTTTAGGATAGCTTTAAAATTTGAATAAAGAATGTGTTGTTCTTGAAGTGGGTTGAGGTAAAAACAAAAAATTATAAGTCCAGGAAAAAGAAGTTCTAAATTTAAATAATATAGTGGTAGTTATTTAAGAGAATCAATATGAAAGTTATAAATTTCAAGATTTATAGAAGGACATATCCAATCTAAATAATAAAAATAATAAAATTTAAATTCCTAAATAAAATTTTCTAAAATTTCAATCAGGGTTAATAGATTCATAAAATTATCAACAAGATATGAAGAATATAAAAATGATCATTGAAAAACTCATGAAGAGTGAATGATATTTTATTCTAAACTCATTAAAACTATTTTTTAATAACTCTGATATATCTTTGGATGTATGGTTCCATTGATTAAATTTATTTTATAAATTTTTGGATTATTGTATATATTTTTTTCATAAAGAATTTTTTTCCCTAACATTTCAGGAACACTATTTATAAATATATCTTTTTAAAAATTAAAAGGGGGGAGAGGGGTGTAGATCTTTTGAAGAGAATAATTATAAATATTTTTTAATAAATGAATAAAATTATTTCATAAATTTTATAAAATATCTAGAAATTAATTTAATAAACTCTAAAGCAAAAAAAGGAATAATTAAACAAATAAGAAATAAGAAAAAAAAAGTCAAATTATATGAGATAAGGGAGTAAGTTTAATTGAACATACATGTATTGGAACATCGAATGTATGATTACATATTCAATTTAATGAAGAATTATATAATTCCATATGTCAGAGAATAATTGATTCTATCAGAAAAAGTTATATCGAGACTAATAGATGATGTTCACCAGATAAATCCTGAAATTTTCTCTAGATGAACATTCATTAAATCCATTAGAAAATGAAATATAATTTTTTGGTAATATCAATTGATATTCCATCTAGAAAAAATTAAAATACACAATAATGGTTTAGAAACCAAAAAATATCAGATGAACATGCTGAGTAGAATTGTTTAAAACAAATAGGAATTTTTTTTGAGGCCGTTATAACCACCTCTCATATTTGAGAATATAACTATTGGGACTTTGACTATAAATAACAGTGACATTCAAGGAATAGTAATGTTTTGTAAGATTTTAAACCAATACTATATAAAGTTACTAGGAATAGTTTGTAATATCTAATTAATTTGAAATTGAATCACTGCAATCCTTTTTAGAGTATTTTTTCAAGGGATCCAAGAAATTGTATTTTGTAAATTACTTAAGAATTTATATGTTTATAATTGTCTATTAAATCTTTCTGGTCAAGGTATTCTAGGTATATAATATAGAGGTGTTTCTAATCTTGTATATTTATGGATTCTAGGGATATGAAGACATATTGGTGTCAAATAATTGTATCAATGGATTTATTATTCTAAGAAATACAGACCTTACAATTAGGTGAAAACATTGGATACCAGAATTCAACATTTCTAACATCCTTTAACCTAAAGGTTATATTGTGTATATCTTTTATAACGAATTTTTTAAGTCATTATTAATTTATTTATAACCATTATTATATGTTTTTTTACAAGTTTATTTATTCTATTGTTCATTACTTAATAAAATGTTTCTTACGTAACAAATTTTTCTTAAATATAAATATATAAAGTATGAGTAAAAATTATAAAAGATATAATTTCCCAATCATAAAAAAATTTATTCCAATAACCTATTTTATTAGGATAATTAAATTAGTAGTTTTATTTTATAAACTACAAATTCACCACCCCCCCACCATCATATAGGTAATTACCTACGATTTTAACCCAACACTCTTGGATTTAGTTGTATCCTAGAAAACCATTGCAAAAGTAAGATCCTTTTATTTTAATGGTTGTAGAAAGAAACCTAATATCCATTTATTTTTAGAGGTTGAATTAAGAAACCCAATTACAACACTTGGTTTTTAGTGGTTGTACCAAGACACCCAATATCCTATTCTTTTTATTGGTTGTATAAAGAAACCTAATATCCTTTTGTTGGGTGTAGATTGAAACCCAATCCATAAATTTTTAATGCTAGTGTGCACTAACCCCCTCAAACTCAATGGTAGTGAGAACCCAATCTCCCTCACTTAAGGTTGTGATCATAAAACCCCCTCACAATCAATAGTAGTGAACACCCAGGAAAATCAAAAAAGAAGAAAATTATTATATTCATTACCATTAAAGTACACTCTCAATCATCAAGTAAGAATATAACAATAATAGAGTGGGAGTAAGATATATAATTTTAAGGTAACACAAAAATAAGATAAAAGATACATAATTTATCTCTATATTTAATCTTCAAGTTAGAAATCTCATCCACATACCCTTGGGGTTTATTAATAGCCTCCAAAAATCTTAAGACCATTATGAAACCTCTGAGGGTTGAAATAAGCTTTTGTGATCCCAATAATGGAACCAGGGTCCATCATTAATGTTTTTTTTCATATGGTCATCATAGGATATCCAGTAAGTGTTATAGACCATATGATACACCCCACCAGATAACTGTTGGAACATACAGGTGGAGGACTCCAAAAATGTCCTCTACATCCATTTTTAGACCTATGTTTGGTCTGGAAATTTATATGAAAATTTTATAAAATAGAAACACATAAATTCATGAAATTAAATTATTAGAAAAAAATTTGGTAGTTTGTGATCATTAAAATCATCTAAGAGAGTGAGGTATAATAAGTCTCTCCCTGTGTATTTAAATTCTATAGAATTTTTTAATGTTTTATTGGTTTTGGGGGAGATATAATACCTAGGTATATTATATAAAAATGTGAAAGTGGAATAAAGGCATTATCTAAAGTTTAGATTGATTTTGGATCAGTATAAGTGGTATCCTATTAAATCTAGAATTGTGAGTACATTGGTACAACAGGACACATCAGGATAAATAAAAGTGGTATCCCAAGTGTCGTCAAGGTATAACTAAAGTATTGGTGTCAAGATCATATATTTTTAAATTATAATTAGACCCTGAATATTGAAGAGGAAACCCTTTATGGAGAATTAATAATAAAATTATTTTTATGATATCTTTTTCTTGATCTTACATGTGATGTCATCTGACTATTTTCAGGATATCAAAAAATTTATAGGTGGATGACTCTTTGTAATATTCAATTAAATTTTTTTCCATAGTGTTGATAATTTCAAGGGGATATTTGGATGTAGAGATATGAAATGTAGTATCCCCATAAACTAAATAAACCATGTTGATTAAAAAAGAAATATGTATTGAGAAGTATTGGTTCAAATAAAAAATATATATCAACATTTAGTATTAGAATTAGTTTTAAAAATTGATATTCAAATAAAAATATGGTCTGACTCACACATTAATATTTATAGTTAATTAAAAATGGTTTTGTAAAAGTTTGATTGAGATCATAAGAGGAGTTAATTGGTAAAAAATTGATATTTTGATTTCTTTAAACTTATTGAAGTAGGTGAGTGTAATTAACAATAATGATGTGATCAGCTTGACCACTTATTTTATATAAAAAGTTTATAATTTGTGTGATTAGATTTTTTTCTTTGGATAATTGGTAATTCATATTATCACTCACTAAAAGTGGTTGATTATGTATCTATAATTGAATGAGTTTATTGATCATGAAGTTTAAATCTAAAATTGTGGTTAAAAATGGTCAACAAGATAAAATTAAACTAAAAATTACAGGAGTCTTGAATTTTATTTTAATAGGGGGATCCTGTTATCTCTAATTTTATGCCAGGATAATATTAATAAAGTGGTATAATATTTTATAATATCCTTATTCTGGTTATATAAAAAGGATATGACCACCGTAAAAATAATGGTATTATATTTTTCAAGTCATGTTAAATGTAGCAATTGGTGTTGTTGTCAGAAACATAATAAGTGGTATCAAGTCTTACCCCTAAGAACCCTATAATATTTTTTATAAGAGGATATTATTTTTTTAAATCAAGATGAAATGGGAGTATGATAATAGATATGAATATTTCTCCCTTTTCTCTCAAAGTGATGAAATTTCAAATATTTTACATCTATTACTTATAAAGAATATTTTACTTTATATTTTATGTCAAAGGGGGGTAAGACAGCATCATGAATACTAGAATCTATTTAAGAAGAAAGAATAGTAAATTTTAAGAGTCATCATAAATAAGGAATGGATCTTATAAGGTATATATAACAATGTTTTGTTGATGTTATATTTGAGATAGTGTTAATAACAAATCCAATTAGGGTATTATATGCATAAAATTGAGTTTAGGTGTTTATATTGAATTTTTTTTCTACCCATGGATATTTATGGGGTTATATTTATTATCAACACTTTTTTATTGGTCTTGGATTTTTCGGAATGAAAGTAATGATGTTTTGAAATATATTTTGTATATAGAGATATTCTAGAATTTATGATGAGATAAGGTTTCAAAAGTCATTCTAGAGTTTCAGAAATAGTTCAATATACTATATTTGAGGAGGCGTTTGTTGGGTATTCATAACATATCTTGGAAGTGTTGGTGTTCCAAAATAGTAGGGAAACAAGAAGTTGTTTTATCTAGTTGAATTCTATAAGATTTATTTTAAATGGAAGTTCAGATGTTAAACTAGTCTTGATATTTGGAAAATTACCTGATAATATTTCAAGAGATACATAATATACTATGGGAGGATATGAAATATATTTTTAAAAGAATAGATAGAAAAGGTACTAAAAGATATTATTGAATAAGGCATGACTCTATCATAAGTAATAGGTTATTATTTGAGTTCACATAAAAATTAACAAAGGGAAGAACCTTTCTCTATATACATAAAACTAATAATTTTTTAGAAGTGTAAAAATAAAAAAATCAATAGAATAGGTGAAAGTAACTTGGAAAAGAAGAGAATATATATGTATTTATCCTTTATCATTTTGAGGTGAATATATTACAATTACAAGGTTTGACATCCATACCTTGAATAAAAAATATAAATGTTTATTAGTTATAAAATATGATTAATAGATTAGAAATAAAAACATGTTAATTTTGAATATGTTTAAATGGAATGATATCTATTTCATTTGGTTTTGTGATCATGGAAGTTACACCATGGTGCACAAGTCAAAGGAGGAACCTGAGGGTTTCACCAATACATGTCTTGTAGGTGTGATTGATGAAAAATAAAAGATACTAATTACACACCATGAAAGAAAATTTAATTCTATAGAGGTATCTGTAGTGGTAAGCTCTCAAGTTCAAGGATTCAAAAGGAGTTAAGAATCAGGTCATGATGATAATACACATATTGTGATGAAAATGTGTTAGTTGATTTATATATTTAAATATCCTATATTTCAATACGGAAATATAAGAATTAAATAGATGATTTTGACTTCTATTTTAATGATATTTATGGAAGTATTTTCCCATAATACTCATTTCTAATTGAATATATTTATTGAGGCTGACAAGGAGAATTTATCCTTGAATGGAGAAAAAGGAAATTCATAGGAACTAGAATTATATATTTATCTAGATAAATAATAGAGTCTATTATTATGAATAAGTACATTTACATTATTATATCCAACCTATAAGAGAGAGATAGTGGGAAAAGAATTCTAAAATAGGGGATGGAAATATAGAGAGGTGAGTGAAAGAAGCATTGTCACTCACTAAATACATTTTTAAGGAAGAATGGTATATTCTATATGAAAACTCATGGAAAGAAGATGGTTCCTTTTAGGATTATGTTCACAATAATCTATGAAGGTGTAGCTTGGAGAATAAGGAGTCCCAACCTACACTCAATGCATTAAAAATGAATTTATTCTATATTGTCTTACATACCAAAGTATTTCTCCTTAATGTTAGTTTTGATAAAGAGATCATAGTTGAAGGATAAACCTATTGAATATGTGTTAATCATCCCTACACCTATCAAGGGAGTGACCCCAAGCTTGGAAGTCACCAAGGCTAAACCCACTAACAAAAAGTGAGCTTAGTGATTATAGTATATCAAAACATTTTTATTGTATACTTCTTCGATCATCCTAGTTTTCATCCTAGTTTGGGTGAAGCATGTAAAAGATGTGTGTATATTGTGTGTTATTTAATTATATTCTAAGAAACATAATTGGTGAGTAAAGGTTAAAAAATCATCAGAAAATATGATTTAGAGTTAAAGATAAGATGGATAATAATAGAATAATCATCTAATGAATAACAAAAGGGTAACCATATTGGAAATGAGGTTAAGATATTCAAGGTAATTAAGAGTTTAAATATTGGTGTCTAATTTGGAATGAGTTTCATTCCCAGATGCACCCCACCCCCAGGGTATCTATCAATAAAAAATATTTTTTGGGTATTATAATTGGTAAATAATCAAAGGTTCCTTTTGTTTAATTTTTTTTTAATTTGAAATGATCTGATGGTTTCTTGGAATATAGTTTTATTCTTCCCTTATATTCTTTGGGTAATATATAAAAGTAATATAATCTGAAGAAAAATCATAACTCCATAGGAATTCCATATAATAGAATATTTTTTGGAAAACTATGATTCAAATTAATGACTTTATAATATTTAAAAATAAATGTATAAATAATTCTGATTATGGATCTATTAATTCCTTAGATGGTACTATAAGATTAGTTGAGGATAATAATATTCTAAGCGATATTGTAACTACTAATGATGATGAGATATCATAAAGTCTAAAGGTGGAAGTTTCCCACTTATCAGAAGAGATATATAAGTGATTGAGAGAATAAAATGTGAATTTTAAAGAGGAGAATTAGTTTCAGTAGATCCATGTTATCACACTAAATATTAAAGTTGAAAATTATAAAATCATGAACAAGATACTAGTTGAAGTGGCTAATGATTTAAGGGAAAATAATGATTTTTAGGCTAAGGAGTTAAAGAAAATGTCTTCAAAATTAGAGAATCTCAAATCTAGTTCCAATGAGAATGTCTTTGTCTCAAAACCAATCCAAAACTTTAATCCCAAAAATTATTAACATGATATAAACCTGGAAGAATTGGTCATTGAGAAACAAAGCTTGTATTAAGAAAAAGTGATCCTTACAAATTCCAATACTTAGATGAATACTGAGATAATATAATATAGTTACATGTTGGATAATATTTTACACATATTAGAAGAATAAATTTCAAAAGGTAATATTCTCAAGGAATACATGAATACTCAACTTGAGTAAATAAGTAAACAAGGTCCATCGACTTAGAGAATAATTCATCTTAGTCAAAAAGAAACTAGAAGAATCAAATGCAAAGGAAAATCATTTTGAAAAATATTCTTTTCATTTTAAACTTTATTATACTTCAAAAAGATATAGTTATATGAAGAGAAAGTATTTTATATCATAACATAATCATTAAAGATTTTTTTATGATATAAAGGTCGCATTCCATGGAAAGATTTGGCCATGTCCATTATATGACACCTTATAAGTAAGAGAAGAATAAAAATGCGAGTATTCTTAAGAAAATGGAAAATATTATAATTACTAGAAGCACACTCAAGTAGGTCTTTACAAATAGTTAGGAAAAATAGATAAGTTCTAATGGAAGGTATGGAGACATATTCCTTTACTGTAGAATTCATGGACATATTTTTAACTATTTAACGGTGGTTTTTTAAATTTTTTTACTTTTATTTTTAAAAAAAATTATTTTTTTATTTTTTTTATTTTTTTATTTTTTTTATTTTTTTTATTTTTTTTATTTTTTTTATTTTGTATTTATTTGCTATTTATTTTATTTATTTTATTTATTTTATTTATTTTATTTATTTTATTTATTTTATTTATTTCATATTTATTTTATTTATTTTATTTATTTATTTTATTTTATTTATTTTATTTATTTTATTTATTTTATTTATTTTATTTATTTTATTTATTTCGTATCTATTTTATTTATTTTATTTATTTTATTTATTTCGTACTTATTTATTTATTTCCTATTACTTTATTTACTTTATTTATCTGTGCATGCACATCCCATGCACATGCCCATGCAATATAAAGAAATACTTCGTTTGGTGAGATTTGAACCCCTAACCTCTTGCATATTTTTCAAAGACTTTACCACTCTAACAAGCTCGTTATGTGGTTAGTAAACAGAATTTAATATACTTATATATATTAATTGAAAAAACAAATAATACATAAATAATAGATATAAACTCAATAATAATAAATAATAAATAATAAATAATAAATAATAAATAATAAATAATAAATAATAAATAATAAATAATAAATAATAAATAAATATAAATTGTAAATTGTAAATTATAAATTATAAATTATAAATAATAAATAAATATAAATAAAAAATAATAAATAAAAATAAAAAATCAATAATTAATAAATATAATTAATAAATAATAAATAATAAATAATAAATAATAAATAAATAATAAATAATAAATAATAAATAATAAATAATAAATAATAAATAAATATAAATAATTAATAATAAATAATAAATAATAAATAATAGATATAAATAATAAATAATAAATAATAAATAATAAATAATAAATAAATATAAATAATAAATAATAAATAAATATAAATAATAAATAATAAATAAATATAAATATAAATATTAAATATTAAATATTAAATAATAAATAATAAATAATAAATAATAAATAAATATAAATAATAAATAATAAATAATACATAAATAATAAATAATAAATAATAAATAATAAATAATAAATAAATATAAATAATAAAATAATAAATAAATATAAATAATAAATAATAAATAAGTATAAATAATAAATGATAAATAATAAATACATATAAATAATAAATAATAAATAAGAAGTAAATATAAATAATAAATAATAAATAAATATAAATAATAAATAAATATAAATAGTAAATAGTAAATAATAAATAATAAATAATAAATAATAAATAATAAATAATAAATAAATATAAATAATAAATAAATATAAATAATAAATATAATAATTAATATAAATAATAAATAATGAATAATGAATAATAAATAATAAATATCCAGTAACAAATATTATTAATAATAATAATATTTTATTATTAGTAATAATAAATAATTACTAATAAATAATAAATAAATAATAATAATAAATATAAATAATAATTAAATATAAATAATAAATAATAAATAAATATAAATAATAAATAATAAATAATAAATAACCAGTTACAAATAATAGATAATAAAGAAATTAAATTATATTATAAATAATAAATAATAAATAATAAAGGAAACGCATGAAAAAGTATGAAAAGATGTGATAAGCGATGAAAAATCATGAAAACGCATGAAAACGGATGGAGAAGCATATGAGGAATTAGGCATTAGAAAGAATGAGAACACATGAAAACACATCACAACTCTTGAAAACCCCTTAATAATTCAACATATTTATCATAATAACCCACAAAAAACCATTGATAAAGATAATAAGTCATGGAAACCCAAATAAACAGTAATAATTAGAGCAACCGTTAAAACCCATCAAAACGGTCATAAAGAGACAAAAACATTGGACTCACATTAACGGAGATAACTTATGATCTGAGAGTCTGTTTTAGATCTATGACCTGTCAAATCAAAGATCCTAAAACGATCTTCGACCTGGTAGGTGAAAGAGTTCGAATGGACCGACGGATCGGAAGTTACGTCCATTTAAAAAAAACTGACAGGGAATGGGTGCTAGAAACAGGGCATTGAAAAACATAACACACCTGATACCCACTAAAAGGCCATAACATACGATCCAAGAGTGCATGTGGGCATCGTGACCAGTCAAATTGAAGCTCATGGAATGAGCTATGATATGGCAGGTGGAGGAGTCCAAACTGACACGCGGGTCGAAAGTTAGGTACGTTTGAAGACAAGTTCAACGGGACACCGGTGACAGAAACGGGGTTTTGGAGGCCTTAGG
This sequence comes from Viscum album, assembly GCA_963277665.1. Taxonomy (NCBI): domain Eukaryota; kingdom Viridiplantae; phylum Streptophyta; class Magnoliopsida; order Santalales; family Viscaceae; genus Viscum; species Viscum album. The sequence goes on from OY728140.1 coordinate 1,013,214,262, forward strand.
AGGGGTTTTGGGGTCAAAAAACATGACAAAAGCTTTCTTGTGTTGAATTAGTATGTATCTCTCTTCGCTGGATTCAATTTGATATGTGATAGAGCCCAAACGGACACCCGGAGCAAAAGTTATGGTCATTTGAAGTTGGAGAACTTTTTTGAACTTTCTTATAACTCTAATATCTTCCGCACCTTAGACTTTCTCACGGTTTTGATTATATGTGCCTCAAGATCTCTTCATGAGATTCGATTTGACTGGTCGAGGCTCTCCAATGGACGCCGGGATCAAAAGTTATGGTCATTTTAGTGATTTCAGGGTTTCTCGTGTTTTTTTATTTTTTCCTTTCATTTCATGGTGGTTTTACCGAAACCGCCACTATTTCGCGGTGGTTTTTTAAAAAACTGCCCCTAATCCTCAAAAAAAATAAAAAAAATAAAAAATAAATAAAAAATTTATGGCATTTCACGGCGGTTTTTGCGCGGCGGTTTAAAAACCGCCGCGAAATGGCGGCCCGAAACACATTTAGCGGCGGTTTTTAAAACCATCGCGAAAAAACTGCCGATAAATATCAGTTTTCTTGTAGTGTTATTAGATTAATCTATTATTTATTACATTGATTTCTAACTTAGTAAGAATATAGATATTTTTTATGACTCATTTTTAAGTGGGAATATAACTCACTAAAAGTGTTTGAGGAGACAACCATAGTTAAAATAGTTTCTTACACTTGAAAGTCAAATCATAATTTATGGTCAAAAAATGGTTAAAAATACAGATTGAGCTATAAATTACAAGATTCTTGAATTTTATTATAATAGGGGGAGCCTAGTCTCTCTAATTTGATATAATAACCATATTGAAAATGGGTGAGAATATTTTTTGATATCCCCATGTTGTTCATATACAAAGTATAATACTTCCATGAAAATAGTGGTATTAAATTTGTAATGTTGTTTTAAATGTAACAAGTGCTTTTTGTAAACAACTTAACCAACGGTATCAACTATTTTCTCCAAAAACCTTAAAAAAGTTTCAAAATTGGATCTTTTGTTATTTGAAATCCGTAATATAGGAGGAGTATTATAATATATCTGAATATTTTCTCTTATCTCTCAAGGTGATGGTTTTTCAATGATTCTACATTTATATATTATGGAGGATATTTTAATTTATATTTTATTCCAGTGTGGTACAATAAAGAATGATGAATCCTATAAGTTGTTAAATAAGAAAGAAATATGAATTTTAAGATAAGGAATAAAGTTATAGTGTATCTTATAAGGTATATATCATGATGTTTTGTTGGTGTCAGATTCATGATAGAGATGCTAACAAAAACAAAGAGAGATATTGTTAGTATTTAATTAAGTATTCGTGTTTCTATTTAAATTTTTTTCAAATAATGGTTATTTGTTTATTGGATTTATTATCAAAACTTGTTGGTGTTGGAGCTAGAGTTATTATCACCAAATTAAAGAAGGTTAGGATGTTGTTTCACAAGTAGAGGTGTTGTTGAAGTTATGAATATATGAAATTAATAATTTATTCTAGAAGAAAAGATGAATTTATAAAAATTATCTTATATAGGTATTAATTGGATATACAAAATTTATTTAGGAAGTGTTGGTATTCTGGAAGATTATACGTCAAAAAAGTTGTTCTAACAAGTGGAAGTCTAGAGGTTATATTTTAAAATGAATTATGAAAGTTGAATTACACTTGATTTTTCATAATGTGTTGGATAATATTTCAAGTGATATATAATATCCTATGGGAGGATATGTGATATTTTTTTTGAAGGATTACTAGATAATTTTTTGAAAGTTATTCGGGAAGAAACCATGATGTGATAATAAGTAACATGTTGTGATTAGAGTTCACAAAGAAACTGTAAAGGGGAAGAATAATTCCGTATATACATAAAAGTAATAATTTCTATGATGTAACAGAATTAGGGAAAGATATAGAATGCATGAACATAACTGAGATAACAAGTTAATACATAAAAATTTATATTTTATTGTTTTGAGTAGAATAGTCACCCCAGCCATGGATTTACAACCACTCCATTAAGAATAAATATAAAGGTTCATCAATCATAAAATATGATTGATAGTTCATCTAGAAAAATAATAAAATCATGGAGATATTAAAACCATATTAAATTCATTTCACTAGGTGTTGTGGTAAAGGATATTTCACTATGGTGGTCCATGTAATGACTTGAAATTTTATAAATGAAATTCCCTTTTGAATAAATAAATTTTTTATTTTGTAATGCCGTTATATAAAACACATGCACTGCATTGGTTATTCTATACCATTATAAAATATAGTCTATCATACTTAAAAGGATTTTAAGCATCATATCAATTTATAATATATTCATTGTATAGTTACTATTAAGATTAGTATATATTAAGCTTTAAAATAATATCTAACAGACATATAAAGAAGAAGTGATAGCATTGAATAGTTGGATTGTACCCTATAAATCCCATTTATCAAATCATTAAAGGGAGCTGGAATCACTAGGTGTTTCTATTGACCAATCTCTATCCAAAATTATAGCAACGTAAGATTGACATACAAAGACATTACATCACTTTGTGGAATACTAAATACATTACACAAACACATTTCCAAAGACCGTATTATTTTAGTGCCTTGGAATACTTGGAAACATAAACAATTTCTTCATAAGAAATCTACTTCTTCGCCCGCCTATATCATTATAACTAGACCCCTTTTTGAAATATCAGACTTATTAACTTACTTTGTATCCCGGGTAAAACAAACATAAGATAGGTTGAGACCAGATGTTCAGTAAGGGTAAATATGGAATATATGTAAGCATAATAATAAATAAGTGTTTGATAACATGATAATAACATTTCAAGATCATACCCTGCATATTATAATATCATACACATTATTCATATCATAAATATTGGTAGTTCATAAGGTTTGAGTCACAAGTAAATAAAGAACACAATCCATGAAATCATAGCATTAACATAATAATTAAATTGTAGAATACACATAAACTTGTAACTTTGTGAATATGTATAAATAATATCAGGTTCACCCATTAAATAAAGGACATGAAATAATGACCCTAAATAAACATATGGATATTAAAAAGAAGCCCATGTATAAAATTATGGATAAGAAAACTAGGTCCATGCATATAATTGTGAACATGAAATCAGGATACCTCATGAGTTATCCACAATTACCCAATGCATTGGAGGGAAATGTAGTTCCCACTAATCACATAATAAAAACCATACATATGTGTTCCACAAGAACATAAATCATTCACCATATCATAACCCATGGAATGAAACGGATTTCATAAACATCATTCAATCATAGTATAACCCATGAAAAGAAATATGTTTCATAAATATCATTCCATCATAAACATAAAAAATTCATAGAAATAATAAGAATTGAAACATTGAATCACATCCCTAGTAAAACATGTGTAACATCAAACAATGTTATGTTAGATGGAAAATATTTTTGAGATATCTCTTGAAAACAATTCTTGAGGAAAATATACTTTCTACATTGAAAACATTTTCTTTACTTGAAATACCACACAATTTTAAAATAAAACATTTTCATTGAAAATAAACTTTTATGATAAAAATGGAAGCTTCAAGGTAATAAATCATTATGAAATAATTAAAATTGGTTTATGTCATATAAGTTAAAAAACATTCTTCTCATACTTTTGCTGGAAAAGTCAAAAATTACCTCATTTGAAAAATGTCAAAAAGATTCATTGCAAACCATATCATAAAAATTATAACATGGGTAAAGAGTCCATAAAATGTTTTATGAATATAATAAAAATATTTTGTAAATCATTTTTTAAGAAGCATGAAAATAAATATAAATATTCTCCAATAGATAATTACAAATAAACAATCTCTAATAATTATGAGATTTTGAAATAGCCCTTAAAATTTTATAATTAGTAGAATAGTATACCCCGTTAAAGAAAAAAAACAAAAATACCATAATTTTATGGTTAAAAATCATAAAATACATTCATGGAGTGTATATACACTATGTAGAAGAAACAATTAGTGTATGTGGCATGTGTCTCACAGAAGTAAATGTGAGACAAAAATATCTTACCTTAGGTAAAATTCCCTATATAAGTGTCCTAAACTCATTTATAGTGGTTTTAAACGTATTTTTATCTTATAAAAGAATCATAATAATATATATTACATCATATATGATTCATTTATGACATTATGTTACCTTTTTATTTACAAATCCAAGTTAAAGCGGCGTTTCAGGTAATAACTGCTTTGTTTATCGTACATATTTGGACTTGATATTCTTCATCCAATTATTGAGATCATGATTTAGATAATTACTGAATGTGAAACATGATTTATATATAATATACATTTATTATATATATATATATATGAAATGGACTACACAATTCATGGAGATAGTAAGTTGTACATACGCATGAACGTTGTTTCCATTTTCTTATCATACTGAATGGAAGAAGGTAAATGGAATATGTATATATATATATATTATTCAATTTGAATTATTATTATTTATTTTTCATCATATAAATTTTTATAATCATTCTTGAAACAGTTAACATAGAAGATGAATCTCATCGCATCTTGGAGACGGTAGGTCGTACGTATGCACGAATGATGATATCATTATCTTAATGGTAAAAAAGTGGATTATTAGATGGTATATTAATTATAAATAATCAATATCATGAAATATTTATTATTTATATCCATTATATCCATCATTTTATCCATTAAAATTAAATATTGATGAAAAACATATTACACCACTGTGTGGAGACGGTGATTCGTACGTAAGCACGTGTGGTACTTTCATTTTTCGTAAGTTGAATAAAAGATAGAATATGTTTGTTAAATAATAATTATAGAATTTAAGTATATATTTGATACTTTATTTCTTACTTTATAATACAATCAATACATGAAGAGGAAGAATAAGAAGAAACAATTTTTAAAGAGTCAGTAAGGAGATAACCTCTAATTCGATGATCTCCCTCAATATCTCTTATTAGGGACACTAGAGTTAGTATTTTGAGAAGAAATTAATCTCTATAATGTTAAAAGAAACGTTTATAAGTGAAATTGGTAGGTTTTGGTTGATAAATACAGCTCAATATTGTGTGAGGAAGTGAGGGAAGAGGTTTCCTTTTATAATTGAGGTGAGGGGCACTTTACAAAACTTCTAAAAATATTAAATTAATATAGATTTATTTTCAATTTAAAATAGATCTAATGTGATTTATTTATAATATAAGATTAGGATGGGTCGAAATACACTCAATAAATTATTTTTATACATTTTTAAATCACAATATTAACCTTATCTTTTGGATTTAACCCTTAGTTAAACCCTTTAACTTTTACCATAACACATCAGATTTTTAATCGTTAGGGTTAATATAGTTATTATAAAATTCCAAACGAACACCAAATGGATCATTGATGTTATTTTTAATCATATTCTAGTTATTTTTCAGAATTGTATATTTTTATGAATTTTATATCATTTAATAAAATATTATTTATTTTAATGTACCCATTATGACAATTTTGATACTATTAATTATTTTCCATTTTTAAAATATCATATTAACATAGTAATGTCAAAAAAACACTTAAAATGTCTAAATAATATGTCATATTTATCAATAAAATTCTTTTATTACATAAATTATGTTAAATTATATTTATTTGAATTTTTTAAATATCCTTTTTTTTATATTTCCATTGATTAAATAATTATTGTATCATCGTTATGAAAGACATTAATTAAATTATATATTCAATAAAAATTAAAAAATAAATTTTAATGATGAAGATAAATTTATTAGCTTTTAAATTACTATTTATATTTCAATTTATCTTCTTTATGACATTATATTAAAAATTATTTACTTATTAAAATTATGAGTATGAAAATTTTAACATATTTTAAATAAAATATAATAATTGTCAAATTTTTATAAAAGTGTCTTAAAAAGGTTATAATTTCTGGATATGGTAGTTTTTGGTTGAAAACATATCATTAAATTAAATTAGGATAAGTGTTAGGGTAATTTTATGTAATTAAAATATTATTTTTACCGTTAATTGCATGATTTACCCTTTACCCTGGTAAATAAAAATACTAAAGTTATTATTCCTAAAATATTAATTTGATCCTATTAGAATAAAAATTTCATACTGATTACAATCATGTATTTAAATTATTTCAAATTCAATTCATAAAAGTGGATAAATTAATATTAACAATAATCCTGCAGATATGGTGAAAATGAGGGTAAAAGTGATGTTCAAAAGTTCAATAAATTTTTATATACAATTTTAATATAAAAAAGATTCCAACAACCTAAACTGTATTCATATACGTATAATTTATCTATTTTTACTTTAATATCATTATAAAATATAAAAATTATTTTGTTGAAAAATGAAATTTTTACCCACAATGTATTACTTTTATTATTCATCAAAAAATAAAACTTCTCAAAAAAATACTAAAAATTAACCCTAAGTTAAGTTTGATATTAATTTTTTTTAAAAATGATGTTTATATGATCAAATTAAATTTCTAAGATTTTCTAAAATTAATTTTATTATTTCTCATAGAATGACATAAAGTTATTTATTTTAAGAAAATAATATCTCTAAACATATAATGACTTTATCAAAAATTATTATGTTTCTCATTATCAATATGATTTATTTATATAAAAACATTATAAATAGTATTTGAGAAATAGTTATTACTATTCATATTACTAATTTTAATGGATAGTCTATAACTAACTTGTTTATATAATTATGATAACAAAATATTATTTCACAAAGACTTTGTGTTGAGTATAGGGAAATCACAGTCGGTGTTTCATGTAGTGCAAGCTTAACATTGTTTTTCATATACCATAATATAAATTTAGTGCTCTTATGTAATAATAAAAATCCATATTCAGTGTTACTTGATGTTAAAAATATCAAAAAATAATAATTAATTTGAAAAAAAATCACAAAATCTCGGGAAGTTATATTATACCCCCCGTAAAAAAAATTCATCCTTGAAATTCATCTGGGTTATCAAAGGTTTAAAAATTGAAAGTTTCTTTCATAAAAACCCACATCGTAAAAATTAATTCTAAAACATTATTTTAAAAAGTGAAATTTGTAAAATTATAGTTACCCAAAGTAAATCATAACAATGTCTCTATGTTTGATAACATAGGTGAAGATTTGAGTATAGAAACAAATCGTTAATAATAATAGTGATTGAGAAAGATCACTGATCACAATAAATTTAGTGATTTGGATAAATTTAATAATCACAAAACCATAAACTAAATAATAATGAAAGTGGTTATTGATATCATAAAAAATGATGATAATACGACACCCTTTTACATCATTATCCCTTTTACTAAAGTTGAATATATTTCATGATGAGATATACTTACTTGATTTTAGTACAATCTCTCCCTTTTGTTGTGGCTTGATGAATTTTCACTATATCTCATATTCATATAAATGAAGTTGAATTTATTATTCTTGATGAATTAGTAGATCTTGATATTCATAAATATAATGATAGGTCATTCCATATGTCTTAATCACAACAAAAATGTTAGCATAAGGTGTCTAATATGCATAATTCCACCTATAGTGAGATGATACTTTAATCTAACAAACTTCATTTGAAGTTTTAATTAAACTTCTCATTAATGGATGACCTTATATTCCTTCAAAAATCTGAAAATCAAAAACATTATAAATAGGTTCTCTAAATCATCTTAACATTTATCTCCCATATATCATAAGACAATTCTTGGTTGTCACATTCCAAACATGTGAATACCTTAATCATGTATTCTCTTGAAACATGATGATAACCTGAATTTCCATACATCATTATTGAAACATTTGTGTTTCATTATTATAAATATTATATTATATATTCCTTCAGTACCAAAAAGATACAAACTTCCTCCATGATAGCATAACCGACTTTTCAACAAATCCTTAATCAGTCCCACGGAAATCTATACTGTTCAATTTACTTTTTCATATCCAATATATATTTATCCAATCATAATTATCTAAAAAAAGGAAAATATTAAGGGTTTGTTTCCCATAGTCAAAATATCACCTTTCCATTAAACCATTTTTCTAGTCTATCAGAAACATTTAACAAAAACCTATAAATCATGAGCGAATACCATAAACTAAACAATTGTTTTTATATTTAACCATTCATATAAAATAATTCTTGACTCTAAATATATAAAAACTTTGATTATTCCACTTCATCCTTAAACCATAAGAAGGCTACCACATCTTGTTACATAATACCTCTTTCGTTTCACATTTCATCTCTAGTCTCATCATCAACAGCAATATTACCATTACTTGTACCACCTTTCTAATTGTGTTTTAGGGATTTACACTTAAAACATTGATTTTCATAATGACCATTAATTACACACTTAAATCATTTAACCATTGATAATTTTTCAGGTAGGCCAATATTCCCATCAATTTCGTCAATTGAATACTTAATTTTTTCTTTGTAGTTACTTTCTTTGTGTACTTTTCCATAGTCAAAGATTCCTTTTGTTCCTTAAAGATAATCACTTAGGTGATTCTTTCCGCATTCTTGACATAAAGGAAACTGAATATTCTTTCTTCTATGATCCCAATTACCAGAACACTCAACGATCTCTTTTCTTCTATTCATTGGTGAGTTTGATAGTTGGTTAAGATATATGTTGTTAATCAGGTTCTGTGAAAACTAACTAGGCATGATCATAACATACTTTACTCCAGTGACTATCCAATATTACTACTCATCATAAAAGTGTCTATAATAATTGATATCAGGCCAATTTATTCTAATTACCACCATTGATTAAAACTAAAATGCATATATTAAGAAATAATTATCTTAGTGGGGAACCACATAATAATGAAAACCCACTTATAGGATGTATAAATCTTGACACATACTTCTTTAATATATGTAAACAAAGTTTTAACCTCGTTCAACCATATCAAACTTCTATTTAAATCCTTCATAATCGTTTGTGAAGATTTTTTGAATTTCCAAATCATATCCCCTGTGAGTGTCAAATCAGGTGTGCAGTAAGGCACGTTGTCGTGTACCAGGTTATGATCGAGTTAGGCCCAATGCACCTTATCAGAGTTGTTACCCCCTAGGTATATCTATTCTAGATCCACATCCACTTGTAGTATTGAGACAGTGATGTATTTCTAGGAAACCACTCGCTTTATCCATTACCAAAATTCTAGGGCATTTTCCTATACTTTTCTTTATCCTTATATATCCCCTTAGGGTTATCACTATGGTTTTCTCATCCTATTTTCCAAAGGTTAACTAAACCTTTTATATGATACTAACTATAGTGAACCAAGCATGAAGTAAATAGGCATTTAATCACTTTTTCATAATACTAAATTCATTACATAAACACACACCCAAATAATGTATTAGTTTTGTGAAATTGATAAATTGGAAACATAAAAAACTGGTTCATAACACATCTACTTATTCTCCTTCTATTTTCTTCATAACTGGACCCCTTTTTGACATTTCAAACATATTAACTTTCTTCATATCTTGGGGAAAAGAAACCTAATAAGGGGTGATCTTAGATGCTCATTAAGGGTAAACATGTAAGATATTTAAGAATAAAAATAACATGAGGGTATGAACACATGAGCATAATATTTGAAGATCATGCCCTATATATTAGAAGATCATATCCATTAGTCATGGAATAAATATTGGTAGTTCATAAGACATTATTCATAAGGAAATAAATAACATGATCCATGAAATCATAGCATTAACATAAGAATTAAATTTTGGAATAAACATATACATGTAACATTGTAAACATGTATAAATAGTTTCAAGTTAACTCATTAAATTAATTACATGAAATCAGGACCTTTCATAAACAAACTAATATGAAAAAACAAGTCCATGTATAAAATTATGAACATGAAAACCAGTTCCACACATAGAATTGTGAATGTGAAATCAGGTTCGTGTATAAAAAATATACCACATGAGTTATTTGTCATTACTCAATGCATTGGTGGGAGATATCGGTTCCACTCCTCACATTATAAAAACCATACATATGTGTGCCACAAAAACATAAATCATTCATCATATCAGAACCCATTTAATGAAATTGATTTCATAAAAATCATTCAATCATAGTATAACCCATGAAAAGAAAAGTGTTTTATAAGTATCATTCCATCATAAACATAAAAAATTAATAGAAAGAATAATAATTGAAATATTAAATCATATCCCTAGTAAAACATATGTATTATCCAACAATGTTATATCATATAGAAAATATTTTTTTAAATATCTCTTGAAAACAATTCTTGTGTAAAATATCCTTTCTACTTCGAAAACATTTTATTTACATGAAATTCCATTCAATTTTAAAATAAAAAATTTCATTGAAAATAACCTTTAAAGATTATAAGGTAATCTTCAAGTCAATAAATCATTATGAAATCATTAAAGTTATTTCATTCCATGTAAGTTAAAAAAACTTTCTTCTCATACTTTTGCTGAAAAAGTTAAAAAGTACCTTGTTTGAAAAATATAAAAAAATATTCCTTTCAAACAATTTAATAAAAAATCAACATGGGTAAAAAGACCTTAAACATTTTTATCAATATATTAAAAATATTTTGGAAATAATTTCTATGAAACATGGAGATAGATGATAAATATTCTCCAGTATAAACGTACATGTAAACAATCTTAAATAATACTAAGATTGTGAAATAACCCTTAAAACATTATAATTAGTAGAATTTTATACCAAATTAAAGATTTTTTTTAAAAAATAACATAATCTTATGGTTAAGACACATAAAATACATTAATAGAAAGTATATACACCATGTATAAGAAACAATTATTGTATGTGGCATGTGTCTCACAGAAGTAAAGTCGAGACAAAAAATACCTCACCTTAGGTCTGATTCCATTCATACATGTCCTAAACTCTTTTATAGTGGTTTTAAACATATTATTAGATATATAATAATCATAATAATATTTATGATATCATTTATAATTCATTTATGACTTTATATTACCTATTTATTAACAATTCCATGTTAAAGCAACGTTTCGAGTAATAATCGCTTGGTTTATCGTACGTGTTTTGACTTGTTATTCCTGATCCAATTTTTGAGATCACGATTTAATTACTTACTAAATGTAAAAAATTATTTATATATCACATATATATATATTGTATATATATATTTATATTGTATATATATATATATATTGTATATATATGTGAAATGGAATACACGGTTCATATAGCTGGTAAGTTGTACGTACGCATGAACGTTGTTTCCATTTTCATATCATACTGAATGTAAGAATGTAAATAAAAAAATATATATATATTATTAAATTTAAATTAAATTTTTTTATATTTCATCATATATATTTTTATAATCATTTTTGAAATGGTTAACAATGAAGATGAATCTCATCACGTCTTGGAGACGGTGGGTCGTACGTACGCACAAGTGGCGATATCATTGTCTTAATGGTAAAAAAGTGAGTAATTAGATGGTATATTTATTATAAATAATCAATATCATGAAATAGTTTTTATTTATATTCATTATATCCATCATTTTAACCATTAAAATTAAGTAGTGGTGAAAAATATATTACAACATGTTGTAGAGACGGTAAGTCGTACGTATGCACGTGTGGTACTTTCATTTGTTATAGGATTAATAAAAGCTGGAATATAGTTGTTACATGATCATAATAACATTTAATTACATATTTGATACTTTATTTCAAACTTTATAATAGAATCAATACATTAAGAGGAAGTATATGAAGAAACAATTTTGAAACAGTCGGTAAGGAGATTACCTCTTCTTCGATGATCTCCCTCTAAATCTCTTCTTAGGGACACTAGAGTTGGTCTTTTGAGAAGAAAAGAATATATATAATGATATTGTGAAAGTTTATAAGTGAATTTTTAGGTTTTTGTTGAGAAATATGGCTCAATGTTGAGTGAGTAAGTGAGGGAGGATGTTCCCCTTTATAATTGAGGGGAGGGGCACTTTACAAAACTTCTTAAAATATTAAATTAATATTGATTTATTTTCAATTTAAAGTAGCTCTAAAGTGATTTATTTCTAATATAAGATGATTATGGGTCTAAATACTCCCAAAAAATTATTTTAGGACATGTTCACATCACAATATTAACCTTATCATTTGGATCTAACCCTTAGTTAAACCCTTTAAATTTTACCATGATACATTGAATTTTTAATCTCTAGGGTTAATATAGTTACTATAAAATTTCAAACAAACCCCAAATGGATCATTAATGATATTTATAAACTTATTATAGTGATTTGGTATAATTTTATATTTTTATGAATTTTATATAATTTAATAAAATTTTATTTATTTTAAAGTATCCTTTATGACAATTTTGATGTTATTCATTAATTTTTATTTATAAAATATCATATTAACATGATAAATTCAAAAAAACACTTATAATATCTCAATAATATGTCGAATTTATCAATAAAACTCTTTTATTTATTTAATAATGTTAAATTATATTTATTTTAATATTTGAAATATTATTTATTTCATATTTCCGTTGATTAAATAATTATTGTATCATCGCTATGAAAGCCATTAATTAAATTATTTATTCAATAAAAATTAAAAAATAAATTATAATGATGAATATAAATTTGATATCTTTCAAATAACTATTTATATTATAATTTATCTTATGTAAAACATTATATTAAAAAATATCTACTTATTAAAATTATGAGTGTGAAAATATTAATATGTCTTCAAATAAAATATAATAAATGTCATATTCTTATCCTTGTGGATTAAAAAGGTTTTAATTTCATGATAAGTTTGTTTTTGGTTGAAACCCACTCATCTAATTATATTAGGATAAGTTTTGGGGAAATTTTATATTATTATAATATTTTTTTACCTTTAATTACCTGATTTACCCATAACCATGTAAAATAAAAATACTAAAGTTATTATTCAAAAAAACTTAATTTGATACTATTAGAACAAAAATTTCATACTGATTACAACCATTTATGTCCGTTTTTTCATATTCAATTCACAAAAGTGGCTAAATTAAGTTTAACACTAATCCCGCAAATGTGGCGATAAATTGGGAAAAAGAGACGTTCAAAAGTTCAATAAGTTTTTATACCCAATTTTAATATAAAAAATATTCCAATGACATTAATTTTATTAAAATATGTTTAATTGATCTATTTTGACTTTAAAATAAATTTAAAATATAATAATTGTTTAAATGAAAAACACAATTTTTACCTATAATGTAGTATTTTTACTATTCATCAAAAAATGAAACATATTAGAAAAATAATAAAAATTCAGCCTAAGTTAAGTTTGACATTAATAATTTAATAAAATTATTTTTATTTAATAAATTTAATTTATAAGTGTTTCAAAAATTAATTTTATTATTTTTCATAGAATGACATAAAAAGTAGTTCCTTTAAGAAAATAGTATTTCTAAACATATAATGAATTTACCAAAAACAATTTATGTTTCTCATTATCAATATTTTTTATTTATATAAAACCATTATAAATAATATTTGAAGAATAGTTATTACTATTCATATTACTATGTTTAAGGGCTAGGCTATAACTCACTTGTTTAAATAATTATAATCACAAAGTGTTGTTTCACATAGACTCTATAATGTGTATAGTGAAATACAAGTTAGTGTTGCATGTAGTGAAAGCTTAACTTGGTCTTTCATATACCGTAATCCAAATTTAGTTCTCTTATGTAGTAATAAGAATCCATATTCAATGATACTTGAAATGAAAAATATCAAAAAATAATAATTAATTTGAATAAAATCACAAAATCTTAGGGTGTTATATTATACCCACCTTAAATTAAATTTCATACTTGAAATTCATCTATGTTATAAAAGGTTTAATGCTTGGAAGTTTCTTTCCTAAAAATCCACATTGTAAAAATTAATTCTAATAGTTTCTTTTAAAAAGGAAAATTTAGAAAATAATAGTCACCCAAAGTAAATCATAACTATGTATCTACGTATCAGAACATAGGTGAAGCTTTGAGCATAGAGGAAAATCATTAATAATCATAAAGATTGATAAAGATGATAATAAATTTGGTGATTTAGAGAAATTTAATAATCAAAAAACCATAAAATAGAGAATTATGAATGGGGTTATTGATATCATCAAAAAGGATATTAATAGGTCACCCTTTTACATCATTATCCCTTTTAATAATGTTAAATAATTATCATGAGGAGATATGCTTGATTTCAGCACAATCTCACCCTATTTTTGTGCCTTTATTAATTTCCACTTCATCAATTATTCTATTAAATAAATTTGAATTTATTATTCCTGATTCATTAGCAGATCTTGAGATCCCTAAATATAATGATAAGTCATTCCATCTCTCTTGATCACAACGAAATTGTTAGAACAAGTTATCAAATATGCATAATTACACCTATAGTGTGATGATACTTTAATCTAACAAACTTCGTTTGAAGATTAAATAAAACATCCCATTAATGGATAACCTTATAATCCTTTTGAAAGATGAAAATCAAAAACTTTGGAAAGAGGTTTACTAAATAAGCTTAACATTTATCTCACATATATCATAAGACAATTCTCGATTGTCACTTTCCAAACATGTGAATACCTTAATCATTTATTCTCTTGAAGCATGATAATAACCTTAACTACCATACATCATTATTTAGACATGTATGTTTCCTTATTCTAAATTTTATAGGATATATTTATTAAGTCCCAAAAATTTATAAACTTCATCCATGATAGCATAACTGACTTTTTGAAAAATCATTAATTGGTCCTAAGGAAATCAGAACTATTCAATTTACTTATTTATATCCAACATATATTTATCCAAACATAATTATCTTAACATAAGGAACATATTAAGGGTTATCTTCCCCTTATTCAAAATATCACCTTACCATTAAATCATTTTTCTAGTCTATCAAAAACATTTCACATAAACCTATAAATCAAGAGCAAATAACATAAAATGAACAATCCTTTTTATATTTCACCATTAATATAACTTAATTCTTGATTTCAAATATATAAAAACTTCAATTATTCCACTTCATCTTTAAAACATAATAAGGATACCTCGTTTTATTACTTAATACCTCTTTCCTTTCACATTTCATCTATAGTCTCATCATTATCTACAATATTATTATTACTTGTACCACCTTTATAATTATCTGTGAGAGCCTACCACATAGGACATTTATTTTATTAATGACCATTCATTCCATAGTTAAAGAATTTAACCTTTGATGATGCCTCAGGGAGTCTTATATTCACATCCATTTCGTTAACTGAACCCTTCATTTTTTCTTTTGAGTTACTTTCTTTGCATTCTTATTTTCCATAGTCAAAATATCTTTGTGTTCCTTTAAGATAATCACTTAGGTGATTATTTAAACATTCTTGACATGAAGGAAACTGAATATTCTTTCTTCTATGATCTCTATTACCTGAACACTCCGTGAACTCTTTCCTTATATTCATTAGTGAGTTTGATTGTTGGTTAAGGTACATGTTATTAATCATGTTATGTGAAAACTGAAAATGAATGATCATAACATTCTTCACTCAAGTGACCATCCCATTTTACTTCTCATCATAAAAGTGTCTATCGCATTCGATGTCAACCTAATTTCATTGGTTCCCACCATTTATTAGAACCAGAATGAATAGAGTGAGAAACAATTATCATAGTACGAAACCACATAATCATTAAAACCCACTTATAGGATGGATAAATATTGATACATACTTATTTAATCTATGATAAAAAGGTTTATCCTATTTCATAGATTACCAAATTCTATTTAATTCATTTATAATGGTTTGTAAAGAATTTTTTAATTTACAAATCATATCCCCTAAGAGTATCAAAACAAGTGTGCAACAAGTCCCATTGTCATGTACCAGGTTATGATTCAGTTGGGCCTAATGCACCTTGTTAGAGTTTTTACCCCTATGTATATCTATGCCAGAACCACATCCACTTGTAGTATTGAGATAGGGATGTATTTCTAGGAAACCACTCTCTCTATCCTTTACCCAAATTCCAGGACATTTTCCTATACTTTTCCTTATCCTTAAACATTTCCTTAGGGTTATCACTAAGGTTTTATAATCATATTTTCCAAATTTTAACTAAACCTTTACTTCAATACCAACTATATCGACCCAATAATGGCATGCATAGACATTACCTCACTTTTTTAGAATACTAAATACATTACACGAACACCCAACCAAAGAACGTCTTAGTTTATTGCCTTTGAAATTTGTAAACATAAACAACTACTTCATAACGCATCTACTTCTTCTCCCTCTAGTTTCTTTATAACTAGACCCCTTTATGACATATTAGACTTATTACCTTTTTTTATATCTTCGGGAAGATAAACATAAGAAATGGTGAGATCAGATGCCCAGTAAGGGTAAACATGGAAGATATGTAAGAATTACAATAACATAGTGGTATGAAAACATGATCATAACATATGAAGATCATATGGTTTATATCAGAAGATTATATCCATTAGTCATGGAATAAATATTGGATATTCATAAGACACAAGTCATAAGAAAATAAAGAACATAATCCATGAAATCATAGCATTAACATAATAATTGAATTGTAGAATACACATAAACTTGTATCTTTGTGAACATGTATAAATAGTATAAGGTTCACTCATTAAATAAATGACATAAAATCAGGACCTTGCATAAAATATGGATATGAAAATAAAGTCCATGCATAAAATTATGGACATGAAAACCATGTCCATGCATATAATTGGGAAAGTGAAATTAGGTTCATGCATAGCATATATACCTCATGAGTTATCCATCAGTAACCAATTTGTTTTATGAAGATATAAGTCCAACTTTTCACATAATAATAACCATACATATTTGTTCCATAAGAACATAAATCATTCATCATATTAGAACCCATGGAATGAAATTTATTTCATAAATATCAATCAATCATAGTATAACCCATAAAAAGAAAAGGGTTTCATAATTATCATTAAATCATAAACATAAAACATTTATAGAAATAATAATAATTGAAACATTGAATAATATCCCTAGAAAAACATATTTAACATCAAAAAATGTTTTCTTAGATGGAAAATATTTTTTAGATATCTATTAAAAACAATTCTTGAGAAAAATATCATTTATATTTTGAAAAAATTATCTTTACTTGAAATGCAACACATTTTTAAAATAAAACATTTTCTTTGAAAATAATATTTCAAGATTATAAGGGAATATTAAAGGTAATAAATCGTTATGAAATCATTAAAATCGGTTCTTATCGTATAAGTTAAAAAACATTCTTCAAGTAATTTTTCTGGAAAAGTAAAAAATTACCCCATTTGAAAAATGTAAAAAATATTCCTTTCAAAAAAATTTATTAAAAGTAAAAAAACGGGTAAAAAGACCATAAACATTTGTAATAATATAGTAAAAGTATTTTTGAAATCATGTTTTATGAAACATGGACATGGATGATAAATACTCTCCAGTAGATACTTACATACAAACAATCTTGAATAATAATGAGATTGTAAAATAACCCTTACAACATTATAACCTGTAGAATAGTATACCACATTAAAGAAATTTTTTTGAAAATTCTATAATCTTATGGTTAATAATAATAAAATATATTCATGGGAAATATATACAACATATACAATAAATAATAAGTGTGTGTGGCATGTGTCTCACAGAAGTAAAGGTGAGACAAGAATACGATACCTTAGGTCTGATTCCCTCCATACGAGTCCTAAACTATTTATAGTGGTTTTAAACATATTATTAAATTATAAAATAATTTTAATAATATTTATGATATCATATATGATTTATTTACGATATTATATTACCTGTTTAATAACAATTCCATGTTGAAGCAACGTTTCGAGTAATAACTGTTTGTTTATCGTACGTATTTTGACTTGTTATTCTTCATACAATTTTTGAGATAATTATTTATTTAATTACTAAATGTAAAACATGATTTATATATCATATAAATTTAGTATATATATGTGTGTTTGTGTGTGTGTGTGTGAAATGGAATACATGGTTCAAGGAGACTGTAAGTTGTACATACAAATGAACGTTGTTTCCATTTTCTTATTATACTGAATGGAAGAATGTAAATGAAATATATATATATATATATATATATATATATTATTACATTTGAATTATTATTTCTTATATTTCATCATATACATTTTTATAATCATTCTTGAAAAGTTTAACATGGAAGATGACTCTCATCGCATCTTGGAGATGGTAGGTTGTACGTACGCATGAGCGAAAACATCATTATCTTAATGGTAAAAAAGTAAGGAATTAGACGGTATATTAAAAAAACATAATAAATATCTTGAAATATTTATTATTTATATCCATTATATCCATAATTTTTTCCATTATAATTAATTAGTGATGAAAAATATATTACACCATGGTGTGGAGACGGTAAGTCGTACGTACGCATGCATGGTATTTTCACTTTTCATAGTATGAATAAAAAAAGGAATATAATTGTTACATAATCTTAATAAAATTTCAGTATATATATTTGATACTGGATTTATTAATTTATAATATAATCAATACATGAAGTGGAAGTAGATGAAGAAATAACTTTGAAAGAGTTGGTAAGGAGATTACCTCTTCTTCGACGATCTCCCTAAAGTTATCTTATTAGGGACACTAGAGTTGGTCTTTTGAGAAGAAAATAATATCTATAACATTACTATAAAAGTTTATAAGCTAAATTGGTAGGTTTTAGTTGATAAATATGGATTAATGTGGTGTGAAGAAGTGAGGGAGGAGGTTCCCTTTTATAATTGAGGTGAGGGGCACTTTACAAAACATCTCAAAATATTAAATTAATATAGATTTATTTTCAATTTAAAATAGATCCAAAGAGATTTATTTCTAATATAAGATGAATATGTATCTAAATACACTCCACCAATTAGTTTTAGACAAGTTTAAGTCACAATATTAACCTTAACTTTTGGATTTAACCCTTAGTTAAACCCATTAACTTTTACCATGACGCATTGGATTTTTAATCTTTAGGGTTAATATAGTTACTATAAAATTAAAAACGAATCCCAATGGATAATTGATGATATTTATAACCTTATTATAGTTATTTTTTAGAATTTTATATTTTTATTAATTTTATATCATTTAATAAAATATTATTTATTTTAAAGTACCATTTTTGACAATTTTGACACTAATCATTATTTTTCTTTCATAAAATATCATATTAACATGATAACTTAAAAAAAACTTATAATATATAAATAATATGTCAAATTTATTAATAAAATATGCAGATTTAATTAATTATTTTAAATTATATTTATTTTAATGTTTTAAATATCATTTATTTGATATTTCCATTGATTAAATAATTATTGTATCATCGTTATGAAATCCAATAATTAAAGTATTTATTAAATAAATATTAAAAAATAAATTATAATTATGAATATAATTTTTTTAGATTTCAAATTAATATTTATATTCTAATTTATCTTCTGTTTAACATTATATTAAAATTTATTTACTTATTAAAATTATGAGCAGGAAAATTTTAACATATCTTTAAATAAAATATAATAATTTTCATATTCTTATCCAAGTGGAATAAAAAAGTTATAATATCATGATAATGTTGTTTGTATTCTAAACCTTATCATCCAATTAAATTAGGATCAGTGTTTGGGTGATTTTATATTATTATAATATTATTTTTTCCTTTAATTACAAGATTTACCCTTAACCATGGTAAATAAAAATACTAAAGTTATTATTCACAAAAAATTAATTTGATCCTATTAGAAAAAAAATTCATACTTATGACAACCATTTATGTGCATTTTTTCAAATTCAATTCAAAAAAAGTTGACAAATTAAGTTTAACACTAATCTCGTAGATGTGGCGAGAAGTCGGGTAAAAGAGATGTTCCAAAGTTTAATAAGTTTTTATATCCAATTTTAATATAAAGAATATTCCAATGACCTACATTGGATTAATATATATATAATCAATATATTTTTACTTTAAAATTAATTTAAAATATAATAAATATTTAGATGAAAAAAATAATTTTTACTTACAATGTAATATTTTTATTATTCATAAAAAATGAAACTTCTCAAAAAAATACTAAAAACTCACCCTAAGTTAATTTTAAAATTTAAAATTAAAAAAATGATGATTATTTAATAAAATAAAATTTTTAAGAGTTTATAAAATTAAATTTATTAATGCTCATAGAATGACATAAAAGGTAGTTACTTTAGGAAAATAGTATTTCAAAACATAAAATGACTTTACTAAAAAATTAGTATGTCTCTCATTATCAATATATTTTATTTATATAAAACCATTATAAATAAAATTTAAAAAATAGTTATTACTATTCATATTACTAATATTAACGGGTAGGCTATAACTAACTTGTTTAAATAATTATAATAACAAAGTGATGTTTCACAGAGACTTTGTGTTGTGTATAGTGAACGCCAAGTTGGTGTTGCGTATAGCATAATCTAAACTTGGTGTTTCATTTACTATAATCCAAACATAGTGCTCTTTTGTAATAATAAAAGTCCATATTCAGTGTTACTTGATGTGAAAAAATATCAAAATAAAAATTAACTCAAAAACATATCACAAAATATCAGGGTGTTATATTCTACCCCCTTAAATTAAATTTTATCCTCTAAATTCATCTAGGTTATCAAAGGTTTAGTACTTGAAAGTTTCTTCCATAAAAACCCACATCATAAAAATGAATTCTAAAAAATTATTTTAAAAGGGAAAATTTTTAAAATAATAGTTACATAAAGTAAAACATAACAATATCCCTATATATGATAACATAAGTGAATATTTAAGGATAGAGGAAAAACGTTAATAATCATAGATATTGATAAATATCACTAATCATAATAAATTTGGTGATTTAGTTAAAGTTAATAATCACAAAACTGTAAACTAAATAAGTATGAATGGGTTCATTGATATCAGCAAAAATGATGATAATAAGACACCTTTTTATATCATTTTTCCTTTTCCTAATGTTAAAGAATTTTCATGAGGAGATATACTTACTTGATTTCATCACAATCTCACCCTTTTATTATACCATGATTAATTTCCACTTCATCTATTATTATAATAAATGAAGTTGAATTTATTATTCCTGATGCATTAGTATATCTGGAGATCCATAAATAGATTGATAGTTCATTCCATCTCTCTTAATCACAACAAAAATGTTAGCAAAAGTTATTGAATATGCATAATTCTACCTATAGTGAGATGATAATTTTATCTTGAAAACATCATTTGAAGTTCAAATTAAACTTCCCATTAATGAATAACCTTATAATCATTTTGAACACTAAAAATAAAAAACATTAGAAAGATGTGCACTAACTCATCTTAACATTTATCTCCCATATATCATAAGACAGTTGTTGTTTGTCACATTCCAAACATGTGAATACTTTAATCATGTATTCTCTTGAAAAATGATAATAACCTGAATTACCATACGCATTATTGAAACATGTATGTTCCCTTATTCTAAATTTTATAGGATATATTCCTTAAGTCCCAAAAAAGTTACAAACTTCATCCATGATTGCATAACCAACTTTTCAACAAATCCTTAATCAGTCCCAAGGAAATCAGTATTGTTCAATTTACTTATTCATATCCAAAATATCTGTGTCCAAACATCATTATCTTAATATAAGGAAAATATTAAGGGTTATCTTTCACTAAGTCAAAATATCACTTTTCCATTAAATCATTCTTCCTGTCTATCTTAAAATTTTAACATGAACCTATAAATCTTGAGCGAATAATAAAAACTGAACAATCCTTTTTATATTTCACAATTCATATAACATGATTCTTGATTCCAAATATATAAATTTATTGAATATTCTAGTTCATTTTTAAACTATAATAAGGCTACCTCATAATATTACTTAATACCTCTTTCCTTTCACAATTCATTTATAGTCTCATCATCATCAGCAATATTACCATTAGTTGTACCACCTTTCTGATTATCTTTGAGAGCTTTCCACTTAGGAAATTTATTTTCATAATTACCATTCTTTACACACGTAAATAATTTCACCTCTAATGATGTCTCGTGGAGCCCAATATTCTCATCCATTTCGTAAATTGAGCCCTTAATTTTTCTTTGGAGTTACATTCTTTGTGTCCTTTTTTTCCACAGTCAAAACATCTTTTTGTTCCTTTAAGATAGTCACTTAGGTGATTCTTTCCACATTCTTGACATAAAGGAAAAATACTCTTTCTTCCGTGATCTATATTACCTAAACAAAAAATGAACTCTTTCCTTATATTAAATAGTGAGTTTGAGAGTTGGTTAAGGTACATGTTGTTAATCATGTTCTATGAAAACTAACTAGGTATGATCCTGACATCCTTCACTCTAGTAGCCATCCCATTTGACTTGTCATCATAAAAGTGTTTGTCACATTCAATGTCAACCTAATTTCTTCTCATTCCAACCATTGATTAAAACCATAAAGAATAGAGTAAGAAATGATTATCATAGTGTGGAACCACATAATCATGAAAACCCACTTATACGATGTATAAATCATGACACATAATTCTTTAATCCATGAAAATAAAGGATTATAATATTTCTTCCCTATCCAACTTCTATTTAAATCCTTTATAATGGTTTGTGAATATTTTATTAATTTCCAAATCATATCCCCTGGGAATGTCAAACTAGGTGTGCAGTGAGACCCATTTTCATGTACTAAGTTATGATCATGTTAGGCCCAATGAACCATGTCATAGTTGTTACCCCTAGTTAAATCCATGCCAGAGCCATATCTACTTTTAGTATCGAGACAAAGATTTATTTCTAGGAAACTACTCGCTCTATCCTTTACAAAATTCCAGGACATTTTCTTATACTTTTACTTATCCTTACACTTATACTTATACATTTCCTTAAGGTTTATCACTAAGGCTTTCTCATCATATTTTCCAACATTTAACTAAACCTTCACTCTGATACCAACTATAGCGACCCAATCATGGCGTACATAGACATTACATCACTTTTTCATAATACTAAATACATTACACAACACACGCCCAAAGAATGTATTAGTTTAGTGCCTTTGGAAATTTATAAACATAAACAACTGGTTCATAACACATCTACTTATTCTCCCTCTTGTTTCTTCATAACTAGACCCCTTTTGACATATCAGACTCATTACCTTTCTTTATATCTTGGGGAAAAGAAATATAAGAAAGGGTGAGATCAAATTCTTAGTACGGGTAAACATGGAAGATATGTAAGAATAACAAGAACATAAGGGTATGAAAAAATGATCATAACATTTGAAAATCATACCCTGCATATCAGAATATCATATCCATTAGTCATGGCATAAATATTGGTAGTTTATAAGACATGAGTCATAAATAAATAAAGAACACAATGCATGAAATCATAGCATTAACATAAGAATTAGATTTCTAAATACACATAAACATGTAACTTTGTAAACATGTATAAATAGTAGAAGGTTCAGTAAATAAATAAAGGACATAAAATCAGGCCCTTTCATAAACATAAGGATATGAAAAAAAACTCCATTCATAAAATTATGGACATGAAAACTAGGTCCACAGATAGAATTATTAACAAGAAATCATGTTCAAGAATAACATATATACCTCATGAGTTATCCATAATTACCTAATTCATTTTAGGGAGATATACGTCTCACTCATCACATAATAAAAACCATATATATTTGTTCCATAAGAACATAAATCATTCATCATATCAGAACCCATGGAATGAAATTGATTTCATAATCATTATTCAATCATAGTATAACCCACTAAAAGAAAAGGGTTTCATAAATATAATTCCATCATAAACATAAAACATTCATATAAATAATAATAATTGAAACATTGAATCATATCATCAGTAAAACATATGTAACATCAAGCAATGTTCTGTTAGATGGAAAAAAATTTGAGATATCTTTTGAAAACAATTATTGAGGAAAATATCCTTTCTACTTAGAAAACATTTTCTTTACTTTAAATGCCACACAGTTTTAAAATAAAACATTTTCTTTGAAAATAATTTTTCAATATTATAAGGGAATCTTCAAGGTAATAAATAATTATACAATCATTAAAAAAATATCATGTTGTATAAGTTAAAAAACATTCTTCTCATAATTTTTCCAGAAAAGTCAAAAATTACCTTTTTGAAAAATATCAGCAATATTCCTCTCAAACCATTTTATAAAAATTAAAACATGGGTAAAAATACAATAAACATTTGTTGTAATATAGTAAAAATATTTTTTAAATGATTTTTTAATAAACATGGACATGGATGATAAATATTCTCCAGTAGATACTTCCATACAAACAATCTTGTATAACAATGAGATTGTAAAATAACCCTTAAAACTTTATAACTTGTAGAATATTATACCCCATTAAAGATAAAATTTTGAAAATACCATAATCTTATAGTTAATAATCATAAAATACATTCATGGAAAATATATACACCATGTAGAACAAACAAGTTGTGTATGTGGCATGTGTCTCACATAAGTAAAGGTGAGACAAGAATACATTACCTTAGGTCAGATTCCCTTCGTACGTGTACTAAACTCCTTTATAGTGGTTTTGAACATATTATTAACTTATAAAGTAATCATAATAATATTTATGATTTCATATATGATTTATTTAGGACTATATATTACCTGTTTAATAACAATTCCATGTTAAAGCAATGTTTCGAGTAATAACCATTTGTTTATCGTAGGTGTTTTTACATGTCATTCTTGGTAAAATTGTTGAGATCGTTATTTACTTACTTAATTAATGTAAAACATGATTTATATATCATATAAATTTAGTATATATATATATATATCTATGTGTGTGTGTGTGAAATGTAATACACAGTTCAATGAGATGGACAGTAAGGTGTACGTACGCATGAACGTTGCTTCCATTTTCTTATTGTATTGAATAGAAGAATGTAAATGAAATATATGTGTATATATATATATATATATTATTCAATTTTATTATTATTTTTTATATTTCATCATATACATTTTTATAATCATTCTTCAAATGGTTTACATGGAAGATGAGTTTCCTCGCGTCTTGGAGATGGTAGGTCATACGTACGCACGAGCGACGATATAATTATATCAATGGTAAAAAAATGAGAAATTAGAAGGTATATTAATAATAAATAATCAATATATTTAAATATTTATTATTTATATCCATTATATCCATAATGTTTCCTATTAAAATTAAGTAGTGATGAAAAACATATTACACCATGGTGTGGAGATGATAAGTTATACGTACGCACGTGTGGTACTTTCATTTTTCATAGGAGGAATAAAAGATGGAATATGGTTGTTAAATAATCCTAAAAACATTTCATTATATAGTTTATATTGGATTTCTTACTTTATAATATAATGAATATATGAAGAGGAAGTATATGAAGAAACAATTTTGAAAGAGTTGGTAAAAAGATTACCTCTTCTTCGATGATCTCCTTTTATATCTCTTATTAGGGGCACAAGAGTTGGTCTTTTAAGAAGAAAAAAATATCTATAATGTTACTAGGAAATTTTATACGAGAAATTGGTAGGTTTTTGTTGCGAAATATGGCTCAATGTGGTGTTAGGAAGTGAGGGAGGAGGTGACCTTTTATAATTGAGGTGAGGGTCACTTTAAAAAACATCTTAAAATATTAAATTAATATAGATTTAATTTGAATTTAAAATATCTCCAAAGTGATTTATTTATAATATAAGATGATGATGGGTCTAAAAACTCTCAAAAAATTATTTGTAGACATGTTTAGGTTAAAATATTAATCTTATCTTTTGGATTTAACCCTTAGTTAAACCCTTTAACTATTACCATGACATATTCCATTTTTAATCTTTAGGGTTAATATATTTACTATAAAATTACAAAAGAACCCCAAATGGATCACTAATTATATTTATAATCTTATTCTAGTAATTTGGTAGAATTTGATATTTTTATGAATTTTATATCATTTAATAAAATATTATTTATTTTAAAGTATACTTTATGACCATTTTGATACTATTCATTATTTTTCATTTATAAAATATCATATTAAAATGATAACTTTAAAAAAACACTTATAATATCACAATAATATGTCCAATTTATAAATAAAATTATTGGATTTCATTAATTATGTTAAATTATATTTATTTTAATATTTTAAATATAATTTATTTTATATTTCTATTGATTAGATAATTATTGTATCATCGTTATGAAAGCCATTAATTAAATTATTTTTTAAATAAAAACTAAAAAATAAATTATAATGATGAATATAAATTTTTTATCTTTATAATTACTATTTATATTCAAATTTATCTTCTATATAACATTATGTTAAAAATTATTTACTTATTAAAATTATGAGTATGAATATTTTAACAAATCATTAAATAAAATAAAATAAATGTCAAATTCTTATCCAAGTAGCTTAAAATGTTATAATTTCCTCATAAGGTTGGTTTTGGTTGAAAACCACTCCTCCAATTAATTTAGGATAAGTGTTAGGGTAATTTTATATTATTATAATATTATTTTTACCTTTAATTGGCTGATTAACCATTAACCGTGGTAAATAAAAATATTAAAGTTGTTATTTTAGAAAAAAAATTAATTTGATCATATTAGAACAAAAATTTCATACTTATTACAACCATGTATTTCTATTTTTTCAAATTAAATTCATAAAATTGGCTAAATTAAGTTTAACGCTATTCCTACAGATTTGGCGAGAAGGTGGCTAAAAGGGACATTCAAAAGTTCAATAATTTTTAATATCCAATTTTATTATAAAAAATATTCCAATGACGTAAATTGGATTAATATATATATAATTGATTTATTTTGATTTTAAAATCAATTTATAAAATAATAATTATTTATATTAAAAATTAAATTTTTAACTACAATGTAGTATTTTTAATATTCCTCAAAAAATGAAACTTCTTAGAAAAATACTAAAAATTCAACCTAAGTTAAGTTTGACCTTAAAAATTAAAAAAACATGATGTGTATTTAATCAAATTAAATTTATAAGATTTTCTAAAATTGATTTTATTATTTCTCATAGAATGACATAAAAAGTATTTTCTTTAAGAAAATAGTATTTCTAAACGTATAATGACTTTACCAAAAACTATTATGTTTCGCATTATCAATATGTTTTATTTATATATAAAAATTATAAATAATATTTGAAAAATAGTTATTACTATTCATATTATTAAGATTAACGGGTATGATATAACTAACTTGTTCAAATAATTATAATAACAAAGTGTTGTTTCACAGAGACTCTGTGTTGGGTATAGTGAAATATGAGTCGGTGTTGCATGTAATGAAAGAAAAACTTGGTTTTTCATACACAATAATACAAATGTAGTGTGATTTTGTAATAATAAAAATCCATATTCAGTGTTATTTGAAGTGAAAATATCAAAAAAAAATTAATTCAAAAAAATCACAAAATTTCAGGGTTTTATATTCTACCCCCCCCCCCCTTAAATTAAATTTCATCCTCGAAATTCATCTGGGTCATAAAATGTTTAAAACTTGAAAGTTTATTTCATAAAAACCCACATCTTAAAAATAAATTCTAAACATTCTTTTAAAAAGGAAAATTTGGAAAATTATAGTTACCCAAAGTAAATCATAATTATGTCTCTATGTATGAGAACATAGGTGAAGATTTGAGCATATAAGGAAAGTGTTAATAATCATAGAGATTGATAAATATCATTGATCATAAAAAATTTCTTGATTCAGTGAAAGTTAACAATAAAAAACTATAAACTAAAGAAACATGAATATGGTCATTGATATCATCAAAAATGATGATAATATGACACCCTTTTACATCATTATCCCTTTTACTAATTTTGAATAATTTTCATGAGGAGATATACTTACTTCAATTCATCTCAATCTCACTCATTTGTTGTGCCTTGATTAATTTCCACTTCATCTTTTATTCTAATAAATTGAGTTGAATTTATTATTTCTTATTCCTTAGAAGATCTTAATATCCATAAATATAATGATAGGTCATTCCATCTATCTTAATCATAACAAAAATGTTTGCAAAAGTTATCAATTATGCATAATTCCACCTATAGTGAGATGATATGTTTATCAAACAAACTTCATTTGAAGTTAAAATTAAAATTCCCATTAATGTATAACTATATAATCCTTCTGAAATATGATAATCAAAAACTTTATAAATAGGTTCACTAAATCAGCTTAACATTTATCTCCCATATATCATAAGAGAGTTCTTGGTTGTCACATTCCAAACATGTGAATACCTTAATCATGTATTCTCTTGAAACATGATAATAACCTAAATTACCATACATAATTATTGAAACATTTATGTTTCCTTATTATAATTTTTATAGGATATATTCTTTATGTCCCAAAAAGTTACAAACTTTATCCATGATAACATAATTGACTTTTCAAAAAATCTTTAATAAGTCCCAAGGAAATCAATACGGTTCAATTCACTTATTCATATCAAACATATCTTTATCCAAACATCATCATCATAACTTAAGGAACATTTTAATGGTTATATTTACCATAGTTAAAATATCACCTTTCCATTAAATCATTTTTTCCACTCTATCAGAAACTTTCAACATAAACCTATAAATCTTGAGTAAATAACATAAACTGAAGAATCCTTTTTATATTTCACCATTCATATAACATAATCCTTGATTCCAAATATATAAAAACTTTGATTATTCCACTTAATCCTTAAAACATAATAATTATACCTCGTCTTATTACATAATATGTCTTTCCTTTCACATTTCATCTGAAGTCTTTGTAGGTTTCGGGCGCAGCGGAAGCACGTTAGCGGGTGTAACCAACTTTCATTTTTCCATTAACAATGATCAATTTGAGATCCTTCATGATAATAAAATGCCATATCTTCAGAATAAAATGAAGAAATAATGAAATGAAGTGAGTTTCGGAACCATAGAGAGGATCATCATATGTTGGTTATAATTAATTTAATTAAAAGACAAGAATTACCTTGATGGAATTCTCTCTCCGTTGAGGTTTCTGATCATGAAATGATGTGATCCATCATTACTTCATATAATCCAAGTGTATGATTCCTCTTGCAGTGATCCAAACATGCTACACGTATCTCTGGATGTCACAGAAGGGATCATCAGGTTCTATAATAGAATAGTCTTCTCTTGTGATGTCGGCCTTTGATCACCTTGAGAGTCGCTTACAAAGTACTCTCCTTGATCCGGTGGAGGAGGATCTCTCTCGTAGCTTGAGAGCGTTCTTGGAAGAAAATATTTCTCTCTTGGTTTGAGAGAATTTCATTCAATTTTTTTGTACAACCCTTAAAAAATGGTTTGGATAAGGAGAATTATATAATTGGGATTTTAATTACTTAAAATAAAAAAAATGATTTAATTACATGAAATCATTTATTTATTTCATTTAATTCATAGTAATACCCCATGCCTAATAATAATAGTTGACTATTATTATTACTTAACATGCGCCCAGTGAATCACAACTCATATTATTTAATAAAATAAATAATATTATTTCTTACAAATCCCTAGAAAAACTACACAGTGTCTATATTAATATACATGGCGTGTACTTTTGTTTTTTAGTTTTCTTTTACTTTCTCCACCATATTTATTATACCTTGAAAAATGGATATTTATTTCTCAAATAAATATTGCTTCATTACTCGCTAATAAATATATATTATTTCTCCCACAATATATTCTCTAGAATAAATAGTGTCAAAATAAATATGATTAGGCATCCAGGAATAATTGTTAAACCATAATCGAGAATAATATTTATTCAACGTGTTAAATTAATATTTAACTGAGATAATCGGACACACATAGTGTGTGACCCTCTAGGCCTCTTTCTCAGTGGAATTAGGTGGAGCCTGCTTAAAGTCCAAGGTTAGCATCTAGTAACATGTCAAGGCACCCATAGAGAAATAAGTTAATGCCGCAATGACGTTTCACCTCCTACGAATGCTTACCATGTAATGTAATCCTTTTGTCTCGATATATCAAATCATGTGGGTTTCATGCTAGTGTCATCTACCCATGTGATCTATTATTCTTTCTTTGACTTTCTAGAATTGAACTCGCCCATTCCTTACCATAGCTATAGATTTATTTAGGCAATATCAATTCCATAAAAGGGAATGATATATCTACTTCTGTTATGGAACATAAGGGACAAATTCATTTCTCCCATTATCTATTAATGTAGTATTACTCATGACGCACCCAACATATCCTACCTCACTACAAATAGTGTATCATCACATTTTTCGATAATACGTCTAAGTGCACGAGTTGTAATACCCATTAATAATAATCTTAAATTCTAAGGACCAATACACACGTCCATAGATTGAAACATCCAATGACACTATGAAATATGGATTTCCTACTGGAGGGTCTCTTTCTCATAATATCCTCCTAAATGTTACCAAGGGTGCACACCATGAGAAGGTTCCTCGAAGTTTTATAAGTCCTCAAACCTAATGGCCTGTATTATTTGTGTCCCTAAAATAACATCTTCCGGCCATAGAACAGATATTTAACAATAGTTTTATGGTACTTCTAGGTTCTCATTGTAGTAGGGATCTGCTATGACCCTTTAATGCAACAATTATCCTTAGAAAATTATCACATGCAATGTCACATAGAAGAATAATCAAGATTTGATAAAGTATTTATTAATGAATAAAGTAGAAAGTAGTTAGTTCTAGGACACCAACTCCAACAAACTCCCACTTGGACTAGAGTCAACTGCTAACAACCTTTAACCTGCAAGCTCTCACATGATATTCATGCTTCTTCTGAGATAGGCCTTGAGTCATGGGGTCTGCCACATTATCTTCTGTGGACACTAGGTCACTACAACTTCACCCCTTTTATAGAAATCCCTCAAGAGGTGATACTTTTGGAGAATGTGCTTTTTTTGTTGATGTGACCTTGGTTCTTTTACAAGAGCCACTACTATAGTATTATCACAATACAATGTGATAGGATCTTTACTTATAGGAACCACATAAAGATCTTGGAGAAAGTTCTGAATCCATATGGCTTCCTTGGTTGCATCATAAGCCACTATATATTCGGACTCTGCTGTAGAATTGCCGAAAACTAGTTTCTTTGAACTCTTCCAGCAAACAGCTCCTCCATTGAGATAGAAAACATATCCATATTGCGAATTCAGATCATATTGATCTCTCTGAAAACTAGTATCAACATACCATATGATGACAAGCTCCTCATCTCCTCCATACACTAGGAACATATTCTTAGTTCTTCTTAGATACTTAAGGATGGTCTTAATAATAGTCCAATTGTGTTCTCCTAGATCTTATTGATATCTTCCTACCATGCTTAGTGCATAGGTAACATCAAGCCTGATACATAACATGTCATACATGATGGATCCTATAGCCAATGTGTATGGAATCTTACTCATTATATATTTCTCCTATTGTGTTTGAAGACAAATTTTCTTAGAAAGATGTAGGCCATGTTAAAGTGGAACCAATCCCCTCTTAGATCATTCCATACTAAATCTCTTTTGTATCTGGTCAATGTATGTACTCTGACTTAGTCCAAGAAGCCTCTTGGATCTATCACGAATGATCTTGATCCCGAGAATTTAGGATGCCTCACCCAATTCCTTCATGGAGAAACACTTGTTTAACTAATCCATAACTGACTGTAATACTGGTACATCATTTCCAATAAGTAATATGTCTTTAACATATAGTACTAGGATAACGATTGCATACCTATTAAACCACTTATAAACACATGGATCACATTCATTCATAATTAAACCAAATTCTTTTATGGATTCATCAAATAGAATGTTCCATGACCTGGATGCTTTCTTTAATCCATAAATGGATTTCTGCAATTTGAAAACCCATTTGGATTCACGTGGTGTCACAAACCCTTCTGGTTGGATCATATATACATCTTCCTAAAGCTTCCCATTAAGGAATTTAGTTTTGAAATCCATATTACAATCTCATAGTCATGGTAAGATGCTATGGAAAGTATGGCTATTATGGATTTAAACATGGAAACTGGTGAAAGGGTTTCATTATAGTCATTTCCTTGACGTTTTCTAAATCCTTTAGACACTAACCTTACTTTATAGGTGCTAACTTGACTTTTAACATCCATATTTTTCTCAAATACCGATTTGTATCCAATAGGATTTACATCAACTGGCTCATCGACCAGAACCTAGACTTGGTTCTGATACATGAAATCCATCTCAGAATTCATAGATTCTATCCATATTGCATTTTCTGGTCTTTCTATTTCTTCCTTGTAGGAGAGAGGATCATCATTTTCCAAAAATAATGATTCACCATCCTCAGTGACTAGGAAACCAAATCTCTCTGATTATGTTACCTCTCTTGAGCTCCTACACAGTACTTGTGTTTCTAGAACCTCATCCATGGGGACCTATGGAACTTGTTCTTGTACCAAATCCTATGTATCATGAGCATCAACTTCATAGAAGTCAATATTTCTAACACAATACTTTTTGAGGATGTGCTCCCTCTCAAGAAATATGGTTTGTCTCGTGACAGTGACTTTCTTGTTTGATGGGTTATATAGGTAATATCCATTCGTTTCCTTGGAATATCCTATAAAGATACACTTCGTTCCCCTGAGTGCTAGTTTTTTTCCTAATAAGGCCTTAACAAATTCCTCTCATCCCCATACATGTTTTTTTGACAAAATGGGTTTCTTTCCATTCCATGTCTCAGAGGGAATTCCATTTGCCTCCTTATTTGGTACACGGTGTAATGTGTGTGTTGTAGTTTGTATCACATATCCCCAAAAGCATAATGGAAGATCTTCATGAATCATTATCGACCTATCCATGTCCAACAAGGTGTGGTTTCTCCTTTCACTAACACCAATACATTGTGGTGTATAGGGAGGAGTGAGGAGAGATATAATCCCAAACTCCCATAGAAGATCTATGAACTCTTGGTTCATATATTCTCCACCTTGATCCGATTGAAATTTCTTTATCTTCTTACCAAGATGAGTCTCTACTTCATTCTTGAATTCCTTAAATTTCTTGAAGGCTCTTGACTTATACCTCATTAAGTAGATATAGTCATATCTACTCAGATCATCAATAAAATTAATGAAGTAAGAATATCAACCTCTAGCTTCTACTATAAATGGTCTACAGACATCTGTGTGCACCAATCATAGAAGTTTTGTGGCTCTTTCAACATGTCCACCGAAAGGCAGCTTGGTTATTTTACCTTGTAAACAAGAATGACATCTATCAAGTGGTTTTAGCTCAGTACAGTCTAAATAACCATTTTGGTAGATCTTTTTCAAGCGCTTCTTGTTTACATGACTAATACAATGATGCCACAACTGGGTGATGTATGAGTCATGTGAGTTTGTTTCGTTATCGATTTCCAAAAAAAAAATTTCATTATTTAATACATACAAACCATTATTTAAATGTGTCATACCATAATATATGTTTTTCTTATAAAAGAGACAACCCTTATTTCTAAATTTGAAAATAAATCCATCCATATCCAAACAAGATACATAAATTATGTTCTTGGTAACACTAGGAACATAATAATAGTTACATAAAACCAAAATCATTCCAGTTGTCAATGAGAGATGGTAATCACCAATGGCCAATGCAGACAGCCTCGCACCATTGGTAGCTTGAAGATCAACCTCTCCTCTGGAAATATTTCTAAATCTACTTGGTTCTTACATTTGAATATAGATGTAATCCCCACAAGCTTTATTGAATACTCAATGTGTATAAATTGAAAGATTACACTTGATAACAAATGCACCATTAGCATCCTCATGCTTCTGGGTGTAGTTCCTCTTCAAGTGGTCTTGATTACCACATGAAAAACATACCGCCTCATCTTCCTTGCCCTACCTCTGGATCTTCCCCTTCTTGGAGGGATGGGGCTCAAGGGCTTCCAACTATTTATGAATCCTTGGCACCTTTTCCTTGTCCTTCCTTTCTCATTCACTATAAGGACTACAGTTTTGTCTTGAACCATGTCTCTATCTACCTGGAGACTTAAGTTCAGAAGTTCTAATAGACTCTTCTCATTGTTTCTCATGTTGCAGTTGACAATAAAGATAGATAATTTCTTGGGTAGTGATGATAGGATGATATCTGTACACAAATCATCTGGGAACTTAATCTCTAAGATGTCTAGGTGTTAAATATAGCCAATAAGATTGACTATATAAGGCCCATCTAGCATAGAATCTCCAAGCATAGTTGTAAACAAAGTGTTGGATATCTCGTATCTCTCCTATCTTGCCTTATCTTTATAGAGATCCTTAAGGTGAGTCATCATGATATATGCGTCCATGTTTTCATGTTTCTTTAAGAGCTCATTAGACATGGCCGATAGCATTAAACATTAGACATCTGTGGCATCATCCATATGTTTCATATAGATAGATAGTTCCTCTTTATTGGCCTCTTTTCCTGGAATAATTGGAACAAGCTCTTCCAGCACATACAATTTTCTCTCGTGGCGAAGGATGATGCGTAAACGCCTCTGCCATTCCTAGAAATTGGTTCCAATGAGAAGGTTTTCCTTCTTGAGTATGGTTCGAAATGATATGTTTGAAGTCATTTTTCTTTCTGTTTCTAAAAATTAATATTAGAAAAGTTTTAGTACTTTATCATGATAAAATTGACAAAAATAAATAAATTAATACTTATTAGTCTCCCAATATTTTATCTAAATCCAATATCCCCCACCATTGATTTTGGATTTTCTGTTGCCTGAATATTCTAGTGGCAAGGATCCACATTCCCCTTCGCATTACCTCAACTAGGGTTGTTCAAGAAACTTGAAGGGTTTTAGGTAGGCATTCCAAATCCCAACTAAATTAACTTACAGTTCCATCATCCACTGAGTGGTCTCCCCAATCCTGAAATCTTTTTATTTTGGATTTTCTCAACCTTTTCCTCTTGTTCACACCAAGTCCTACTATATCAGTCAACCCTTGATGTTAAACAAGTCAAGTCAACACAAAACCTTGAATTATAATTCCCCAAAAATTAAAATCACCTCAATTAGGTTTGGTCAAGCACTATGAACTATGTTTCGATTCTAACCAAGATTATGGAAGGCTATGCCGACTAAATATTTTCTTTGAGGGATTTTATCCTTATACATAAATTTTCATTTTATTATCTTTGATTACATGATTTTTAATATTAAGTGGGATATACATAAGTGATTAACCATGTCTAAGATAATATTTACGCATAAGTCAGTCTTATTTTAGTTCCATATTGTATTCTTGTTTAATTCATTAATTTGTGTGATCGTGACAACACATCCACAATATATAAACCATGAAACTGATAGAAATAAAATAAATGGTTTGATCATGAGCTTGTTCTATTAGTTATTTTATCTATCAGTTGATAAACTAACCAAAGTCATTAGGGAGAAACACCTTGATCCTTTTGGGTTTGTGTTTTCATCTTTCCACTTGTCCACCTTTGGATCTCCTTGGATTGGTTTCACCTTGGCTTATAACTTGAGTCGTCTCCACTATCTTGGGATCTTCATCCATTACATATGGATTTATCTCACTCTTAGGTGAGGGGTAAAGTGAGTTTTTACATAAAATAAACCTTGGGAGTGCAGGCCGTACATATAAATGAATAGAAGGCTCACGGGCCAACAAATTTAATTTAAATAAATTAATTAAAAGAAACCATTCACATACAAAGTTCTTGGTCTAGCTCATGATCATCCATACATGAAACAATATTTAAACATAAATAAAATGAGAATTCAATTCTTTAATCGTTCTTGTTTAAGATAAATCACACTCGAATCAATTAATTACCTTTAATTAATTAATAATTTTGTCTTAAATCCTTTTTTTGAGTTTCCTTGAGATTCTCATCCATCATAATTTTAAAAAAATAAATTCATTTAAAATTATATTTGTACGTAACTTGTATCTTGGAGGCAACCTGATGAATTCCCATTCATAACTACCCAATGAGTATAAATGAACATTACACAGATGTTAAATTAAAAAAATATATATAACACTTATAACGTGTTGTTCCTTAGCATTAATCCTGAACTATGGTACAAATCACAAGGGTTTGTATAATATAATAATAAAATTTAATAAATATTTGTAATTTAGATGAGTACACAGCATGTAGTTACGACTATATGGCATGTACTTTTGTTCATCGTCCATCCAAAGTACACACCCGGGGACATGGAATGTAGATGTACTTTGGAAATCTTCATACTACATGGCATGTTCAGTGGGAGACATGCCATGTATTATCCTCATTACACAGTTTCCAGTCAGGAAAGTCATGTACGGAGTACACAGTCCTACCCAAACCTAAAGGGACTACACGCCGTGTTCAGTGGGCCATATGGCATGTAATTTGGAAACTGTGTTCCACCTATTCCTATTCAACACATGGAGTCTTAAAGACTCAGATAGAATCCATTGACACGGACTGGTTTGGCAGACCAGTCCGATGCATTGAACTTGGACTACACGACATGTATTTACAAATACATGTCATGTGTTCTAGTTTTGTAAATCTAGGAACATTTGGATCCACTGGATGAGATCCTCTATTTTATTTTAATCAAAATTAAAAGAAAAAATCATTTCTCTATGGTGAATGAAAAACAAGAGAGGAGGAACAGATCTCGAGATTTAGATTTTCAGAATGATTAACTTGAGTTGAAATAACTAAATTATTAAATACGTAAATAATCAATGAAAAATTAAATAATTATAATCAACGATATGACCCCTCTAATGCCACTTTTTGGTTCCAGGCATAGTATAATCACGTTAGCGGGTGTACCCAACATTAATTTTTCTGTTAACAATGATCAATCTATGATCTGTCACGATAATAAAATGTTGGATCTTTGGAATAGAATGAAGAATGAAATAAAGGAAGGGAGTCTTGGGATGATAGAGATGATAATCATATGTTGGTTATAATTAATATAATTAAAACACAATAATTACCTTGATGGAATTATCTCTTCATTGATGTTTCTGGTCACGATCTGATGTGATCTGTCATTTCATCGTAGAATCCAAGTGTAGGATTCCTCTAGTTGTGATCCACACGTTCTCCACGTATCTATAGACATCGCTGAGGAATCTCTAGGTGCTAGTATAGATGATCCTTCATTTTCAATGTCCTCCTTTGATCTCCTTGAGAGCCTCTTGCAAAGCACTCTCCTTGATCCGGTGGAGGAGGATCTCTCTCATAGCATGAGGGCATTCCTATAAGAAAATAATTCTCTCTTGGCTTGACATCTTTTTTTAGATCTGTTATGCATAACCCTTAATAAATGTCTAGGCTAATGAGAATTATATAATAAGGATTTTAATTACTTAGAATAATAAAATGAATTAATTACCCGAAATAATTTATTCATTTTATTTAATTCTTATTAATACCCCATGTATAACAATAACAGTTTACTATTATTATTACTTGACATGTGCCTAGTAAATTACACCTCATATTATTTAATTAAATAAATATTATTATTTCTCACAAATCCCCATAAAAACTAAACAGTGTGTATATTAATATATACAGTGTGTAATTTTTTTTCAATTTTCTTTTATTTCTTCCACTATATTTTTACAGGTTGAATAATGGATATTTATTTCTAAAATAAATATCACCGCATTAATCGCTAATAAATATATATTATTTCACCCATAATATATGCTCTCGAATAACTAGTGTCAAAAGAAATGAGATCAGTCATTCTTGAATAATTATTAAACCACAATTGAGAATAATCTTTATTCAACTTAATAAATTAATATTTAACTAAGATACTTGGACACACATAGTGTGTGACCCTCTAGGCCTCTTTCTTAGTGGAATTAGGTGGAGCCTACCTAAATTCCAATGTTAGAATCTAGAAACACACCAAGGAACCAATAGAGAAATAATATAATGTTGTAATGACACGTCACCTCCTACGAACACTTACCGTGTACTGTAATCACTTTGTCTCGATATCTCGAATCAAGTGGGTTGCATGCTATTGTCATGAACCCATGTTCTTGATTATTCATTATTTGACTTTTCGGAATTGAACTCACCCATTACTTACCATGTCCATGGATTTATTTAGTCTATATCAATTCAATAAAAGGGCCTGAGATATCTACTTTTTTTATAGAACCGAAAGGACAAATCCTTTTCTCACATTATCTATTAATGCAGTATTACTCATGACGCACCCAAAATATCCTACCTCACTACAAATAGTGTGTCATCATAGTTTTTGTCAATACATCTAAGTGTGAAATTTGTAAAACGAATTAATAATAATCTTAATGTTTAAGGACCAATACACACGTCCACAAATAGAAATAACCAATGACACTATGAAATGTGGATTTCCTGCTGGCGGGTATCGTTCTCATTATATCCTGCTAAATATTACCAAGGGAGAACACCAAGAGAAGGTGCCTCATTGTTTTATGAGTCCTCAACCATAATGTCCTATATTATTTGTGTCCCTCAAATAACATTATCTAGACATAAAACATATATTTAAGAATAGTGTTATGGAACTTCTGGGTTCTCATCATAGTAGGGATCTTTTATGACCCTTTAATGTAATAGATATCCTTAGGACATTGTCACATGCAATTTCGCATAGAAGAAAAATCAATATGTGATAAGGTATTTACTAATGAATAATGTACAAAGTTTTTGGTTCTAGGCCACCAACTCCAACAGTCTCATCATCAGCATCAATATTACCATTACTGGTACCACCTTTTTTATTATATTTGAGAGATTTCCACTTGAGAAATTGATTTTCATAATGAAAATTTATTCCACACTTAAATAATTTAACCTTTGATGATTCCATATGGAGGAAATTATTCCCATCCATTTCAATAATCAAACCATTCATTTTCCATCTCCAATTAATTTCTTTGTGTCTTTATTTTCCACAGTCAAACAATCTTTTTGTTCCTTTAAGACAACCACTTAGGTTATTCTTTCCACATTCTTGACATAAAGGAAACTGAATCTTCTTTCTTCCATGATCTTTTTAACTTTAACACTCAACTAAATCCTTCATTCTTTTCATTGGTGAGTTTGAGAGTTAGTTAAGTAAATTTTGTTAATCATGTTCTATTAAAACTAACTAGGAATGATCACAACATCTTTCACTCTAGTGGCCATCCCATTTGACTTCTCATCATAAAAGTTTCTTTCACATTTGATTTCAACCCAATTTCTTCTAGTTCCCACCATTGATTAAAACCATAAATCATTGAGAAAAAAATAATTATCATATTGAGGAACTATATAATCTTGAAAATCCACTTATAGGATGGATAAATCTTAACACATAATTCTTTAATCTATGACAACGAATGTTTATCCTAGTTCATCCATATACAAATTTTTTTTAAATCCTTCATAATTGTTTGTGAGGATTTTATAAATTTTCAAATAATATCTCCTAGGAGTTTCAAACTAGATGTGCAGCAAGTCTCGTTGTCCTGTACCAATTTATGATTGAGTTGGTCCCAATGCACCTTGTTAGAGTTATTACCCCTAGGTATATCTATTCTATATCTACATCCACTTGTAGTATAGATATATAGATTTATTTCTAGAAAATCACTCACTCTATCCTTTTCCAAAATTACAAGACATCTTCCTAAACTTTTCCTTATCCATAGACTTACAGTTAGATATTTTCTTAAGGTTATCACCATGGTTTTCTCATCCTATTTTCCAAAGTTTAACTAAACCTTTGCTCTGATACCAACTATAGCGACCCAGTCTTGATGTACGTAGAAATTACATCATGTTTTTAGAATACTAAATACATTACACAAACACATGGACAAAGAAAGTAGTAGTTCAGTGCATTTGGAAAATTGGAAACATAAAAAACTTTCTCATAACACATCTACTTCTTCCCCCGCAAGTTTCTTTATAACTAGACCCATTTTTGATGTATCAGACTTATTACCTTTCTTCATATCTTGAGGAAATAATCATAAGAAAGGGTGAGCTCAGATGTTCAGTAAGGGTAAACATGGAAGATATGTAAGTATAACAATAACATAAGTGTATAAAACCATGAGAATAAATTTGAATATCATACCCTATATATCAGAAGATCATATGCATTAGTCATGGCATAAA
This sequence comes from Viscum album, assembly GCA_963277665.1. NCBI lineage: Eukaryota > Viridiplantae > Streptophyta > Magnoliopsida > Santalales > Viscaceae > Viscum > Viscum album. The sequence continues at coordinate 1,013,255,087 of OY728140.1, forward strand.
TATTGGGAGTTCATAAGAATTATTCATTAGAAAATAAATAACGTAACCCATGAAATAATATCATTAACAAAATAATGAAATTTTGGCATAAACATAAAATTGTAACTTTTTTAACATGTATAAATAGTAGTAGGTTTAGTCATTAAATTAAGGGCAAGAAATCAGGACCTTGTATAAATATATTTACATGAAAACTAGGTCCATGTATAAAATTATGGACATGGAAACCAGGTCCATGCATAGAATTGTGAACATGAAATCAGGTTCTTGCATAAAATATATACCTCATGAGTTATCTATATTGACCCAATGAGTTGGAGGGAGATATAGGTCCCACCCATCACATAATGAAAACTATACATATGTGAAACACAACAACATAAATCATTCATCGTATTGGAACCCATGGAATGAAATGAATTTCACAAACATCATTCAATCATAGTATATCCTTCTAAAAGAAATGGGTTTCATAAATATCATTCTATTATAAACAAAAAACATTAATAGAAAGAATAATAATTTAAAATTTTAATCATATCCCTAGAAAAACATAAGTAACATCAAACAATGTTATGCTATATATAAAATAATTTTGATATATCTCGTGAAAAAAATTCATGAGGAAAATATCCTTTCGGCTTTAAAAACATTTTATTTACTTGAAATGCTACAAAATTTTAAAATAAACCATTTAATTTGAAAATAAACTTCTAATATTATTGGGTAATTTTCATGGAAATAAGGTTTCATAAAATATTTAAAAAAATAATTATGTATAAGTTAGAAAAACATTATTCTTGTACTTTTTCAGAAAATTCAAAAAATACCTTGTTTGAAAAACATCAAAAATATTCCTTTCAAACCATTTTATAAAAGTTAGAACATGTTTATAAATACCCTAAATTTTTTAGTAATATAGTAAAAAAATTGGAAAACATTTTTTAACAATCATGGACATGGATGATAAATATTCCCCAGTAGATACTTACATATAAACAATCTCGAATAATAATGAGATTGTGAAATAACCCTTACAACTTTATAATTAGTATAATCATATTCCCCATGAAAGAAAGAAAATTATATGGATATGAAAATACCATAATATTTAGTTTAACACTCAAAAAATATATTCCTGGGAAGTATATACACCATGTAAAAGAAACAAGTAGTGTATGGGGCATGTGTCTCATAAAAGTAAAGCTGAGACAAAAATCCCTTACCTTGGGTATGATTCCCTCCATACATGTCTGAAACAAATATATAGTGGTTTAAAACATATTATTAACTTATAGAAGAATCATAATAAAATTTATGATATCTTATATGATTATTTTATGACTTCATATTACCCATTTATTAACAATTCATTGTTAAAGCAATATTTCGGGTAATAACTGCTTTGTTTATTGTACATGTTTTGACTTGTTATTCTTGATCCTATTTCTTATATAATGATTTAATTAATTATAAAATTTAAAAATGATTTATATATCATATATATTTATTATATAAATATATATATATATATATATATATTATAGATATATAAAATGGAATACACCATTCATAGAGATGGTAAGCCGTACATACGCATGAATGTTATTTCTATTTTTGTTCTGAATGGAAGAAGTTAAATGGAATATATATATATATATATATATTATTCCATTAAAATTATTTATTCATATATATAATTATATAAATTTTTAAAATTGTTCTTGAAATGGTTAACATGGAAGATAAATCTCATTGCGTCATGGAGACGGTAGGCCATACATATATACGAGTAATGATATCATTATATTAATGGTAAAAGGGTGAGGAATTAGATGGTATATTATTTATAAAGAGTAAATATCATGACATATTTATTATTTATATCCATTATATCCATCATTATACCCATACAAATAAAGTAATGATGAAAAATAGATTACACTACGCCGTGGAGACGTTATGCCATACATACACATGTGTGGTGCTTTCATTTTTCATAGGATGAATAAAAGAAGAAATATGGTTGTTACATAATAATAATAACATATCATAATATAGTTAATAATGTATTTATTATTTTATAATGGAATAAACACATGAATAGGATGTATAAGAAGAAACAATTTTGAAAAGTCATTAAGAAGATTACCTCTTCTTCAACAATCTCCCATTAGATCTCTTATTGGGGACACTAGAGTTGGTCTTTAGAGAATAAATTAACCTCTATAATGTGATTAGGTAAGTTGATAATGGAAATGGTCAGGGTTTGGTCAATATATATGGCTCAAAGTGGTGTGAGGAAGTGAAAGAGTAGGTTCCCTTTTATAATTTATGTGAGGGGCACTTTATGAAACTTCTTAAAATATTAAATTAATATAGTTTGGTTTTGGTTTTAAAATACCTTAAAAGTAATTTATTTAGAATATAATATTATTATGGTTCTAAATAATCACAAAAAAATATTTTTAGACATGTTTTGGTCACAATATTAACCTTATATTTTGGCTTTAACCCTTTCTTAAACCCTTTAACTTTTGCCATGACACATTGGATTTTTAATCTCTAGGGTTAATAGAGTTACTATAAAATTCCAAAAGAAATCAAAATGGATCATTGATGATATTTATAACCTTATTCTAGTTATTTAGTATAATTTTAGATTTTTATGAATTTATATCATTTAATAAAATATTATTTATTTTAAATTATCCTTTATGTCAATTTTGATACTATTCATTATTTGTCTTTTATAAAATATCATATTAACATGATAAATTCGAAAAAAAATTCTAATATCTCACTTATATGTTAAAGGTTTATATAAAAAAATTATGTCATTAATGATGTTTAATTATATTTATTTTAATACTTTTTATATCATTTATTTGATATTTCTATAGATTAAGCAATTATTGTATCATCATTATGCAAGTTATTAAACAAATTATATCTTGTATAAAATTTAAAAAAAATTATCATGATGAATATAAATTTATAAGGTTTTAAATTACTATTTATAGTATAATTTATCTTCTATGTAATCATATATTGAAAATTATTTACTTATTAAAATTATGAGTATAACATTTTTAACTCATCTTTAAATAAAATATAATAAATGTCATATTCATACCCAAGTAGATTAAAATGGTTGTAATTTCAGACTAAGCTTTATTTTGGTCTAAAAACTATTCAAGTGAAATTATGACAATTGTTATGGTTATTTTATAATATTATATTATTATTTTTAGCTTTAATTACTCAATTTACCCTTAATCATGGTAAATAAATATACTAAAGTTATTATTCAGAAAAAATTAATTTGATCCTATTTGATCAAAAATTTAATCCTTATTACTACCATGTATGTTACTTTTTTCAAATTAAGTTCACATAAGTGGCTAAATTAAATTTAACACTAATCTCGCAGATATGGCGAGAACGTAGGTAAAATAGATGTTCAAAAGTTCTATAAGTTTTTATATCCAATTTTTATATAAAAAATATTCCAATTACTTAAATTGGATTAATATTTTTATAATTTATCTATTTTGACTTTAAAATCAATTTAAAATATAATATTTATTTAAATGAAAGATGCAATTTTTACCTAATATGTAGTATTTTATCTATTCATCAAAAAATGAAACTTCTCAGAAAAATACTAAAAATTCACCCAAAGTTAAGTTTGAAATTAAAATTTCAAAAACGTTTTTCATTTTATCAAATTAAATTTCTAAGAGTGCTTAAAATTAATTTTATTATTTTTCATAAAAAGACATAAAAAGTAGTTCCTTTAATAAAATGGTATTTCTAAACATATAAAGACTTTACCAAAAATTATTATGTTTCTCATTATAAGTATATTTTATTTATATAAAAACACTATAAATAATATTTGAAAATTAGTTATTATTATTCATATTACTAAGTTTATCAGGTAGGCTATAACTATCTCATTTAAACAATTATAATAACAAAGTTTTGTTTTGCAGAGACTTTGAGTTGCATGTAACACAATCCAAGTGAGTGTTACATGTAGCACAATATTAAATTATCATTGCATATAATTTAATCCAAACATATTTCTCTTATTTACTAATAAAAATCCATATTTAGGGTTAATTTAAATACAAAATATCAAAATAATAATAATTTGAAAAAAATTCAAAATATCTCAGGGTGTTAAAAATATTCTACCACTAAAACTCAAGTGAATCTGTTTATGAGATAATTTCCAACTTGCCGAGATCACCACTAAAACCATGTTTTCTAAACAACTCCAACAAACTACAACCATCACACACCTTACCCTTATGAGGTAATTTTTTGTAATAAGGGGTTATGTTTCGAGACCTAAGTTGAATGAATTTTTATATTTAATTTTTAATAAAATAATGATTATGTTTATCCCTTTTTCATTATTAATTCATATATATATATGATTAAATAAAGAGACTGAAAAAAATTAGAATTTAATACGGAGAAACTAAAAACGCTCTTTTTCATAAATTCAAGAATTTTATAAATAAACGTTATTTTCCATAAATATTCTTATTAATTAATATTTATTTAAATATAAATGATAATATATTTTATTGATGTTCAGTGTAATTTTTATATGGGATAAAAAGTGTTTTGTGTCTAAAAACTAGTATTTTATAGTTAATGGGGGTTTTTTATTTAAAAGTGTAAATTATAATATTTTGAAAATTATTTTTGTTAGATAAATATTATTTTTGAAATCTATATGTTAAAATAAGATAATGGTGAATTTTTCATAATTTTCTAACATATTCGAGTTTTTGGATAAAAATTAAATATTTTATAAATATAAGATATGTATTACAAAATAATAATATCCCAAATTTTATGCAATAAATACTATATAGGGAATTAATGACCAAAAATAGATTTCCCCTTTAAAATATACTTTTTTCAAGTTATTTGATTAATTTTACAAACCTATAATGAATCCTACAAAAACAATATTATATTTTAAATTTTTAAAAATAATTCTGTATGAATATGAATCTCGTAAACATCATGAATGGTATTATTTTAAGTATTTTGGTTCTTATACCAATAAAATATTGAAAAAAACTCCTCTTTTGAAGAATCCTTGAGTAATTCCATTGTAAGGTTTGTGGTTTTAATTATTTTATCACTTAGAATCCAAAACCTAGGTTTACAAAATTAATAAATAATTCCCATCCTTTTTCTATAAATACCCACCAAACAACCCATTCCTATTTACTCAAAACCAATTGAGAAAATAATTTCTCTCTCTATCCCTCTCTAAATCCCTTAAAAAGTGTTCCCAATCCCTTAAGAAGCTCCACCCAAGCTTTTGGAATCATCCTCTCAAGGTAAGGGATTATCTCCTCTACCTTTTTATTCAAATACATTCTTTTTACTAAGACTTTTTAATTCCAATTATTCTTGTTTTATTTTTACATATCCATTTACTATCCGTATTATTTTCTGGTAATGATATTTCTCGTTTCACTCCGATTAAACCCTACCCTGAACCATTGCATAAACTCATTATGTTGCTGATAGTATCTCATGATTTTCCACACCAAAATTTTATATTGTGAATACCCATACCCATTTCCACTCAATTGTATTCACATAGTTGTGTTTATAATTAATTTCTTATTGAATTTCATGTTTGTAACGCACACTCCTTATTCATGGGATTATAATTGATAAAAGGAATTCTTCTGTTATATAATCTATGTGGTACACAAATGCATGTCCATGATATAAATATGACGAGTGGGACCATAATTATATATCCATCCAATGCATTGGGTGATATTTTTATCTCAAGAGATACAATGTATGGTTTATGGGAGGTTAAACTAAAAACACTATGTTATGATGTCTTGGTGGTTATACTTGACTTATTCTTATGATGTCATGTTATATGTTGTTACAACATTATTATAATTCCTTGGTGTTATCATATTTTTATGCTACAATGATCCTGATTATGATTATTAACCTATTGTGTCGTCATGTTATGCCTCCTGAATCACATGCACTACATTACTTTTTTTCATGATTTTATTATTATTTTACTTGTCTTTATATCTCACCCCATTCTTGTCTACATCCTCAGGTTATCTCTTGAAACATTAAAAGACTAATATAAATTAAGGTCATGTTATTGTGTTTTAAATATTTTCATTATACCCTTATTTTAATTTATTGTGATATGTATATATTATCCAAATATATTTGGCCTCTATGTATTTTATGTTATATGTATCTTTATGTAATAAATCATGAAATAAATTGTATAAATGATATCAATTGTCTTAGTTTGTATTAAAGAAATTTATAATTATTTTGAGGATTCGGACTAGAAAATATTAGTAAAAGGCTTATGGATATAAGACTAAATAGATTAAAACATATCAAAATTTTGGGAAATTATAGAGTGAGAGGTTTCCAAGAAACAAAATCCATGTATGGTTACTATAAGGGGATATGACTCTAGAACAGATGTACCTAAGGGTAAAACCCCAGAAAAGGGCGCATTGGGTATTAACTCGATTGTAATAGGATGCATGAAAAGGAGGCCTTAATGTACACCTATTTTGACACCCCTAGGTAGTATGCTTTGTTAAATTCAAAAACTCTTTATCAATTTTTATGAAGAGAATAAAAAATTCCTTGAAATTTTATTTTAGGAAATAGACCATGGATAACCTAGATTGAAACCTAAAAATTCATAGGTTAAAGAACATATTTCATTTAAGATTTATCCATTCAATTTTACTATTTTCACTTTTATATGTTTAATAGTTTGAAGATTATTTTCCCCAATTTTCCATTTATTGAAGGCCCCTAGAACACCCTCAGAGGAGAGATTTAAATAAAGGTGTCAAATTTTTCTTCTAATGTGATGGATCTTGTTCCCACATTAGTAGGAACCTATTGAACCTGTCTGATGGAAATTAATTGAAATAAAATAATCTTAAGCAAATATATGACACAATAATTTTACTTGGTTCACCACTAAGGTCTATTCAAGGGAGAATACACCGAAAGTGTGTTGGTCATACCTAAATCCACTAATCTTCACTAGTTGTGGAATATATAAGTTCAAACACAGTCACTTTGTGCTAGGAACACTACATTTATATGATTTTAGGGATATAACATTTCATCCCTCATAACACTTCTGTCAGCCCCCCCCCCCCTATCTCACTGCTTGGGTGAAGTCTTACTCAGGTTATCAACTTGAAGGCAACTTCAATAGATGTGCATTAAAATTATTTATCCCTGAATACCATGAGACTCTTCTTGCATCATATACCTAAGTTGATTCAATTTTAAATGATTGATCAAACAAACCAGATACTAAAAACCTAAAAGTAGCTCAATGCAGTACTTGTGCATAACACCTATTCTTGTTTTCATGTTTTGGGATTGTCATGTAAGTTGTCTTTCACACAACCCTTATCTTTTGCACACTACCACCATGAAATTAATTTGTTCTTGATAGACTCAAGTGTCATTATGCATGTAAGATTTACTAAACCTAAGTCTTCTGCATGCACATCTTTTGGGAATAAGATACATGAGTTCATTATTGAAAAAAATTTCTAAGTCTTGAGTGGGGGTAGCCACATATTTATAGTCCTCGATGACCCTATGTGTAAGTTCCTTGTGCACCTTCCTCCATGCACATAAGTGTAAAATTTTACGTCACATTTTTCATGTAATTTCCTTGAGCTCAAATCCATATTTTTCACACATCTAATGCCTTTACCTTATTTTTAATTCATGAACTCACTTTTGGGATCTCATTGGGCGCGTAAAATTCTTCTGTGAAATTCCTAAATTTGTACGCAACTCATGGATTTTTTGTATTTTAATGTGATGGTTTTCAAACTCTTCATGAACTTAAAATTTTGATTTAGTTTCAAACATTCATGCAACTTACTTTTCCAAAAACACCATTCACCATTCTCTAATTTCTGGTCCCAAAAATTTGGTAGGCACTGGGAAACAACAACACCTTCATTAATGTAGCCAACTTGTACTATAAGATCTCTTTCCTTGCACACTCCTTGATCATACAAGTGGATTAACAAAAAACACAAACCAGAATCCATTTTTAGTAAGGAATATCATTAGTTACAACATTTATTTTAGTAAATGGCTAGAAATATGAGTAAGTGAGTCAAAACCAATGTTATGGGCAATTTCATGACAACCCAAATGAGATACCCAACCAAAATGGAAAAAGAGCCAAGAACTTAATGAAAATACTTACACAATTTACTCAAGTTTCCAATAGAGGCATTAATCAGGGAGAAAATCCACATCCCCTAAGAAATAAAAAATTAAAATGTAGACCTTTATGAATCAATGTCCTATAACATTAGGTAGCCCTATATCATGGAATAAGGGATAAAATCCATTGAAAATATATTCCTTTTCCTTAAATTATCTAAGGTAATATTTTTCTGGTTATTTATTATATAGATGGAGAATTTGATCAATGGTAGATGTTGATCAAGAATATGAAGCCTAGGGAATATATAAAAGTTGTGGAGTGGAAATAATTATATATAAAAAATTAATAAATATTTTCCTCACACTCTCCAATTTAAAATGGAGAGTTATTTTTTAGACTCAAGTAAAATAATGAATAATCCATTATTTCATATAAGGAAAACTTCAAAAGACTGTCATGATACACCTCCATCTTTTTTATGGACCCAAAAAGTAAAGTTTTCTACTTCCTTAGTGGGATAAATATAAATTTATGAAGGGTAAAAGTAAATTATTTAGGTGTTAGAGAAAGGGTACCTAGTTAGAGTATTTTAGTGAGAGAAACCTACCAATGTCATGGATAAATGGAATTCTCAAGACAACTATCAGCCTATTATCCAATGTTTCAAAATCAAGGAAAAATACACTAATCAAACCAACTCACTAAGTCAGGGTTTATTGAAGGTAACTGATGACAACAACCTCTATGTCCTAGAGTGAAATGGAGAGCATATGTCTCCATTACTTCTAAGGTCGATCCTAACAAAAAAGTGGTGATAGGAATGCTAGTTATTTATTCAAGGATATAAAATATACTATTTGACTTTGGTTCTTTGCATTCTTTCATATCAAGAAATTTTAATAGAACTATTAAAATACCACCTCAAAACATAGAAGTTGAGTTATGAATGAATATGGAAAATGGTGAAATTATTACATCCCAAGTATATAATGTGTCCCCTATTAATATTTTCAGACAGAATTTCCTAGAAAACCTTATGATACTAAATTTATAGAAATTTGACACTATTATAGGAATGGATTGTATTTCCTAATTTCAATCCAAAATTATTTGTCTAGAAATGGAAATCATGCTTTTTATCATGAATCTTATCTCACTGAATCTATTCAAGTGTAAGGAGGATGGATCACATTTGGAAAATCATCTCAAGAATCATTATTATTTCCTTATGATAAAGTTTATCAAGATCAAATGATTGAGACAAAGTAAAAGATCATCCTTGATGACATGCCCACTATAAGTCAATATGTTTATTTTCTCCCTAACTTTTTTTGGTCTTACACTTAATTGAGAGGTTGACTTCTTAATCAAACTTATACCCAAATATTTTCCAATATCCAAGAATCCATATAGAATTTACACTATAGAACATTAATAACGGGAGAAGTAACTAAAAGATAATTTCTATAAATTGTTTATATTCCCATGTGCTTCATAATAGGGTTTATCGGTCCTTTTTTTCAAGAATAAGTATGGATAAATGAAATTGATTATCATGAGAACAACAGGATAAAAATAAAGAACAAGTATTCTCTATCATGGATTGATTGTTTAATCAGTTACATGGACCCCATTACTTATCTAAGGTGAATCTTCGGTAGGTATATTATCATGTAAAGGTAAAAAAGGATGATATCCTCAAGACTTATTTGTGAAAAAGGTACATTCACTATTAGTTCATAGTGATTCTCTTTGGACACACTAATGATCCATCTATCTTCATGGAATTATGAATAGATTCTTTAGAAATTACATTAATAAATTTTTGTTAGTCATTGTAGATAATATTCTTGTCTACTCTAGAAGCAAGGAGGAAGATTAGGAACATTTGAATGTTATACTAAATGCCTTATGAGTGGAAAAGTTGTATGTGAATTACAGTAAATATGAGTTTTGGATGGATCAAGTAACATTCATAAGGAATTTTATCACTAATTAAGGGATATTTAAGGATCCTTAAAAGATAGGGTAAATTGAAAGATTTCCCTAACAAATATTTTTAACAGAGATCTATAGTTTCCTTATATTAGCTGGGTACTGTCTTCAATTTGTGATAAATTTATCACAATTTTCAAACCCACTAAACAAGATGACTCTCAAGGTAGTGAATTTTTTCTAGACTGGGGAATCTGAGGAGAACTTTAAATACTGAAATAATAGGCTAATCACCACACATATTCTCGCATTACACACTAGTGGAGAGGATTTTTTATCAAAAAATTTGCATTCAAAATGGATTGGTTTATATACTAATTAATGATTAAGAATTTACAACCTACGACTCCTAAAAATTAAATACCCATGAGAAAAAATACCCAGAAAGTGATATGGAATTGGTCGCAGTGATATTTTCATTGAAGATTTAATGGAATTGTCTCCATGGGGAGAAGTTCGATGTATATACAGATCATGAAATCCTTAATTATATATTCATGTCGAAGTAGGTCAATATTAACCAATGAAGGTGGTTATATCTGATCAAGGATTATGATTTTTCAATCCATTAACATCTTGGGTAGGCAAACAAAGGGGTAGATGCTATGAGTATAAAGGATCTTGTAACCCTATCTATGATGAGGATTTAAAGGGATCCAATATTATTTTACAAATAAATCATGGAAATGGGAATCATGAATGGAACATTTTCATACCTTTCTCAAATAACTTTTCATACATCAATTCTTGAGAGGATCATGGAGTCCTAAAATAATGATGAGGAGAAATAGGTAAAGGTAAAAAATATTTTAGAATTCAAATTTTCTAAACATGGAGTTATAAAGTTTAGTACCCAAATGTGTGTCCCGTTAAAATAAAAAACTAAAAAGAGAACTTTTGGATTATGTGTATATCTCATCATTCACTATTTATCCGGGAATCACTAAGATGTATAGATATCTCTAGAAAAACTTCTTGTGGGATAACATGAATATGGTGATTGTTTAATTTATATCTTGATTTTTGGTATGCCATCAAGTCATGACTGAACAACATAAGTATAAGGTTATGATGAAAAAATTTCCCATAACATTATGAAAATGGGGAAATATAACCATGAGTTTCATTATAGGACTCCCTAATACATTTAAAGGAAATAATGTTATTTGGGTGGTAGCTTATCACCGTACAAAGTCAGTTCATTTCATTTATAGGTAGAAATATTTCTCTCTTGACTAGCTTGCTAAGATATACATAAGAGAAGTGTTAATACTACATATAGTTACACTCTTTATTGTATTTGATCAAGATATGAGGTTCACCTCTAGGTTCTGAAGAAACCATTAGGAATAATTGAATATAGAGATGAGTTTCAGTACTTCTTATCACCATTAAATTAATGGTTTGCCTAATATAACCATTCAAACTGTAGAGGATATGATGATATCTTGTTTAATGGATTTCCAAGGATGTTGGGATTGGCACCTCACCCTAGTGGAGTTCTTATATAACAATAGTTTCTATTCTAGCATTTAAATAGAACCTTATGAGGCTCTATATGGGAAGGTTTTTCAAAATCCAATATGATGGGATAAATATGGGAATAAAAAGATAATGGGACCTGATCTTATCGAAGAGATGAAAAGTAAGTTTAAAACTATTCAGAATCATATGAAATCTATGAAAAATAGATATAAAATATATTTATTAAATAATTAACATGACCAAGAGTTTGAGGTCAAATATAAGGTGTTCCTTTTTTATACCACTATGGATAAAATTCAAGAAGTTTATGAAGAAGGGAAAGCATGGTACTAGATAAATCAGACCCTTTGAGATCATTTATCTCATCATATTTGAGTCTTATAAACTAAAACTCCCACCTAACTTATATCAAGTACATTATGATCTCGATGTGTCCCTCTAAAAGAAGTGCATACCATACCCCTCACATATACTAAATCTGTAGGTGGTACCTTTAAACAATGATATTTCATATCAAGAGTAGCTAGTGAAGATCTTAGATAAAATATACAAAGTTATACAAAACAAGATAATTCACCTAGTCAAATTGTTATGGTAGAACCACAAGTTTGAGGAGGCAACATGGAAGTCATAAGAGGTGAGGAAATATAAGTACCCTCATTTGTTTTAGTATTCCAAATGAAATTTCAAGGGTGAAATTTATGAAGGTATGGAGAATGTAATAACCCAAAATTTAATAAATTAAATTCTATTTTGAATGAATAATACCATATTAATTAATACATTTATATAAAACACATGAACTACATTGGTTGCATTATATCATTATAAAATAAAGAATGTCAGACTTAAAATAATATTAAGCATCATAACCACTAAAAATATATTCATTCTATAGTGATCATAAATATTATTATATATTAATGGTTATAATAATATATAATTAACATGGAAGGAATAAGAGATGGTCTTGACTAGTAGGATTGTACCCTATGAAGCTTTTTTATCAGAGCTTCTAAGGGATGTGACACTACTAGAATTTTCCCGTGACTAATCCCTAACTAATATTCAAAAACTAAAACTTGATTGAAAACATTTATGTGAGAAATTAAATCTTATTGATATAACCTCCCAAACCATGTTCATCAAACCGCTCTAATAAAGTAACACCATCACAAACCTTACCCTTAGGGAATAGGCTGGGTGTAATAAGGGTTTGGGTATCTAGACCTAAGAAGTATAAATTTTTATATTTACTTTTTTTAAAAATAATTATTATATTTATACCTTTTTTATTATTAATTCATATATATATATAATAAAATAATTAGTTTCATAAAAATTATATTTTGATACAAAGAATATAAAATTTTATTTTTGGGAAATATGGAGTTTCAATTAAAACAATCTTTTTGAAAAAATCAATAATTTTTTAAATAAATTTTACTTTAAATAAATATTATTATCAAATTATATTTATTTAAATATTAATGATAATATAATTTAATGAAGTCTAATGTAATTTTTATAAGGGTTATAAAGTGGTTAGTGTGATAAAATCTAGTATTTTTTAATAAATATTGTTATTTATCAAAAAGTATAAATTCTAATATTTATAAAATTATTTTGGAAAAATAAATATTATTTTTAAATCAACATTTCAAAATTATACTTTGTAAATTTTTCATAATTTTCTAATATTATTGAATTTTTTGGGTAAAAAATAAATATGGTATAAATATAAAATATATAGTAGGACATTATAATTTTTCAAAAGTGATTTATTAAATATTATAAAGGGAATACATGATCAAAAAAATATTTCCTCTTTAAAATAATGTGTTTTTGAGTTATTTGTGTAATTTGATGAACTGATAATGAACCCTCTAAAACCTATATTATATTTTCAGGTTTTAAAAATAATTCTTTATGAACATGACTCTCTTCCACATCAAGAATAGAATTATTTTAATTATTTTGGTCCTTATCCTAATAAAATATTGATAAACACTCATTTATGGTAGAAATAATGAGAAAATCATGGGAAGTTTTGAGGTTTATGATTATTTTATCACTTTGATCCCAAAACCTAAGTTCATAAATTAATAAATAATTATCCTCTATTTTACTATAATTACCCACATAACATACAATTCCAATTAAATAAAAACCCATTGATAATTAATTTAATTTCTATATCCCTCTCTAAATCCCTCCTATGTTGTTCCCAAGATCAAAAGAAGCTCATCCCAATCTTTTAGAAGCACTCCCTCATGTTAAGGGATTCCCTCCTATTTGTTTTATTTAAGTACATTAATTGTACTAATCCTTTTGATTTAAAATTGTTCATATTTTGTTTATAAACATAAATTTATTGTCCTTATGATTCCCAAGTAAGGATATTACACCTTTCACTCTCATTAAACTCTTATATGAAACCTTATGTACACTCATTATACTTTTTAAAATATCTCATGATTTTCCAAGATAATATTTTATATTTTGAATACACATCCCCATTTCCACTAAAGGGAATTCACCTAGATTTAATTTTCCTTAAATTATTTGGTAATTCCATGCATGTAACCTACACTACTTATTCATTGTATTAAAAGTTATGAAATAAATTCTTATATTGTATGATTTATGTGGAACACAAACACATGTATATGATATGAATATGATTGGTGGGCCTAGAATTAAATAGACCTCTAATGAATTGGGTGATGTTTTTATCCCATGATATTCCATTTATGTTTCATGGTATATTAAACTAATCAAAATATGTTATGATGTCTCATTAATTATCCTTGACTTATTCTTATATGTCACCTTTTATATTATTGGCACGTTCTTATAATTCCTTGATGTTATCATCTTTTGTTATGCTTCGATGATAATGATTATGATTATCACCCTCCTATGTAATAATGTTATGCCTCTTGACTCTCAAGTGTGAATTTAATTTATTACATTCATTTATTATTCCCCTATTATCTTTATAGATCACCCCATGCTTATCTATGTCCTCTGGTTATCTCATGTAGTATTAAAATACCAATGGAATTTTAGGGCATGCTGTGGAGTTTTGAATAATGTCATTATATCCCTATTTCAAGTTATTGTGATATGCATCTAATTACCCAAAGGAACAAGGCATATTGATATTTTAGGATTTTTTTGTGTGTAGTTTTATATAATAAATCATGAAATAAAGATTATAAAAGATATGGTTGTCTTAGGGTTGTCAAAGAAGAATCCTAGGAATTTTTCCACAATATGTTTTATTGGAGTGATATGTAAAAACAAAAAGATATTAATTACATATCATAAAAGAACATATTACACTTTGGGAGTACCCATGGAGGTAGGATCTTGGGTTCAAAGTTTCAAAAGGATATTAGAATAATTTTCTGATGATGATACACACATCATGAAGAAAATGAGTATGTATATTAACAAATTTAAATATCATATCTTTAAAAAAGAAAATCAATGAATTTAGTAGAGTATTTTGACTCGAATTTGAATAAGATTCATGTATTTACTTTCCCATAATTCTCATGGATAATTAAATATCATTAATGAGGGAAATAGTTTTAATTTATCTTATAATAGAGAAAAGGAAATTCATGGAAACTAGAATTATAGAGATTTATCACCATAGGTGATAAAGTTAGATATTTTCTATAAGTAAAGAAATAATGAAATATTTGAATCAGAATAGATAGAGATATAGTGATATATATAGTAGGAGAGGAATTATATTTGTGGTTATGGAGATATTGATAAGTATAATAAGGAATAATTGGCACTCATTGAAGTTATTTATAAGTAATAATGATGCAGTTTACATGATGACTCATGGAAAGGATATGATGTTGTCCATAGTGAGATTTATATCCAGTCTGTGAAAGAGTGGTGTAGATAATATGGATAGAAAAACTACAATCAGTGTATTAACAACCATAAAGTAGTTCTGTATTTGATTAAATGCCAAGAGGGTTTTTTTTTCTTGTATTAATGATCAACTGATAGGATTAAAGGCATTGGACCTTGGTAATTATTTTCATCATCATTGAACCCTTATTTTTGTGTTTTTCTTATATTTTGAAAGACATAAGTGGTGAGTAATGGTTAATTAATCATTAAAAATACTATTAAGGCCTAAATAAAAAAATGTAATAATAATATCATCATATAAATAAGAATATAAGGATTACACTACTTAAAATGAGGTCAATATTATCAATATTAGTGTGTGTTTAAGGAATTAGTTTTTAATTTGAAATGAGTTTCATACCCTAATTCACCCCCACCCCCCTCTCAAGATATCTTTTACTAAAGATACATTATGTATTTAATAATAAAAAACAACTCCATATTTTTATATATATAAAATAATATTATCTATAAATGAAATAAAATAATAATTAATGAACAGGGAAGATAATTGATTAGTGAATCCTCTTGATGATTTCTAACCAACTCCTTTAGGTTACCAGTGCACTCCTTTGGCTTTGGCCTCTTATTAGTTATCTCTTCCCCATCTACCCTCACACCCTTTCTTCCTTTTATGTAATCAATTCCAAAATTTTATATACACATTATTTGTAACCTCAACCTATTTTTATACATGGTCTTTAATTTTAAATTAGTACCTAATTTTTTGATCTATAAAAGTGGAAATAAATCTTGGATCTTTTCCATGTAGTAAGATTAATTCATTCCTTCTTAAGAATTTTTTTTATCACACAAATTTCGCTCCATAATCATCCTCTACATGGAATTATATTTAAATCCATACCTAATTTAGTTAGGTAGTTTGATATGTGTAATCTGTGACATTCCACTTGGGATTTTTTTTTCAAGCCATGTGGAAAGTAATTTCTATCTAGAAATAGTGGTCTTGATTCACTTTCTCATCTCAGCCTCTTTGTTTTAATTTTAATTCTACCTTCTATTATTTTCATAAATATTCATGGATGCTCTGAAATTTCATCCACCAACTTAGGATTGTGGAGATGTTAAGAGGATAATGTTGCCTTAGGGATTATTATAAGAGTGTATTCATTAGATAATGTAAGTTATATAGGATTTGTGTAAATTTGTTAGGGATGAAATTGTGTGTGTTAGAGGTTGAGATTACAATAGTTAGATTTTTCTCCTATATTAGATCTTAATTATTTGTTGGAATTATTCAGACTATATTATTAGGGTCTCATGAAATCCTTAAATAGAGTGTCACTATGATCAATTCATTAGAGAGGCATTATAGAATGCATCGATTTTCTAGGATACAATGGTTATGTGATGTAGTCTTAGGATTCGATATGAGATAGTGTTGGTCCCAAACACATTCTCAAGATTATTAATGATTATATTTTTGGATTTATATGTATTCTTAGGGGATAACATGGGTTATTATATCAACTTATGCCTTCTTAAGTTACATACATGAGACGGTATTGGAATACACTCACTTAAAATGAAATGCAGATTATGTTGACCCCTAAGAAAATATTATTCCCTCTAGTTCTTTTCACATGAAACATATTAATTTTTCTATTTAATCTTCTCAAACCATCTCCCTTATATTATTTAACACCACAAATAACTAAAAACTCTTGTTCATAAACATTAATTCAAAAAACATCATTTTTTCAATGAAATTCAACATTTATATATATGTTCTATAATTATGATCAAAATATACTAAAAATATAAGAACAACTATCTAAAATCCATAATTAACCAAAAATAAACCTAAATATTATAAATAAATAATGAAAAATATTAATCTAATCACATTCCACCATACTTGAGTGATTAATTATTCTCAAGTAATTACTCTAAATAAAAATTCTCACTCCATTTTTTTCACCAAAAATTTGATCTAGGGGTTAGTGAATATTAAATGACATGATATTAGTTAGATCATTATTTTAATATTAAAATATTATTAAATCCATGTCTCTATCAAGTTTTACATCCACTTCTCCATTTCTCACTTCATTGATTCAACTTATATAAAATTTTTATAAGTTGTCTACCCCTTGTTCATTTAAGTTCAGTATTCCAATTACTATGCATCTCCCTTATTAATAATGCACAAACAGTATTTTTTATTTTTTAATAAATTTCAGGTTTTTTTACTTATCCAGTTAGTATGAATAATCTTGAACTAAAACATCCATTACAATAGGCATCCCTTGAGGTTAATTATGTTAACCTGGGCATATAAGCAAGTTAAGAGAATCCAACTATCATATTTATCTTTAATCTTGTTTATAGATTTTATTTTTCACTCACCCTTCACTAAATACTCATCCCACTCCATTTTGTATGACTTAAAAAATTATTTAATTTAGATTCCTGAAGTATTTATTTTTCATAATAAATAATTCCCCCAAGTTTAATTTCAAAAATTTCAATGAAAAATCTATCAATTTTGATTCACCAGAAATATATTCAATAGATATTTATTGCACCCATTTTTTCAATAAAGTTTTATATGTGTTTAGGGTGAGTTTTTATGATAAAATAATTATGGATAGAATTTATCAAGTTGGATAAACTCACAACACCTCACTTTGTATACTCACTCCTACTAACACTTATTTAATACTTTATAGATAGAACATGCATATTTGGGTAGATATAATGAATGATATATCAATGAAATTCAAATTGATTTCATTGAATAGTAGAATAATCCCTTCCATGTTATTCCTTTCATTTCATGTGTTTCCTTACTTTAACACTTTTTTCATCCTTCTTATATCAACATTTCAAATCAATAATTCACTAAATGGGATGAAATGTGAATTATTCCAGTTTTTATGAAATTTTACTAAAAAATAAAAAACTCCTTAAATTGTTTCGGTTACCTTATATCCAGCACTATACTTTAAATCCATTCATATATAATCTTTTTTTGAATAATCCTAAATTAAATGGGGGTGTATATTCCTTAAAAGGAACCTTAATGTGTAGCTTCAACCTCTACTCCTCAAAATGAAAACTTCGAATTTATGTTATGTATGCTCTAAGGTAGTAACCTCAAAATGATATATTATAAATGTCACATAGAGCTTCAAATATCTAGTAAAATATAGTATATAGTCTAATTATCACTTTATTTGTTTAATTTGGTTTATTTTTTGGGATGCTGGAATAATGGGGGGGAGGAATCCTCAGGTGTTCCTTGTTTTTCATAGCTTCTTATCTCTTCCCTTATAGCAATTTATTATTTCTACCCTTCTTTATTCTAGATATGATTTATCTTAATTAAATAATGTATTTTTTACATGACTTCTTATTGTCTTTTCTCCCCCATTTGTTGTGTCATAATCAAAACATTTCTTTATAGCTCATAGATGAAAAGTGATTGCTCTTATAGAATAACCATCTACTCTTCAATCTTTTATAGAATGATGGGGTCTAATCACACTAGTAGTGTTTCTCTTATTATTTATCCCTATTGTATCTCATAAATCATGTATATTATATGTTGTTTTGTTTGGAACAAAGTCTCATTAGGTACATATTCAATTGGTTGAGGTTGCTTATGCCTATGCCTTACACAACACTAAAAATCATTTTTAGTGGATCCACTTATATCACAAGGTATAATCTATTAATCACTCAACCCAAATCAGTTCATTTCAAAAAAATAAACAAAAAATAAAATTACTATGGGTGAAATCAAATGAATAAAGATATAAAAATGTAATAATATCATTATTACCTCGTTAATAAATTTAATTAAAAATAATATAATAGTGAGTATTCATATAATGTTTTCTTGCTTTTTGATTTTTTTAATCATTTAAATATTTTTTATTTTTCAAAATTTCATTTGATTCTTCCTCAAAAACAAAATTTAACAAAATCATTTCCCTGATAATAGTATCAATTTTTACATTGATGTATATTGAGTATAAATAAATTCTCACTGGGGGGACTAATTTAACTCATAACGATAGGTTTAGTGTACAGATTATCTTAGTTTGAATGATTGAAATTAGTAAAATAGAAGTGTTAGGTGTGTCAAATCCACACAATAAGAGATAAGAAAATAATGGAGTGAGGATATGCATGGACTAAATTACTAGAGTTAGGATTAATTGATGTGGTCTTCATATGTAAGGGGGTGAATCTAACTAACTCACCCAACCCTATGTATTTATTATACAAATTCTATGAGTAACCATTTCTATATATGTAAATGTTCTATCTTAAGATAAACTCAAGGAATTGAACTCTAATTCCTTGTGATGAAATGGTTTTTCACTTTTACATGATGTTGGTTTTTCGGTTGATATTGTTAATATAAACATGTGTCATTTTCAATCACCCAAGTATAGGTTGTCACTTCCCTACACCTTACTTTCTCTTGTGCTTGTGTTTTACCACTAGTGCCTTGGGTGAGCCTCAAACTTCATTTATTCACTCATTATCCTATGATCATTAATCCACTAATAGAGTGAAATAAGCATTAAGTGTAAAGGGGTGAATTATAAACGAAATCATTCAACATAAGATGAACTAGAGAAAATAAATTAAAAATTCAATTTATTTGTACATAAAAAAAACCTAAACTACATATGTAATAAATTGACAATTAAAGAATATGGAATAAAATGTGTTAGTTAATCTATGTAATGATTTCTGGCTAGCTCCTCTAGATATTTAGTTCACTCCTTCAGCTTCATATTACTCTCATCCATTTCCTCCTTATCAATATTTATTCTCCCACTTCCTCTTATGTGATTTATTTCTTAATTTTGGATTCCCCTTCTTAGTATCCTTGGATACTTTTTATACATGTTCTGTACTTTTAACTGGGTTCCCAAAATGTGATCTAGACATATTTCCAGCAAGCACTGATCACTACCACATGGTAATAATGCTTCCTTCTTCCTTAAGAATTATTTCAAACACCCAAGTCTCTCTCCATAATATTCCTCTATGTGGAATTATATTTTAACTATTTCTTTATTTAGTTAGGAAGTTCAGTATGGAGAATCCCAATTGGTCCCCTAGGAACTTTCATGTAAGGCACAAGTAAATTACTTTTCATACATGATGGATATCTTATTCCTCTTTCCCAACTCATTCTCCTTGTTTTTATTTAAATTATACCTTCTGTAATTTTCATGAAGCACCAGGGAGGTTCTAAAATTTCAACCATTGAATTGGAACTATGGAAGTGTCAGTTGGATGATGTTGTCATAGGGCTTATTATTATAAAACATTCATTAGTAAACATAAGTTTCATTATATTTATAGGAATTCATTGAGGCTGATGTAGTAAGTGATGGAGGCTGAGACTATATAGGATGGATGACACCCAATGTGTTAGTTCTTAAGGCTATATTGTAATTCTTAAAACTGCATCACTATGGTGGTCAAAATTGCCTAAAAATACAATGTTATAATGCTAAATATGTTAGAAATTATTTGTAGTATGTTTTTTTTTTACAAGGTTATGTTGGTTGGGAAACATAATATTAGGTATAGATGTTAGATATTGTGAGTGATGGATGCATTCTTAAGATTATATAAAAGGATATGTTGGTATCTATCCATATTCTCATGGGTTTATATAGGATAAAATGGTTCCTAGATTATTCTTAAGTTGTGAATGTAATAAAACTTTAAAAAAATTTAACACTCCCATAAGAGGCAGGACACATTACATTGGCCACTGGAAGTATCTTAAGTCCTCTAGTGTTATTAATATGAATACTGTTGATTTATCTATTTAATCTACCATGGTGATATCCCCTATATTATTTTACACCAAAAACAACTAAAATTTTCAATCATAAACATTAATCCACAAAAAAATGAAAAAAATATTTTTGTCTGATTTCTATAATTATGCTCAAAATTTACAAAAAAAAATTAAAAACAACCCTCAAAATACCAAAATTAACATAATAAATAAAATAATATACTACTAGAAAACTAATGGAAAACAATAAAAACGAATCAAATCTGTTGGGATCAACACCTTCCTTTAATTTAGTTCTCACGCATAAAAAACTTCCTCATAAAAATTTAAATGGATCCATATAAATCCCTCTATGGAAAAAATATTGAACTCCAATATTTTTTGTATGAATTTGGATAAAGTAATCTATTAGTACCATAACTGGAAAAATAAATGTTAGTTAAGGACCAATTATTTTAACAACACATCAAAACAATATATATTTAGTATAAGATCTATGAAGATAATCATCAATGTGACTTAGAGTTTTAGGTTTGGGATAAATTATTCATTAAAATGTCTCTATAGAAGAAAATTTTGAGGTTTTGGAAGAAGGTAAATCTAAGTCCTATGTATATTATCCCCATTTATATTCGTGATCTTTTTACAGTAGTGGTCTATTGACTTTCCCTTTTAACAAACATGCAATAGGTTCATAATGTGTTTTACATATCCCTCATAAGGAAGTACATTGTAGATTCCTCTCATAAACTAAATCCATAGGAGGTATAGTTAATAATTATCACTTTTATGAGTAGAAGTTGGTGGAGATATTAGATCATAGAGATAAAGTGTTACAAAAAAACACTACTCTTTTTAAAATGCTATAGTGAAATCATAAGTATGAAGAGATAACAAGGGAACATGAGGATGTAATGAAACGAAAACACTCTCTCCTATTTTTCTTTTTAATTTTTAAGTTGTAATTTTGAGGGAAAAAATCTTAAAGGGAATAATGTAATGATCCAGAAATTTCGATATGAAAATCAATTTTATTAATATATATGTGTGTGATATTTAGGTACAAGTCACTTGAACCACATAACAAAAACAAGAATTATTTTATTTTATCAACATAGAATATTACATATTAAGGATAAATGTGCTATCTAAAATTTAAAAACTATAAGAAAAAAATAATAAATAATAAATAACATAAGTAAAATTTTAAAATCCATAGGATTATGGTCTCTTAGAAATATCACAGCCATTAACAAAATTATAAAAAGGAAAATAAAATATTAGAAAAAAATTGTACTTTATATATGAAATGTAAATAAATAATAAAAAATTTATTAAATTAATAATAAATAAAAAAAGTGGTATTTATAGTAATTATAATAATTATATGATTTTTGGAATAATAACTAGTCATTAGAATAATAATTGGTTGTTTAAATTATTACATAGTCATTGGGAGTAGTAAAATTATTGATAATTAATATTTATAATGATGAAAATAATTAAGTATAAGTATTTGACTTTTAAAAAATTATTTTTCATATTATATAACATAAATCATAAGTAAATATACATTTCAATAAGATATATTTTAACTTATTTAGTAAAAAAATATTTTTTATGTTGAAATTTAAATATTAATATTAACAAATTTAAAAAAATAAATAGAATGGATTTTTTTGAATAATCACATTTAAATTTTCTAAGAATAAATTTTTTGAATTTTTCTAAAAATTTTGATTTTTTGATGCATAGTAAAAATTAAAATTTATTTGTATACCATAAGTATTATGAAATAATTATGATGTAAAAAAGACTCAATAATTTTTAAAACTTCTTAAAAAACTTAAAATGTATTTAATGAGTATAATAATTAATTTAAAAATATTAATCTTGATTTTGAAACCTATTAATAAATTTTTAAAACCTAAGTTATATTTTATTCAAATAAAAAAATATATTTTTATTCCTTACATTGAATAAAATATTTCCAAGATGTAGTTCTATTTTCTGTGTGTTAAAATGTAAAATAAACCAATATTTTTTAATTAAATTATAATAAATGTCATAAGAATAAAAAATATTACTATTCTTGATCTAGAATAATAAAATAATTGATATTTTAATCAAAGATACTCTTTCTCTTTAGATATATAAAAACCCCTCCTACACCCCATTCTCCTCACTTCCAAAACTTCTTTTATTGAAAAATATATAACCAAACTCCCTCTCTAAGCTCTCTTATCCACATTCCTAAAACCCTTGTCTAGCCAAAATACCATCCTTTAAAGACTTTAGACATAATCCAAAGGAAATTAATTAAAAATAAAGGTAATGGTTTTAGATCCCATGTTTTTCATTTCAATTATTATCTTACCCATTTCATAACATAATCAATATGTAAAATTAGCTTTAATATATTATTATAATTATACTCTAATTTTTTTATGAAACTAAAATATTTATTATTTTTCTTATTCTTTTTAAACTCTCTCAAAAACATTGTTCACATGTGTTTTTTTTACACTATATTTGTGAAAAATGATGTTTTATATTCATCTATGACCTTCATAGATGAATATAAACATTATTTTAAGGTATATATATATAATATTATTATTAAAAATAATATATTTTTTACATTAAATAATTATGAAATAGGAATTTTATTGATAATATCAAAGATAATTTTTCATTATCGTTTTAAATTTCTAAAATGTGCTAACAAGGGAAAACTATATAAATTATAAATATGTATTAATATAATAAACTTAAAAACTTTTTTAATGAAAGGAAAACTATATTATTACTCTTATGGATATTATATAATCTTTTAATAGTGATGAACTATCATTATCAATGCAACAAAGAATATTTTGAGTCATAAACCGAACAACCTCAAAATAATCGATACAAAAAAACTAATTTAATAAATTAATAAAAATGAAAAAAAATAGATTATATACAATAAATAAACATGAAAGAGGTTCTAAATAAGGTAATTAATAATTTTAACTTAACTAGTCTATAGGTTAGTGTAGAATCTGAAGCAAACTAGGAGTCGAGAAAATGGTACTTTCGCACTCTTTTTTTCTTGTGGTTTTGTTCTCTATCACCCCTATCTCTATTATTATTATTTTAATATTTATAATTTAATTATTTTCCCATAACTTTTCTAGGTATATTCATTCCAATATTATTTCACTCTTTTTGTTTCTTTTTATCAAACCCTGTAATGTTTAGAAAGGTAACTTTTCTAATTTGTTTCTTCCTATCCCAATTCTTCTTATGTTTTCCTCTACCATTATTCCTTCCTTCATGACCTAAAATATTTTATTATGTGTTAATTATTACCTTTAAACATCCATTAAGATATATTCCCTTTATATTTTTGGTATCTATATGATTCATCATTTGATAAAGCCTTATGAAATCATTATGTTACTTGTTTCATTCTTATGGGTTTATTTCATGTTTGTGCTTGATATTTGTTTATTTTATATGTCTCACCCAATTTTATAACATAATATTATGTTATATATGATACCGTTATTATAAAAAAAACCTTATCCATTGGGTAAATATTACATCTCATGAGATATTATGTATGATCCTTTAGTTTATTGATTCTATGTTATGAATATTGGCTCTTATATTTCTCACCCCATGTCTATCATATTTATCCCTTTGCATAGATTTTTATATCAGCCCTTATTTTATGTTTATTCCAAGGTTAATAAATTTAGGTATATGAGTATGGTAATATTTTGGATCTATTTATAAATATAGGAATAAAATATTACATTATTTATTTAAAAAAAATATTATGTATTTAATATCTTAATGACATCAGACCTTTAGATTTATGGGTACGATATATATAGATTTTATAAAGAAAATATTGTAAATTTATATGTATGGAATGTGGGTCCTTATAGGATCACTCTATTAGTGATATATTTATTGATAGTCTAGATGTTACATGGTGAATGAAGAGGATATATGATAGATTGTGGGGGGTTCCTAAGAGATTTTGTTGTCTCTTTATGGTAGAGTATACCAGAATCCTTTGGGGATATGCCTACTATAAATCCATGGTCATGGAACATAATTTTTTATGATGAAAACATTGATATAGTATCTAAGGGATTAGTGTGTAGTTATAGGTATGTACTATCTTGCAGTGTGAGTTATCCCCTAAGATAACTTGTGACATATAGGACAGTTCCGGTGGTTCTTTATGGGTGGTTTGGATGATAGCTTTGATGAGATGATATGGGGAATATCATGATAGATGGGATTTTAATTTAATGTGTATATACACCATTTTTTATTTTTTAAATTTATCTTTACCATGTTGTTTTTCTCTAAATGATATTTGATTCTTTGGGTCCTCTTTGACATACTTTTTCTGCATTGTTGTTTGACTTTTTTTGACATTTGGGACCCCTTTGATTGTATATTATTTTTATTCTTGATACTTCCATTATTTCCTATGATATTTTAGGTTTTATTATTTTATGGGTGGTAAGAATACTAATGATACATCTGGGTCTCTAATTATTGGGTATATTTGTATATTATGATACCTCTTGATGATATTGTTAGATGAAATGAGAATGATTTTGTGGTATAATTCATTGGGTTATAGCAAGGTGGGACCTGAAAATTATCGGGTACTGATAGTGTGAGCCTTTTGGATACATGTTTCTTCTTTAAATTTTTGTAATATAGGTCTGTAATTTAATGTGGATGTATGGTATCTGTTTCTAGGTGGATAAATTTTCACTCACCAAATACATGCGCACACCACAGACAGGAACATGAATCTAATTCAACACTGGAACTCAGTGAGTGGAGGCATGTAGGGAAATCTTACTATGTCATTAGACTCACCCATATATATATCTTCTAAACATGGCATTTTTCTGCTGACGTGTCACCACCATAGGAAGACATGTCTCCCAAAACATGTCTTCATTCCTCACATATCTCTCACGACCCCGACTGCCTTGATCCACCGCTCTCATTCCAACTCTTCTAGGGTTCTACCGCTCTCCTTCTTCCTCTCCCGCTCGCATCTTCCTTCGACAGCTGCCTCCGCAATCTTTACCTCTATCCCCCTCGCCTACTCCATCCTCTCCACCTCCGACACTATCGCGACTTCCCTCTACCTAATATCTGGTATCCGCTACTCCTATATTCCTTCGTCATTGTCAAAATATCTCGCTTTGCATGCTCGTTCTTCAGTTCCTCCTCATTTAGTTCCTCCACCTCCAGCTCCTCCAACTGAGGCATGAAATTCCCCAGTTTCCTCCTCCATAATTCGCAAATCCAACCCCCGACACTCCTGCCTATCCACTACCCATCGCTTTTCTCCATTGTATGTAGTGGCCGTCATTTAGGGTTTCTCCTCCTCTGCGGAAACCAGCCTCCTTAATTTTTGTGGCTACCCCCGACACTCCCGTGTATCCACTCCCCTTGGATTACCTCTGTCATATCAAATGCCCGGCGAATAGGGTTTCAAATCATCCATCAAAATCCAGCTTCTGTATATCTGCGGCTACCTCTACCTCGACGGTATGATCTAAACTCTATCCCATCGGTTCTGATCATATGTTTCTACCTATGATTAGTATATTCTAAAAGTTGGCCGCGGTTTCAACAGGTGGTAAGGTACATCGCGGATCGTCCTTCTGTACTATGAACAGACAAAGTATTCCATATTCCATTGTTGGTTAACCTGTCAAAAAGCTACAGTTTGAATTTATTTTCTGTATCTCAATCTTCACTGCTTACAAAATCATCGTCCTGGCAGCTGATGCTGATAATTTCTATGTATACCCCAGTATACACAACGGAACATTTAATTTCTTCTAGAATATTGATTATTTTTTAAACCTATTTCAATTGTTTCCCATCTGTTTCAAATTACTCTTGTCTAACCTTTCTGCAATATTATCTGTTTATGGAGTCTTATTTATCTACTGTAATTAATGTTATAATTTATGTGTAATTAGTTATTTATTGGACCTTACATTTCTTCTTACCTTCACAGCAACACAACTAGGACATTAACTTTCTTTGTATGCAAATAAGGATGCCAGTGTGTTACTGATATGTCTGCGTTCATACATTGACCAGCAGAAATTCATTCGGCTACACAAGTAACGGTAAGCTTGATAAAGTACTATGCTCCTTTAAGCTGGTTAATCCTTTGGAATGTGTACTAATTTGAATGGAAAATTTACTCAGGTTGTCCTTGGTTCAACAACTGTGGTACCTACTGCAAGGTTTATTATCTAAGTCCATTAGGATATCTATCCATTCAATACTATAATATATTGTTAACAGGTTTATATTACTTTACTAAACTATCATAGTACTTAATCCTAATTCAATAATATTAAGTCTCATTTTTTTGAAGGCATCTATGTTCATATATTCTAAATATTTGAGTACAATTGTTCAACTAATCATAGCACTTACTAGAATCATAGTCTAAGTATTACTTGACTGCTTATTTTTACATGAACTATGCTATATGCACATTAGAAAAAAAAATTATACAGAAATAGTAGTACCGACAATTATTTATTTGAAAAATTGTTACTGTAATGGTTTACATTATATTTCTCGTATTATACTTATTCTGTTAGAGATGACAACACTGTTTATCATGGTTAAGTGGTCCTGTTCAGTTTCTTAACACGCAAATAAATAGATAAACTGAACAAATATGTACTTACCATCAAAATATAAAGAAGCAAAATTTCAAAGAAGATTACTACGACAACAACGTCAATCAGGTTGTCTTCTATATATTTTCCACTACTGAAATAGTTTCTTTATTTATGAATCAACAACTTACATGTTTACTACATTACCAAATCGACGGGTAGAATGACCACTAAAAACATTAATGCACCTGAACCTCTAATGCCATATGAGTAGAAACAAACAGAAAGTGGTATGTCTTCATTTTCCATGACTTTTTCAACTCTGATCAGTATAGCCGAACATTATCTCCAAACTATTTAAACAAGTTCAATGATGTCTGACAGGGTATAATCTTACAGTAATGACATTTTTATGTTAATAATGCCTATAGGAAATTGTTTTACACTAGAACTGGTCACACCAGCTACTGACACTGTATTACGTCGCCACATTCCTTTATCATATATATCCATCAACGGTTAGTTCTGCTTACTGTCTCCCATTGAATTATTTATGATTACTATCTGAAAATATACTAACCATGTATTCGTAAAACTATTTCATTCCCTGTTCCACAGTCCCTCGAGAGTATTCAGAGCTATCAACGACATACGGCGGCTCAAAGAACAAAAAAACGAACAAACACCACGATACGACATGGGCTTCCTTTCAGTAAACATCTCTGCATTTAAACTTCTGTTACATTTATTGTGAATACTATACATTATAGTTTCAAAACTTACAGTCCTAATACCAATCTTACAAGGTACGGATTCTATTGGTTGTACTATTAGGGGGTCCAATGATGTATTTTCATCACAGTAAGAACCAAACAACCCACTACGTGTAGTCTTTTATATGGTAAAATATTCACTCTTACGAATACTTATACTTTTTCAAACATTCCTAATTATACTACAACTGAAAACTGTATACATCTGTTATCCACAAGTATGTTTCACATTACAACTTTAGTCTCTCATTTATTATGTATAAATCCCTTCATATATACACCCTTTTTATATCGTCTAACATCTTGACATATTTTTTCTTCCAAATGAGATATTACCAACCATTCAGGATTCACAGAAACAACTGGTGAACAAGTTTCAATGATAGGTACATACATGGATACTACTCCTTCAACGACGTGTGAGATATATCCTGCAATCAACAACAAAGGTATGTCAACTTGGAAATACTATTAACAATATTCCACTTTTTAACTCTTTATAATAATACTAAATATTCACCAGCAGCAACTAACTAGATGATTAATGATGCAGCTATGCCAATACATCATCAAACTACTGAACAAACAGGTGGTTTACATTAACTAAAATCATTAATTACTACACATAGTCCTTATGGGATTTAAAGTTAAATAGAATCTATATTTTTCATTTCATATTATCTATTCCAATCCTTTTCTCTTCAGAATATTTTGACTGTGGAGACCCTTCGAACATATGCGAAAACTGTGGTTCTACCTTCTGGATTGAAGAGAGGAATAAAAAATATAGCCATAAACATGTCCCCTATTACTCAATATGTTTCTCACTGGGAAAAATATCTTTACATCCTTTGCCTACATGTCCCCTATACCTTAGAACTTTTCTATTCAGTAAAAGCTATCCAACTTCTAAATCATTCCAAGATCACATGCACATATATAACTCTATGTTTGCATTCACGTCATTGGGAGGCAAAGTAGACAAATCTATGAAGTATGGTGGGTCTCCAAATATTTTAAGATTAAACGGACAAAACTACCATCGCATTGGTATTTTGTGTCCTTCTGATGGAAAACCACCCAAGTTTGCTCAAATCTATGAATATGATACTGCAAATGAAGCTCAGAATAGAGTACGGGCAATCAGGTATGTAATGATGTATATAGTAACACATAAACATTGTCTCTTGAATTTCTCACCTCTACTTGACACTATCTTATGCAGTTTTGATGAAAAGAACAAAGAGTCTATTATTGATGTCAATATTGTTCAAAAGATACAGAATACGCTTCATTAACATAACAGTTTATCACATCATTTCAGAACAACAAGGGATATTATTGAGACGCAGGGCATACTAAATTTAAAAATGCGACTACTTAGAAGAAGAGGAAGGGATGCACAGAGATACAACTTACCAACTACTTCTGATATTGCAATGCTCATTGTCGGCAACATTAAAGATCTAAATAATGAAAGAGATATCATCATTCAAGACAAATATGGAGGCTATTGACGAATTGATGCGCTTGACCCACTATACCTTCCTATTTAATATCCATTGGTTTTCACGGGTGGAGAGGACGGATATGTTGACAATATATCCCATCGCACTACACCATTTAATGACAATGCAAAAGTCAGGAATGTTACAATGTGAGAGTATTTCTCCTATCACCTTAATTCCTATTCCAATGATTCTTCCAGCCTTCTATTCTCTAGGAGGATTCTTCAACAGTATATTGTAGATTCATACACAATGATTGAGTCTCAGAGATTATCTTTTATTCGCTACAACCAGAAGAGCTTAAGGGAAGAACTATACAATGGGTTGTAAGATGCTTTCCTTAGGGGTGATCAAGATGGTTCCTTCTATGGGAAGAGTATAATTTTACCTTCAACATTTACAGGCAGCCCAAGATATATGATTCAGAATTACCAAGATGCAATGTCAATCTGTAATTGGGAAGGGTATCCCGATCTTTTTTATCATTTACATACAATCCAATGTGGCGTGAAGTTTATCTATATGTTAAAGTAAACAACCTGCTCCCATCGGACTATCCTCAAATACTATCGCGAATTTTCAACATAAAGGTCCAACAACTCATGAAAGATTTACGATAAGGATCCTTCTTCAGAAATTCTTGAGCATGTGTGTAACTACATCGGTAAGCTATTCATTTTTTTAATTACTACCTCAACCAGAATTTGTTAAATGTTTTTTAAATTGTCTTCTTTTTTTAAATTTTCAATGTAGTTGTTCATACAGTAGAGTTTCAAAAAAGAGAACTACCACATGTGCACATTCTACTATTTCTTAGTCAAGAAAGCAAGTTCGTCACTCCAGTATACATTAACAGAATTGTTTCAGCAGAAATACCAAAAAAATGTGACTTCCCAAAACTACATGTAGTGGTCGTCAATTTTATGATCCATGGACCTTGTGGTGAAGCCAGCCTTCACTCGCCTTGTATGAAGAGTGGAAAATTATCAAAGCATTATCCAAATAAATTTTCTCCCCAGACAACTTTGGATGATGACGGTTATGTCGTCTATCAGAGAATAAATTCAGGTTGTACTGTTCTCAAAAATGGTTTAGCATTAGACAATCAGTTTTTGGTTCCATACAATCCTACTTTGCTCTTAAAATATAAAGCTCATCTGAATATCTAAGTTTACAATCAATATTCCTCTATCAAATACCTTTTTAAATATATTAGCAAGGGGCACGATCATGTTACTGCAACACTCTTTGACAGCAGCAATAAAGATCTTCAGGACAAGGGTGTTGATGAGATAAAAATGTATTATGACTGCCGGTACATCTCACCTTGTGAAGCTTCTTGGAGGATTTTATCTTATGATATCCACTCTAGATATCCTCCAGTTGATAGACTACAATTTCATTTACCAGGAGAAAACAATGTCACATATGCAGACTGTGATAAAATTGAAGATATCTTGAATAATTCCAACATTTCTGATACCATGTTCACAGCATGGTTTAATGCAAATCAATTGTATCTAGAGGGCAAAAATCTTACTTATGCAGAATTTCCAACACGGTTTGTCTGCCACTGTCATGAAAAGAAATGGTACCCACGCAAATAGGGTTTCAGTATTGGGAGACTTTACTATGTGGCACCCTCTTCTGGGGAACTACATTACTTGCGTATTCTATTAACAAAGGTCATATGATCAACTTCGTATGAATTTATCAGAATAGTGAACAACATTACTCATCTTACATTCAGAGAAACATG
Organism: Viscum album; assembly: GCA_963277665.1. Lineage (NCBI taxonomy): Eukaryota > Viridiplantae > Streptophyta > Magnoliopsida > Santalales > Viscaceae > Viscum > Viscum album. The sequence goes on from OY728140.1 coordinate 1,013,287,289, forward strand.
TTTAACAATGGGACTTTTATCTGAAGACAATGAATTCATACAAGAACTACAAGATGTATTTTCTTGGGGAATGGGATATTATTTGCGAAGACTATTCGCCAAAATGTTATTCTCAAATTCTGTTTCTCGACCTGACATTGTTTGGTTTGCAACCTGGAAAATCTTAACAGAGGATATTTTATATGCCCAAAAACTGCGACTACAACTACAAGGTACAAACATCTTAATCTCTTGACTAAAATATATTGAAATTTTTCTAGTTCTTTCTAACATGAATACACTGTCTTTTAGACTTGACATTAACAGAACATCAAAAACAAATGTATGCCCTGTCTGAAATAGACAACATTCTTCGCATCAATGGAAAATATCTGCAGTGCTATCAACCAATGCCCCTTTCAGAGTATACAGTGTCTCCTAAACCGAATCGACTTATTGCGGAATAGATTAATTATGATAGAGATAATATGAATCTTGAATACACAACATTATACAATATGCTTACTGATGAGCAGAGAAATGTAATCCAAGAAATTATGTCTACGTTATCTTGTCCTGATGGTGGCTTCTTTTTCTTGCATGGATTTGGAGGTACGGGTAAGACTTTCATTTGGAGAGTTTTAACATGTCTACTAAGGTCCGAAGGAAAAAATTTTCTAGCAGTTTCCTCGAGTGGAATAGCATCATTACTCTTACCTGGAGGTAGAAATACTCATTCAAAATTTCGAATACCAATTTCTATAAAAAAACCAGTCAGTCTGTAACATTCAACAGGGGAGTGATGTTGCACAACTACTACATCAAACCAAATGGATTATCTGGTATGAGGCTCCAATGATTCATAAACACTGTTTTGAAGCTCTTGATCGAACATTAAGAGATATTATGTCATTAAATAATGAAAACTCTTCAAATCAAACATTTGGTGGTCTAACAGTGGTCCTAGGTGGAGATTTTAGACAAATACTATCGGTGATCCCTGGAGGAGAGAGAAGTGACATTATCTTTGCAAGTATACACTCATCATATCTATGGCAGCACTGTCGGGTTTTAACATTGACACAGAACATGAGGTTGAAATCACCCAATACTGTTGATGATCCAACCAAAGTTTGAGATTTTGCAAAGTGGATTTTGGACATTGGTGAGGGTCGCATTGGAGAGCATGGTGATGGGGGTGCATGCATTGAAATACCATCCACCTACCTTCTTGCAACAAATAAATCCCCTCTAACAGCATCTCTTTTATTTTCTTACCCGGATTTCATTGAAAACTTTACAGATGTTTTGTATTTGGAAGGTCGTGCTATATTAGCACCAATACATGACGTTGTGCAGGAAATCAATGACTACATGTTATCTCTTACTACTTCTGAAGGAAAATATTATTTCAGATCTGATTCGGTTTGCAATGCCAGTTTTGATACAGATCAGCCAGAGAACATATATACAACTGATGTATTGAATGGTATCACTGCCTCTGGGTTACCTGGACATAAAATTACTTTGAAAATTGGAGTACCCATTATGTTGCTTCGAAATGTTGACCAATCAGTGGGGATATGCAACGGTACATGTCTTATCATTAGACATTTGGGTAACCATGTCATTGGAGCAGAGATTTTAACTGGTTTTCATTCAATATATCTTGCATTCATCCCAAGAATAAATATGAAACACAATGACATAAGATGGCCTTTCAAATTACAAAGAAGACAATATCCTTTGACTGTTTCTTATGCAATGACTATTAATAAAAGTCAAGGTCAGTCTCTATCTTCTGTATGTTTGTATCTTCACAAACCTGTGTTTTGTCATGGGAAATTTTATGTTGTCGTATCTAGAGTGACATCACCAGGTGATTTAAAAATTGTATTTGATGATAGAGAAAAACACAGCACTAACTGTACAGAAAACGTTGTCTATAGGGAAGTTTTTGATAACATATGATAGGTATATTTTCATTTTAAATTAATACAATTTGATGCTTTGATTATTTGCTTATATATCGTCACAAAACATTATAATGGATGCTTCATCTGTCATATTTGTACAATATTTGTAATCATGCAAAACAGTAAGCATGTCACGCAGAATCTGTCCTCTGAATGAGATTACTGTTGATGCTGACGAAACTTTGAAAATAGAAGTGCATGTATTGAATTTGTGGTTGAACTCCTCACCCAAATACGGTGTTATGGATGTCTATCTGATTATTTGTGATGACCAAGTGAGTTTATCCATTGCAAAAATTACAGTTCATGTATTATTTCCATAACACCAACTATATGTATTTATTCTGTAGTAAGTTTTCTCATCTCTCATAAATGTGGCAGCTGGTTTTTAAATATTCACCTTGAAATTTTATTATTTTATACAGGAGACAAAAATTCAGTGTACAATTAACAACCGCCATGCAATTAACAAGTACAAACCAGACCTGTCTGAAGGCCTTTGCTACATTATACAGAACTTCCAGATTGGTCCTAATCAAGGAAGTTACTTGGGGTAAAGACATTCTTGCAGATTGTTTTTCACAACAACAACATTTTTTCGACCAACGGATGCTCATTTATTATTCTTCTGTTTCGAGTTCATTAATTTTGATGACATCATCAAAAAATCAGTTCCGGAACATCATCTAATAGGTACATTAAATAACACCAATTTTTAATTAAAGTCTATGATTCAGAAAATATTAATTCCTGCATGTTAAAATTATTTACTTTCTACAGAAACTGTTGTTTCTAATTCTATTCAATTTCTTTAAATTCTATAGTCTTGATAAATTACTTAATAGTAATGCACTCTTCTTGAAAACTACTCCTTCAAAATCATTCATACATGTTTTAGAAATTATTGGAAATCTACGACAATCATACCCCACAAATTCTACTGGTACTACAAAACAAAATCTTCAAGTCATTTTAGAGGATGACAGGTTGGCATCCTGCTCTTCCCACTACAATTTACAAGTACTATTGTTATTACCAAAACATCTACTAGGATTTCTTCCAGAGGATTGCAAATAAATTGTAGCTTGTGGGGGGAGTTTGCGAACATCATGTCAGAGTACTTGGAGAACAACATGGAAACCTCTACAGTAGTGATCTTGCAGTTGGTCAGGGCGAAGCGGTTGTCATGTAAGAAATCTATCTATGTGTTAAAAAAATTCATTACATGTTTATCTTAATGAACTGTATTTTTCTTAATATGAAAACTTGATTTCCGTCACATTTTGTTCTACATTTCCCAGCATCTTTTATTATCACCACTTCAATTAATGCTTCGAAAATACTACTCAACCTTGATAACCCAATAGTCCATGAGTTTAGGAGCAGGTAAACTATCAACTGTCAGTATTTGCGAACTTATTCTGCCTTCAAATAAGTTTCATATGTCTAAAATTAACATTATTTATGTTCTTAAATAATGGTTTTACTTCATTAATAAAAACTGGATTCATAAGTCATTCCCAGTTTCAAAGTCCTCCATCAACAAGATCAAACAAATTCATTACAACGATTCCTTATTGGAATAACAAAAAATGCACTTATGATGTTAAACAGATGCTGCAGGTCAGTATAGTATCCATTTCCCATTATTTCAGGATGTGAACTATCATGCACTACATGTAATATCTTCTTTGATAACTGTATTAATATTATTAATTATTTCCTAGCCGACAAGGTGTCTGATTGATGAAAAAATAGTAAAACTTCAAAGCACTCATCACTAGTATTTTGAATCGTGCAACTCATGCACAAAAAAAATACAAGTATCCGATGTAAAATTTTGGTGCCAAAGTTGTAAGAAAACACTAGCCTTCAATACTCCCAGGTATTCATCTACTTTCTAAAATATTTTTTAATTATTTATTCATTAGTGTGGTTCTTATATGACAGAAGTTGTAAAGAGAGTACACATATATAAATATATCAAGTTTAGAGTACAACTGTTGATTAAAGATGACATAGACTCGCTATATGTTGTTCTCTTTAATAAGAAAGTCATGCAGTTTATAAGCAAATCATCTTCACAGTTGAGAGATGATATGATACAAGTAAGATTCTTCACATTTCTGTTTTTTTCATGTAAATAATGTTATTTAACTCACTTTCCCATTTTATTATAACATAGGACCATGATGAGTTTGGTTTCCCCCTGATCTAAATGTTTTCAAATCAAAGAATGTTTTGATGTCACTTGACGTGACAGAGTACAACATTCAAAATCGAAAACGCAGTTCTGAACAGAACACATACACGGTTCTCTTCATCAGTGATAATTAAGATTTAATCATGAACTATAATCAGAGTTCTGTACACAACTAGGTATGCAGTCTCAAACTTCCACAGGAATTTCAAGGCAGTATGATGAAGATTACATAACAACAATGTTTTTATAGTTACTTTTTTACAATTCAATTTTTTAACAAAACATAGACCACATACTTGAAATGTTCTAACCTCTTTTAACCATCTTTATTAGGAACATCAAAGCGCTTATTCTTCAGGACTCATCTTGAACATATCTGCTGTTGTTGATATAAGTACTACTTCTGTCTCTTCAACCCAGGTATAAATTTTCAAAATTCTAACTATGTAACACTGATGATGTAAATCTTTAATACAGTAAAGTATCTTTCTTCATATTTTTTTCACATTACCTATAATCTTCATAACACTCTATTTTTGGTGATTTTCCATCTGTTAAAAAATAATATCATGTTACATTGGTATTACTAATACGTATTGGCTTCTTCTCATTCGTTATAATTGAAGCATCATGTAGAAAAAATTGATGACTGACTTCGATGCTGAAGCTACTGTGGAAGGCTCCCTGTCTCCAGACCCAAAGCCTGCATCATCTTTTGCCAATGAACATCATCTCCAAATAGTGGAAATGAGAAACAAAAAAATAGAAAAAATAGACTAAATGTATTTATGCCTAACCCAAGGTAGTTTTTACAACTAACTCTATCTAATTGTTTGAAATTGCCATTAAAAATTTAACTCCATACATAATTCATGTGAAGTCTCTAAACTGTATTAAGGTTTTGTTTGTAAACCTTTTATCAGTAAGTGTTCCTTGTTGGTTTGTTTATTTTTCATATCTCAAAAGTGCAGTAACTACTGTATTTTGTACTATATAATTGGTCTACTTATGTTTAGTTTGTCTCATTCATTAGCATTTTTGTGTGATTTATCATGTTTTCTTCTATATTAATTAGGTTTTCTTCATTCTTGAGATATGAATAATGTCGATTTTTTATTAATTTTGTTTCATTTTCATCTATCTTTATTTAATTATATTGCAATACTTGCTATTTGTCTTTGGTGGTTAATTGGGTCTGTGCATTGCAGTGTGGATTTGCCTCTTCATATAGATGTCTACCAATTCCATTCGACAACTTCTCCCTGATGCCTCTTCAAGGAACTTTCTGTTTAGCATATTAAGTTAAAAAATTACGATTTAGTCTTTTTTTTATACATGACTTATATGTAATCTAGATATGTTATCGTATCAGTTTTCAAGGATCTTTATGGATATGTTTCCCTATTTATGTTTTTAATTGTAGTTTGGATGATAGTCAAAATTAATTAAGGTTACTTTATTTTTCAGGGTGCATTCCATCATATTCTTCTAAGGTCAAAACATGTTTTCTGAATACTTAATCATTTGGATACCTTGTCATTTTCCATTTTTTTCACAGGGCTTTTGCATTGAGGTACCATAAACAACCGTATTTGGAGACAGCTGTAATTTTTCTATCTGAATAGTATGATCACTCTTAAAATTTAGTATACATATGGCTGTTTCACTTTGATAAATCAGTAGTATTTATTTCCCTTTGGTTATATTCACATTGTATAATTAAACCTTCTGACCTTCTGGTTTTGAACACAAATATTCTGGATCAAACAACATTCAAGGTTGGGGGTTTTTGATACTTAAATGACACGGTACTATTTACAATTCATTAGTTTAAAGTACACTGAATTAATAAATATATCAATTTTTAAGAGTGATCTACATTTTACTATGACTAACACTGTTTCAGCATGTGAATCATGCATTATTTTGGGGTATTGTATCATGTTATTTGTTCAATCAGTGTTTATGTGTTTTATTAGATCAGTGGATCATTTTACGAGCAAATTATGGTATTCCATGGGTGTTTGCATTATGTACAGATTCAACTCTTATGGAAGGAGAACACTTGCATCTGCCAGCAGGTGGAAGCATTGAGATGATAGTTGACTGAAAGATAGGTATATATTCAAATATTCTGGTATAAATATTCAACTATTCTGGTACAACTTATGGTGGTGCTATGAACGTCGGTCGTGCATCATGAAACTTTAATCTCACTTCTAGTTTCCATCTCTAGGAAAAAAACAGGACTGGAGGTACTGATGCTTATAATACCTTGCTTTCTTTTTCCTTATTTGGAATTTTTCCTATGTAAATATGTGTTCCTTGAATCGTTTTCAGCTCATGTATAATTATAGAGATACTGTACACACTGAACTTTTAGAAATTTTATGTTTGCAACAGATTTCTATAAATGATTTTTATGAATTTCTATCACTGCTTACAGTACATAGTGCTGTATACACTGTGAAATTTTATAATTTTTAAGTTATATAAATGAATATAGTACATATAGCCGATTTTATGTGTCCTTGTTGTATATAGTACATATACAGTGTTGTATACATAGAACTTTTGTAATTTTCATGTTTTCAACAGATTTATATAATTATATCCATATATTTCTATAAATACATACATTACACAGTACTGTATACACTAAAATTTAATAATTTTTGAATATCTATAAACGCATAGAGTACATATAGCTAGTTTTATGTGACCTTCTTGTATACATTACATATAGAGTGTTGTATACTATTCATTTCATGAAAATTCTTTTTTTGAACCATCAGTCACGGCAGATTATGGTTTAGAGAAGCAGGTTTCATATAGAGCACACATTTCAGATTTCATAGCCATGCCATGTTCCCATAATATTAAAGTATTCAATAGTACAGTTCACATTAAGGCTTACGGTTCCATAAATGTATGTTTCTTTTTACATCACATCAAAGCAAACCACTAATTATAGCATTCCTGTAAATTCTACTAATATTAGCACAATAATTTATATTACATCTGTATCTGGTTTTCTGTTTTTTTTTTGTCAACGTATATTAAAGTCACTTTACTGTCCACTATGCATAATACAGTTATAGCTGCAACCGATTTATGGGTACCTATTAATGCATTATATTATAACACATTCATACTGCATATTATGTAGTCTAATTTCAGTCTAATTTACACTTGTTTCTTTCATTTTTCTATGACTATACTTCATTGCATTAATAGGACAGTGCTTTGTGAGGTATACAAAATATTCACTCAAGCTCTTTCATCCCTCTACAATGTTTTAGGATTCATCAATAAGCATCCGAGGAAATCATTTCAGCCACCACCAATAATTCCTTTTGATGATCAGTTGAACTTAGCTGATATTGACAATATTAAAGTCATTGGGAAGGTAAACGGTGGATTAGTTCAATTGATCCAACACAAATGGATTGGGCAGTTTTTTCCCCTAAAGGAATTGGTGAACATTTACTCTATTCTATTGTTTTGTTGTTTTTTTCTAGACCGTAATGCTTAATTATTATCCACGTTTATCCTAATCATACACTAGTAGATAAGTTTTGTTTTCACATCAAAGTATAATATTATTATTACAATTTTTCGGTAATGAAGTTAAAGTGGGACCAGGACGACCATGGAGTGGTCAAATGTCATGATTCGAAGTGATGAGGTTGGGTAGGGGATGACTTTCATGTTGGAATAATATATCTTGTTCATTTGGCAGTTTAGGTAGTTGAGAGTGATGTGAACAGGCAACTAACACCAGAGATAAGATGACCTTTGTCAGGTACCCTCCAAATTCACTATATCTCATTCCTTGATTCCCTCCACCTCGTGATTTCCATCCAAATCTACAGATGTCGACTCTTTATACCCAATCAAGGTTTGAACAACGTGTTTATCACCTCGCAACAAGTATGTCTTTCTATTCACTATCTAAATATTGTACTCACTATTTGTCAGTTCATTAATAATATGGTTTGTTTCTACCACATATGTTTTTCTAGCTTCATATGTGTTCTTATAGTTTGTGCTCATAGTATAAGATTTTTTCAATGTATTTTCACATATAGTATAGATCCAATATTTCTCTAACTACCTTAAATTGTTAATTGTGTTTTTATATACAAATTTGTATGACCTAAATTAATGTCTATGACTCATCCATTTTTCTTTACAGTAACGGATAAGATGAAGTGTATTCATTTCAATTGAGACTGCTTTGGGGGTGATAAAAGAGATCCTATACCATACTATCTCTCAAGCCACATGAATTATACGAAGAAGGTAGACTCCATTATATCGTTTTTGTTTATTATACATGCATAAGTTAGGCTAAAGGGTTTTATTTTTTATTTGATAGAAATCTAATGTCAAATGATGTATTTCTTTTAAGTTGCTTCATTTTCTTATTTGATTTCATAGCTTGTATTGTATATAAGGTTTGATATTACTATATTGATCTATGTTAGTTTTTATGGTTTATTTATTTTATTTTATCCTTTTAAATTAAATATGAATTCGGTCAGCTTATCTGATTTGAAGTAACATTACTTCTCCATTTGTTCATATGGTAACCATGTAGGAATTTTTACCCCACTATTGTTATATTCCGATGCTTAAAAGGTTTCAGTACGAACTACACTATCCCATTAATGTGAAATTTGAGAAAACTCACTGATTTTTGTAGCTATAATTGCAAGTTAATACGATAGTTTGATTGCTTCATATATTTTCATATTTGAGTTCAACAATATTTTTATAGTAATCACTATATTAGACTATTCCCTTTACATATGTGTTAATGGATTATGTTTACCCTGTTTTTTGAATGAGCCTCTTTCTTTGATACTGCAAAACATATGTTCCCTGTTTATGTGTTTCCTATTATAATAGAATTTTATTTTCTCATATACATGACATCTCAACTGCATAGATATTAGTTCATCATGTTTCCATTTCTGTTCCAATAGAATTTTATTTTGTGATTGTAGACCATAGCCATGCCATGTTCCCGTACTATTAGAGTATTCAAATTAAGTATTAAGTTGCAAGTGGTATTTTTAAATTTTTCCTTTTCATTTTCTTTGTTTTTCCCATTGAATATGATGTAATTGTTTTCAGTTCATCAAGGATTCTGTTACTATGTGTACTTCGATGGAGTGTGAATGTTTTTTCAAAACTCCGATTGTCTTGCGTGAGCTACCAATTATTATGAACCAATTTTATCTTAAACTTTTAGTTTGTAGGCCCAGTTAGTTAATTTCCTAGCAGAAACATGATAATAAAGATGTCCATGTTTGTGATCTGATTTTATCGTTGCATCATTTATTGTCTTCGCTTTTGTCCCGTGAGGTGCATTAGGTATCACTAGCCCGAGAGGTGCATTATGTATCACTGGCACTCAACTAGCTGAGGGCATGCATGGAAGGAGCACACTGGTTTTCATTGTAGGCTTCAAAAGGTAAATTGCAACTTCTTTTTTTTTTGATTTCTAATTATTACATTTATGTAATCGTTTTTTTATTATACAAATTCATGTGTTCTTATTGTAAGGATTTTTTTCTATGAAGAAATGTTTTTCAGGCATTTGAAGTTGGATATTTGTACATTGTGACATAGTTTCTCGATGACATAAAGACTTCTGATGTATGTCTTCAAATGTAATTGTCCATTTGAATTTTTTTTTCCATTCATGTTCATTGGAATATTGTGTTGTTTATAGAATTAGTGTATAATAATTCTTTCATGTACTTTTCATAATATCTCAGTGACATTAGTACTTATTTAATTTCATTCATGTTCGTTTTTTAGTGTACTTTTCTAATTACTGTCCATTTCTTCTTTTTATTCATGTATTTGAAAATTAATACTTCTATTTATTTTCTACATCATGAGCTATTTACTTTTCCTTATTCTTTAATGTTTTCATGCACGTTCATTTCAAATTTTTTTCAAAATTGTTGTTTTCCTTTTCAATTGATTGTTATCCACTATTTTCTCCACTATGTTTTATATGATTTCAAATAATTTTACTTCCATTATATATTCTACTATATGATTTCCTTACATTCTCACTCATGCATTTGTATGGATGATTTTGTACAGTTATGGTATGATTATGTTTTTATTATGTATTATCGTATATTCTCTAATATGTTTTCAATATTATCCTACATATTCTTCTATATTATTTTATTTTTCTTATTTTCTTATGTTTTTAATTCTATATATTATATCCTATTACAGTTCAATATTAAGTATCACTATTTTTTTCAATATATACAGTATTTATGTTCTTTATTAATATTAAAGTACAATTTGGTCTTCTTGAAATTAAGCATTGAACGTATTGTCGTGCGAATGCACGGGTAAGTACTAGTTACCTATGTACATGGCATGGTATTTTGATATGCATGTGTTGTAACATACCAAGTAAGTAATGAATAATAGATATTTTTATCTATGTCTACTAATGAATCCGATAGTGTTTTAGAGGCTTAAAATGAGGATAAATCCAATCTTAAGCATGGAATACACTAATAATTTAAAAAATTGTTTTACTGCCTTTTGATGGCAAACCATTTTTAAATCAAACTTTTGACAATTTTATAAGCTCTATTTTTCAAAATAAATTTATTATTTATGATTGTGACATTGAAATTCACATTGGATAATTTTTTGGTATTTTTCTGACAATGTTCATTTGTTAATGAATAGTGAAAAATACTGCATTTTACATCAAAACTGCTTTTTCATATAATTTATTTATATGGTTAGATTATGTTTATAATTGGTTTTAAAGTTCAATTAGAATATGTTTTTACCATTTAATCCAATATTGGTCTTTCAAATTAATTTCACTTTGAAATTGGACTTAAACTAGTGTCAATCTTTTGATACTTATTGTTTCTTAAAAACACGCTATTTGCTCAGACAATTAGAATTAATTATTAAATTAATTAACGTAACTTATATGTTTTGAATTTTGTAAAAAAGACATCATTTTTTAATTCAGAATATCAAATATAGCTTAGGGTGAAGTTTTGGTATTTCTCGGAAAAACTTTAATTTTTGATGAATAGTGAAACCACTAAGTGGTACTTAAAAAACTGATTTTTCGTTTAAATGAAATTTTACCACCTCTGTGTTTTGAATTTCAAAAATACAACATACATGGTTGTCATTAAGAAGTAAAATTTGGTTCAATGAGATTAAAATAATTTTTTGGTGAATAGTAACTTTTAAGTTTTTAATCGCGATTAGAGGTAATTAGTGTAATTTAAGGTAAGAATAATGTTTTAATAATATGAAATGAACTTGACACATTTCCTACCCTTATTTTATGTGTCATGACCGACCAAGAAAATCCATGGGTCAACTTGGGGACCCCATGGAGCCACTTTGGATGGAAAATGACATTAATATCTTTTTATTTAATGTAAAAGTAAAAATGACACAAACATGAGTTTTTTTACTAAAACAATTTTTAAATGAGGTTATACAAGTCAGATTTTTTACTATAAATAATAATTGGAAAGATAAAAATATTTCCTACATCGTAGTATTTTTTTATAATTTTTAGACATTAAATAAATGAAATTATTTATGACACCATGATGATGCAGTGATGACCTCATTATTTAACGATTTAAATAAAATGAAAAGATAATGTAAAATATAAGACCTACACATGTAAAAAACCTATTGGATGGGTGTATTTAGAACTATTATCACCTTATCCTCGAAATATAATTTTGGGACCTTTTAAATCCGAAAAGCATTTTATAATAAAGTATCCTTTTATACCTTTCCAAGAGTGCCCCTCCTCTCCTCTTATAAAAGGCCCCCACCTCTACCACCTTACTCACACTTCCAAAGCCTTTGGCTCAGCCAACCCCTGCCCATTTTGTCTCTAAAAATCCGTCTATATCTCTTAGAAGCCTCACTTTGGGCAGAAGTATTCCCAAGGAAGCCTTTGAGCTCAAATAAAAAAGAGTTACCTGATTTAAAGGTAGTGTCTTCTCTTATGTTTTTATGTTTTATTTTTCTTCTCCAACCCACTAAACTCTTTTTATTCATTTCTTTTATAACAAAACCAGTATCTTCCATATATTAGGATGTTGTTATAAGAAGGATTCGAGCTACACTTACACACACCTACATCTAATGGTTAAAGAACATACTGTTTCCGTGGATGGTGAATTTCTGCCTCACGAAACGATGATTGTTTAATATTCTTTTAACACCTTCAAAGGTGTCCATTAAGATTAAACTATATTTATATATGATATATAATATGTTTATGTTTTACTTAATCTTCTGTATTTTTCATTTATGGCATACCTTTATGGTTTCCATTATGGGTAGACGTGATATCTTCATTTTAGGAAATGCGGACTACCGCCCCCTCAAAGTGAATTGATTCGTTAATGCCATATTTGGGATGTATAAAGGATGTACTTAATGATATTATATATGATATTATAATTGAATTATAATATACCTTTATATAATTATGATTCCATTCCATAAAATACGAAATAGAAATGAAAGTAGCGTTCATGCGTACGTACGGCTTACCGTCTCCCTAAACGGTGCATTTCATTTCTTACCTCTAAACGTTATGTAATATTATAAATGCATGTATATACTGGATATATATGACATATATGATATCTACATCATTATTATAACTCTGGATATAATGGATACATGAACAACTTGTAATTATAAAGAGTTTATTTTTGACTCAAGTACCAATGATTGATAAAATGACCGTTATTAACTTAAATAATTACATAGTGTTCATGACATGGTAATAAGTGATATAAAAGGAATAATGAACTTGAAAAATGTTCCTAACCATGTAGAAATTAACTCAAGTTTTCTATTCAGGAGGTTAAAGAATGATCGAGTCAAGTTGGACCCGAGGTATGGGACTTCGTCTTAATCTCCTTTCATTGAGACATATTTTGTTTTATACACAACCTTCTTTTTACGGTGTATAAACCCCTTTGACTTTTATGTTTATCCAAAAGGAATCTTTTTTTATACGAATTGTTTTACTAAATGATAAAAGGGAATGTTTTTGTCGTACGTATGCAGCGAAAATAACTTCTCTGCCGTCGTGACCATTATTTGAGTTTCGGCTTCCTCTACAAGCCATACATTTTTTTTAAAAGAAATATAAATACCCTGTTTTAATTTTCTTTTATTTTGGTATTGAAAATGGTTTTCATAATGTTTTTATATCAATGTGTTGTATTAATATCTTGTGATTGAAAAGTGGAAATGTTATGTTTCCTTTATTCATGTTTTATGTGATATGATTATGTTATGGTTCTTGGGAATTGTTTTGAAGACGGGTGGTTTCGTGATAAACTAAGGGCGGGTGGGCCCGATATAGCTCTCCAATGCATTGGTTAATAAGAAAGAGTTAAACGTTAAGGTTTCTCCGAAGAGATTTAGGGAATATACTGTGATGGGTATTCCAAACGTAACCAAGAGGGTCACTCCCTACGTAAGAATGTTATGAATGCCTCAAGTTACCTTTATGTTTTGTGATTTCTATGATTTATTCATGATTTTATGAGGTATATTAAAGTTCCTATGTTTTATGGGTAAAGTATTATTTCATTATTATGTATATATGAACTCATGTTTCCTTTCCATATTTTTATAACCCTTACTAAGCTTTTCATGCTCATCCCAAGTTTTTGAAATGATTTTCACAGGTCAAGGGAAAGGTACATGATGTGATGATAGTGTCAAGGAAGTTTCAAGAAAGAATCCATGTTTTATTTTAAATATGTTTCCATTGTGGGGAAAATGAGTACTATATTTTATGTAACCACTTTGTTTAAATGTGGAATGTAATGCATGTTTTATGATCTAATTCTCTAAAACTCTAAACCTGAAAATATCCTCAATGTGTAATCTTGTAATAACTCAAGATTAAGTAAGGTTTAAGGATGGGGCCTTATATGTGTGGCCCATATGTTTTGTGGTAGGCATTGGTATCAACATGATGTAAGACTCATGGATTATGAAAAGTGTATTAGAGATTGAGTGTTTTGAAAGAGTAGGTCAAGTGAGTTGAGTCAAAATCCTTTGTATTTAAGTTTCTCATATGGTATTATATGTACTGGCTAAGGGGGGAAATAGTATATTAATTTTTAAGATGATTTTTAAGTATTTTATTATAATTTTACTTCCCTTTTGTGTGTTGATGTATCCTATAGACTAATTTATTATAAATTATGTATTGTAGGACACCCACTTGTCTCTATATTTTATTATCAACAGATTTTGGTTTTATCGATTATAGAGATATTTCATACTGAATATTTGATAAACTTATGATTTAACGTTTTATGTTATTTTTTAAGATAGTCTTATAATGATTGTTTTAGATCCTCACCGCTAGTTGACAGCATCTAGCATTTGGAGATCCATGCCTAAGGTAACATAGTGACCTGGTTTGGTTACTGTTCATATATACTAGGTTAGGGGCATTACAAAGTGGCATAAAAGTGTGTTTTTTGGTTTTTAATGAGTCATTTAATAGTGTATATTGGTAATCATGACTTGGGAGTTATAAAGTGAGAATGTATGGATATCATGGCATCAGTTGAAACTCAAGTTAGTAAAGTATGTTCTATATTATGAGTAAGAACTCTAGGTTGAGTGAGGAATTGGTTTAAGTATTCTGTGTTACGTAGGGATCAAAATGTGTCATAGGTCTTGGCCAAAAGTTGTTATATTTCTCATGAATCCTAATATTTTCATGCTTAGAGCATGATAAATGCAATTATACATGGTTTTATTTCATATACTTTTTTAACAAGGCCAATTATTAATTGAATGAAACTAATAGTATATTTTATATTTTTTTCAAATATATTATAAAGGGAAATTGTATTGATATAAACTAGTTGGGTGTCTTATTTAATTTTATTAATTTCTTATTTTTTATTTGATATTATAGGGAAATGGATATGGGGTGTATTATGGTATGATAAATACCACTTTTTTATAAGGAAAATTTGTGTGGATGTATAAGGAATTCATAAAACAATTTTTCAAGTTGATTATAATTTAAATAGATCATATAACCAGTTATTTTAAAATAAAATAGTATTTTTAGAAAACAATTTTTTTAAAAATCATAATTTTTACAATTACATAGTGAGTGTATAATAGTTTCACACTGTGGTTTTCAAGGAAAGGACCAATAAGGACAAAGATTTCAAGATTTCTAGTTTCGAAAAAAAAAATCCTTGGATTCTAAGGATATTTTTGGGAAACATTAAGTAGTTTAGTGTGTGTAAAATAATTTTATTGGGTTTCAAATAAGTAACTGGTGATGTATGATCAAGTTTTCTTGGTTTACTATGTTTGTACAATAGGTGATCTTAGTTTTTGAACTATGTTTTTTTGGTATGTGTTCCATAACTAATTAGAGAGAACCTCATGTTTTTTTATCTATGAATGGTTTATTGGTATAGGGATTAAGAACCTAGATATGGGAATCGATAGCTTCAGTGTTTTTACTATGTGAGATTCATTTTCAATAGGTGATTCCTTTAGTGGGGAGTATCTTTAAAGGTAATCAACCTTTAATTTTATATCCTTATGGTGGGGGAAACCATAATACAGTATTTTTTTGACTTTTAATGTTCTAGGATCAATGGATGAGTTCACGTAACATCACATCATTTTAATAATGGATATGATCTGAGTGCTTGATGGATTGGTTTTGCATTCTGAGTGCATAGATGGGTAATGTAGAGTAAAATAAAAATAGTGGTGGGATGGTGATCATAGAGAACCTTATGGGAATATTCGTGACTATGTTATGTGACACTCAGTGAATAGTTCACTCTAGTGTTTGGAGTCAAATAGTGGAAGTGTGATTGGAATTTAGATGTAAAACACGGTGAGCTACTGATGAATTGGTGTTTAATATAAATAATGTCCCACTCTGGTTCACTCTACAGTAATCAACTCGAAGTGCCACATAACCTCAGGTAAGCCTAATCATATTCTAGTGATTATTGACTAGAAGTGAGAATCTAAGGTGTTACCAAGGGAGAATATACCCTCATATTAGAGTAAAACAACTCTAGGAAGTAATAAAACATAATTCATAACAATATTATGAGTACAAAATATAAATAAACATAATTAAATAGTGTGTGGAATGAAATCATACAATCATACATCATAATTAATCACCCACTAAGCCAATTAAATATACAAATAAATGAAATAAATAATATTCCTAAGATTCTCTACTACCATCCCTAATCCTCATTACATCCCAATATTTATCCCAGTTTAAATACCCCAACCCAATCATCAACGTTAGTCTTCTACTATACATGAACCTAGAAACCTGAGGTGTTCTTAATTACTTAAGTGTCATGGATTCTTGAGTAGAGTTTGAGTAAAACTCAATAGTCCATGACCAATAGTATCCCTAACATGAAAAGTAAATATAGATCATTCACATGTGATATAATAAAAAGAATAAAAAAAACATAGAATCGTGATAATATAAATCACCATCAATCCATGTATTCTAAGGTTACACCTGGGATCAAAAATATATTCATCGACTAGTGTTGTATGTCTCTTATCATGTCATGTGATCATCAGGGGGTACACATACCCTAACCTAGGTTCTCGTGAATATGATTACATAAGTACATATAATCACTTTATGGGGAGTAGACTTCCTGGATCATCTCAAATATTAAACCCTTGGAGGGAGGATTATTCCACCCTAGAATTTCATATAATGAAATTGGGGGGAAGAGAGGCCCCACCTCGAATATCAAAAAAATTAATTAGGTGGAAGTGTATCCCCACCTTGAATAATCAAGAATACAGTTTTTGGGAAGAGTGGTACCACTCAAAATCTAATATTATATAATCAAGTGGAAGAGCATCCCCACTTGAAATCTCAGATCAAAGAGTTGAGGGGATTAATATCCTCACCCAAAATATTATATAATGAAATTTGGGGGAAATCTACCCTACCTATAATCTAATAAATTCATTAGGGGCCAGCGTCCACCTAGTAATATCACATATACTCTTTGAGGTCTAGAGTCTACCCTGGTAATATCTCATATACTCATTGGCGGGCCAGTATCTCCCCTATAATCACAACCCTTATTTGTCACTATATTTATAAAATTTTATCACTATGCTATCCTATCTACACTGACCTTACATGAATCCATTATAAGGGTGTGAAACCCACCGAGGTCCCATAGGCTACATCATAGTCCAAACACCCTATATGGTCTCCTCTATCACACTTATAACTTTATGGAAAAATCCCATCACTTAGAGGCCATATCATCCATCAGCATTACCATTTTCACATTGCACCCTCACCAGCATTATATAAAATTTCACACTAGCATCACTCTAGAGAGATTGAATGATGTCCATCTCAAGTGATACCAGTTCATCCCTCTCACACCCAACTTATACATAATCATACCTATGTCATACCCACACAGGTACTCATATACTAATTGGGGACAAACACTCTCCACACTCTCTAATCAACTTGCCCAAATGCTATAAGGTATTTCACGGTCACATCAAGGCTTACTCAATCTAATCATTCTTGATCTAATACTTTAATTTCCATGGAGGGGTGTAAAGGAACATATACCAAGGCCACTATATTCATTATCTGATTTCACAACCTTTAGGGTCCACATACTCTAGGGGAAATATTTTTGATCATATCCTCAACGATTAGTTCTTGAGTAACCAAACTGGTGTCAAGGTCCAATTGTGGCCTAAGAAAAATCAATATCCTTACAAAAGTTAAATAGAAAAAATTCATTTTTAAATTAAATATCCATCTCACAAGATTGTATGGACTTTATATCACATGCTACAAAAACAATTCATAAACATTAGGGAGATCCTTAGGGACCACCTACCTCATACAGAGTTATTCCCTGTAAGAAAACACTACCATCACCACCCAAGATCATCCAATCCATGCATCATCTCTTGATCCCCTATCTCAATCAAAAATACCAAATAAAATAATTTTAAAATTTTAAAATTAATTTTAAAATTTAATTCAAATGTTCATAATTTCCTAAAACTCATCAAGCCCTATAACTACATAGAAACTACAACCAACTACTCTCATAAGGTCTATGATTTACTACCAGAACACTCTGGGGAAAAATATTTATCAATCGGCATCATTTCACCCATAAATTTACTATAACCTTATCAAAACCCGAAAAAAATACATAGGGTAACATACCTCTAGAAAACAAATATCACAAGATAACATCTCTCTAATGCCCTCTATCAATGATGAGAAAAATCCCTATCATTGTGGAAATTTTCCATGATTCTTTGGTGGAAATCATTTCCAAATGCATATCAGATACACGCTAAAATCATAGGTGAATAAAGTAAAATGGAAAAAAAGAGAGTATCTCATCATGAATTAGTGCAATAAATTCCTCCAAAACCACCCAAATTGTATGAAAATTTAGAGGGGTAAGGGGGAAGAGGGGATTGACCCTTCCTTATTCATGCATCCAAGAGAGGAAATATTAAGGGGTTCCACTTAGAAACACCAAAAAAGACCATCTTAAACCATTAAAAATAGCATAAACACTACATCATAGTGCAACCATGGGGATTTATGGCACAACACCTTTGCCATTAGAACATAACCGTGAAATACTTAGGCTCCCTATAGTGCCTCCTCATGATGAAAACAGTTACCCTAGTAGTGGTTCTTGTCCCCTATTTAACCCTCATCATAGCATGGCCTCGCAACTTATGGCATGACCACCTCACGGTTCCACTTCCATAGTGCATCAGTTGTGCTTTATTATAAAACCCCTAAAATTCCACATCAAGATTCCCCTATAAATCACCAAAAATAATCCTCATGGTATAACCTAAGGTTTTTAGCATGAATACACCCCCATTATTAAAATTTTCAAACTGAAAACCATACTGTTCATCACCCTTCTTCATAAAGAAAACTATCATGACATGAAACCTCCCTTCATGGAATGACTAGTTTGGAAGAGTCCTTTAATTTTATAAATTCAAAAAACTCATCATTCATCATAAGCCTTTATCATAACACAACCATCAATTTTCCTTGAAAAATAATAATGTAAATTACGTAGGTTCTTGTTCGATGTGTGATTTCCCTCTTTGTAGCATAAACTAATTCATAAGGTTTATCGAACCACATCACAAGTACAATTATTTCATGATGTATTATAGAAAACTGAGCCTTTTACATATAACATTTCATGATTTTAAGCATAATTAATCATCAGAGTACAAGTCAAGGATTGTTAAGTCTAGTGTATTGGAAGACTAGGTACATATAACATAAAGCATGGGGCTAAAAAACACTTCTTTATTTAATCTCTATAAAGATCTTTTAACTTCCATTGAGCCCTTACCTCTTCATAGGGTACCCTATGGAACACATGAACAAAGGGATGAGCTGAAAATCCCAATAAGGGAATGAATATAAGGATACATCTTAAGCATATGAGTTAGGAGGCATGACATATTGATATCCAAAACATAGAAAATATGAAATAATACCATATAATCATAAGATCATATAAACATGGAATCATAGAAATATGGAAGAATCATAAATTATTAATTTTTTGTGGGTCAAGGCTAACCACCAATACCGTTTCCCATTTCAATACGGTTCAATGCTAACTATCAATCCCGTTCCACATTGTATCTCATGAGACTTAAACTTTCCCAATGCATTGGAGCGCAATCTGGGTGCACCCATCTCAAAATTTTCATGAATATTATTACCACATAAATATTCCTTCCACATAAATAATCATACATAATCAACCATAAATAAACATAAGGTTACCCATGGAGAGAATTGGGTACTATAATCATGACATAAAGCATAACCAATGAGTGTATCATGAAAGTATCCATGAAAGAAATGGATTAGAACATACATGGACATTCATAAGGTTATATAGGAATATAAAATGGTAGGTGGTAACCAATATAAGTGACATAATATAGGAAATATATTTGAGAAAAATTAGCATTAAAACATTTTTGTGCAGTTTTAAGGAAAATACTATAGAGATTTTAAAATAGTAAAGAGGACATTATTTTATATAAAACCAAAATTGGACAAACAAGGTTTTCAAAATTAAAATAATGATTTTATAAAGACAATGGTGTATTAAAATAGAGGATATAGTATACATTGTACTTTATAAATGAAATGTAAATAAATAATAAAAAATTTATTAAATTAATAATAAATAAAAAAGTGGTATTTATAGTAATTATAATAATTATATGATTTTTGGAATAATAACTGGTCATTAGAATAATAATTGGTTGTTTAAATTATTACATAGTCATTGAGAGTAGTAAAATTATTGATAATTAATATTTATAATGATGAAAATAATTAAGTATAAGTATTTGACTTTTAAAAAATTATTTTTCATATTATATAACATAAATCATAAGTAAATATACATTTCAATAAGATATATTTTAACTTATTTAGTAAAAAAATATTTTTTATGTTGAAATTTAAATATTAATATTAACAAATTTAAAAAAATAAACAGAATGGATTTTTTTGAATAATCACATTTAAATTTTCTAAGAATAACTTTTTTGAATTTTTCTAAAAATTTTGATTTTTTGATGCATAGTAAAAATTAAAATTTATGTGTATACCATAAGTATTATGACATAATTATGATGTAAAAAAGACTCAATAATTTTTAAAACTTCTTAAACAACTTAAAATGTGTTTAATGAGTATAATAATTAATTTAAAAATATTAATCTTGATTTTGAAACCTATTAATCAATTTTGAAAACCTAAGTTATATTTTATTCAAATAAAAAAATATATTTTTATTCCTTACATTGAATAAAATATTTCCAAGATGTAGTTCTATTTTCTCTGTGTTAAAATGTAAAATAAACCTATATTTTTTAATTAAATTATAATAAATGTCATAAGAATAAAAAATATTACTGTTCTTGATCTAGAATAATAAAATAATTGATATTTTAATCAAAGATACTCTTTCTCTTTAGATATATAAAAACCCCTCCTACACCCCATTCTCCTCACTTCCAAAACTTCATTTATTGAAAAATCTATAACCAAACTCCCTCTCTAAGCTCTCTTATCCACATTCCTAAAACCCTTGTCTAGCCAAAATACCATCCTTTAAAGGCTTTAGACATAATCCAAAGGAAATTACTTAAAAATAAAGGTAATGGTTTTAGATCCCATGTTTTTCATTTCAATTATTATCTTACGCATTTCATAACATAATCAATATGTAAAATTAGCTTTAATATATTATTATAATTATACTCTAATTTTTTTATGAAACTAAAATATTTATTATTTTTCTTATTCTTTTTAAACTCTCTCAAAAACATTGTTTACATGTGGTTGTTTTACACTATATTTGTGAAAAATGATGTTTTATATTCATCTATGACCATCATAGATGATATAAACATTATTTTAAGCTATATATATATAATATTATTATTAAAAATAAGATATTTTTTACATTAAATAATGATGAAATAGGAATTGTATTGATAATGTCAAAGATAATTTTTCATTATCGTTTTAAATTTCTAAAATGTGCTAACGAGGGAAAACTATATAAATTATAAATATGTATTAATATAATAAACTTAAAAACTTTTTTAATGAAATGAAAACTATATTATTACTCTTATAGATATTATATAATCTTTTAATAGTGATGAACTATCATTATCAATGCAATAAAGAATATTTTGAGTCATAAACCGAAAAACCTCAAAATAATCGATACAAAAAAACTAATTTAATAAATTAATAAAAATGAAACAAAATAGATTATATACAATAAATAAACATGAAATAGGTTCTAAATAAGTTAATTAATAATTTTAACTTAACTAGTCTATAGGTTAGTGTAGAATCTGAAGCAAACTAAGAGTCGAGAAAATGGTACTTTCGCACTCTTTTTTTCTTGTGGTTTTGTTCTCTATCACCCCTATCTATATTATTATTATTTTAATATTTATAATTTAATTCTTTTACCATAAATTTTCTAGGTATATTCATTCCAATATTATTTCACTCTTTTTGTTTCTTTTTATCAAACCCTGTAATGTTTAGAAAGGTAAGTTTTCTAATTTGTTTCTTCCTATCCCAATTCTTCTTATGTTTTCCTCTACCATTATTCCTTCCTTCATGACCTAAAATATTTTATTATGTGTTAATTATTACCTTTAAACATCCATTAAGATATATTCCCTTTATATTTTTGGTATCTATATGATTCATCATTTGATAAAGCCTTATGAAATCATTATGTTACTTGTTTCCTTCTTATGGGTTTATTTCATGTTTGTGCTTGATATTTGTTTATTTTATATGTCTCACCCAATTTTATAACATAATATTATGTTATATATGATACCATGATTATAAAAAAAACCTTATCCATTGGGTAAATATTACATCTCATGAGATATTATGTATGATCCTTTAGTTTATTGATTCTATGTTATGAATATTGGCTCTTATATTTCTCACCCCATGTCTATCATATTTATCCCTTTGCATAGTTTTTTAGATCAGCCCTTATTTTATGTTTATTCCAAGGTTAATACATTTAGGTATATGAGTATGTTAATATTTTGGATCTATTTATAAATATAGGAATAAAATATTACATTATTTATTTAAAAAAAATATTATGTATTTAATATCTTAATGACATCAGACCTTTAGATTTATGGGTACGATATATATAGATTTTATAAAGAAAATATTGTAAATTTATATGTATGGGATGTGGGTACTTATAGGATCACTCTATTAGTGATATATTTATTGACAGTCTAGATGTTACATGGTGAATGAAGAGGATATATGACAGATTGTGGGGGGTTCCTAAGAGGTTTTGTTGTCTCTTTATGGTAGAGTATACCAGAATCCTTTGGGGATATGCCTACTATAAATCCATGGTCATGGAACATAATTTTTTATGATGAAAACATTGATATAGTATCTAAGGGATTAGTGTGTAGTTATAGGTATGTACTATCTTGCAGTGTGAGTTATCCCCTAAGATAACTTGTGACATATAGGACAGTTCTGGTGGTGCTTTATGGGCGGTTTGGATGATAGATTTGGTGAGATGATATGGGTAATATCATGATAGATGGGATTTTAATTTCATGTGTATATACACCATTTTATATTTTTTAAATTTATCTTTACCATGTTGTTTTTCTCTAAATGATATTTGATTCTTTGGGTCCTCTTTGACATACTTTTTTTGCATTGTTGTTTGACTTTTTTTGACATTTGGGACCCCTTTGATTGTATTCTATTTTTATTCTTGATACTTCCATTATTTCCTATGATATTTTAGGTTTTATTATTTTATTGGTGGTAAATGATACATCTGGGTCTCTAATTATTGGGTATATTTGTATATTATGATACCTCTTGATGATATTGTTAGATGAAATGAGAATGATTTTGTGGTATAATTCATTGGGTTATAGCAAGGTGGGACCTGAAAATTATCGGGTACTGATAGTGTGAGCCTTTTGGATACATGTCTCTTCTTTAAGTGTTTGTAATATAGGTCTGTAATTTAATATGGATGTATGGTATCTGTTTCTAGGTGGATAAATTTTCACTCACCAAATACTTGCACACACCACAGACATGAACATGAATCTTATTCAACACTGGAACTCAGTGAGTGGAGGCATGTAGGAAAATCTTACTATGTCATTAGACACACCCATCTATATATCTTCTAAACTTGGCATTTTTCTGCTGACGTGTCACCACCATAGGAAGACATGTCTCCCAAAACATGTCTTCATTCCTCACATATCTCTCATGACCCCGACTGCCTTGATCCACCGCTCTCATTTGGCCTCCAATTCTTCTAGGGTTCCACCGCTCGTCTTCTTCCTCTCCCGCTCGCATCTTCCTTCCACGGCTGCCTCCACAATCTTTACCTCTATCCCCCTCGCCTACTCCATCCTCTCCACCTCCGACACTGTCGCGACTTCCCTCTACCTAATCTCTGGTATCTGCTACTCTTATATTCCTTCCTCATTGTCAAAATATCTCGCTTTGCATGCTCGATCTTCAGTTCCTCCTCATTTCGTTCCTCCACCTCTAGCTCCTCCAAATGAGGCATGAAATTCCCCAGTTTCCTCCTCCATAATTCGCAAATCCAACCCCCGACACTCCTGCCTATCCACTACCCATCGCTTTGCTCCATTGTATGTAGTGGCCGTCATTTAGGGTTTCTCCTCCTCTGCGGAAACCCGCCTACTTAATTTTTGTGGCTACCCCCGACACTCCTGTGTATCCACTCCACTTGGATTACCTCTGTCATATCCAGTGCCCGGCGAATAGGGTTTCAGATCATCCATCAAAATCCAACTTCTGTATATCTGCGGCTACCTCTACCTCGACGGTATGATCTAAACTATATCCCATCGGTTCTGATCATATGTTTCTACCTATGATTAGTATATTCTAAAAGTTGGTCGCGGTTTCAACTGGTGGGAAGGTACATCGCGCATCGTCCTTCTGTACTACGCACAGACGAAGTATTCCGTATTCCGTTGTTGGTTAACCTGTCAAAAATCTACGGTTTGAATTTATTTTATGTATCTCCATCTTCACTGCATACAAAATCATCGGCCTAGAAGCTGATGCTGATAATTTCTATGTATACCTCAGTATACACAATGGAATGTTTAATTTCTTCTAGAACATTGATTATTTTTTAAACCCGTTTCAATTGTTTCCCATCTGTTGTAATTACTCTTGTCTAACCTTTCTATAATATTATCTGTTTATGGAGTCTTATTTCTCTACTGTAATTAATGTTATAATTTCTGTGTAATTAGTTATTTATTGGACCTTACATTTCTTCTTACCTTCACAGCAACACAACTAGGACATTAACTTTCTTTGTATGCAAATGAGGATGCCAGTGTGTTACTGATATGTCTGCGTTCATACATTGACCAGCAGAAATTCATTCGGCTACACAAGTAACGGTAAGCTTGATAAAGTACTCTGCTCCTTTAAGCTGGTTAATCCTTTGGAATGTGTACTAATTTGAATGGAAAATTTACTCAGGTTGTCCTTGGTTCAACAACTGCGGTACCTACTGCAAGGTCTATTATCTAAGTCCATTAGGATATCTATCCATTCAATACTATAATATATTGTTAACAGGTTTATATTACTTTACTAAACTATCATAGTACTTAATCCTAATTCAATAGGATTAAGTCTCATTTTTTTGAAGGCATCTATGTTCATATATTCTAAATATGTGAGTACAACTGTTCAACTAATCATAGCACTTACTAGAAGCACAGTCTAAGTATTACTTGACTGTTTATTTTTACATGAACTATGCTATATGCACATTAGAACAACAAATTATACAGAAATAGTAGTACCGACAATTATTTATTTGAAAAATTGTTACTGTAATGGTTTACATTATTTTTCTCGTATTATACTTATTCTGTTAGAGATGACAACACTATTTATCATGGTTGCGTGGTCCTGTTCAGTTTCTTAACATGCAAATAAATAGATAAAATGAACAAATATGCACTCACCATCAAAATATAAAGACGCAAAATTTCAAAGAAGATTACTACGACAACAACGTCAATCAGGTTGTCTTCTATATATTGTCCACTACTGAAATAGTATCTTTATTTATGAATCAACAAATTACTTGTTTACTACATTACCAAATCGACACGTAGAATGACCACTGAAAACATTAATGCACCTGAACCTCTAATGCCATATGAGCAGAAACAAACAGAAAGTGGTATGTCTTCATTTTCCATGACTTTTTCAACTCTGATCAGTATAGCCAATGATTATCTTCAAACTGTTTAAACAAGTTCAGTGATGTCTGACAGGGTATAATCTTACAGTAATGACATTTTTATGTTAATAATGCCTATAGGAAATTGTTTTACACTAGAACTGGTCACACCAGCAACTGACACTGTATTACGTCGCCGCATTCCTTTATCATATATATCCATCAATGGTTAGTTCTGCTTACTGTCTCCCATTGAATTATTTATGATTACTATCTGAAAATATACTAACCATGTATTCGTAAAACTATTTCATTCCCTGTTCCACAGTCCCTCGAGAGTATTCAGAGCTATCAATGACATACAGCAGCTCAAAGAACAAAAAAACGAACAAACACCACGATACGACATGGGCTTCCTTTCAGTAAACATCTTTGCATTTAAACTTCTATTAAATTTATTGTGAATACTATACATTACAGTTTCAAAACTTACAGTCCTAATACCAATATTACAGGGTACATATTCTATTGGTTGTACTATTAGGGGGTCCAATGATGCATTTTCGTCACAGTAAGCACCAAACAACCCACTACGTGTAGTCTTCTATACGGTAAAATATTCACTCTTACGAATACTTATACTTTTTCAAACATTCCTAATTATACTACAACTGAAAACTGTATACATCTGTTATCCACAAGTATGTTTCACATTACAACTTTAGTCTCGCATTTATTATGTATAAATCCCTTCATATATACGCCCTTTTTATATCGTCTAACATCTTGACATATTGTTTCTTCCAAAGGAGATATTACCAACCATTCAGGATTCACAGAAACAACTGGTGAACAAGTTTCAATGATAGGTACATACATGGATACTACTCCTTCAACGACGTGTGAGATATATCCTGCAATCAACAACAATGGTATGTCAACTTGGACATACTATTAACAATATTCCACTTTTTAACTCTTTATAATAATACTAAATATTCACCAGCAGCAACTAACTAGATGATTAATGATGCAGCTATGCCAATACATCATCAAACTAGTGAACAAACAGGTGGTTTACATTAACTAAAATCATTAATTACTACACATAGTCCTTATGGGATTTAAAGTTAAATAGAATCTATATTTTTCATTTCATATTATCTATTCCAATCCTTTTCTCTTCAGAATATTTTGACTGCGGAGACCCTTCGAACATATGCGAAAACTGCGGTTCTACCTTCTGGATTGAAGAGAGGAATAAAAAATATAGCCATAAACATGTCCCATATTACTCAATATGTTTCTCACTGGGAAAAATATCTTTACATCCTTTGCCTACATGTCCCCTATACCTTAGAACTTTTCTATTCAGTAAAAGCTATCCAACTTCTAAATCATTCCAAGATCACATGCACATATACAACTCTATGTTTGCATTCACTTCATTGGGAGGCAAAGTAGACAAATCTATGAACTGTGGTGGGTCTCCAAATATTTTAAGATTAAACGGACAAAACTACCATCGCATTGGTATTTTGTGTCCTTCCGATGGAAAACCACCCAAGTTTGCTCAACTCTATGTATATGATACTGCAAATGAAGCTCAGAATAGAGTACTGGCAATCAGGTATGTAATGATGTATATAGTAACACATAAACATTGTCTCTTGAATTTCTCACCACTACATGAAACTATCTTATGCAGTTTTGATGACAAGAACAAAGAGTCTATTATTGATGTCAATATTGTTCAAAAGATACAGAATATGCTTCATTAACATAATAGTTTATCACATCATTTCAGAACAACAAGGGATATTATTGAGACGCAGGGCATTACAGATTTAAAAATGCGACTACTTAGAAGAAGAGGAAGGGATGCACAGAGATACAACTTACCAACTACTTCTGATATTGCAATGCTCATTGTCGGCGACATTAAAGATCTAAATAATGAAAGAGATATCATGATTCAAGACAAATATGGAGTCTATTAACGAATTGATGCACTTCACCCACTATACCTTCCTATTAAATATCCATTGGTTTTCATGGGTGGAGAGGACGGATATGTTGACAATATATCCCATCGCACTACACCATTTAATGACAATGCAAAAGTCAGGAATGTTACAATGTGAGAGTATTTCTCCTATCACTTTAATTCATGTTCCAATGATTCTTCCAGCCTTCTATTCTCTAGGAGGATTCTTCAATAGTATATTGTAGATTCATACACAATGATTGAGTCTCAGAGATTATCTTTTATTCGCTACAACCAGAAGCTCTTAAGGGAAGAACTATACAATGGGTTGCAAGATGCTTTCCTTAGGGGTGATCGAGATGGTTTCTTATGTGGGAAGAGTATAATTTTACCTTCAACATTTACAGGTGGGCCAAGATATATGATTCAGAATTACCAAGATGCAATGTCAATCTGTAATTGGGAAGGGTATCCCAATCTTTTTTTATCATTTACATACAATCCAATGTGGCGTGAAGTTTATCGATATGTTAAAGTAAACAACCTGCTCCCATCGGACTATCCTCAAATACTATCGCGAATTTTCAACATAAAGGTCCAACAACTCATGAAAGATTTACGAGAAGGATCCTTCTTCGGAAATTCTTGAGCATGTGTGTAACTACGTCGCTAATCTATTCATTTTTTTAATTACTACCTCAACCAGAATTTGTTAAATTTTTTTAAAATTGACTTCTTTTTTTAATTTTCAATGTAGCTGTTCATACAGTAGAGTTTCAAAAAAGAGAACTGCCGCATGTGCACATTCTATTATTTCTTAGTCAGGAAAGCAAGGTCGTCACTCCAGTAGACATTAATAGAATTGTTTCAGCAGAAATACCAAACAAATGTGACTTCCCAAAACTACATGTAGTGGTCGGCAATTTTATGATCCATGGACCTTGTGGTGAAGCCAGCCGTCACTCGCCTTGTACGAAGAGTGGAAAATTATCAAAGCATTATCCAAATAAATTTTCTCCCCATACAACTTCGGATGATGACGGTTATGTCGTCTATCAGAGAAGAAATTCAGGTTGTACTATTCTCAAAAATGGTTTAGCATTAGACAATCAGTTTTTTGTGCCATACAATCCTACTTTTCTCTTAAAATATAAATCTCATTTGAATATCTAAGTTTGCAATCAATATTCCTCTATCAAATACCTTTTTAAATATATTAGCAAGGGTCACGATCGTGTTACTGCAACACTCTTTGACAGCGGCAATAAAGATCTTCAGGACAAGGGTGTTTATGAGATAAAAATGTATTATGACTGCCGGTACATCTCACCTTGTGAAGCTTATTGGAGGATTTTCTCCTATGATATCCACTATAGATATCCTCCAGTTGATAGACTGCAATTTCATTTACCAGGAGAAAACAATGTCACATATGTAGACTGTGATAAAATTGAAGATATCTTGAATAAGGCCAACATTTCTGATACCATGTTCACAGCATGGTTTAATGCAAATCAATTGTATCCAGAGGGAAAAAATCTTACTTATGCAGAATTTCCAACACGGTTTGTCTGCCACTGTCATGAAAAGAAATGGTACCCACGCAAATAGGGTTTCAGTATTGGGAGACTTTACTATGTGGCACCCTCTTCTGGGGAACTACATTACTTGCGTATTCTATTAACAAAGGTCAGATGATCAACTTCATATGAATCTATCAGAATAGTGAACAACATTGCTCATCTTACATTCAGAGAAACATGTTTAACAATGGGATTTTTATCTGAAGACAACGAATTCATACAAGCACTACAAGATGTATTTTCTTGGGGAATGGGATATTATTTGCGAAGACTATTCGCCGAAATGTTATTCTCAAATTCCGTTTCTCGACCTGACATTGTTTGGTTTGCAACCTGTAAAATCCTAACATAGGATATTTTATATGCCCAAAAACTACGACTACAACTACAAGGTACAAACATCTTAATCTCTTGACTGAATTATATTGAAATTTTTTCAGTTCTTTATCACATGAATACACTGCCTTTTAGAATTGACATTAACAGATCATCAAAAACAAATGTATGCACTGTCTGAAATAGACAACATTCTTTGCATCAATGGAAAATATCTACAGTGTTATCATCCAATGCCCCTTTCAAAGTATACAGTGTCTCCTCAACCGAATCGACTTATTTCGGAAGAGATTAATTATGATAGAGATAATATGAATCTTGAATACACAACATTATACAATATGCTTACTGATGAGAAGAGAAATGTAATCCAATAAATTATGTCTGTGTTATCTTGTCCTGATGGTGGCTTCTTTTTCTTGCGTGGATTTGGAGGTACGGGTAAGACTTTCATCTGGAGAGTTTTAACATGTCTACGAAGGTCCGAAGGAAAAAATTTTCTAGCAGTTTCCTCGAGTGGAATAGCATCATTACTCTTACCTGGAGGTAGAACTACTCATTCAAAATTTCGAATACCAATTTCTATAAACAACCAGTCAGTCTGTAACATTCAACAGGGGAGTTATGTTGAACAACTACTACATCAAACCAAATTGATTATCTAGGATGAGGCTCCAATGATTCATAAACACTGTTTTGAAGCTCTTGATCGAACATTAAGAGATATTATGTCATTAAATAATGAACACTCTTCAAATCAACCTTTTGGTGGTCTAACAGTGGTCCTAGGTGGAGATTTCAGACAAATACTACCGGTGATCCCTGGAGGAGAGAGAAGTGACATTATCTTTGCAAGTATACACTCATCATATCTATGGCAGCACTGTCAGGTTTTAACATTGACACAGAACATGAGGTTGAAATCACCCAATACTGTTGATGATCCAACCAAAGTTTGAGATTTTGCAAAGTGGATTTTGGACATTGGTGAGGGTCGCATTGGAGAGCATGTTGATGGGGGCACGTGCATTGAAATACCATCCACCTACCTTCTTGCAACAAATAAATCCCCTCTAACAGCATCTCTTTTATTTTCTTACATGGATTTCATTGAAAACTTTACATATGTTTTGTATTTGGAAGGTCGTGCTATATTAGCACCAACACGTGACGTTGTGCAGGAAATCAATGACTACATGTTATCTCTTACTACTTCTGAAGGAAAAGATTATTTCAGATCTGATTCTGTTTGCAATGCCAGTTTTGATACAGATCAGCCAGAGAACATATATACAACTGATGTATTGAATGGTATCACTGCCTCTGGGTTACCTTGACATAAAATTACTTTGAAAATTGGAGTACCCATTATGTTGCTTCGAAATATTGACCAATCAGTGGGGATATGCAACGGTACACGTCTTATCGTTAGACATTTGGGTAACCATGTCATTGGAGCAGAGATTTTAACTGGTTTTCATTCAGGATATCTTGCATTCATCCTAAGAATAAATATGAAACACAATGACATAAGATGGCCTTTCAAATTACAAAGAAGACAATATCCTTTGACTGTTTCTTATGCAATGACTATTAATAAAAGTCAAGGTCAGTCTCTATCTTCTGTATGTTTGTATCTTCGCAAACCAATGTTTTGTCATGGGCAACTTTATGTTGTCGTATCTAGAGTGACATCATCAGGTGCTTTAAAAATTGTAGTTGATGATAGTGAAAAACACAGTACTAACTGTACAGAAAACGTTGTCTATAGGGAAATTTTTGATAACATATGATATGTATATTTTCATTTTAAATTAATACAATTTGATGCTTTGATTATTTGCTTATATATCGTCACAAAACATTATAATGGATGCTTCATCTGTCATATCTGTACAATATTTGTAATCATGCAGAACTGTAAGCATGTCACGCAGAATCTGTCCTCTGAATGAGATTACTGTTGATGCTGACGAAACTTTGAAAATAGAAGTGCATGTATTGAATTTGTGGTTGAACTCCTCACCCAAATACGGTGTTGCGTTTGTCGATCTGATTATCTGTGATGCCCAAGTGAGTTTATCCATTGCAAAAATTATAGTTCATGTACTATTTCCATAACACCAACTATATGTATTTATTCTGTAGTAAGTTTTCTCATCTCTCAAAAATGTGGCAGCTGGTTTTTAAATATTCACCTTGAAATTTTATTATTTTATACAGGAGACAAAAATTCAGTGTACAATTAACAACCGCCATGCAATTAACAAGTACAAACCAGACCTGTCTGAAGGCCTTTGCTACATTATACAGAACTTCCAGATTGGTCCTAATCAAGGAAGTTACTTGGGGTAAAGACATTCTTGCAGATTGTTTTTCACAACAACAACATTCGTTCGACCAACGGATTCTCAGTTATCATTCTTCTGTTTTGAGTTCATTAATTTTTATGACATCATCAAAAAATCAGTTCTTGAACATCATCTAATAGGTACATTAAATAACACCAATTTTTAATTAAAGTCTATGATTCAGAAAACATTAATTCCTGCATGTTAAAATTATTTACTTTCTACAGAAACTGTTGTTTCTAATTCTATTCAATTTCTTTAAATTCTATAGTCTTGATACATTACTTAATAGTAATGCACTCTTCTTGAAAACTACTCCTTCAAAATCATTCATACATGTTTTAGAAATTATTGGAAATCTACGAAAATCATACCCCACACATTCTGCTGGTACTACAAAACAAAAGATTCAAGTCATTTTAGAGGATGACAGGTTTGCATCCTGCTCTTCCCACTACAATTTACAAGTACTATTGTTATTATCAAAACATCTACTTGGATTTCTTCCAGAGGATTGCAAATAAATTGTAGCTTGTGGGGGGAGTTTGTGAACATCATGTCAGAGTACTTGGAGAACAACATGGAAACCTCTATAGTAGTGATCTTGCAGTTGGTCAGGGTGAAGCGGTTGACATGTAAAAAATCTATCTATGTGTTAAAAAAATTCGTTACATTTTTATCTTAATGAACTATATTTTTCTTAATATGCAAACTTGATTTCCGTCACATTTTGTTCTACATGTCCCAGCATCTGTTATTATCACCACTTCAATTAATGCTTCGAAAATACTAATCAACCTTGACAACCCAGTAGTCCATGAGTTTTGGAGCAGGTAAACTATCAATTGTCAGTATTTACGAACTTATTCTTCCTTCAAATAAGTTCCATATGTCTAAAAGTAACATTATTTATGTTCTTAAAAAATGTTTTTACTTCATTAATCATAACTGTATTCATAAGTCATTCCCAGTTTCAAATTCATCCATCAACAAGATCAAACAAATTAATTACAACGATTCCTTATTAGAATAAAAAAAATGCATTTATGATGTTAAAAAGATGCTGCAGGTCAGTATAGTATTCATTTCCCATTATTTAAGGATGTGAACTATCATGCACTACATGTAATATCTTTTTTGATAACTGTATTAATATTATTAATTATTTCCTAGCCGACAAGGTGTCTGATTGATGCAAAAATAGTAAAACTTCAAAGCACTCATCACTGGTATTTTGAATCGTGCAACTCATGCACAAAAAAAATACAAGTATCCGATGTAAAATTTTGGTGCCAAAGTTGTAAGAAAACACCAGCCTTCAATACTCCCAGGTATTCATCTACTTTCTAAAATATTTTATAATTATTTATTCATTAGTGTGGTTCTTATACGACAGAAGTTGTAAAGAGAGTACACATATATAAATATGTCAAGTTTAGAGTACAACTGTTGATTAAAGATGACATAGACTCGCTATATGATGTTCTCTTTAATAAGCAAGTCATGCAGTTTATAAGCAAATCATCTTCACAGTTGAGAGATGATATGATACAAGTAAGATTCTTCACATTTCTGTTTTTTTCATCTAAATAATGTTATTTAACTCACTTTCCCATTTTATTATAACATAGGACCATGATGAGTTTGGTTTCCCCCCTGAGCTAAATGTTTTCAAATCAAAGAATGTTTTGATGTCACTTGACGTGACAGAGTACAACATTCAAAATCAAAAACGCAGTTCTGAACAGAACACATACACGGTTCTCTTCATTAGTGATAATGAAGATTTTATCATGAACTATAATCAGAGTTCTGTACACAACTAGGTATGCAGTCTCAAACTTCCACAGGAATTTCGAGGCAGTATGATGAAGATTACATAACAAAAATGTTTTTATAGTTACTTTTTTACAATTCAATTTTTTAACAAAACATAGACCACATACTTGAAATGTTCTAACCTCTTTTTACCATCTTTATTAGGAACATCAAAGCGCTTCTTCTTCAGGACTCAGCTTGAGCATATCTGCTGCTGTTGATATAAGTACTACTTCTGTCTCTTCAACCCAGGTATAAATTTTAAAAATTCTAACTATGTAACACTTATGATGTACATCTTTAATACAGTAAAGTATATTTCTTCATATTTGTTTCACATTACCTATAATCTTCATAACACTCTATTTTTGGTGATTTTCCATCTGTTAAAAAATAATATCATGTTACATTGGTATTACTAATACGTATTGGCTTCTTCTCATTCGTTATAATTGAACTATAATGTAGAAAAAATTGATGACTGACTTCGATGCTAAAGCTACTGTGGAAGGCTCCTTGTCTCCAGACCCAAAGCATGCATCATCTTTTGCCAATGAACATCATATCCAAATAGTGGAAATGAGAAACAAAAAAATAGCAAAAATAGACTAAATGTATTTATGCCTAACCCAAGGTAGTTTTTACAACTAACTCTATCTAATTTTTTGAAATTGCCATTACAAATTTAACAGCATACATAATTCATGCGAAGTCTCTAAACTGTATTAAGGTTATGTTTGTAAACCTTTTATCAGCAAGTGTTCCTTGTCGGTTTGTTTATTTTTCATATCTCAAAAGTGAAATAACTACTGTATTTTGTACTATATAATTGGTCTACTTATGTTTAGTTTGTCTCATTCATTAGCATTTTTGTGTGATTTATCATGTTTTCTTCTATATTAATTAGGTTTTCTTCATTCTTGAGATATGAAGAATGTCGATTTTTTATTACTTTTGTTTCATTTTCAGCTATCTTTATTTAATTATATTGCAATACTTGCTATTTGTCTTTGGTGGTTAATTGGGTCTGTGCATTGAAGTGTGGATTTTCCTCTTCATATAGATGTCTACCAATGCCATTCGACAACTTCTCCCTGAAGCCTCTTCAAGGAACTTTCTGTTTAGCATATTAAGTTGAAAAATTACGATTTTCTTTTTTTTATACATGACTTATATGTAATCTAGATATGTTATCGTATCAGTTTTCAAGGATCTTTATGGATATGTTTCCCTATTTATGTTTTTAATTGTTGTTTGGATGATAGTCAAAATTAATTATGGTTACTTTATTTTTCAGGGTGCATTCCATCATATTCTTCTAAGGCCAAAACATGTTTTCTGAATACTAAATCATTTAGATACCTTGTCATTTTCCATTTTTTTCATAGGGATTTTGCATTGAGGTACCATAAACAACCGTATTTGGAGACAGCTGTAATTTTTCTATCTGAATAGTATGATCACTCTTAAAATTTAGTATACATATGGCTGTTTCACTTTGATAAATCAGTAGTATTTATTTCCCTTTGGTTATATTCACATTGTATAATTAAACCTTCTGACCTTCTGGTTTTGAACACAAATATTCTGGATCAAACAACATTCAAGGTTGGGGGTTTTTGGTACTTAAATGAAACGGTACTATTTACAATTCATTAGTTTAAAGTACACTGAATTAATAAATATATCAATTTTTAAGAGTGATCTACATTTTACTATGACAAACACTGTTTCAGCATGTGAATCATGCATTATTTTGGGGTATTGTATCATGTTATTTGTTCAAGCAGTGTTTATGTGTTTTATTAGATCAATGAATCATTTTACGAGAAAATTATGTTATTCCATGGGTGTTTGCATTATGTACAGATTCAACTCCTATGGAAGGAGAACACTTGCATCTGCCAGCAGGTGGAAGCATTGAGATGACAGTTGACTGCAAGATATGTACATATTCAAATATTCTGGTACAAATATTCAACTATTCTGGTACAACTTATGGTGGTGCTATGAATGTCGGTCGTGCATCATGAAACTTTAATCTCACTTCCAGTTTCTATTTCTAGGAAAAAAACAGGACTGGAGGTACTGATGCTTATAATACCTTGCTTTCTTTTTCCTTCTTTTGAATTTTTCCTATGTACATATGTGTTCCTTGAATCGTTTTCAGATCATGTATAATTACAGAGATACTGTACACACTGAAATTTTAGAAATTTTATGTTTGCAACAGATTTCTATAAATGATTTTTATGAATTTTTATCACTGCTTAGAGTACATAGTGGTGTATACATTGTGAAATTTTATAATTTTTAAGTTATATAAATGAATACAGTATATATAGCCGGTTGTATGTGTCCTTGTTGTATATAGTGCATATACAGTGCTGTATACATAGAACTTTTGTAATTTTCATGTTTGCAACAGATTTATATAAATATATCCATATATTTCTATAAATACATACATTACACAGTGCTGTATACACTGAAATTTAAGAATTTTTGAATATCTATAAATGCATAGAGTACATATAGCTGGTTTTATGTGACCTGCTTGTATACATTACATATAGAGTGTTGTATACTATTCATTTCATGAAAATTATTTTTTTGAACCATCAGTCACTGAAGATTATGGTTTACAGAAGGAGGTTTCATATAGAGCGCACATTTCAGATTTCATAGCCATTCCATGTTCCCATATTATTAAAGTATTCAATAGTACAGTTCACATTAAGGCTTACGGTTCCATAAATGTATGCTTCCTTTTACAGCACATCAAACCAAACCACTAATTATAGCATTCCTGTAAATTCTACTAATATTAGAACAATAATTTATATTATATCTGTATCTAGTTTTCTGTTTTTGTTGTCAACGTATATTAAAGTCACTTTACTGTCCACTATGCATAATACAGTTACAACTGCAACCGATTTATGGGTACCTATTAATGCATTATATTATAATACATTCATACTGCATATTATGTAGTCTAATTTCATTCTAATTTACACTTGTTTCTTTCATGTTTCTATGACTATACTTCATTGCATTAATAGGACAGTGCTTTGTGAGGTATACAAAATATTCACTCAAGCTCTTTCATCCGTCTACAATGTTTTAGGATTCATCAATAAGCATCCGAGGAAATCATTTCAGCAACCACCAATAATTCCTTTTGATGATCAGTTGAACTTAGCTGATATTGACAATATTAAAGTCATTGGGAAGGTAAATGGTGGATTAGTTCAATTGATCCAACACAAATGGATTGGGCAGTTTTTTTTCCCTAAAGGAATTGGTGAACATTTACTCTATTCTATTGTTTTTTTGTTTTTTTCTAGACCGTAATGCTTATTTATTATCCACATTTATCCTAATCATACACTAGTAGATACGTTTTGTTTTCACATCACAGTATAATATTATTATTACAAGTTTTTGGTAATGCAGTTAAAGTTGGACCAGGACGACCATGGAGTGGTCAAATGTCGTGATTCGAAGTGTTGAGGTTGGGTAGGGGATGACTTTTATGTTGGAATAATATATCTGTTTCATTTGGCAGCTTAGGTAGTTGAGAGTGATGTGAACAGGCAATTAACACCAGAGATAAGATGACCTTTGTCAGGTACCCTCCAAATTCACTATATCTCATTCCTTGATTCCCTCCACCTCGTGATTTCCATCCACATCTACAGATGTCGACTCTTTATACCCAATCAAGGTTTGAACAACGTGTTTCTCACCTCGCAACAAGTATGTCTTTCTATTCACTATCTAAATATTGTACTCACTATTTGTCAGTTCATTAATAATATGGTTTGTTTTTACCACATATGTTTTTCTAGCTTTATATGTGTTATAATAGTTTGTGCTCATAGTATAGGATTTTTTCAATGTATTTTCACACATAGTATAGATCCAATATTTCTCTAACTACCTTAAATTGTTAATTGTGTTTTTATATACAAATTTGTATGACCTAAATTAATGTCTATGACTCATCCATTTTTCTTTATAGTAACGGATAAGATGAAGTGTATTCATTTCAATTGAGACTGCTTTGGGGGTGATAAAAGAGATCATATACCATACTATCTCTCAAGCCACATGAATTATACGAAGAAGGTAGACTCCATTATATCGTTGTTGTTTATTATACATGCATAAGTTAGGCTAAAGGGTTTTATTTTTTATTTGATGGAAATGTAATGTCAAATGATGTATTTCTTTTAAGTTACTTCATTTTCTTATTTGATTTCATAGCATGTATTGTATATAAGGTTTGATATTACTATATTGATCTATGTTAGTTTTTATGGTTTATTTATTTTATTTTATCCTTTTAAATTAAATATGAATTCTGTCATCTTATCTGATTTGAAGTAACATTACTTCTCCATGTGTTCATATGGTAACCACGTAGGAATTTTTAACCCACTATTGTTATATTCCAATGCTTAAAAGGTTTCAGTACGAACTACACTATCCCATTAATGTGAAATTTGAGAAAACTCACTGATTTTTGTAGCTATAATTTCAAGTTAATACAATAGTTTGATTGCTTCATATATTTTCA
The DNA here is from genome assembly GCA_963277665.1 of Viscum album. NCBI lineage: Eukaryota > Viridiplantae > Streptophyta > Magnoliopsida > Santalales > Viscaceae > Viscum > Viscum album. The sequence goes on from OY728140.1 coordinate 1,013,326,081, forward strand.
TATTTGAGTTCAACAATATTTTTTATAGTAATCACTATATTAGACTATGCCCTTTACATATGTGTTAATGGATTATGTTTACCCTGTTTTTTGAATGAGCCTCTTGCTTGGATACTGAAAAACATATGTTCCCTGTTTATGTGTTTCCTATTATAATAGAATTTTATTTTCTCATATACATGACATCTCAACTGCATAGATATCAGTTCATCATGTTTCCGTTTCTGTTCCAATAGAATTTTATTTTGTGATTGTAGGCCATAGCCATGCCATGTTCCCGTACTATTAGAGTATTCAAATTAAGTATTAAGTTGCAAGTGGTATTTTTAAATTTTTCCTTTTCATTTTCTTTGTTTTTCCCATTGAATATGACGTAATTGTTTGCAGTTCATCAAGGATTCTGTTACTATGTGTACTTAGATGGAGTGTGAATGTTTTTTCAAAACTCTGATTGTCTTGCGTGAGCTACCAATTATTCTGAACCAATTTTATCTTAAACTTTTAGTTTGTAAGCCCAGTTAGCTAATTTCCTAGCAGAAACATGAGAATAAAGATGTCCATGTTTGTGATCTGATTTTATCGTTGCATCATTTATTGTCTTCGCTTTTGTCCCGAGAGGTGCATTAGGTATCACTAGCCCGAGAGGTGCATTATGTATCACTGGTACTCAACCAGCTGAGGGCATGCATGGAAGGAGCACACTGGTTTTCATTGTAGGATTCAAAAGGTAAACTGAAACTTCTTTTTTTTTAGATTTCTAATTATTACATTTATGTAATCGTTTTTTTATTCTACAAATTCAGGTGTTCTTATTGTAAGGATTTTTTTCTATGAAGAAATGTTTTTCAGGCATTTGAAGTTGGATATTTGTACATTGTGACATAGTTTCTCGATGACATAAAGACTTCTGATGTATGTCTTCAAATGTAATTGTCCATTTGAATTTTCTTTTCATTCATGTTCATTGGAATATTGTGTTGTTTATAGAATTAGTGTATAATAATTCTTTCATGTACTTTTCATAATATCTCAGTGACATTAGTACTTATTTAATTTCATTCATGTTCATTTTTTAGTGTACTTTTCTAATTACTGTCCATTTCTTATTTTTATTCATGTATTTGAAAATTGATACTTCTATTTATTTTCTACATCATGAGCTATTTACTTTTCCTTATTCTTTAATGTTTTCATGCACGTTCATTTCAAAAAAAATTCAAAATTGTTGTTTTTCTTTTCAATTGATTGTTATCCACTATTTTCTCCATTATGTTTTATATGATTTCAAATAATTTTACTTCCATTATATATTCTACTATATGATTTCCTTATATTCTCACTCATGCATTTGTATGGTTGATTTTTTACAGTTATGGTATGATTATGTTTTTATTATGTATTATCATATATTCTCTAATATGTTTTCAATATTATCCTACATATTCTTCTATATTATTTTATTTTTCTTATTTTCTTATGTTATTAATTCTATATATTATATCCTATTACAGTTCAATATTAAGTATCACTATTTTTTTCAATATATACAGTATTTATGTTCTTTATTAATATTAAAGTACAATTTTGTCTTCTTGAAATTAAGCATTGAACGTATTGTCGTGCGAATGCACGGGTAAGTACTAGTTACCTATGTAAATGGCATGGTATTTTGATATGCATGTGTTTTAACATCCCAAGTAAGTAATGAATAATAGATATTTTTATCTATGTCTACTAATGAATCAGATAGTGTTTTAGAGGCTTAAAATGAGGATAAATCCAATCTTAAGCATGGAATACACTAATAATTTTAAAAGATTGTTTTACTACCTTTTGATGGCAAACCATTTGTAAATCAAACTTTTGACAATTTTATAAGCTCTATTTTTCAAAATAAACTTATTATTTATGATTGTGACATTGAAATTCACATTGGATAATTTTTTGGTATTTTTCTGACAATGTTCATTTGTTAATGAATAGTGAAAAATACTGCATTTTACATCAAAACTACTTTTTCATATAATTTAATTATATGGTTAGATTATTTTTTTAGTTGGTTTTAAAGTTGAATTAGAATATATTTTTACCATTTAATCCAATAGTGGTCTTTGGAATTAATTTCACTCTGAAATTGGACTTAAACTAGTGTCAATCTTTTGATACTTATTGTTTCTTAAAAACACGCTATTTGCTCAGACAACGGGAATTAATTATTAAATTAATTAATGTAACTTATATGTTTTGAATTTTTTAAAAAAGACATCATTTTTGAATTCAGAATATCAAATATATCTTAGGGTTAAGTTTTGGTATTTCTCTGAAAAACTTCAATTTTTGATGAATAGTGAAACCACTAAGTGGTACTTAAAAAACTGATTTTTCGTTTAAATGAAATTTTACCACCTCTTTGTTTTGAATATAAAAAATACAACATACATGGTTGTCATTAAGAAGTAAAATTTGGTTCAATGAGATTAAAATAATTTTTTGGTGAATAGTAACTTTTAAATTTTTAATCGTGATTAGAGGTAATTAGTGTAATTTAAGGTAAGAATAATGTTTTAATAATATGAAATGAACTTGACACATGTACTACCCTTATTTTATGTGTCATGACCTACCAAGACAATCCATGGGTCAACTTGGGGACCCCATGGAGCCACTTTGGAAGGAAAATGACATTAATATCTTTTTATTTAATGTAAAAGTAAAAAATGACACAAACATGAGTTGTTTTACTAAAACAATTTTTAAATGAGGTTATACAAGTCAGATTTTTTACTATAAATAGTAATTGTAAAGATAAAAATATTTCCTACATCATAGTATTTTTTATAATTTATAGACATTAAATAAATTAAATTATTTATGACACCATGATGATGCAGCGATGACCTCATTATTTAACGATTTAAATAAAATGAAAAGATAATGTAAAATATAATACCTACACATGTAAAAAACCTATTGGATGGGTGTATTTCGAACTATTATCACCTTATCCTAGAAATATATAATTTTGGGACCTTTTAAATCCGAAAAGCATTTTATAATAAAGTATCCTTTTATACCTTTCCAAGAGTGCCCCTCCTCTCCTCTTATAAAAGTCCCCCACCTCTACCACCTTACTCACACTTCCAAAGCCTTTGGCTAAGCCAAACCCTGCCCATTTTGTCTCTAAACATCCGTCTATATCTCTTATAAGCCTCACTTTAGGCAGAAGTCTTCCTAAGGAAGCCTTTGAGCTCAAATCAAAAAGAGTTACCTGATTTAAAGGTAGTGTCTTCTCTTGTGTTTTTATGTTTTATTTTGCTTCTCCAACCCCATAAACTCTTTTTATTCATTTATTTTATAACAACACCAGTATATTACATATACTAGGATTTTGTTATAAGAAGGATTAGAGCTACACTTACACACACCTACATCTAATGGTTAAAGAACATACTGTTTCCGTGGATGGCGAATTTCTGCCTCACGAAACGATGATTGTTTAATATTCTTTTAACACCTTCAAAGGTGGCCATTAAGATGACACTATATTTATATATGATATATAATATTTTTATGTTTTACTTAAGCTTCTGTATTTTTCATTTATGGAATACCTTTATGGTTTCCATTATGGGTAGACGCGATATCTTCATTTTAGGAAGTGCGGACTACCGCCCCCTCAAAGTGAATTGATTCGTTAATGCCATATGTGGGATGTATAAAGGATGTAATTAATGATATTATATATGATATTATAATTGAATTATAATATACATTTATATAATTATGATTCCATTCCATAAAATACGAAATAGAAATGAAAGTAGCGTTCATGCGTACGTACGGCTTACCGTCTCCCTGAACGGTGCATTTCATTTCTTACCTCTAAACGTTATGTAATATTATAAATGCATGTATATACTGGATATATATGACATATATGATATCTACATCATTATTATAACTCTGTATATAATGGATACATGAACAACTTGTAATTATAAAGAGTTTATTTTTGACTCAAGTACCAACGATCGATAAAATGACCGTTACTAACTTAAATAATTACATAGTGTTCATGACATGGTAATAAGTGATATAAAAGGAATAATGAACTTGAAAAAGGTTCCTAAGAAAGTATAAATTAACTCAAGTTTATTATTCAGGAGGTTAAAAAATGATCGAGTCAAGTCGGACCCGAGGTATGGGACTTCGTCTTAATGTCCTTTCATTGAGGCATATTTTGTTTTATACACAACCTTCTTTTTACGGTGTATAAACCCCTTTGACATTTATTTTTATCCAAAAGGAATCTTTTTTTATAATAATTGTTTTACTAAACGACAAAAGGGAATTTTTTTGTCGTACGTATGCGGCGAAAATGACTTCTCCGCCACCATGACCATTATTTGAGTTTCGGCTTCCTCTACAAGCCATACATTTTTTTAAAAGAAAAATAAATACCCTGTTTTACTTTTCTTTTATTTTGGTATTGAAAATGGTTTTCATAATGTTTTTATATCAATGTGTTGTATTTATATCTTGTGATTGAAAAGTGGAAATGTTATGTTTCCTTTATTCATGTTTTATGTGATATGATTATGTTATGGTTCTTGGGAATTGTTTTGAAGATGGGTGGTTTCGTGATAAACTAAGGGCGGGTGGGCCCGATATAGCTCTCCAATGCATTGGTTAATAAGAAGGAGTTAAAAGTTATGGTTTCTCCGAAGATATTTAGGGAATATACTGTGATGGGTATTCCAAACGTAACCAATAGGGTCACTCCCTACGTAAGAATGTTATGAATGCCTCAAGTTACCTTTATGTTTTGTGATTTCTATGATTTATTCATGATTTGATGAGGTATGTTAAAGTGACTATGTTTTATGGGTAAAGTATTATTTCATTATTATGTATATATGAACTCATGTTTCCTTTCCATATTTTTATAACCCTTACTGAGCTTTTCATGCTCATCCCAAGTTTTTGAAATGATTTTCACAGGTCAAGGGAAAGGTACATGATGTGATGATAGTGTCAAGGAAGTGTCAAGAAAGAATCCATGTTTTATTTTAAATATGTTTCCATTGTTGGGGAAAATGAGTACTATCTTTTATGTAACCACTTTGTTTAAATGTGGAATGTAATGCATGTTTTATGATCTAATTCTCTAAAACTCTAAACCTGAAACGATCCTCAATGTGTAATCTTGTAATAACTCAAGATTAAGTAAGGTTTAAGGCTGGGGCCTTATATGTGTGGCCCATATGTTTTGTGGTAGGCATTGGTATCAACATGATGTAAGACTCATCGATTATGAAAAGTGTATTAGAGATTGAGGGTTTTGAAAGAGTAGGTCAAGTGAGTTGAGTCAAAATCCTTTGTATTTAAGTTTCTCATATGGTATTATATGTACTGGCTAAGGGGGTAAATAATATATTAATTTTTAAGATGATTTTTAAGTATTTTATTATAATTTTACTTCCATTTTGTGTGTTGATGTATCCTATAGACTAATTTATTATAAATTATGTATTGTAGGACACCCACTTGTCTCTTTATTTTATTATCAACAGATTTTGGTTTTATCTATTATAGAGATATTTCATACTGAATTTTTGATAAATTTATGATTGAACGTTTTATGTTATTTTTTAAGATAGTCTTATAATGATTATTTTAGATCCTCACCGCTAGTTGACAGCATCTAGCATTTGGAGATCCATGCCTGAGGTAACATAGTGACCTGGTTTGGTTACTGTTCATATATACTAGGTTAGGGGCATTACAAAGTGGCATAAAAGTGTGTTTTTTGGTTTTTAATGAGTCATTTAATAGTGTATATTGGTAATCATGACCTGGGAGTTATAAAGTGAGCATGTATGGCAAGCATGGCATCAGTTGAAACTCAAGTTAGTAAAGTATGTTCTATATTATGAGTAAGAACTCTAGGTTGAGTGAGGAATTGGTTTAAGTATTCTGTGATACGTAGGGATCAGAATGTGGCATAGGTCTTGGCCAAAAGTTGTTATATTTCTCATGAATCCTAATATTTTCATGCTTATAGCATGATACATGCACTTATACATGGTTTTATTTCATATACTTCCTTAACAAGGACAATTATTAATTGAAAGAAACTAATAGTATATTTTATATTTTTTTCAAATATATTATAAAGGGAAATTGTATTGATATAAACTAGTTGGGTGTCTTATTTAATTTTATTGATTTCTTATTTTTTATTTGATATTATAGGGAAATGGATATGGGGTGTATTATGGTATGATAAATACCACTTTTTTATAAGGAAAAGTTGTGTGGATGTATAAGGAATTCATAAAACAATTTTTCAAGTTGATTATAATTTAAATAGCTCATATAACCAGTTATTTTAAAATAAAATAGTATTTTTAGAAAACAATTTTTTTAAAATGATAATTTTTACAATTACATAGTGAGTGTATAATAGTTTCACGCTGTGGTTTTCAAGGAAAGGACGAATAAGGCCAAAGATTTCAAGATTTCTAGTTTCGAAAAAAAATACTTGGATTCTAAGGATATTTTTGGGAAACATTAAGTAGTTTAGTGTGTGTAAAATAATTTTATTGGGTTTCAAATAAGTAACGGGTGATGTATGATCAAGTTTTCTTGGTTTACTATGTTTGTACAATAGGTGATCTTAGTTTTTGAACTATGTTTTTTTGGTATGTGTTCCATAACTAATTAGAGAGAACCTCATGTTTTTTTATCTATTAATGGTTTATTGGTATAGGGATCAAGTACCAAGATATGGGAATCGATAGCTTCAGTGTTTTTACTATGTGAGATTCATTTTCAATAGGTTATTCCTTTAGTGGGGAGTATCTTTAAAGGTAATCAACCTTTAATTATATATCCTTATGGTGGGGGAAACCATAATACAGTATTTTTTTGATTTTTAATGTTCTAGGATCAATGGATGAGTTCATGTACCATCACATCATTTTAGTAATGGATATGATCTGAGTGCTTGATGGATCAGTTTTGCATTCTGAGTGCATAGATGGGTAATGTCGAGTAAAATAAAAATAGTGGTGGGATGGTGATCATAGAGAACCTTATGGGAATATCCGTGACTATGTTATGTGACACTCAATGAATAGTTCACTCTAGTGTTTGGAGTCAAATAGTTGAAGTGTGATTGGCATTTAGATGTAAAACATGGTGAGCTACTGATGAATTGGTGTTTAATATAAATAATGTCCTTCTCTGGTTCACTCTACAGTAATCAACTCGAAGTGCCACATAACCTCAGGTAAGCCTAATCATATTCTAGTGATTATTGACTAGCAGTGAGAATCTAAGGTGTTACCAAGGGAGAATATACCCTCATATTAGAGTAAAACAACTCTAGGAAGTAATAAAACATAATTCATAACAATAATCTGAGTACAAAATATAAATAAACATAATTAAATAGTGTGTGGAATGAAATAATACAATCATACATCATAATTAATCACCAACTGAGCCAATTACATATACAAATAATTGAAATAAATAATATTCCTAAGATTCTCTACTACCATCCCTAATCCTCATTACAACCCAATCTTTATCCCAGTTTAAATACTCCAACCCAATCATCAACGTTAGTCTTCTACTATACAAGAACGTAGAAACCTGAGGTGTTCTTAATTACTTAAGTGTCATGGATTCTTGAGTAGAGTTTGAGTAAAACTCAATAGTCCATGACCAATAGTATCCCTAACATGAAAAGTAAATATAGATCATTCACATGTGATATAATAAAAAGAATAAAAAAACATAGAATCGTGATAATATAAATCAACATCAATCCATGTATTCTAAGGTTACACCTGGGATCAACAATATATTCATCGACTAGTGTTGTATGTCTCTTATCATGTCATGTGATCATCAGGGGGGACACATACCCTAACCTAGGTTCTCGTGAATATGATTAAATAAGTACATACAATCACTTTATGGGGAGTAGACTTCCTGGATCATCTCAAATACTAAACCCTTGGAGGGCGGATTATTCCACCCTAGAATTTCATATAATGAAATTGGGGGGAAGAGAGGCCCCACCTAGAATCTCAAAAAAATTAATTAGGTGGAAGTGTATCCCCACCTCGAATAATCAAGAATACAGTTTTTGGGAAGAGTGGTACCACTCAAAATATAATATTATATAATCAAGTGGAAGAGCATCCCCAATTGAAATCTCAGATCAAAGAGTTGAGGGGATTAATATCCTCACCGAAAATATTATATAATGAAATTCGGGGGAAATCTACCCTACCTATAATCTCATATATTCATTAGGGGCCAGCGTCCACCTAGTAATATCACATATACTCTTTGAGGTCTAGAGTCTACCCTGGTAATATCTCATATACTCATTGGCAGGCTAGTATCTCCCCTATAATCACAACCCTTATTTGTCACTATATTTATAAAATTTTATCACTATGCTAGCCTATCTACACTGACCTTACATGAATTCATTATAAGGGTGTGAAACCCACCGAAGTCCCATAGCCTACATCATAGTCCAAACACCCTATATGGTCTCCTCTATCACACTTATAACTTTATGGAAAAATCCCATCACTTAGAGGCCATATCATCCATCAGCATTACCATTTTCACATTGCACCCTCACCAGCATTATATAAAATTTCACACTAGCATCACTCTAGAGAGATTGAATGATGTCCATCTCAAGTGATACCAGTTCATCCCTCTCACACCCAACTTATACATAATCATACCTATGTCATACCCACACAGGTACTCATATACTAATTGGGGACAAACACTCTCCCCACTCTCTAATCAACTTGCCCAAATGCTATAAGGTATTTCACGGTCACATCAAGGCTTACTCAAGCTAATCATTCTTGATCTAATACTTTAATTTCCATGGAGGGGTGTAAAGGAACATATACCAAGGCCACTATATTCATTATCTGATTTCACAACCTTTAGGGTCCACATACTCTATGGGAAATATTTTTGATCATATCCTCAACCATTAGTTCTTGAGTAACCAAACTGGTGTCAAGGGCCCACTGTGGCCTAAGAAAAATCAATATCATTACAAAAGTTAAATAGAAAAAATTAATTTTTAAATTAAATATCAATCTCACAAGATTGTAAGGATTTTATATCACATGCTACAAAAACAATTCATAAACAGTAGGGAGATCCTTAGGTACCACCTACCTCATACAGAGTTATTCCCTGTAAGAAAACACTACCATCGCCACCCAAGATCATCCAATCCATGCATCATCTCTTGATCCCCTATCTCAATCAAAAATACCAAATAAAATAATTATAAAATTTTAAAATTAATTTTAAAATTTAATTCAAATGTTCATTATTTCTTAAAACTCATCAAGCCCTATAACTACATAGAAACTACAACCAAATACTCTCATAAGGTCTATGATTTACTACCAAAACACTCCAGGGAAAAATATTTTTCAATCGGCATCATTTCACCCATAAATTTACTATAACCTTATCAAAACCCGAAAAAAATACATAGGGTAACATACCTCTAGATAAAAAAATATCACAAGATAACATCTCGCTAATGCCCTCTATCAATGATGAGAAAAATCCCTATCATTGTGGAAATTTTCCATGATTCATTGGTGGAAATCATTTCCAAATGCATAGCAGATACACGCTAAAATCATAGGTGAATAAAGTAAAATGGAAAAAAATAAAGAGAGTATGTCATCATGAATTAGTGCAATAAATTCCACCAAAACCACCCAAATTGTATGAAAATTTAGAGGGGTAAGGGGGAATAGGGGCTTGACCCTTCCTTATTCATGCATCCAAGAGAGGAAATATTAAGGGGTTCCACTTAGAAACACCAAAAAAGACCATCTTAAACCATTAAAAATAGCATAAACACTACATCATAGTGAAACCATGGGGATTCATGGCGCAACACCTTTCCCATTAGAACACAACCTTGAAATACTTAGGCTCCCTATAGGGCCTCCTCATGATGAAAACAGTTACCCTAGTAGTGGTTCTTGTCCCCTATTTAACCCTCATCATAGCATGGCCTCGCAACTTATGGCATGACCACCTCACGGTCCCACTTCCATAGTGCATCAGTTGTGCTTTATTATAAAACCCCTAAAATTCCACATCAATATTCCCCTATAAATCACCAAAAATAATCCTCATGGTATAACCTAAGGTTTTTAGCATGAATACACCCCCATTATTAAAATTTTCAAACTGAAAATCCATACTGTTCATCACCCTTCTTCATAAAGAAAACTATCTTGACATGAAACCTCCCTTCATGGAATGACTAGTTTGGAAGAGTCCTTTAATTTTATAAATTCAAAAAACTCATCATTCATCATAAGCCTTTATCATAACACAACCATCAATTTTCCTTGAAAAATAATAATGTAAAGTACATAGGTTCTTGTTCGATGTGTGATTTCCCTCTTTGTAGCATAAACTAATTCATAAGGTTTATCGAACCAGATCACAAGTACAATTATTTCATGATGTATTATAGCAAACCGAGCCTTTTACATATAACATTTCATGATTTTAAGCATAATTAATCATCAGAGTACAACTCAAGGATTGTTAAGTCTAGTGTCTTGGAAGACTAGGTACATATAACATAAAGCATGGGGCTAAAAAACACTTCTTTATTTAATCTCCATAAATATCTTTTAACTTCCATTGAGCCCTTACCTCTTCATAGGGTACCCTATGGAACACATGAACAAAGGGATGAGCTGAAAATCCCAATAAGGGACTGAACATAAGGATACATCTTAAGCATATGAGTTAGGAGGCATGACATATTGATATCCAAAACATAGAAAATATGAAATAATACCATATAATCATAAGATCATATAAACATGGAATCATATAAATATGGAAGAATCATAAAGCATTAATTTAGTGTGGGTCAAGGCTAACCACCAATACTGTTTCCCATTTCAATACGGGTCAATGCTAACGGCCAATCCCGTTTCACATTGTATCTCATGAGACTTAAACTTACCCAATGCATTGGAGCGCAATCTGGGTGCACCCATCTCAAAATTTTCATGAATATTATTACCACATAAATATTCCTTCCACATAAATAATCATACATAATCAACCATACATAAACATAAGGTTACCCACGGAGAGAATTGGGTACTATAATCATGACATAAATCATAACCAATGAGTGTATCATGAAAGTATCCATGAAAGAAATGGATTAGAACATACATGGACATTCATAAGGTTATATAGGAATATAAAATGGTATTTGGTAACCAATATAAGTGACATAATATAGGAAATATATTTGAGAAAAATTAGCATTAAAACATTTTTGTGCAGTTTTAAGGAAAATACTATAGAGCTTTTAAAATAGTAAAGAGGACATTATTTTATATAAACCCAAAATTGGACAAAGAAGGTTTTCATAATTAAAATAATGATTTTATAAAGACAATGGTGTATTAAAATAGAGGATATAGTATACATTATATTGGGTAAAATTTCGGGAAGTTCCATTAAAACAAGTGTGCTTATTGGGAAGTATTGAGGAGGGATTCACTTAAAAGCATGTATATCCCCGAAAAAGAATGAGAGATGGATCTTGGAACATGATTATGGAGCATATAAACAAAATTTAAAATTTTTAAATAAAAAGAAAATACAACTAAATTTTTGTAAAAAATAAAGATAGAGAAACTCGAAGGAATAAAGGAATTTTGGGAAGAATCCATTACGGTTTATCAGCATGGTATCAGGTGTAACTAAGAGATCTTGATGAGAGAGATAAGGGGTTTCTCATTACTTATAAAACATTAGGGAAGTACAAGGGAGGTGAGAAAACATAACTCATCACTTGGTATTACACAAAAAAGTCATATCATAGAGAACAATCTTGATTAAGAGTGAAAAGAAGAGGATCCCTTGCCTTAAATCTGTTAGTGTTCTCCACTTGTTATTAAAGACCTCTTGAGACATCCTGCTTTGAGAACCTCTTAAGGGGAGAGGTTTTGGTATTTTGAAGAGTATAGGAGCTTTTGGACGTGGGGGATGACCTTGGGGAGAGATTTGGGCAGAATAATGGCAAGGCACAAGGCTTGAGAGGAGTGAAGAGAAGAGGGATTGAAGGGGGGTTTTATAGTGGAGGAGAGGAGGGATTTCATAATATTATAATCATTAATTTACTATTTCTTCACAAGACAAGTAATAGTAAGTATTCCATGACCAAGAATAGTAATTTTATCATGTGATCCTGAACCAAGTGGGCTTACATCCACAGAACACCATCAATGACTCAATAAATCCCTTATTTAGCATTTATTGTAAATTATCATATTTTACTATTCATCAAAAATTCAAGTATTTTAGAAAAATCCCAAAAAATCACCACAACCTTTTTTTGAAGTTTAGAATCTAAAAATGAATTCCGTTTTCCAAAAATAATTTTCTAAATATGATTATTTTAATATTTAATTAAAATAATAATTTATTATCAAAACCCATTTTAAAACATTCATTTACTTATTCTAAAATATAGGTATATCGTACTTCTAACTTGAATATTATTTTTATACTATCATAGGTGAGGTTACTATTCATTAGGGTATATCACTATTCATAATGGTATGTTACTATTCATTAGGGTAGGTTACTATTCCCCAAAAATTAAGTTTTTCTTATCGGACTCCAAATGACTTACTGATTACAACCGTGTATGTTGGATTTTCGAAATTCCCAACACATAAGTTTCAAAATTATGATTAAAATTCAATTAGCACTTAGTAGTTCATTATGTTTTGTTTTCATGTGATTTTGTGCCATACTTATGAGAAGGGAATTTCCATTGAAAAACATTGGGTCATTACATTCTTCCCCCTTATGAAATTATTCCCTCAAAATTTCGTTTTACATTCTAAGACAAAAATAGGTGTTGGTACTTTTCCTTCATTACTTCCTCTATTTCCTATGTTTCCTCTTCGTACTTATGGTTTCTCCATAGTACCTTGACCAGACAAGTACTCTTGTTGTGTAGAACTTTGTCTCTACGATCCAAGATCTTCACTGGCTGCTCCTCGTAAGAGAGATCATCCTCCAATTGTACCACCTCTGAAGAGAGTACATGTGAAGGGTCTGGTATGTACTTCCTTAAGAGGGATACATGAAATACATCATGTACTTTCGACATGGTAAGTGGAAGTGCCAGTCGATAGGCCACATCTCTGACTCGATCAAGGATCTCAAAGGGGTCGATGTACCTGGGACTTAACTTCCCTTTCTTCCCAAAACTCATGACCTTCTTCCATGGGTATATGCATAGAAATAAAATTTCTCCAACTTTGAACTCAAGGTCTCATCGATGGTTATCTTCATAACTCTCCTATCGACTTTGGGCTGCCTTGATATTCTACTGAATGGTTTTCACCTTCTCCACCATTTCTTCAACCATTTCAGGTCCTAGCAGCTTACGTTCACCAACGTCATCCCAACACGCCAGTGTTCTACACATTTTCCCATAAAGGGCTTCATATGGTGCCATTTGAATGCTCGAGTGGAAACTATTATTGTTAGAGAATCCAACTAGTGGAATATTTTGGTCCCATCCTCCATTGAATTACATTGAACATTATCTCAACATGTCTTCCAATGTCTGAATAGTTCACTTAGATTGGCCCTCAGTTTGAGGATGATAGGTCGTACTAAAGTTTAGTTCAGTTCTTAGAGCATGTTGGAGACTTTTCCAAAACTTTTATGTGAACCTCGGATCATGATCGGATACAATAGATAGTGGTACTCCATGCAGCCTTACCACTTCTTTGATGTAAATCCATGCAATTTGATCCAATGAGAAGTCCTCTCGAAGCACGATAAAGTAAGTTGTCTTCATAAGACGATCCACAATGACCCATATAGCATTGTTTTCTCTAGATGTCTTTGGAAGTCCAGTGACAAAGTCCATAGTAATGTTCTCCCACTTCCATACTTATATGGGTAGTGGTTTCATCATCCCCTTAGACTTTTGTCTCTCAGCCTTCACTTGCTGACATACGAGGCACTTTGATGTATATTCGTTAATCTTCCTTTTCATATTGTCCCACCAAAAGTTTTCTCGGAGATATCGATACATCTTTGTGCTCCCTTGGTGGATGGAGAAGGTCAAGCAATGTGCATCATTAAATAGCTCCTTCTTTATCTTTAGATCAGATGGTACACATAATCATGTCTCAAATCTTACAACTCCTTCCTCATCAATTTTGAAATCGGAGGATTTCCCATTTTTAACAGCTTCCACCCTTTTCTGAATTTCCATATCCTTTCTTTGAGCGTCATTTATTTTCTCCAAGAGATATAGTTGAGCAATAATTTGAGAAAGTATTGATGATGTTCCTCCATTAATTATTCCCATTTCCATCCTTTGAAAATCTAAGAAGATCAGATCCTTTTCAATCCTCATCATTGATAAAGATGCAGTATCCTTTCTACTTAGAGCATCTTCCACTTTGTTTTCCCTACCGGGATGGTAGTGGATTGAGCAGTCAAAATACTTAATGAGATCTATCCATCTTCACTGGTGCATATTATTCTATTTCTGTGTGAATATATATTTGAGACTCTTGTGTTCAGTATATATCTCACATTTTTTCCCATAGAGATAATGCCTCCAGATTTTCAACACAAAGATCACAGCCGCTAACTTCAGATCATGCCTAGGATAGATTTTCTCATGTATTTTCAGCTACCTTAAGGCATTTTCTATCACTTTATCATTTTGAATTAGCACACATCCTAATCCTTTCTTAGAAGCATCACTATAAACCACAAAGAGTTCTCCACTTGAAGGGAGTGTGAGTACCGGCGCAGTGATAAGCCTCTTTTTCAACTCCTTGAAACAGTCTTCACATTTCTTTTTGTAGACAAAATTTACTCCCTTCTATGTTAACTTGGTCATTGGGTTTGACAATTGTGAAAAGTTCTTCACGAATCATCGATAATACCTATCTAGACACAAAAAACTGTGGATCTCCATTACAGAAGTTAGCCTCGGCCACTCTTCAATTGCCTTCATCTTAGAAGGGTCCATAGATATCCCTTTCCTAGTGATAACATGCCCCAAGAATGATACTTCCTCCATCCAGAACTCACATTTATTTTACTTTTCATACAACTTCTCCCATCGCAAAGTCTTTAACATAGTTTTCAAATTCTCTTCATGTTCCTCCTTTCTCTTGGAGTATATCATAATATCATCAATAAATACCACCATAAATTTGTCGAGGTAATATCTAAAGACACTATTCATTAAATCCATGAAAATTATTGGATAGTTAGTGAATCTGAAGGGAATCACTATGAACTCATCGTGTCCATACCTCATTCGAAAGGTAGTATTGGGAATGTCTTCCTTACTCACTCTTAGTTAGTGATATCCCGACTGAAGGTCCACCTTATAGAAATAACTATCCCCACAAAGTTGATCGAACAAGTCATCTATCTGTGGAAGGGGATAATTTTTCTTTATCATGATTTTATTGAGCTCATGATAATCAATTCATAGGTGCATTGATTTATCCTTCTACATGATGAAGAGGACCGGAACACCCCATAGTGAATCACTCGGGCGTATAAAACCCTTCTCGATATTCATCTATAAATACTTATTTAGCTCTTCCAGCTCTATGGTGGCCATTCATTAAGGTGTCTTTGAGATTGGCAGAGATCTAGGGATAAGTTTAATTGAGAACTCAACACTCGCTCAGGAGGAAGACCAGGCAAATCTTGAGGGAATACATCAGTGTAATCCCTCACGATGGGCATGTCTTCAAGCATGATTCTATCCTTTGTCCCAATCATTTGAGCTAGATATGATTTCTCACAAGGATGAAGTATCCAAACTTGATATGAAGATTCTAAAGGAGACTCATCTTCCTCCTTACACTTGCAAAGAATTGGAGGATGCTTTGGGATGTGAAAATTGATTTTCTTTTCCCGACAATTGATGTTTGCCTTGTAAAAATATAGCAAATCCATGCCAAATATAGAGTAAAACTCCACTACAAAAAGTATGATGAGATTTTCTGGGAGGTTCAGTCAACAAACGTTAACCCAGGAGGAGTTATAAACCATGGACGCAATAATTTCCCCATTCGCTGTTCTCACAGATAACTTTTCCTCCATTTTTTGAGGTGGTATTTGAATAGTTCTACAAAACCTGCAATATATAAAAGAATGCATAGAAACAGAATCAAATAGTATATTCACTATTATTTAATGAATAACAAGCGTACCTATCACCACATCATTTTCTGGTTCCACCTCAGTAGTAGATATAGCATAAGCCCTTCCTTGTTTCCTTGGAGGTTGTTGCTAACTACCTCCGACAACCCTAGGCTTAGGGAAATTCTTCACATAATACCTAAGCTACATGAAATTGTAACACCAC
Source organism: Viscum album (assembly GCA_963277665.1). Classification (NCBI taxonomy): domain Eukaryota; kingdom Viridiplantae; phylum Streptophyta; class Magnoliopsida; order Santalales; family Viscaceae; genus Viscum; species Viscum album. The sequence continues at coordinate 1,013,342,579 of OY728140.1, forward strand.
ACTGTAGGTTGAGTGTTGATATGACCCTTCTTTTCTTCTTCAACATTAGTGGGATTTTTCATATCCCTTCAGCAGTTCTTGGCTAGATGACCAAACTTTCCTCATTTGAAACAATTCTCGGTTCCCTTGAGACAGTCACCAAGATGCTTCTTCCCACAATTTTTTCAAAGGGGAAAGTGAGGCTTCTTTCCATCATGGGATTTTTTTGATTAACCACCCATGTTGTTCTCCATTTTCCCCTTCTTATCACTGGGCCCATGAGACCACTGAGAGTCTCCAATCTCTATTTACTCCTTGAGAGAACAATGGACAATCTCCTCATAACTGTCAAAGTCTTGAATCGCCAACACTTTTCATAGACTCGTCTTTAGTCTTCTAAAGAAGTAATCCAACTTTATTTTAGTGTTCATGACAAATCCAGAGGCATACCTTGCAATCCTCGTAAAGTTTTCTTCATATAGCCTGATGGACTCATCTTCCTTCTGCTTGAGTATGAGGAACTCTCTTTCCATCTTGAGACAGAGGGTTCGAGGAAAATATTTGTTGAAAAACATCTTCTTGAATTCCTCCCAATATATGGAATCAATTTCCTCTTGGGACTTTGTATTCTTGATCAGTGTCCACCATTGATCAGCTTCCCCATCAAAACGATAGACCACCAGTACAACTTTCTCTTCTTCTGAGCACTGGAGGATGGAGAAAATATTTTCAATGGAGTTAATCCATTGTTCTGTGAGGAGGGGATCAGAAGACCCACTAAACATGGTAGGCCTTTTCCGCATGAAGGATTATATGGAAACTTTCTCTTTCCTTAGAAGAGGAGGAAGTTCCACTTGATTCAAGTTATTATTAATAACTCGAGCCAGCAGAGCAAGTACTGCCCTGAAGTTTTGAGCACCCGCTCTTGTCACATCAGGAATATCATTAGGGAAATCGTCACATTTCCTATCACATTGGTTTTTGGGACGTGTTCTTCTATTTCCCTCCATTAACTAAGAAAAATAACGTATAATTAGAGGTCTTGAATACTTAGCTATTGAGTATAAAAAAGAAACTTTGAACATAAAAGTATAAACTTATAAAGAAGAAGTATATCCTAACTTGTGATTTCTTAGGTTTATATCCAAGTTATCCTTGATCTATTTCTTAACTTATATCCTTACGGGCTTCTTTTTTTCCCTTAATAATGGTTTGTACTAAGCACGTGAATCTACCAAATCATATCCATCGGGAGTGTCGTAACCAAGAGTGCAGCAAGGCTTGTTGTCGTGCACTAGTTCCTATTTGAGTCTAGCTCAAAGCAGTGTTTTCAGGTTTTACCCCTAGATAGATATGTTCCAGAGCTGCCTCTACCTGCTCATATTCAGGCAGGGATGTATTTTCATGATAAACCACTTACTCAATACTCACCAAAATTCTGGAATCTTTTCTTATACTTAGTCTCATTTTTAAGGTTCTTACTAAGGTTCTCTATTTCTAATCTCCAAAAATAACTAGACCATCCTTTGATACCAACTATAGAAACCTAATCCTTTTACATATAACATTTCATGATTTTAAGCATAATTAATCATCAGAGTACAAGCCAAGGATCATTAAGTATAGTGTCTTGGAAGACTAGGTACATATAACATAAAGCATGTGGATAAAAAAACACTTCTTTATTTAATCTCCATAATGAGCTTCTAACTTCATTTGAGCCCTTACATCTGCATAGGGTACCCTGGGGAACACATGAACAAAGGGATGAGCTGAAAATCCCAGTAAGGGAATGAATATAAGGATACATCTTAAGCACATGAGTTAGGAGGAAGGACATATTGATATCCAAAACATGGAATATATGAAATAATATCATATAATAATAAGATCATATAAACATGGAATCATATAAATTTGGCATAAACATAAAACATTTCTTTAGTATGGGTCAAGGCTAACCACCAATCATGTTTCCCATTTCAGTTCGGTTCAAGGCTAACCGCCAATCCCATTTCACATCACATCTCATGAGATTTAACCTTACCCAATGCATTGAGGCGCTATCTGGGCGCACCCATCTCAACATTTTCATGAATATTATTGCCGCATAAATATTATTTCCACATAAATATTATTTCCACATAAATAATCATACATAATCAACCATACATAAACATAAGGTTGCCCATGGAGAGAATTGGGTACCACAATCAGGACATAAAGCATAACTAATGAGTGTATCATGAAAGTGTCCATGAAAGAAATCAATTAGAACATACATGGACATTCATAAGGTTATATAGTCATATAAAATGATAGGTGGTAAAAAATAGAAGTGACATCATATAATAAATGTATTTGAGAAACATTATCATTAAAACATTTTTGTGTGGTTTTAAGGAAAATACTATATAGCTTTTAAAATAGTAAAGAGGACATTATTTTATATAAAATCAGAATTGAACCAAGAAGGTTTTCCTAATAAAAATACTGATTTTATAAAGAAAATGGTGTCTTAAAATAGAGGATATATTCCACATGATATTGGGTAGAAGTTCGGGAAGTTCCTTTAAAACGAGTGTGCTTATTGGGAAGTATCGAGGAGGGATTCATTTAAAAGCATGTATATCCCCAAAATAGAATGAGAGATGGATCTTGGAACATGATTATGGAGAATATAAATAGAATGTATAATTTTTACAGAAAAATAAAAGTACAACTACAATTTGATAAAAAAGAAAAATAGAGAAACCCGAAGGAATAAAGGAAGTTCGGGTAGGATCCATTACGGTTTATCGGCATGGAATCGGGTGTAACTAAGAGAGCTTGATGAGAGAGATAAGGGGTTTCTCGTCACTTATAAAACATTAGGGAAGTACGGGAGAGGTTTGAAAACATACCCCATCACTTTTAATTACACAAAAAATGCATATCATAGAGAACAATCTTGATTAAGAGTGAAAAGGAGAGGATCCCTTACCTTAAATCTGTTGATGTTCTCCACTTGTTATTAAAGACCTCTTGAGAGTACCTGCTTTGAGAACCTCTTAAGTGGAAAGGTTTTGATATTTTGAAGTGTATATGAGCTTTTGGAAGTGGGGGAGGACCTTGGGGAGAGATTTGGGTAGAATAATGGTCGGGCACAAGGCTTGAGAGGAGTGAAGAGAAGAGGGAGTGAAGGGGGGTTTTAAAATGGAGGAGAGGAGGGATTTCATAATATTTTAATCATTAATTTATTATTTCTTCACAAGACAAGGAATAGTAATTATTCCATGACCAATAATAGTAATTTTATCATGTGATCTCGAACCAAGTGGTCTTACATCAGTATAACATCATCAATGACTCAATAAATCCCTTATTTAGCATTAATTATAAATTGTCGTATTTTACTATTCATCAAAAATTCAAGTATTTCAGAAAAATCCCAAAAATTCACCCTAACCAGTTTTCAATGTGTAGAATCCAAAAATGAAGTCCATTTTTCAAAAAAAATTATAAATATTATTATTTGAATATTTAATTAAAATAATAATTTATTATCAAAACCAGTTTTAAAACATTCATTAACTTATTCTAAAATATAGGTCTATCATACTTCCAACATGAATATTATTTGTATACTATCATAGGTTAGTTTACTATTCATTAGGGTATATCACTATTCATAAGGGTATTTTACTATTCATTGTGGTAGGTTATTATTCACCAAAAATTAATTTTTTCTTATCGGATTCCAAATAACTTGCTGATTACAACTGTGTATGCCGGATTTTTGAAATTCAAAACACAGAAGTGTCATACTTATGTTTAAAGGTAACTTAGCACTTAGTATTTCATTATGTTGTGTATTCATGTGATTTTGTGACATACTTATGATAAGGGAATTTCCATTGAAAAACATTGGGTCATTACATGGATCCCTTCAAAACCTGACCATAGATAATATGTTTAACTTTTCGGAAAAAAAACACAAAATATGTCATTTTATATGGCCCTTGTTTGTAGATCAATCTAAATTTACATGGAAAACTATCAATCTACACATAGGTGTGCAGTGATGCAATGTATTGGTCATGACGTGAACTACTATCATATACCAAAAATTCATCATCGGGCTACCCCAACCCCATTATATTATTCATGAAAAAACTTAAAACATTTTATAGGACTTATTCTATATCCCAAAATGCATTCTTGAAATGTTCCAACCCTATAAATTCTGATATAAATCCCAATTCCCAAAATTTCCCTTACTCCGGGAGAAAAAATTAAAATCTCCTATGAATTTCAAAACCTAGAACAACACTTTGTTTTACATCATCCCCACCATTACACTTATAATCTATAAGAAATATTGATTCTCTCTTAGTCATCAATCATAACCCTCATCAATTGCAAATTCACAACCAACTTATCATGTTCTCTCATGGAATACCGAATGAATATCCACTATGAAACACCAAACACAATGATCACTATGCACTAAAAATAGATCCATCTACTCATCACCATCACAGGCACTAAGATGGTTCTCAACCATGCCTTTCTATCCTAATACACTACACTATCATCCTATTATTCATTCTCATTACTATGGTGCTCCTCTAATAAGAATCTACTCATAAAGGCTGATTCCAACTCATAGTTCTCGTCACCATAGTAATTTTATACCAAACACATCTCTATATTTCCATAGATATGCTCAGTGTGGTTTCCACCTAACCACACTAAATTCCACATAAAACATCAGTTGGTCCTCCTTTGGGTGACCTCTCTCAAAAATGATTAGCTTCAGCCACCAATGTGTCCTTATATTATCTGATCTAAATTCCTTATCTCATGGAGGCATAATGAAATCATAAATACAAACAAAATAAATTTAAAATTAGATATTCGATGTAATTACATGGTTATATCACCACCAAACTCACCATCCATCACAGTCTTACTCTGAGCATCGGTGCATGACCGATCTGACTCATGCTTAGATCAAATAAACTCCTTCCAAATCTCAATTCCAACACACAAACTCTATCCAACACCACATCTAAAACAAAAATATAGTTTTCAATAAGGTAATAGGTTAAATTGGTTGTACATTCTCACCAACATCTAGATTTCATATCATTCATCCAACAATTTTTCTCACTGCATCTATGACCCCTTTAACACAATGGTTATACTTATGTGATGGATAGGATGCTCCATGCTATAGGAGTATACTTATCACGACTATATTATATATCAACATGAATCTACATGTTCCATGATCCATCCATTTATAAATATAATGACTAGATGGGACCACCCTACTCATACACCAAGTTCCTACACAAAATGACCATCGGTTCCTTTTCCTGGATCACTGGGAATGTCATCCTCGGTATTCATCTAAAATGTCGGCAATGAGGGTCACACCCTCCTAGATCTCATGGTGTACTCCCTACTATATTTATTCCATTATACCACACCTTGATAACAACATAAATAGGTTATATCATTGCATGTGTATTTCTCCTCTTGAGTAATGTGCATGCCTCCCTAACAACCTGTATTAAAATGAAAACTTAGTTTGATTGAACCATTATACCCTGATCCATTTCTGATGTCACCACTCACCACATAGAGACACCCCCATTCTCCTCAAAGATCCTAGAAATTATACACACAAGAATCTCATTGAATCCATAAATCCTCAACCCACTCACAGCCATTCACATATCCATAATCTATTGGGAACTGCATATAAAACCATGCATACTACCTCAATATCATTGAAAAGATAATAAGTGTATGCTCACATACTATATGACTACACAACATGAATCACACTCCCATGAGTTGAAAATATTTATACCAAATATCACACACCTAAATAGCTAACAGTTTCCCACTCACATATCAATATCATTAATCCATATTCATACTCAATGATATCTTTTAAAAAACCTATCATATCACTTATATTCACTATAGGGAGTGGGATATCCAATCAAGCTGAGTAGGTACAATTACTCAGCAAATGAGAGAGTTCACAGCCCAGGTTGTAAGTTTACTATTTGATAATGGGGGAGTACAACATGATATCTTTCCACCGGTAGTGGAACAGTTTCAGGATGTGTTTCTTGAAGAATTATCAAGACTGCCACCTAATATATATATGGAATTCACAATTGAGATCATGCCAAGGGATGATATAGTATCTATTCCACCATAAAAAAATAGAACTGACAGAGTTCCAAGAGCTCAAGACTCAGCTGGAGGAGTTAGAGGATAAAGGATTTATTCATCCAAGTACATTTCCATGGGGATCACCTATATTTTTTGCAAAGAAGGATGAACGAAGTTTTTTCTTATGTGTTGATTACCAGAAGTTGAACCGGATTATTATGAAGAACGGGTATCCTCTCCCCTGTATCGATGAACTTTTTGACTAGTTGAGAGGATCTTCTGTGTTCTCAAAGATCGACTTGAGATCAGGGTATCATCAACTAAAATTTTGGAACTTTAATATATCAAAGACTAAATTTAGAAGCAGGTATGGATTATATGATTTATTTATAATTTCATTTGTATTGACCAACATACCATAAATGTTCATGGCCTTGATAAAAAATATCATCTATCCATACCTGCATCAGTTTGTAGTGGTTTTGTGGATGACATCTTGGTTTAATCCAAGAATCTGGACGATCATGCCCAACATCTTGACATCATCCTAAGTACACTGAGAGGGCATCATCAATGCGCTAATCTATCTAAGTGTCAATTTTGGATCAATCAGGTACACTTATTAGGATACATCTTCTAAGAATAATGTGTTTCATTAGATCTAGAGAAAGTATTGGTAGTGGTTTCTTAGGAGAATCCCAAGAATGTTTTCAATATCTGTACATTTCAGTGGTTAGTTGGATATTATCGTAGGTTCATCCAGAACTTTTCTCATTTGGAACCACCACATTCAGGCTTTACCAAGAAGTGGATAAAGTTTTATTGGTCAAAGACTATGAAAAGGCCTTCTAGGATTTGAATAAGTGTTTGACTTTGGCACCGATATTGATCCTCTCTCATCCAGGTGAGGAGTACATAGTGTATTTTGATGCTTTTGGGATTCGAATCAGAGCTATGTTGATACAGGGAGATCAAGTTGTGGAATATGGGTATCAGTAGCTAAGGCCACATGAATGTAACTACCCTATGCATGACATAAATCTATCAGCATAGGTTGATGATTTAAAGTGTTTGAAACATTATATGTAGGGTGAAAAGTTTACTATGCATACAGAACATAATAACTTAAGGTATATATTTTTATAACAAGATTTAAATATTCGGTAGTGGATATGGGTTGAATATATAAAGTATTCTGATTTTTCACTAGAATATACACCAAGGAAAGGAAAAAATGTGGAAAACACTTTGATCTATAAGACTTAGACTCATATGGTTTAGTATTCTAGTGTTGAGTGAAAGATGATGGCTTTACTAGCTAAGATGCATGTGGAGGTTCCTGAGAACCATGATAAGATGACTCTAATGTTATTTTTAGTGGAGTAAACACTTTTTAGATGGATCCAATACATGAATTATGAGTATCTTGAATGTTTAAAGTTGATGTAAAACCTTTAAGGTGGGGAGTCACCTTCAGATTGAAGCATAGATGAGAATAAGATCATCTATGTTATGAATCGAGTTGTTATGCCTACGAGCATGTGATAGAAGCTAATGCGGGAATTTCATTCCACGAAATTTTAGGTACATCTAGGTGTGACCAAAATGTATAGTGACCTGTGATGAAACTTTTGGTGGCTAAGAATGAGAAAGGAAATAGCAGGTTTCATGGAACGATGCTACACCTATTAACAAGTGAAGGAAAAGTATCAATGAAAAAAAGGTTTTCTTTAGTTGTTAACCATTCCAGAGTAGAAGTGGGATGAAGTGATAATGGACTTTCTAGTTATTCTCCTAATTGTAGCAAGGAAGAATGAAATTATCTGGATTATTGTGGATTGGCTGACAAAATTATCTCATTTATTTCTTATACAAGAGACTTTATTTGTGGATCAGCTGGAATATTTGTATGTTCAGAAGATAGTCTATCTACACAAGGTGCCATGGAATATAGTTTCAGATCATGACTCATGATTAACTCATGACTTTGTAAAGGATTACAGAAAGATCTTGGTATAAAAGTATTATTGAGTACAGATTTCCACACATAGATAGATAGAAATTTGGATTATACTCTATAGGTGAATGAGGATATGTTGTGGATGTGTGTGCTTGACTTCTAAAGATCAGGGGAGAAGTACTTTCCTTTAGTATAATTTTCATATAATAACAGTTATTGGGAAACTATATAGATGGAAACATATGAGGCTCTTTATGGTAGGCTATACAGATCAATGCTATGCTGGATGGAGGCTGGTGTGTCAGAGTTACTAGGATCAAGACTCATACAGGAGACATCGGAATAGGTTCAGCTAATTTAGAAACATATGACTACAGCTTAGAGTAAGCATAAGTTGTATGCTAATAGACAGAGATTACCCCTAGAGTTTACATATGCTGATTTTGTATTCCTTCAAATATATCCTATATTGAATCACTACAGGATATAGAGGTAGGGAAAGTTGGCACCTTGGTTTGTTAGACCGTTAGAGTTAGTAGAGAGAATTGGTTCGGTAGCATACTATTTGGATATTCCATAGAAATATTGTGTTATGAATGACGTTTTCCATGTATCCCAACTATGAAGGTATCATCCCAACCCTTCTCATGTGATCAAGTTGTAGGATTCTGATCTTGAGATGGATGCATCCTTTGAGGAGCATCTGATATGAGTATTGGATCATATCTAGAATGTGTTTGGGGGGAAAGACTATGTTAACAATTCATGTATTGTTGAAACATGGGTGTATACCAGAAAAATCTTTGGAAAGGGAAGTAGACATGTGGTATTAGTGTCTTGATCTCTTTGACTTAGAATCTTAGAGATTCTTGGAAGTGCATCTTAAGGATGAGTTGTTATAAGGTAGGTAGATTGTAAGATCCCATCCTTTTTAAGTACTTTTCTCGCTATGTTTTTTTCCATTTGAGCCTTAGTTACCCAGTATTGTTCAGATAGAAAGAGCCTATGTTAGATAAAATGACCTAAAATTTAAGGATGTATGCTTTTTTGAATTAATGGATTCTAATTATAAATGGTTCAAGTGTTAAAAATTGGTTCATGATTATTTGAGAGTATTTAAAGGGAAAATAGTGTGACAAACAATTGTAGAACATTTACACATCATGTAAGGTGATTACATGTCATGTAATTGTTCTGGGGTTTTAAAAAACTAAATATTAGGTGGTGTATTTTTCTATTCAACCCATTAAAAATATTTACATGATGTTTAACTGAATTACATGTTTTTTAAATTCCTGACATGTGGTTTTAAAGTTGTTGTGAGGCTGATTTTTGTTAGAACCCATTGCAGATCTTCTCCTCTCAACCTAGGGTGATTCAATTGGTAATTTTGGAGTTCCAAAACCCCTTAAATATGTCTCGTTTAAGTGATCAATCCCTAATAAGTCTTCATGGTTGGATTTCTTCTTTCTCTTCCTTCTTATCCAACCTGTAGTGGTAAAATCCATTTGTGAGTTGTGTTGTTGGTTTTGATCTTAGAAACCATTTGTATCTTTACTCATGGGAATTGGTCATTGGAAACATTGTTGGATATTTGGTTAAAGGTAGGTGGTCTAATTTTCAGATCCCATAGTTGTAATTTTTATTTCATGCATGCAAATTTTAGAATTGCAAGATTTGTTCAGCAATTGAATTTCCCAATAGAATTAAATAATTTGGTGAATTAATTAATTATGAAATTGTGAAATTGTGGGATTTGGGGATAATTAACTATGGAAATTAATTGTGTAATATTGATGTTATGAATTTTATAATTAATTCATGAGTTAATTATGAGATATTGAAATTGTGTGTTTGAAGAATCCATTAGTGAATTAATTATTGGATGTTGATATTATGATAGGATTAATTAATTATTTAATTAATTAATGGTTGGTGTACATATATGTAATACTGTGTTATTATGATATATGTGATTATCAAATTAATGAATGGTAACACGGTCATTTATTTGTAAAATAAATAAGGGTAATAAGGTAATTCAATTATGAGAACTAATGAATGGTAACTTGGCCATTCATTTGTGAAATAAATATTGTTAACATGGTCATTCAATTATGATAATTTATGAATGGTAATATTTTCATTAATTTATGAAATAAATAATGGTAACATGGTTATTCATTTGTGAGAACTAATGAATGATAGCATGGTCATTAATTTTTGAAATAAATAATGGTAACATGGTCATTCAATTATGTGAAATAATGAATGGTAACATGGTCAATCATTTGTGAAAAAAAAGAATGGTAACATGGAAATTCCAACACTTAATATCTATTCAGGATAGTTTATACTCTATCATGGTCCAAAGCAGGTATTGTGGTATGGGTGTCTATGAGAACCCGAGGTTTATGTGGTTAAATAATGATTGGTTAATAATGTGATAAATATTTAATTATGAATTGTAATTATTTATTTTTACAACTTCATATAGTATTTTTGACTGGATATGTTTTAGAAATCATTAGTGGTGGCCCACTTAGTCATACTCACACCCTATTTAGGCTGACTGATCAGTAGCTGGATAGACTTTATTATTGCAGGATGTGTTAAAGGAAAAGGTCTTATGTTAGATGGCTAATTTGATAATGGTGCTTAGATGAGGGAACTGGATGTGGTTCAAAAACCACTTGGGATTCATCAGTGAATTTATTTTTAGTTTTCATTTAAGACACTTGACATGTACATTAGCATGGCATATTTCTGTTTTAGTTGGAAATTGTATTTCCTACTTTGTTTACCATAAGATATTGGTGTTGTTTATGTTATATATATATTTCTTCCTCTATTCTTTATTATTTCTGCTAGTTTATTACTCTAATAAAATAGGGTATATTCTCCCCATGAATGACTTATGATACCCTCACTGCTAGTCAAAATCCTCTTGGCATATGGGGAGGTGTGCTAGAGTTCATGTGACCGACGGGCTCAGGGCACTAGCATGTGGCACCCGGGTCGGGACATTACAAAGTGGCATCAAAATAGTTTTATTTTTTTTTTCTTTTTTTCTTACTGTTTAGGGAAGGATATATATGAGACTAGGAAGATTCGGGCAATGGTAATGAGCTCATTCATGGGAGTTATAAATCCATGTATGGGGGGAACCCAAGTACCTAGGGTGTGGTTGTTGTTGTTGTTGTTCATTGTTACGGATAAATATTATTCCACCTTGAGTGATGAACATGTTGTGTGATGTGAAAATTATTTCTGGTATTTATGAGAATTAAATTTTGTTCCAAAATTGCACAAGAGTTTAGTATGTATGCATCATTATAGAAACTTAGGGTTATTTTGTGACATGAATCATTTCAGGCATGAATAGGAAAATGGGTTTTGGGTAACTTGTTGAACTTGGACAGTTTTCTTGGATTGTGAAGTTGAATTTAAAATGATGCCTAATATGAAATCAGAAGTGGTAAAATGATACAATAATGTGAATAGATGCTTTTCTAAATGAGAAATTAGAACTATGAGAATGTGTTTACCCTTGTTAACAAAGACCTAGGTGTAGGATGGTTAAGGGTAATAATAGAGCATCAGTTTTGACTGTGTGGAAAGGATTAGGAAAAGAACTGTTGTGTTTATTTACACTTGCATGAATGTGATAAGTTTGTGTTTTATTCCTAAGATTTGTGTTTGGAATTGTAGATATATACCTTCATGACGAAACTTGTTGAGAGGACGACAAGAAGAGATGGCTGAAAATGCTATACCAGTAGTGGAACCTGAGGCACCAATAGTGCTGGGTGAGAAAGTAGGGGATTGGTTTTGAGAGAACTTTTTTTGCTTCATGTAGTTCATGGAAACAGACCCAGGGTGGGTTTTGAAGATTATGTCTAACCTAATGAGGGAGTTTCAGTTACATCACCCTCCGATTGTTACTAGAGAGAGTGGACCTAATGGGGATGAGTTATGAGTTGAGTCTATTAAGATGATACTTGACCATTTAATGACCCTTACTGAGAAGAGGGTCAAGTTGGACACTTATATGATACAAAGATCAATGAAGTGTTGGTGGGACATATGTGCAGACTAGACAAGATGTTGTCATGCTATGGAAGGAATTCTTGGAGAATTTATTACAGCACTTATACCCAAATACATTGATATAGGAGAGATAAGTAGAGTTCATGTGGATAAATCAGGGGTGCATGTTCATGATGGACTATGATGGATGCTTTACAGTACTATAGCACTTTTCTCCAGTGTGGATGAGAGATGAGATAGCTACAAAAATATGCTTTCCGGATGGACTTATGTGATAGATTAAGTCCCAAGTTAACCTCTTTCAATTAAATAAGTTTACAAAGGTGGTAGATTAGGCACTTATAGCTGAGGGGAACCTAAAAGTGGTTTTCAGTATAGGATAGAAAATTTCTACTAGATGATTAGGAGGTGCGACTTTTGGGAGAAGGAACTGCCACTATGACAACTTTAGTGAGAGTAGTGGAAATAAGAGTACACATAAAAGAGGTTTGGTTGCATAGGAAGTTATAGGAGTTATATTTTATTAGGGTGGCAGGATGGTCCATTATTGTAGAGACTATCCCTAACCACCAATAGAGTATCGATCTTGTAGCAGGATGGGGAATCTATAGAAGTCTTGTAGGACTCAGCGCTAGATGGTTAGTGAGGGTGCAGCTGAACAGGGTCAAAGTGTGGTAAGGGGATCTTCTACACCTTATTAGGTTGTTGTTTAGAGTTCTATGGCTAAGGAGGTATAGGTGTAGGATGTTGTTATTTTAGGAAATAGTACCCACATCATGATAGTGGTGTGGAACAGGGGAGTCAAACAACATCACAGGGGAGAGGGGTAGGAAAACTGCATGCTGTGTAGCCTGCACTTATTGATAGATATGCTAGAACTTTGATAGTCAGAGGTAATATTCTTTTAGCTTATATATTATCTAGTTCATTATTTGATAATGGTGCCTCTCATTCAATTATTTATTCAAAATCTATTAAAGGTTTTAGCCTAGTAGTGGAGTTTACGAGCGGGGTAATTATTATTGATACACCATTGGGAGTAAAGTATAGAGACATATTTATATACAAGGGATATTCTATTGAAATAATGGAATATCATTTTATATTGAATTTTTATATTCTTTAAATTTCATGATTTAAACTAATTATGGGTATGGACTAGCTAGTTGTATACCGAGCCAACATAGATTGTTACCAGAGGAGATCGACTTTTAAATATCCTAGGGGTGACCTTTATATTCACCGTGCAGAGTGGGATATCCAATTAGGCTAAGCAGGGCCAATTACTCAGAAACTCAAAGAGCTCACAGCCCAGGTTGCTATTTTATAGTTGAATAATGGAGGGGAACAACATGATATCTTTACACAAGTAGTGGAATAGTTTTAGGATGTGTTTTTTGAAGACTTATCAAGACTTCCACCTAAGATAGATGTGGAATTCACTATTTAGCTCATGTAGGGGGTTGATCTAATATCTATTCCACTATATAGAATAGAACCAAAAGAGCATAAAGAGATAAAGACTCACTTAGAGGGTTTGGAGGATAAGGGATTTATCGATCCAATTAAATTTCATTGGGGATCACATGTGTTGTTTGTAAAGAATACTGATATGAGTTTGCACTTCTGTATTGATTAATGGAAGTTTAACTAGATAAATGTAAAGAATTGGTATTCTCTTATATGTATCGATGATATATTTGACTAATTGATAGGATATTGTGTGTTCTTATAGATCGACTTGGGATCAGGGTATCATTAGCAAATATTTTAAACCTCTGATATACCAAAAACTACTTTCAAAAGCAGATATAGATTATATGAATTCATCATAATGCCATTTGGATTGACTAACACACCACCAGTGTTCATTGACTAATGAAAAATATATTTTATCTATAATAGGATCAATTTTTGGTGGTGTTTGTGGATGACATCTTAGTGTAGTCCAAGATAATGGATGATCATTCCCAATATATTGACATCTTATTGAATAAACTGATAGAGCATCGGATATACACTAAGATATATAAGTTTCAATTTTGGATTGATCGGATACACTTCTTGGTACACATCATCTCGGTCGAAGTTTTTTCATTAGATCTAGAGAAAGTACAAATATTGGTTTCTTGAGAGTAGCCCAAGAATATTTTCAAAATCTATAACTTTCTAGGGTTAACTGGATATTATTGGAGGTTCATCCAAAACTTTTACTATTTAGAAGAACCACTTTATGGCTTAACCAATAAGAAGATAAAGTTTTATTGGTCAGAATCATGTGAAAAGTCATTCTAAGAGTTGAAGAATCATTTGACTTCAGCACTAATCTTTTTCCTCCCTGATTTAGATGAGGATTAAATGGTGTATTGTGATGATTCTGGCATTGGACTCAGAGCTATGTTGATACAAGGAGATCAAGTTGTGGAATATGGGTCTTGTAAGTTAAGGAAAAATTAATGGAACTATCATATGCATGACCTCAATCTAGAAAAAGTGGTTTGTGCTTTAAAGTGTTGGAAACATTCTCTATTGGGAAAAAATTTATTGCGTATAAAGACCGTAAGAGCTTAAGGTACATATTTTACAAATAGACGTAAATATTTGGCAGACAAGATAGGTTTAATATATGTATCCTTTTGATATTGAATTGTCATATATTCTTGGGAAAGGAAATTATGTGGATTATTCTTTGAGTAGGAAGACTCGGACTCAGATGGTTTCGGATTCTAGTGTATAGTGGTAAATGATGGATTTACTGGTTGAGATGCATGTGGAGGTTTAGTAGAACTAGGAGAAAATGAATCTAATGCCAATTTTAGGGGATTATACACTTTTTAGATGGATCCAAGATAGGAAGTATTAGGATCTAAAATTTTTAACATTTAGAGAAAACCTTGAAGGTGGGGAGTTACCTTCCTATTAGAGTATAGATGAGGATGATATCATATACATTAAGAATTGGGTTGTTGTGATTATGAGCATGTGAGAGGATAGCATGTGGTAATTTCATGCCTCAAAATGGGTTATACCTCCAAGTGTGACCAAAATGTATTGTGTCCTATGATGACAGTTTTGGTGGTCAAGCATGAAAAATGAAATAATAGGTTTCATGATAGGATACTACACCTATCAGCAGGTGAAGGCAGAGCATTAATTACATGGAGGTTTGTTTTAGTCATTACCCATTTTGAAGTGGAAGTGGGATAACAAGAAAATGGATTTTTTAGTGATTCTTCCAAATATGCTAAGGAATAATAAATCTATCTGGGTTGTTGTGGATCTACTAAGAAAATTACCTCATTTCTTGTCTATATAGAAGACTTTATCAATGGAGAGGCTAGTTTATTTCTATGTTTTGGAGATTCTCATTCTTTATGAGGTACCATGGACTATAGATTCAAATAGTGACTCACACTTCACCTCATGCTTATAGAAGTTCTGGTAGAAAGTTCTTGGTACATAGGTATTATTGAGTATGGATTTCCACCCACAAACAAATGTGAAGTTGGATTATACTATACATGTTCTTGAGGATATGTTGGGAGCGTGTGTTCTTGAATTCAAAGTATCTTGGGAGAAGAACATAGATTTAGTACATTTTTCCTATAACAATACTTATCATGAAACTATAAAGATAGCACCATACAAGACTCTTTATGCAAGGCCATGCATATCACTACTATGTTGGATAAGGCTAGTGAGTCATAGTTTCTGTGATTGAGCCTTGTGTAGAAGATGACAGAAAAGGTTTGGATAATTCAAAAATGTATGATTATGGATCAGAGTAGGCAGAAGTTGAATACTAACAAAGAGAGATAACCCCTATAGTTTACAAATGGGTTTTGTGTATTCCTTCGGGTGTCGCCTAGGTTGGTTCACTATAGGATACAAATTCATGGAAATTTAGTTCCCAAGTTTGTTGGACCGTTTGAGGTAGTGGAGAGAATCGGGATAGTAGCATACCATTTGGCTCCTCCACTAAAATATAGTGTTATGAATGAAGTTTTCCATGTTCCACAAATATAGAAGTATCATCCTGACCCTTCTCATGTGATTAAGGTAGAGGATATTGATCTTGAGATAGATTCATCCTTTGAGAAGCATTGATATGAGTATTGGATCATAGTGATAAAGTGTTGTGGGGAAAGATTGTGTCGATAGTTCATTTATTGTGGAAACATGGGCAGATATAGGAGAAAACTTGGGAAAGGTAAAAAGATATGTGGGCTTACTGGCCCGATCTCTTTGACTCAGAATCCTAGAGACACTTGAAAGGGAATATTGAGGATGAGCTATTATAAGGTTAGGAGATTGTAAGATCCCATATTTTTCAGTTACTTTTCTCTCTATGTTTTTTTGTTTGACCTTATGTGGCCTAATCTTGTTCAAATACGAAGATCTTGTTTTGGAGAAAATGACCTAAAATTTAGAGATGTATGCTTTTTTGAATTAATGAAGTCTATAAATACATGGGTTAAGTGTTAAAAATGGGTTCATTGTGAGTTGAGAGGATTTGAAGAGAAAATAGTCTGAAAACAACTGAAAACATTTACACTTCTTGTAAGGAGATTACACACCATGTAATTGTTCATGGGTTTTAAAAAAATAAATACGAGGTGATTTATTTTCATCAAAACCCATTAAAACAATTTACATAATGTGTAACTAAATTACACATTGTGTAAATTCCTGAACTGTAGTTTTAAAGTGGTTCTACAGCTGATTTTTATTGTAACCCATTGCATATCTTCTCCTATCAAACTATAGAGACCCTACAAATGATTTTTGAGTTACAAAACCCATTCTGGAAATCCTATTTATGCGATCAATCCCTGAAAAGTATTCATTTTTTTATTTCTTCTTTATTTTCTATCTTCTCTAACCTATTGTTGTAAAATCCATTGGTGAATTGTGTTGTTGGTTTTGATCATGATCAATATTTATCTAGGAACCTATTGGAAAGAATATGAATCTTTATTCATGGGTGTGGGTCATTTGAAACGTTGTTAGATCTTCGGTTAAAGGTAGGTGTTCTAATATTTAAATCCCATAGTCATGATTTTGATTTCATGCATGCAGATTATAGAATTTCTAGATTTGTTTAGCAATTGAATTCCCAATGGAATTAACTAATTTAGTGAATTAATTAATTATGGGATTTTGAAATTGTGATAGATGGGAATAATTAAAAATGTAAATTAATTATGTAATGTTAATGTTATAAATTGGATAATTAATTGGTGAATTAATTATGAGATATTGAAATTGTGTGTCTGAAGAATTAATTGGTGAATTAATTATTGGATGTTGATATTGATAAAGGATTAGTTAATTTTTAAATTAATTAATGTTTGGTTTAGATATATGTAATATTGTGTTATTATGATATATGTGATTATTAAATTAATGAATGGTAACATTTTCATTCATTTCTAAAATAATATATGGTAATATGGTCATTAAATTGTGTGAATTAATGAATGGTAACAAGGTAATTCATTTGTGAAATAAAGAATGGTAACATGGTCATTCAATTGTGATAATTTATGAATGGTAACATGGTCATTCTTTGTGAAATAAATAATGGTAACATGGTTATTCAATTGTGAGAACTAATGAATGGTAACATGGTCATTCATTTTTGAAATAAAGAATGGAAACGTGGTCATTAAATTTTGTGAATTAATGAATGGTAACATGGTCATTAATTTGAGAAAAATAAGAATGGTAATATGGACATTCAAACACATCATATCCCTCAGTGAAAATTCAGACTCTTGTATGGTCTAAAGCTGGTATTGAGGTATGGGTGTCTATGAGAACCCGAGGTTTATGTGGTTAAATAAAGCTTAATTAATAATGTAATAATTGTTTAATTATGCATTGTAATTATTTATTTATACAACTTCATACACTATTTTTGATAAGATATTGTTTTATACACTGTTGGTGATATTCTATTGAGTCCTACTCACAACCTATTTAGGTTTCCTGATTTGTACTCAAATAGATTTCATTCTTTTGGGACAAGTTAAGGTAAAAGGCCCTATGTTAGATGGATAATTTGGGAATGGTGCTTGGATGAGGGAACTAGATGTGATTAGGAGCATTATTTGGAGTTGTTAATTTATTTATTTTCAATTTTAATTATAGACACTTGGAATATACATTAGCATGACATGTTTCTATTTTAGTTGGATATTGTATCTCCTTCTTTCATTACCATGAGATATTGATGTTGTTTATTGTTATATATATAGCTTCTGTTATGGTTTATTATTTTTTATGGTGTATTAATATAATCAGAGAGGGTATTTTTTCTCCTTAAAGACTTATCATTCTATTTATTCTAGTCGGTATCCTCTGGAATACAAGAAGGCACACTTGAGCTCATGTGACTGATCGACTATGGGCACCGGCATGTGGCACCCAGGTTGGGATGTTACAAGATATCACCTAGCTATTGGAATGGTGGGTATGAATATGATTAAATAAATTATGAAAACATATGGTTTACATACATATATATATATAATCAATTATTTGGTCACCATATAGTTATAAATGAAGATAAAAACTATTTTAAAATAATGAAAATATATTTTTGAAAAACTATTTTTATGTGAACAAGTGTGTTTTACATCAATAAATTAAAAAAAATTGGTAAATTATTTTAATTAAAATTATAAATTATATATTTAAACAAATGTTTAACATTCAACATATGTGTTTTCTAGATAATATATAAGAATAAATCCAATTTTATGCTTAAAACTGTATTTTTAAAAAAGACAGTTTTTTCACCTTTAGCACCCATATTTTAAAATACATTTTTACCTATTTTAGAAAATAAATTTAATAAAATCAAATAAATATTTTAAATCATCTTTTAAAAATTATATTATGTTGATTTTTTTTATATTTTTATGGGGAGTTTCATTTTTTGATGAATAGAGAAAAATATTAAATTTTCATTGAAAACTGCCTTTTCATTTGATTTATTTATAAGGGTAAATAATATTTTAAATTGGTTTTAAAGTAAAATAAGTTCAATTATAAATACATTAATACAATTTATCTAATTGGAATAAATTCCATATAGAATTTAGATATAAAAACACTTCGAAATTTTGAACATTTTGTTTTTAAAAACTCACTTTTTCATCACGTCTATGAGATTAATTTTAAATTAAATTTTTTCACTTCTGTGAATGGAATTTGAAAAAATTGATTTTTTTATTTTGAATAAGAATAATTTATATTATCTAAAAATTTAAACTTAATTTTTCACCAAAATTAATAGTAGAAACGGTAAAAAATATTTACCATAGTTATGGTAAAAAGGGTTTAATAGAGGGTTAAATAAAAAAGATAAGGGTTGAAATGACCTATAAACTTCTTTAAAATATATTTTACTAACATATTTAGTAATTATAATTTCTAAGGTTCTAATTTTATTATTTTTTTACCATTTTGTAATGTAAAATTCATGCATACACTTTTTCTTTTCAAAACATTATAAGTGAGCCACTCACCTCATTTATAAAAGGTCACCCCCTATCCTCTCCTCTTCACACCTTAAACCCCTTTTGTTTCATCCAATACCTACCCAGATCACTTCCAAAATTCCCTAATATCATACTAAAATCCTTATTTTGGATATAAATCTACCCAATTAATGATTTTAGTGCAGACCTAAGGAGGATAATCGAAGAAGAGGTATCGTTCATCAATGAGCATTTTTGATTACTTATTCCTCCACCTCCTCTAATTAAAAATACGACATGATGATGTAATCATATTAGTATATAAAATTCACTGATATGTTATTTTTTTATTTTCATTACCTATAACCATATCCACTTCCATAAAATGGGTTATGAAATCTCCATTCATGTGTACGGATAACTACCGCTTCGCAAACTGATGTCAACCGTTTTTCCATTACCATCTATCGTGGCTGGAAATAACCATGGATTTCTTATTTATATATGATATTTATGATATTATTATACTTCTTGAATTATTATATCACACATACCTTCATACTCTTTATTTTTTGGGAATACGATAATGTCACTCGTGTGTACGGTAGACTATTTCCTCATGAAGTGATGTGATACGTTCACTCTTTAGATAGAAAGTAATAAGGATGGTTTTAATTAACACATGTGATATAAATGACATAAAAATTATTCTATAATGATAATATTTAATTTTATTTTATTTCTTTTAATCCCTAAAGAAAATGGAAACAGTTTTTAAGTGTATGTACAGCCTACCGTCTCCATGAACGGTGTATTTCATTTTTTATCAGTAAATTTTATGGAATAATCTAAACAAATATATAATGAATATATGTTATAATTATATAATGGTAAAAATTATTTATATGATGAAACCATGACCAAAGTAAGAGGATCAAAAATAACAAATCAAAATATATAGGCAAAACAAAGCGGTTCTTACCTAAAATGTGATTTTAACAAGTAATTATTAATAAATAGGTAATAAAAGTTCATAAGTAAATAATATATGGTATGTTAAATATAATTATTGTTATATAATAGATGTATAATAAACTTATATTTAATATACATTAGGTTATAATTTGTATTAAGGAATTTTAATCTTACAGTAAGGGATTCTGATCTCGCTTTTATTTTTCTATGAGACACATTCCATATTCACTATGTGTTTATTCTATGATGATTATATAATTCCCATTAATGTGTTTCATGACTCTTATAATTAAATTTATCAATATTTTCATATCCATTTTAGGATCTCTCTTTCATGTGGTTTTACGGTTGAAAAGTTACCAAATAGGTAAGATATTTTTGTCTCAATTTTTCTTCTTTGATACAAAAGTTATGTTATACACCTATCTTATTTTATCAGGTGTATATATAGCCCATTTGACATGTAATCTCAAGAATTTATTTATCCTCATGATATTTTATTTTTCATTTAATGTTATTCCATCATGGGGATGATGATTCAAAGTTACAAAAATAGTAACGATTTTATGTTACAATCTTATTGTTTATTAGGATTATTTATGATTATGTTTTCGATGATAAAATATTATGATTCATCTCCCAAGAAACTCATAAATTTTCTTATACTTTGTTTATTCATCATATTAATAGTACCATTTATAAACTCTTTGGTACTTAAAATAATTGAAAAAATGTTTTTCTAAAAATATAATGTTACCTCATTAATCTGTCGGAAATTTATTTTCTCCCAAAACCATGTTTTCCAAAAATGTTATCAATTTTTTTACTCTTTTACTATGATTTTTAAAAGGAATTATTACCCATGTTTGATTTTTTTTAAATATCTTTAAATGAATCTTTATTTATTTTTCAAAATAGCTCATGTTTGGATTTTACTAAAAATGTGACTAAAAATTATCTTTTTATTAATAAAATTTCTTTTTAGGAAAAGTGAGAAACCAGTCTTAATCAATCCAGCAATGAAGCTTCACAAGAAAAAGAAAAACCATCAAAGAATATCCTCATCCTATTGGTACTTTCCTCCCTATAAAGATTCCAGTGCATAATCCATACCTTAGAATCAGGGTCTTCACTGATAACAACTTTGAAGCGAGATGCCATTTTGTCCCAAGTTCTAATATACTCGTCTTTACTAATTTTTCCATAATTGAAGCCTCTCATCAGGATCATATCCTATTTTTCAATCCAATTAGCCTACTTGTTATTGAGCTCCACTTGAATATTTCATCCCATCATCTTTACCTCTTCCTGTGGTATGTTGACATAAAGGAATTCTTCCACCATTTCCTCCTCAGAGTGGAGGATAGGTTCTTTAGAGTCCTTTGACACTTCTATACAGTTTTCTTTAGATTTACGACTCAGACTCAGATTGTCATTGTTGATTCCCTAAACAGAAACTTAAGGCTTCTCCTACAGAACAATCATGGAAGCAGGTTACGTTTCTTTCTCACACGGTTTAGAATTTTTACCCGATCGTGTTTCCATCAGTTCTGGTAGATGCGAGTAGTCCTTACGGCTCTTCCCCTTCTTCTTCTTAGGAGTCTTCCTCTCCTCATGAGCCTTAGTTACTCTGTAGTCCTCCTCATACTCTGTACCATTTATTTCTCCTCCATCTAGATCAAAGGGCTGATCTTGTATAATCTCCTCAGTGTTCAAACACTCAAAATAGTTGTTGGTCTGGACACCATCTTGGACCAATCCCTTCCTGCTGATTATTGGATGAACGTCAAAGTAGCAGCACTATGAATAACATTAACCTGAGGTTCACTCGCCACCCCTTATATCCAAGCCAAAACCTCCTTTCCATAAAAACTCCCACCTTCAGATTGAGGCGATTGCAAGGGTGGATCAGTGTTCCATTGTGCCACTGATTTACTGGTGTCCCGATCACTCAAAGCCTCCTTGAGCCTGTCAAAAACCCCTGATATAGAGGGTTCCTCAACCTTCTTTCCTGCTACTTTACTCAGCACCTCATTGTTCACCACTTGCTTTGTATTCTTAACATCATCACCCTTTCTCACCAGTACTGGGACCTTCCCCTGGTGAACACCCCGTCTGCAGATAGCATCTGAGTGGACCTGTTGACGGCAAGATAAGTAGAACTCCACCCAATGATCATAGACCATCGGCTGCTTACACCGTACCTCCTCACTAGCTTCAATCCACACTGACTCAACCGGAGACCTCGAAACATCAACCTCCACACACATGTGTGGGTTGATCGGATGGCACATAGAATCCCTACACGAGTCAACATAGAGAAACCAACCCACTAAATTTCATAACATGTGCATAATCGTAGGATTCTGTAATGGAAGAGGTAGTTGAGGAAGGCATACTTAAACCAAAATTGAAGTAGAATCATGATTCAGGTAAAGATCGTAGCTCCACTGAAATAGGTAGAAGCCGCAGCCACCTCACTTCCTGGGCGCACACAACAGAGCACGAACAAAATCCTCCGATGAAGAACACTGCACCATCAAATACCTTTTAAAAAGTGTTTTTAAAAGTGTAAATGATGTTTTCCTCAAGAAATGTTTTAAATGATTGTTAAACATTCCTTTATAAGATTTCAAGGTTATTTTTAAAGAAATTGATTTCCAAAAAGGTTTTTTGTTTTAAAAATGAATTTTAAAAAAATACATTTTCCTAATGAAATGTTTTAAATTATATTTTAAAATCATTTTCTATATAATATGAAATTTTTTGATGTTACCTATGCTTTACTAAGGATATGAACCAAGGATACCATTCTTATTCTTTCTCTAACTGTCTTATTTTGACAGGATGTTTTTGAAGCCTGTCTTTTTTACATGGGTTATACCATGATATAATTCTTATAAAACCCACTTTTTTCATGGGTTATGCTATGATGAGACGATAAAATTATTATGAAACTTGTCCCTTCTCTATAGGTTATGATATCATGTGTCACAAACCCACCCTGGTCAACCCTGATCCGATCACTCAATCCAATCCATGGCATGGATGAAAGGGCGTTCTTGATCCCCACGAGTTGGAAACTAGTGTGGGGCATCAACAAAGAAAACCACGGGATCGATTTCACTCAATATAAACAGATAAACTAAATAGTAGTAATAATAACAAGAATATCCCAAATATATAAATAAACATCAAGATGAACATCCTTTATATAAGAATCATAAAATGCAACCAAACTATACAATAAAACCCAAATTAAAACCTAACAACCCAACATCTCATTGTGACCTTGAGGGTCACTATCCAATACCAAGAACAACTATCACCCACAATGACCACGACCAAGCTGAGACCTGCACCACAAGCTAAAAATATAGGAAACTATAGATGTGATTATTAAAACTTAGTAGGTGTGCCCGGACAAATCTATTCTCAATTCACTTCCCTTAAAATGAAAGAAACATTAACTTAGAGTATGAAATACAATATACAAAGTAAGATTTTTCATGTATTTTTTATTTTAAAATAAATTACAGTCCATTTCCCTTTTTTCCACTCCAAAAAAAGGTTAGTTCCCACTATAGATACTTTAACATTTTCAAGTGGAAGGTGATGTTTTCTTTTAAAAATGGCACACGAGAGTATAAAATACTTTTACATTAAAAACATTTTTCATAAAACTTTGGAATCCAACCCATCACTTTCCAAGAAATACACCACACCTAAAATCACTACAATAATAAAATAATAACGGCAATGAAAATAAACACACAAAAGTAACCAAGTATCTCAATCATCCATCATAAGTAAATAATTGCCAATATACATGAGAGAACCTAGGAGATTATGAATAATCCAAAACATACTAATACATGAGACTCATCCCTTAAAGCAAGCCCCGCATGATGAAATCAAAAATGCCCTAAATACTTTGGAGCACCCAAATTTGGGACAAATAGACAGGAAAATCTCACAGTAATAAACTCAATATATACACCTACTATGGGCCACCAGCTACTGTGTAATCTAGCCAATGTGGCAATCATTCTCAGAAAATTATCTCACTATTTCAGGTTCTCATGTCTCTCGTATAAAGGGGGTGATCCAATCAATGTCAACCGAGCACCCAATCGCATATAATAATAATTCAATAACAAGTCTCACCCCAAGCCACCCCAATGATCAATCTCTTATCGTGGAACAATTAGATCTCAGGAAGTCCATACTGAGGAACTCCCATTCCATTCAAGTGATGGGTCATGAGGATTCTATAGTGAGGAAATCCCACCCATTCACATAAACAAGGCATTAGAATCCTCTAAGGAGAGTTTTATAATAAACATTTTCATTATTTTTATAGAAGTTTCAAATGGGCCTCAAAAACATTCCACTAAACCATAATCCTTTAAAGAACCAAACACATTTCCTAAAAATTGAGAAAACAATCATCACCATTTCATAACCATTTGGAAAGCAAATCCATTATAGTGATCTTATTTCACTTTTAAACCAAAACCAGTCTTATCAATATGCCAAACGGGCCACTTATCATCAACACATGCCAAATCACATTTGAAAGCCAAATACACATTCCATTTAAATACAAAACCCCTTAGGAACCCATTCAAAGAACCCAAATCATCATTTCAAATTCCATAAATTCGTTTACAATGCAAAACCGTGCTTTTTATATCCTAAATCACTCATAAAAGCCAATCAGGAATTTTCTCAAACACTTGGTGTGCACAATATAACCAAAACAATACAATTTATCACAAAACACTGAAGCAAAAACCATTTTTGACATCAAAAAATTATTACAATGATCACATATTAGTATTTAATATTCAAGGAAGGTGATAAAGGCATGAAATCAACGATTATTAAATGAAAAGGGAAAGTGCAAGGGAAACCTACCTAAAATCAATGGTTCATCGACAATGCACACCTGAACCCACACCGCAAGGGTTCGAGAAGGAAATAAGATCCAAGAGGAACCTTAAACAAACAAAACCCCAATATGAATCAAAGGGAAACCAATCCCTAATTCGAAATTACCATAGGAGGTGAAAAATTCATGAGAATATGAAAGAAAGTGAAAGAGCACTATGGGAAAAGCAGTATTTATGACGGGTTATTTGCGATGGGGTAGGGTCCCATTGCAAATAGTCTGACGGGAGCTTATTCTCGTCTCAAATAGTTGGTTGTAAGAACTTATTTGTGATGGGAATATGTATCATGTCGTAAAAGACTTCGGTGCGCAGTGCGCATTAAACAGCGAGAAGCATATTTGTGACAGGAGTAATCTCCCGTCGCAAATATTATCTTGTGGTTTTCAGTATTTACGACGAGACCCATGGAAAATACCTTTTTAACTATCGCCCCTAATTAATAGGGGGTTAGAATTTGTGATGGGAATCTCATTGCAAATACTCCCGTCACAAATGACCTAACCTATATATACCCCTCATCCAATTTTTTCTCATTTCACTCGTCTCTCAGCTCCTCTCTCCTTTCCTGCTTTCATATTTTTCTCTTTAGTTTTTTCAAAGTTTTAAATTTTACACTGAAATAATTTCAAGGTTTTCATCCAGTGAAATATTCAGTTTTAAGGTATTTATTTATTGTTTTTATTTTTTAGTTATTTTATTTTATTTCATATTAGAAATAATTGTTATTAATTAGCGGTAATTAAATTAAATTAGAAATAGATATTTTTATTTTTCATTATTTATTTTTACAAATATTTTATATCATTAAGATTTAATATTTTTATTTAAAATTATATAGAATTAATTAGGAATAATTTGGTTCGATAATCACTAATTAATAAAAAAAAATACGTGTAATTAGTATTAATCAGTATTAATTAGTAATAATTTGTAATCATTAGTGATAATTAGTGATAATTAGTAATCATTAGTTATAATTAGTAATAATTAGTAATAATTAGTAATAATTAGTAATAATTAGTAATAATTAGTAATAAATAGTAATAATTAATAATAAGTAATAATAAAATTTAATAAATAGTAATAAATGGTAATAAATAATAATAAATGGTAATAAATGGTAATAAAGAGTAATAGATAGTAATAAATAGTAATAAATGGTAATGAATGGTAATAAATATTAATAAATTACTAACAAATTAGTAATAAATTACTAATAAATAGTAAAAAATGGTAAAAAAATAGAAATAATTCGTAATAAAAAGTAATAATTTGTAATAATTAGTAATAAATAGTATTAAATAGTAATAAATAATAATAATTAGTAAAGATTAGTAATAAATTGTAATAAATAGAAATAAATAGTAATAATTAGAAATAAATGGTGGTAATTAGTAATAAATAGCGATAATTAGTAATAAATAACATTAATTAAAACTAAATAGCGGTAATTAGTAGTAAATAGTGGTAATTAGTAATAAATAGAAGTAATTAGTAAAAAATAGTTGTAATTAGTAAAAATTAGAGATAATTAGCTATAATTAGTGATAATTAGGAAACATTAGTGTTAATTAGCTATATATAGTGGTAATTAGTAAGGCAATTGTTATAAACTAATAACAATTAGTAATAATAAGTGGGAGTTAGTAGTAATTAGCTATAATTAGTGATAATTTGTAAAAAATTGTTACAAACTATTAAAAATTTGTAATAATAAGAGTTATTTAGCAGTAATTAGTAAAAATTAGTGGTAATTAGCTATAATTAGTGACAATTAGCTATAATTAACGGTAATTAGCTATAATTTGCGGTAATTATTAAAATTTATTGATAAATAAATATAATTATTAAAAATTAGCGGTGATTTGTAAAAAAATATAAACTAATAAAAATTAGTAAAAATAAGTGGTATATAATAGTAATTAGTAATAATTGGCGATAAATAGTTATAATTAGCAGTAATTAGTAAAAATTAGTGGTAATTAGTAAAAAATTGTTATAAACTAATAAAAATTAGTAAAAATAAGTGGTAATTAGTAGTGATTAGTAATAATTAGCAGTAACTTTTAATAATTAGTAGTAATTAGTAAACATTTATGGTAATTAGTAAGTAATTGTGAAAAAATTAGTGTTAATTAGTAAAAATTAATGGTAATTAGTAAAAATTCATGGTAATTAGTAAAAATTAACAATAATTAGTAAAAAAATAATGGTAGTTAGTATTAATTGGTAGTAATTAGTAAAAAATAGCGATAAATCAATTTAATTATTAAAAATAAGAAGGAATTAGTAAAAAAATTGTTATAAATTAGTAATAATAAGTGCTAATTAGCATTAATTAGTGTTAATTAGTGGTAATTAATAAAAATTAGTGATAAATAAATATAATTTTTAAAAATTAGTGGTAATTAGTAAAAAATTATTATAAACTAATAAAAATTAGTAGTAATAAATGGTAATTAGAAATAATTAGTAATAATTAGTAATAATTATTTATAATTAGTAGTAATTAGTAATAATTAGTACTAATTAGTTATAATTAGGGATAATTAGTAAAAAAATGTTATAAACTTATATAAATAACAAATAGTTAATAATAATTAGTAACAATTAGTATGAATAAGTATTAATTAGTATTAATTTATATTAAATGTTATAAAATAAAAAATACTACTGATTAGTGGTATTCAGTCATATTTAGTGGTAATTTTTAATAATTTGAGGTAATTAGTATAAATTAATATAAATTAGTGTAGATTAGTATAAATTTTAAAAAACAAATTACTATAAATCACTATAAAATAATATAAATTATTCTAAATTGCTAAAAAAGTAAAAATGAATTAGGTTGTCAATTTTTAGGCCATGAGAAATAATAAATTTGTACAAACATGGTTGTAAAAAATAAGTCATTTCTCATGGCCTGAAGATTGGAAATTCTATATTTTACACCTTTTTAGTAATTTAAAATATATTTTATTACTTTATAGTAATTTATAATAATTTTTTAATTTATAAAAAAACTTTTTATATTAGCGATAATTAGTAAGAAAATAGTGGTAAATAGATAAAAATTACAATATTTACAATTTAATTCTAATTTTTAAATTTGATACTCTTTTCTGGATCATATTTTTCTTATATCAACCTAATCATAATAATTAATTAGTAATATATAGTAATAAATAGTAATATATAGTAATAAATAGTTATAAATAATAATAATTAGTAAAAATTAGTAATAATTAGTAATAACTACTAATAGTTAGTAATAATTAATAATAATTAGTAATAATTTCCATCCCATGAGTAATAAAATAGTTGTACATACATGGTTGATTCAAATTAGTAATGATCAATTTCCACCAACCACAAATTTGTACATACATGGTTGATACAAATTTGCAATGACCAATTTACACTAACCATCCCTAAATCTATCATTAGGTATCCAGAACCAAGATAGATATGATGTGACGTGTTGATGGAAACATCAGTAGGAGGAGGAGATATGTCGATGACATGGCATAATTTACATAAATTAGTGTAATGGTAAATTTGGAAATGGTTGGTGCATATTGGTTTCATCACCTAGTGATTGTATAATTTATTATTTATAAATTTTAGTAAATCATATAATTTCTAATCTTTAGGTGATTAGAAATGACCAATCTATGCCAACCATGTCCAAATTTTTCATTAAGTCGCCAAAACTGGGAAAAACATGATGTGACACATCAATGGCATCAGCGGCAGTTGGAGGAGGAGATATGTCAATGATAGGACATGGTTGATAGAAATTAGTGCAATAAAAAATTTTTACATGGTTGGAATAAATTGGTTTCATCACCTAAATATTGTAAAATCTATTATTTGAAATTTTTTAGTAAATCGTAGAATTTCCAATATTTAGGTGATTAGAAAAATTTAGTATATATAAGTATTAATTAGTAATGATTAGTATAAATGAACATTACATCACCATAAATAGTAAAAAAGTAATGATCATTAGTAAAAGGCAGCGGTAAATAGATAAAATTGACAATATTTAAAAGTAAATTATGATTGTTTTAATTTTTACTCTTTTTTGGATCGTATTTTTCTTATATCAAATTAATCATAAAAAATTATATACTTTATATTAATTAGATTAATATGGAACAAGGAAGTCGAAAATTGTCTTAATTATATGATCGTGATTGGATAAATCGTTATAAGAATCCAAATGATTATGGTTTAAATCCTATATATATTGAGGGTGTTGGAGCTTTTTATCATTAACATTGTCAAAACCAGATTTTTTTAGGAGGAAAAACTAAGTGTCCATGTAAGAAATATGATCTGAGGAGGTTTGATACATTTGAAAATGTTGGTGGTCATCTATTGCGATTTGGTTTTCAAAACAGTTAAATGATAGTTACAATCATATATAATATATATATCAATATACAATAGTTTCATTTAACTATTTTCTAAAAATAGCCATTTCATGTTTCATATGGACTCTAATATGTTTTATAAGTTAGAGGAGGAGGATCTACCTCATGATGGTCGTGATTTTGCATCATCTGGCCCTCAGATTGTTGGCAGTTCAGCGATGACTTGAAGGGGTCTTAGTCTTGCCAGATTGATGATTTCTGACCCTATCCTCAAGAAACATCCACATCTTGACTTTGATCCATACATGTGGAGGTATGATTACTTATTTATTTTAGTTATATTTCATTAATTTTCATTAATTTATTTATATACTAATTGTTTGACGATTTGTTCTATTTTTTCACGGATTTTTGCATATAGCTATTGGAGAAGGAATTTCTTTATTGTGGAATTATTTTTCTAGATCATGGGTGACATGGGATCATATTCCCATTGATGTTTAGCAGTGTATGTTTGAGCATTGGATTCTACGTAAATAAATAATATTTATTTTGAAATTTATTTACTAAATTACTTGATATTATTAATTATTTGTAGGGTTTATGGTATCTCGTCGATGATAGAATGTGGGACTCTATCTTTGAAGTATGGGAGATCTGTATGAATGATCATTTCCCTCATTTTTTTAAAATCTGAGGAGGACAGTCATGCAGAAAGTAGGAGTCATAGAATTTGATGATTCTTGATGTTCCCACCAACCAAATTACATATCCTCTTAGGTTTTGGATGGATTATGTTCATACTAGATGTGAGATACTTTTTAAAGGAGAAAATAATTAGGTTAGAAGAATTGGGGGATGTGTGAGGTGATGCATAGAGCTGGTAGTGATATATTTAGTATGCATCGGCGATATATGCTAAGTACTTTTTTTAATAATTTATATAAATTTAAATGTAAATTCTTTATTTGATACTCATATAGGCAGCCAAAGAACTTATTATTATAGAGTTAAACATTTATAAGATGATGTACAGTGATCCTGTTACTAGAGAGGTTAGATATGATCATCATCGTCATATTTTTGTCAGTACATTTTCTTTTTAAGTTTTAAAATTAACTAAAAATAATATTTTAACAATTTTAATTTTAAATTATAATTAAAGGAATTATATGCAGATGCGACATCTCAAACACCGACTGAGAGTCAGTCTAGTATTAAGGATCATACCTATGGTGCAGTAGGATTTGATGAAATAGCATGGATGAAGGCAGCTCAGTATACCTTCGAGAAAGGTCGAGTTTTTGGTATCTTCTCTCGATTGATGTTTGTGAGTTATTATGGTACCATTTTGATGTCAGTGTACAGCTCGAGAGGATCCCATGGAGAGTCATCATTATCTATTGCGCGGTATGATGAGAAGATATGAGCTTAGGGTGAGCATATAGAGACATTTCCTAGGGAGTAGGAAGAGCTCCATCAGAAGAAGTATCAGTAGTAGAAGAAGATACATTGATGGCAGCAGCAGCAACATTAGCAGACGATGGAGTACATATGATATCTAACTCATGGTTTAAGGATGGAGTTTTCTTCACTATCCCCTCCATCTCTTCTAGATGACCCCCCACCCCTAGTGATTTTATACACTTTTTATGATAAACATTTTAATGTAAATTTTTTTTGTAAAATTTTTATTAACCCATATATTTATATTTCTATATACTGTGTTTTTATATAGTTGCAAATATTGTGTTTTTATTATTTATTATTTTATTATTTACTTATTATTTTTATTATTTATTTACTATTTTTTTAATATTATTATTATTTTATTATTTTATTATTTTATTATTTTTATTATTTTTCATTGTATTATTATTATTATCATTTTATATTATTCTGAATATTTTGTTTTTTTGTTAATTTTATTGATTTTATTAGGTTTTCTTATTTTATTTATTATTTTTATTAAATTTTTAATAATTCTATTATTTTTTATTATTTTTATTTTATTATTATTATTATATTAAATTTTATTAATATTATTTTTTTATTGTTGTTTTTTAATTTTTTTTAATTATTTGCGATGGACCCGCTGTAAATATTATTTACGATGAGCCCATCAGAAAAGTGGTTTTTTTTAATCTGAATAAAGTATTTGTGAAGGGAGATTTTCCCATCACAGATACTTTTTTTGTGATGGACCATCGTAAGAAAACATTATTTGTGATGTCATTTTCTGTAAAGGGTCATTTGTAATGGGACCCCATCATAAATGCTTCTATTTCTAGTAGTGGAGGGAGAAGAGAAGAGAGGATTACCTTAAGAAATATAGCCCCAATCCTTGAAGAATATCTATATCTACACCATAGGAGAAGGAAGGGGCCTTGGAAAATAAGGGGATAGGCCCCTTAGGGTTTCATGAACCATTGGGAAGAGAAATGGGGTGAATTGGGTTAAAAATATAGATCGTGAAAAAGGTTAAATTAAACATTTTTAAGATCTGGGTAGCTTGCATAGTTTAGATGCACGATTTACCAAATGGTGTGCCAACCATGGGGTAGCTACTACCTAAGAGAGGAACAATCGCATGGACAACTATCACAGTTTCACTTATTGTGTGGTAGGTTCTGTCTAAAAACCCACACCTACCACATGGTTATCTAGGTTGGGTCACACGGTTTACTAAAGTGTTCACAGGATACTACCAAGCCGAAAAACCTAAATTTTTTCCAAGATCTACCAAATGAACTAATGATCAACCATGGTGTTAAAACTGAGAAAAGAAAAACTTTAAAATTTAACCCTTGTCACACTCAAAACTCAAGAGAGAAACTGAGATCCCAAAATAATCGGAATGTAAGATGAAAATGAAAATTTGGTGTGACAATTCACCCCACCATAATTCTTTCTGCTCTTGAAAATCCAAAAAAAATCTAGTTGGTTAATCAATGACTAAGGATTATCAGAACCATAAGACCTAGCCTCTCAAGCCAAGAACATCCCAACCATAGCTAAATAGATCTTACACCTCTTACCCAAAACAGAACAAAAAACCAAAACCATTTCCCAATAATAAACAAGAAATTAGATTCACAACTTTCATAACCATGCTTTGAATAGAACCATTGGGAACACTCTAAAAATCCAAACATTTTCCTAAACTAAAAAGGAAAATAAAAATTCAAGAAATTTCAAATGGTAACCATGTCAACTGGACTAACACCAAAACTAAACCAAAACAAAACACCATTAGGGAGAGGCCGAAAAGAAATCCCCACCATTTGAAATGAATTAGCACTGATTTCTCATAGAATAATTTTCAATGAGACCCACAGTGGGTATTTCCAACATTAAGAACCGATGAGATTAAAAAAAACTCAAAAAATTCCCCACACATACCAAAACCCACCACTATAAGGGGAGGGGATGGAAGGGTGCCAATGAATAGAACACTAAAACCATAACTAAAAAATAACCCACGACTCATCACCACCAATTGGACACAAACCCAAGCCACACCCAATTTAAATGGGTTGTAATGACCCGTACCACGAACAGCCACCTGAACAGTTCTAAACAGGTTGGCTGTTACTACCTTAGGCGCAACTCCCTGAATTCCAAAG
Organism: Viscum album; assembly: GCA_963277665.1. Classification (NCBI taxonomy): domain Eukaryota; kingdom Viridiplantae; phylum Streptophyta; class Magnoliopsida; order Santalales; family Viscaceae; genus Viscum; species Viscum album. Next base: position 1,013,376,167 of record OY728140.1, read on the forward strand.
GCTACTGACTAGTAGCGAGGGTCTTTATAGGTATAGTGGGGAGGATATACCCTCTCGGAGAACAATAATGGTATTGGTCTGAGTATAATAATAAAGATATAGTGGAATAAATGACTCAGTAGAATCGAACCAGGCCCGCAGAGCGGAAGCGCATTCAATGTAGATAAATAGAAGATATAATAAATATAAACAACGACAGTAGAAAGTAAACACAACAGCATGATGATTACTTGTAACTACCACTGAATAGAAAACATGCATCCAAATCAGGTCATACATATCCATATTTAAATGCACCAATGGCTAACCAACTATAGCTATAAAACAAGTAAGCATGCTGATACAGGAAAGTAAGAACAAAAAAAAGTAAAACTCTAGCTAGGTAAGACCTCAAGGTCCATACCATCTCCATGAAACAGCTAATGCGGCGAAAATCTTGAAGTTGGACTCTTTCGTGAACGTAAATCCATAAAGTTTGCACGCTTCCTGAAGGGTTCGTGCAAGGTGTGAGATGAATCTCAGTAGGATACCACCCAATAGTGCATACCTGATATAAGTGTTTAAGCAGGCATGCAGTTATAAAGAAAACCGTAAACAGTACGATGCACAAATAAACACAAACTCCATTGGTGCTTAGCAGCCACCATGAAGTGTCACCTGCTTCAGCCAATGCTAGAATCTCTATCATGTAACCTGACACCATGTGCCCCCTGACACCACGTGTCTCAAGTACCAACATCCCGAAGGCACGCCCAAGAAATAATGACCTAGAGGAACCATGATACCTATCCTCAAATAAGTAACCATAGGGATAGCGATGTCTGCCCTTAAATAAAGTAACCGGAGGAACAACGATGTATGCCCCTAAAATAAAGTAATAGGAGGAACAGTGATGTCTTCCCTAAAAATAAAGTAACTTGATGGACAGTGATGTCTGCCCTCAAAATAATGGTGAGCATCTGCCCCCCAACCTGATAGCCTCGATGTTATCCCCCGAAGGCTCCTCACCTCCCACGTGGCTTCCTAGGACAAGCACCCCTAAACCAAAAGTACCTAAACCACAATTAAATGGGGCCTCCACCCACACAAATGTTCAAAACCACCTCATCACAGAGTATCTTTGTGTGCACATTACTCATAGTTCCGGGTGAGCGGTAACCACCAAAATAGTACCCAATCCATAAAAACTCTGATACCACATGTCCCTGCGAACATGATGCTCAAGTCTGATGGTATCGTCATCCCAGTAACTTGGGTCATGCCCAACCTGACAGTCATCCTGCCTCAATCCGACACCCATGACGCCCAGTCCCATGGTCAAAACCTCCCAAAGTAACCCATGCCAAGAACAACCTATGATCAGCATCAATCAAGAATATTCGGGCCATGCCCAACAGAACCCTAAGGTTCAAGTATATGTTATTCAGCAATTACATATACAACATATTTCAACAGAACACATAAACAGGAAAATAATCAAAACAGTTGGATTTCACTAAGAAAGTGTTGTCCCATACCAGCACTAAGGTCTTTAAGGTCTCCAAAAATTCATATCCATGTTCAATAAACTATACTCAACAGTTTAAAAAATAAAAAACAATTATAACCATTTTGGCATTCCCCTGACAAAATGCCCTGATGAGTAACGACCACTCACCCAGCCCAGCTCAAGAAAAATAGGTAACAGGGAATACCCAAAGGCATTTCATAGGTCAAATAATAGTTAAACAGGCAATAACAGGTAATACAGGGTCACGCTCAAATATACCCGAAAACACGCCAAAGGCCACACCGCCCAAAAGTCTACGAAAACACAAAAATAGGTATGCACCACCTATCTGAGAATATTATGATTATACTCCTCTGATAATAGAATTTTATTTGATCTAAAACACAGAATATCTACAAAATAATAAAAACCTCTCAAACCCCTATAACTTTTTCTAGAACAGAAATCAAGAAGAATGGATCAAGAGGAATAAATTCCTTACTGCGAGGGTTCTAACGCATCTGAAGATGATCAAAATAGAGTTCATATAGACGATCAGGAGAAAAACGAGCTCTGGCCAGCTCTCCCCACTCAAACCCATCGAAGGGTTGAGTTTTTTCCTCAAAACAAGGCTACTTTCCATTTTAGCAAAAAAAAGAAAGAAAGTACACAGCATGTACTTATAACTACACATCGTGTATCATTTTTCTATTCATAAGGTGGCTGATATTTCACTGAGGACTTGCCGACTATCTACATGGCGTGTACCTATGGTACACAGCATGTACCTATTTACCCTTCTGACATCCCGAACATGCCATCTATATCCCCATACACGGCCCCTCTACAGGGCGTGTACAAATAGTACACGACATGTACATGCTAAAAACATTCTACCCATCCAACATGTCTACACTCCATATATGGCCTCCACATGGTCAAGGGTACATGGCGTGTCTATAACTACATGTCGTATAGTAAGAAATTCTTACACGGTCATCCCACGGCATGTATTCGGCGGGCACACGCTCGGTACTCACCCAACCCATACACGGCGTGTACTCTAGAGTACACGGTGTGTAGTCTAAAAATTTCCAGAATATCCCAGATTTTCCCAGTTCTCTCTAGAATAAGTCAAAAATGCAAATAGGGCGGGATTTTGACCCATTCTAAAAAACCAAGTTCTTACAATCTCCCCACCTTAACATAGCTCATCCCTGAGCCATAAAACGAAACTCGGAGATGGCACCAAACATACCACCCCAATTTAAGTAACTCAGACTCCCCCGGTCTCAAGGGTTCTGGCTAAATTCTTCAAGGGGCTCCCCACCTTAGGAATTTCCTAACTCGGTCTCAACCCGACAAAACTCAACAAAATCAAAGGTTCACTAACCTATTTTTCGGATGCATGGTCCTCTCATGACACATCGTCACCCCCTCACCTCATTGGTTCTCTCGTGTCATTCCCGAAACCTAACGTATCCCGCACCACATCAATGTCTACCTCCACGAGGTCCTGCATCTCATAGACGCTCAAATAAAACATGATGCCATGAACCTCAAATAACTTTCATCCTCGATTCCCCGATGCCCACAACACCTCAAGTAAACTGCATCCTTGATGCCTCGATTCCCATGACACCTCATGTAACCTGCATCCTCGATGCCCCGATGCCCAAGGCAACTCAAGTAACCCACATCCTTGATGACCCTGATGCTACGCATCCCATACATATATATAAATATATCACGCACCCGATATAGCACTAATCCCACTGACCAGCATCTAGTTAGTCCACATAGATCATGTGGATCACATGAACTCAAAATGGACATGCCTCTATAGGTCATGCCAAAATAAAACATGGAAACCATGTCCACACCCATGGTGTAACACTAACCATCATCGGCTCACCAGTCTGCTCAGCCTATGGAAACTCCATGGTGTGCACCTGGCTGGAAGTACGGCTGCCTGATGTCTGGCCTCCCTACGGTGTTGATCCATCCACCGGCCACTGATCCCTAAATTGGGTCCCATTGTCTCTGTCATGTCCTCCTCATGTAGCTAAACCTCAGCTACCCACTCCTAATACTAAACCTGAACCAACTCCAGATTCAACCATCTGTCCTGGTCCCTGCCTACCGACTGTCTAAGAAGGCCACCTGCAGAACCTCTCCAGATTCTTGACCTGTCCACATGCCCGGCTCTCTTTCGGAGGCCTATCACACTAAGTCAAAACTTTTCTTGGTTTTCCACACTTAAATCAAGCCACTGAAGAGATACTACGAGGTAGTCTAGCTGAGTCCCTGGCCTGACTGCCCTGTTGGAACTCATCCTTTCCTCACTTCCTACTATCTGAACTATCACCTGAAACTATTCCTCGACTGACCTAGGGCATATCCCTCTAGTTTTCCTCATTTATGAGTGTCTGATTCACCGCCTATGTGAATGAACCCAGCCTAAACATATTCAACTAGATCTGAATGGCATGCCATAATCCATCCTCTAAGCGCCCCACTCTTGTCGCGTCATCACTTACCATACCCAGGGCAAAGCACGACAGCTTTGTGAAAGTAGCTGCATAGTCCATGACGGACATGTCTCCCAACTGAAGGTTCAAGAAATCCTGACCTCTCTCATCCCTCAAAGTCACTGGGTAAAAATTCTCGAAGAACCTGTCCTTGAAGTCTTTCTATGATACTCCCTTGTTTTTGTGAGCCTGAACTTGCACATCCCACCAACGCTTCACTGGTCTTCTCAGCATGTACATCTCTAGCTTGAACCTCCACTCTGGAGGCATCTCGAGCTGCTCGAAGATCATCTTCATGCTCTCTATCCAGTTCTCAGCCACCTGCGGACCACCCTCACACTGAAAAAGTGGCGGGTGTTGTGATTGGAACTATCATGTCAGATATGACATAGATGGCTCTGTACCTTGCGCACCTCTATAGATCCCCTAAAAGACACGTACCAGGCTAGCTCGAAGCTGCTCTTTGAGCCATGGTCCGAATGCTACCAAACCTAGCTGTTGTCTTGCCTGCACTGGATTTTGAAACTGATCCTGCTCCTGCAGCACTATACCATCTCCCATCTGGCACTCTATCTGAGTCTCCCAAAAAGGAACTCGTTGAATACCATAAGTGGTCAGACAACCCACATATGTAAAAATTTATACATATATAATGCAGATAAGGAAAGAAGTAAAAGGAACTGCATAACTACTACCCTTACTCTTCCCCACCACAACTATGTCCCATGGAATCCCAGACTTATGCCTCCTTACCCGCCCTTAATAGAGCTAAGTATCAAAAGTACCTCAGGCCATGCTCGTCCTGACAACCAACTTTGCCTCAAACCGACAACTGAGTCGCCTGATCCTAGTGATCAAAATCACCTCAACCATAATACCTACCTACTCTCATAAGAGCCTAGCCCAAATACCCTTCCACATGAAATTCTACAAATATAAAAACCATGTCATAACACATTGCAATAAACCAGTAATTCTATCATAAATTTCACCTATTCACATTCCAAAGCATACAAAGCATGAAAATTGACATTTTTCACATGGTATTATCACTTCATAAAGCATACATGTAGTTATAAATTGAAATACCCTAAAATGTGCCTATCAAAGGAAAAAAACTATCCATTCCATATCGGTATAAGGTCCAATTCTCCTTTACTGCACCAGGTCAAGGGTTACATGTCACAATCAATAACATCACACACCAAGTGAGCTACCGAGGTGGAAATCATATAAACCATAATCTGAGCAAAAAAACATAAATTCCCACCCATGGAAACTTGGTTCATCCCTCGTACCTGGGGCTGAAGGCACCCAAACACAAGTAAGAAACCCAATTTCCAGTAACAACCTATCTCTAGTCTACCATATCCCAAATAGTAAAACCAGCAGAAAATAAAAGAGAAGTCTCAATCTCATTAGTAGTTAGCGAAACACTGTTACTAAATCCCTATCAAGAACTCCTCTGATACCACTTTGTAACAACCCAGACCTGAACAGCCACCCAAAAAGTTCTATACGGGTCGGGTGTTACTACCTTAGGCGCAGCTCCCCGAAATCTAAATGTTTTTAACTAGAAGCGAGGGTATTTATAGGTATAGTGGGGAGGCTATAACCTCTCAGAGGAAAATAATGGTACTAGTCTGAGTATAATAACAAAGATGTAGCGGAATAAACAACTCAGCAGACTCGAACCAGACCCGTAGAGCAGAAGCACATTCAATATCGATAAACAGTGGAAGCAATAAATATATACAACAGCAGCAGAAAGTAAAAACAATAGCATGATGATCACTTGTAACTACCACTGAACAATAAACATGCATTTAAAGAAGTTCATACATATCCATATGTAAAGGCACTAATAGATAGCCAACTGTAGCTACAAAACAAGTAAGAAACCTGATACAAGAAAGTAAGAAAAACAAAGTAAACTCCTGCTAGGCAAGACCTCAAGGTCTATACCATCTCCATGAAACGGATAATGCTGCCAAACTCCTAAAGCTAGCCTCTTTCCTGCACGTAAATCCATAAATTCTTCACGCATCCCAAAGGGCCTGTGCAGGGTGTGAGACGAATCTCGGTAGGATACCACCCAACGGTGCGTACCTAATATAAGTGTTTAAGTAGGCATGCAGTTATAACGAAAACTTTAAACAGTATGATGTAAAAATAAACACAAACTACACTAGTGCTCAGTAGCCACTATGGAGTGTCACTTTCTTCGGCCAATGTTGAAATCTCAATCATGTAACCTGGAACCATGTTCCCCCTGACACCACATGTCTCAAGTACCGACATCCCAAAGGAAAACTCAAGAAATAGTGACCCAGAGGAACAACAATACCTTTCCTCAAAAAAGTAACTGGGGGGACAGCAATGTCTACCCTCAAATAAATTAACTAGAGGAACAGTGATGTCTGCCCCCAAAATAAAGTAACCAGAGGGACAGTGATGTCTACCCTCAAAATAAAGTAACTAGAGGGACAGTGATGTCTGCCCTCAAAATAATGGTGAGCCTCTTCCCCCCAACCTGTTAGCCTCAACGCTATCCCCTGAAGGCTCCTCACCTCCCATGTGGCTTCCTACGATAAGTACCCCCAAACCAAAAGTACCTAGACCGCAACTAACGGGGGTCTCTACCCACATGAGTGGTCAAAACAACCTCATCACAGAGTCTCTCTGTGTTCACACTACTCATAGTTCCAAATGAGAGGTAATCACAAAAATAGTACCCAAGCCACAACACCTCTGACACCTCATGTACCTGTGACCATGCCGTTGAAGTCTGATGGCCTCGCCATCCCAAGAAAATCGGGCAATGCCCAACCTGACAGTCATCCTGCCTCAAGCGGACGCTCAATCCTGTGGTCAAAACCACCCAAAGTAACCTGATCCAAGCCCAACCTATGATCATGATCACTCAGAAATATCTGGGCCATGCCCAACACAACCCAAAGGTTCCCCTATATTCAATTCTACAATTACATATATAACATATTTCAACATGACACATAAACAGGAAAACAATATAAACAGTTGGATTTCACTAAGAAAGTGTTATCCCATAATAGGACTGAGGTATTTAAGGTCTCCAACAATTCATATCCAAGTTCAATAAACTATACTCAACAGTTTAAACAATACAAAACAATTATAACCATTTTGGCATTCCCTGGTCAAAATTCCCCGATGAGGAATGGCCACTCACCCGACCCCGCTCAAGAAAAACAGGTAATAGGGCATACCCAAAGGTATCCCATAGGTCAAATAATAGTTAAATAGGAAATAACAAGTAATACAAGGAAATTCTAAAAAATACCCAAAAACGCACCAAAGTCCGTGGTGCCCAAAAGTATGCAAAAACACAAAAAGAGGTATGCACCACCTACCTGAGACTCGTACGATGATACTCCTTTGATAACATCCTCCAATTAGGTCTAAAAAGTGGTAGATTTAAAAAAGAATAAAAAATTCTCAAACCTCTATAACTCGTTCTATAATAGAAATCAAGAATAAAGGCTCAAGAGGAATCAAGGCCTTACCGAGGGGGTTCTAACTCATCTGACAGTGATTGAAACAGAGTTAGGATGGACGATCGGGAGAAAAAAACAAGCTTCATCCAGCTCTCCCTGCTCAAACCCATCAATGGGTTGAGTTTCTTCCTCAAAACAAGGCTACTACCCATTTTAGTAGAAAAAAAATAAAGTACATGGTGTGTAATTATAACTAAACATCATGTATCATTTTATTTTTCATAAGGCAGCTGATATTTCGTCGAGGACTTTCCTAATGACTACACGTCGTGTGCCTCTTTACCCTGCCAACATTCCCAACATGCCATGTATATCCCCATACACGGCCCCTCTACACGGCATGTACAAATAGTGCATGATGTGTACATGCTAAAAACATTCTACCCAGCCAACAGTCCTACATGCCATGTATGGCCTCCATACGGTCAAGGGTACACTGCGTGCCTATAACTACATGCCGTGTAGTAAGAAATTCATACATGGTCATCACACGGCATGTACTTGGTGGGCACATGGCTGGTACTTGCCCAACCCATACATGGAGTGTACTCTAGAGTACACGGTGTGTAGTCTATAAATTTCCAGAACATCCTAGATTTTACCAGTTCTCTCCAGAACAAGTCAAAAATTCAAACAGGGTCAAGATTTTGACCCATTCTAAAAACTCAGGTTCTTACATCGGTGGTCCATGAAAGGAAAACTAATCAGAAGCTTTCATCCAAGAAGGAACAATCACGCGCATTGCGTGAGCGATAATTCCACCACACCCTTTGTAACAAGAGGGAATTTGCATTGACAGAGAGACCATAATTTAAATACAGGAACAACCTCACCATAATGGTCAAGTAACAAGCTTACCCAAATTCCCCACAACCCTGGGATTCCTGACTACATGCAAAATTGCCTCTAAGGCCTTTGGATGGATCCCTGATGTTTGAATTATCCACTACCTCACAGTTAGGAGCCGCTAATCCCTAATCCAAACTCTTTTTTTTGTTGCCACAAGAAGCCACATAGAACCCTAAAAAGAAATAGAAGATTATTACACTATGAAACTCAATTAATTTAATAAGTCACCCTTACCCAAACAAGGATCTTTAAGATTCACACACCGAATACACCACCACTTAGAATAGGGGAATTTTCAGGATTCCAAAAAAGGAACAATCACTTTCATTGAACCAAAAGTTATCAAGAGATCCAAAACACCCCCCTTACATTCCAAAAAATGATCATCACCAAGAAAAAAATCCATAATAGGAAGAATAATTATATTAGTAAGTAACTTTAAATCATGTCCAAACATCTCTCTACTCCATCAAATGGGCTAGGGTATCCTTTAAAGAGGTGGATTTTAATTTCAAAACTTTGCGGAAGAAATAATTGGTTGATCAACTAAAAATCTTGATAACTAGTAATCACCCATTTATTATCAACCAATATTAATCAAATATCTTTTGGGGATAACATCAGTTAACAAGGAAACTAAGATCTCTTTAAAAACCAACTCATAAAGAAAAATATCCTTGAATAAACATCGATCCCCCCAAGGGAAACAAAACAAAAAATCCCAAAATATTTTTTAAAAATCTACTAAACAGCACTTCAAAACTAAAACACCAATAATAAATTAAACTCAAAACACCTCATAATTAAAAATACCCAAATCATGAGAAAACAAACCACCCAACTTCCAGTTTTTTAAAAAATCTTAACTTTCATATTAAAAAAATTAAAAGAAAAAAACATGGTGGGTTACACACTCACCAATGGTATTACATGGAGTCTCACACATAAATATTCCATGACACTCTAGGTATCCAACAACCTATTCCAATCAAGGAACATTCCAACCACATTCCACATATATCTGTGTATTTAAGAACCCATGGAAACACCAAAGGTCAAAACAAACATTCGCATTTCACAAGTCATAAATTTTTTCAAAATACCACCGACCATCAAGTCAAAATAATTTTTCAAACTCCACATATCAATACATCTCTTCATTTATTTAAAATAAATCCCATGTATTCCTTTCAAAATCCCATTTTTAATTCATTTTACACAAAACATTTTTCAACAACTCACCATTCCCATTTCATTAAAATCATTTGATTAAAAACTCACTCCCTTTCATTTAAAATAAATTCTAAAACGAACATCTGATTTCAAACAATTTTTTTCCATAAACTCCAAGTTTTGATTATAAAAAAATGTCTTTAAATCATTTCAATTTACCCCAAGGGGTCATTTTATATAAATTAATTTTTCTAAAGTCTTTCACAAGGCTAATTATGAAAAAACTTTTTCCCATTTTCCAAAATCCATCCATTACCAATAAAACCACATTTTGAAAATTACAGTACAGGGGTTTTCAAAATAGTTTTCAAGATCAAATAATAATCGAATAAACTCACAAGGGAAACTAGTGTTGATGGGTGACTTGGCTCTATAGTTGGAATCCATATTACAAACATACCACCATCACAAAGAGCCTTCTAAGACTATGCCCTAGAATACATATGGATTTCTAAGCCTTATGAGCTCACAGAGACCTTTATCCCAACTCCCATTTCGTATCTCAAAAATCAAAAAATCCATAAGAACTAAAAGAAACCAAAAAAACTGGACATCCCATGGAAACTTTAGGATTAGAATGAGAAAGGGTTCATGAAATTCTTCCCATTCCTACCTCTCGATTCCTGGCATTCCTACTCCATCTACATTGACATCCGTAAGTAAAAAACAGTTATCTAAAAAGTAAGGTCCTCTAAATATCTGACCTTCTCTGATACCATTTTGTCTTAACCAACCTAGTTTGAACCCAAACCAGTCACCCAAGATGATTTTTGGAATATCCCAAAATGTATTCCTGATCCCCACGGGCTAACAACTAATGTCAATCATCAACAGAGTAAACCATGGGAATTATTTCTCCCAATATAAATAGATAAACTGAAAATAAGGGATAATAATTAGATTAGACTAAGTATATAAATGAACATTCGAATGAACATCCTTTATACAAGAATCATAAAATACAACCAAACTATAAAATAAAACCCAAACTGAAACCTAACAACCCAACATCTCCATGTGATCCTGAGGGTCACTCTCTGATACCAAGAATAACTTTCACCCATGGAAACTAAGACCAAGCTGAGACCAGAACCACAAGATAAAAACAAGATAAAATTATAGCCGTGAGTATTAAAACATAGTAGGTGTTCTTAAAAAAATCTATTCCCAAGGAACATCCTTTAAAATGAAAGAAACATTGACTTCAAGTTTTAAATACTACAAAAAAAGTAATATTTTTCATGCATTTTCTATTTTAAAATAAATCATCGTCCATTTCCTTTTTTCCACTTTAAAAACCAGGTTTGTTTTCATTATAAATACATTAACATTTTCAAGGGTAAAGGGATTATTTCATTTCAAAATATCACAAGAGAGTATAAAACAATATTAATTGGAAAAATAATTCATAAACCTTTGGAATTCAACCCATAACTTTCCAAGAAAGACATCACACGTGAAAGAACTGCAATAATAACATAATAAGAGAAATGGAAATAAACAAACAAGAGTATCCAAGTATCTCAATCATCCATCATAAGTAACTAAGTTCCAATAGATATGGGAGAATCTAAGAGATAGTGAATAATCTAGAAAATACTAATTCATGGTACCCATCCCCAGAAGCACGCCTCACGTGATGAAATCAAAAATTCCCTAAATAATCCCAAGAACCCTCACTTAGGACGGGCTGAGGGGAAAATCCCATAGTAATAAACCAAATATATCTACCTACTATGGGCCACCAGCTAGTGCATAATCTAGCTTGTGCGGCATTTGTTCTTAGAAAATTCTCTACCTATTCCAGGTTCACATGTCTCGCGTATAAAGGGGTGATCCAAACGATGCCAACCAAGCATCCAATCACATATAATAATAATTCAAAAATAGGACTCACCCCAAGCCACCCTAAGGACCAATCTCTTATCATAGAAAAATTAGATATCAAGGAGTTTGTACTGACAAACTACAATTCTATACAAGTGATGGGTCATGAGGATTCCATAGTAAGTACATCCCACCCATTCACATAAACAAGGAAAGATGGTCTTCTAATTCAAGTTTTCATAATAAACATTTTCACCATTTTTATAAAAGTTTCAAATAGGCCTCAAGAACATTTCACATAACCATAATCCTTTAAAGAACTAAATATATTTCCTAAAAATGGAGAAAACACCCTTCCCTGTTTCATAACCATTTGGAAAAAAAATCCATCCAAGTTCTCTCATTTCACTTTTAAACCAAAACCATTCTTATCAAAGTGAAAAACGGGCCACTTATTGTCAATACATGCCAGATCACATTTAAAATCCAAATACACATTCCATCTAAATCAAAAACCCATTGGGAACCCATTAAAGGAACCCAAATAATAATTTCAAATACCATAAATTCATTTACAATGAAAATTATACTTTTTATATCCCAAATCAATCATAAAATCTACTCAGGCATTTTCCCAAATACTCTGTGTACACAATATAACCAAAACAATATGATTTTCACAAAACATAGAAGCAAAAACCATTTTTCACATCCAAAAATTATTCCAAGGATCACATATCAATATTTAATATTCATGTAAGGTGAGAAAATAAGGAAATCAATGATTCTTAAATTAAAAGGAATAGTGCAAGGGAAATCTACCTCAAATCCATGGCGCATCGATAATGCACACCTAGAACCACACCATAAGGACTTTAGAAGGAAAGAAGATCCAATAGAAACCTTGAAAATGAAACCCACAATATAAATCAAGTGAAAAAAAAACCCTAGGTTTACATGACCATAGTATAAGAAAACTTTATGATAAATTTAAAGAAATAGAAAGAGGGAGAAGAGAGGAGAGGAATGCCTTAAGAAAATTATCCTCAAACCTTGAATAATCTCTAGATATACACCATAGGAGAAGGAAGAAGACTTGGAGAATAAAAAGAGATTCCCTTTAGGTTTGAACAAACCATAGGGGGGAAATGGGGTGAATTAGGTCCAAATTCCTAAAGGGGGAAATGGTAAATTCAACATTTTTAAAATTCAGGCAACTCGCATGGTTTGGCCGCACGGTTTACCAAATTGTGTGCCAAACGTGTGGTAGATACTGCTTAAGAGGGTAATGACTACATGACCATACCACATGGTTTCACCTATCTTGCACAAAATATGATGTAGTTTCTATCCAAAAACACACACATACTTCACTGTTATCTAGGTTGGGCTATAATATTTACTAAACCATGCACTAACCATGCGCAGGCTACCGCCAAGCCTAAAAACCCAAAATTTTCCCAAGAACTCTCAAATAAACTCTGGATCAACCACAGGGTTAAAAATTAGAAAATAAAAAATTCAAAATCTAACCCTTATTACTCTCATAACTCAAGATAGACACCGAGATCACAAAATAACCAGAATAGAAGATGAAAATGAAAAGGCGGGTGTGACATGATGAAACATTTATAAACCCAATTTCATTTCAAGTATTATGATATGATGAATGTTTTATGATCCTGTGGTACATATATATATATATATATATTATTTTCATTATGTTACAATTTTTTAATAAATCTCTTTTCAATACATTGAGTAATGATTAATGTTATATGATCTCAAAGAGTACATAGGAGGTTACCCCGAGCTTGAAAATAGGGTACACGGGAGGTCATCCATAGCCTAAAGTAGGGGAACATGTGGTTATCCAAATCCTAACATGTTATGAATTTCTTGGTGGGTATACTTGACATATGATTTTCTATGTTTATCTGTATTCTATAAATCTATGTCTTATTACAATTTTATGATCTCATGGAACATTCTATTTTATTTTCTTGTGATTCATGTATTATGAAATGCCAATATTTATTCCACGACTCAAGATTATGATATTTGATATGCAAGGTATGGTTTTCATATGTCATGATCTTGTTCTCATATCCTTATGTTCATTTTATGCATACATATCTCCCTTTTTTACCCTTACTGAGAATCTGAGCTCGCACTTAATTATGTTTTTTCTCCCCATGTTTTGAGGAAATGTTTATGTAGGGTATGTTTGTGAAGATTAATAAAGGTGAATATATTTTTGAGATACATTGAATATACTTCACCTAATTAAGAATATTGTGTTCCATGTTTCCAAATGCACTAAACTATTACAGTTCTCATGTGTGTGTTTTTTTCATTTATTTAATATTCATTTGAAAATATGTAATACTCATATATGAGAAGTTTGGGTCTCTATAGTTCATATTAGAGGAAAGGTTTAGTTAACCTTTGAAAACTATGATGGGAAAACTTTAGTGATATCCCTAGGTATATTTCTAAGGGTATTTATAGGGATGTATCTAAGGATAATTATAAGGATGATTCAAAGTATAGGAAAATTTCTTGGAATTTTTTTAAAGGATGGAGTGAGTGTTTTATAAGAAATTAAATCCCTATCTAGATACTATAAGTGGATATAGCTCTAGCACAGAGTTACTTAGGGGTAATAGCTCTGAAAAGGGTGCATTGATATGGAATTAATCATCACCTGGTGCATGAAAATGGGCTTTTCTTCACACCTATTTTGACACTCTTGGGGTATATTCATTTGAAATTAACAAACTCTTTATGAACCATCGTGAAGGATTTAAATATATGATAACTATGAATGCCCTAGGATAAACCTAAGGAATCATAGATTAAAAATAATTTGTCATGATTTAGACATCCTATAAGTTATTTTACGTGATTATGCGGTTTAACACTAAGAACGTTATTACTCGCACTATTATTTTTATTTTTAGTCAATAGAGGGAACTAGAAGGAACTCAGCTAACATTGAATGTGATGGAAATTTTTCTAATGAGCAGCCAAATGTAATGATGACTGAAGTGAAGTATATTGTGATTATTCGTAATCATTTATCATGATATATAATTAAAAAAGTTTATTTTAACCAATTATTAGAGTCATAAAATAAGAGAAGGATGGAATTTATTGAGATTTTGGGTAATATAGACCATGGAGGAAAGAAGATTCACTTTACTATATGTCAAGAATGTGGTAAGAATCACTATAGGTAATGTATCAAAGGAATGAGAAGATATTTTATGTTTGGAGAAAAAGGACACAAATTAATTGATTATTAATGAAAAATGAAAGTTATGTTAACGCAATGGATATGAATATTGGTCTACCTATGATATTATCAATTGATGAATTTTTTAACTATGTGAAGTATGGAAACTATGAAAATAAATGTACTAGGGGGAAATATCATTAAGATAATCATTAAGGTGGTATGAGTAATGGTTATACTACTGATGATGAAGATAATAAGAATGACATATGAAAGGAAAGTGGTATTGAGGAATAAGTGTTAGGTTGGAAAGGGTAATTATAGATGGTCTAGAGTGGGGTGAATAGACCATATGAAAAAAATTAAATAAATGGATTGATTAATTAAATTATTTATGGGAGTTAATTATTAAGGTTAATTAATAGTAGAAAAAGTAAAGAACGTAAGCATTTTTTTTATAGTAGTTCAATCCAAAGTGGAACTACTTTGCTCTTATAACTCTCTACTAGATGAGAGATAAGTATGCACCAAAATAATTTTCATGGGGGAACCATAACCCAATTACCAACTTCTTTTCGAGTGGATGGATAACCACAACTCTGAATTTTTTATAGGTAGTCACAACCCTTACAACCTGACTTTAGAAACTAGGAGTCATAACCTGAATTTTCATCACTTTAGATATAGGGGGTCACAACCCTTAAATCCTGAATTTAGAATCCGAGAGTCGCAACCTAATGAAAAATAAGAAAAAATAATGATTTTTGCATAAAAGCGTAAACATAAAAATAGAAAGTGCTTGTGAGAGATGTGAAACGGTGTTACAGACTCAGAAACCAGATAAGAGAAGATAAAAAATGAAAGCACTAGTACTTGTTCTTAATATTTGGATTCTAATGTCTCTTCAAGAAAATTGTAGTTGAAGAATAAATAATTTAGAACTTGAGAGAACATCTAGGTGATAAAATAGAGTGTCACAGGATGTTGCAAATGCACATCAGGTTCAAATTTCAAAGTACTTTCTCTTTAAAAATAGAGTATCGAATATGTTAACCTATGTTTCTATATTTTATTCTAGAGATATATATATAAATAGAGAATAAATATTCAGAAGTTTCAATAGATCCTATGCCTTCTGAAATTTAAAATAAATCAATTCAATAGCTTTCATAAATATTTCCATAAAAATCGTAGCATCGTTGCCTCTTTATTCCTATAGAATAAATCTTAAATAAAAGAATTTAAACTAATTTGAATAACTTTCCCAATAATATCTCTATAGAAAATAATATCATTGAATTATTTTAAAACTATGGTTTAAATCCATTCAAACATTTTTAAACATAGTCAAAACAGTTCCTTAAAACTAGAAATACAATCTGAAAATAAATTCAAATATTTGAATTTAAATAATCTTGTAACCTCTGACTTTATTATAAAAAGGAATTGAAAATTTTATTAATTTTTTCCTTTAAAAAATGAACTAAAAACATCAAAAACTCTTCAATAATAATCCTTAGATTTAATGTGAATTTATCTAGTATAAAAACCTCTAAAAATAATCCATATAAATATGAATCAGATCAAATTTTAGCATAAAATCACAAAGAGGCAGTAGAAAAATAATCTATATAAAAGTAGGGTACCTGAAAGTAAGTTATACGAAATTAGGGTACATGAAAGTAGGGTACACAAAAGTAGGTTACAAAGAATTAAGTTTCACTGAAAGTAGGGTTCGCTGAATGTAGGGTTCATCAAATATAGGGTTCACCAAAATAAGGGTTCACCAAGGTAACATAGGTTTCATCAAAGTATCACAGGGTTCATCAAAGTAATGTAGGGTTCATGAAAGTAGTGTAGGGTTCATGGAAGTAGTGTAGCTGAACCATACTTTTCACCATTGAGAAAGTATAATTTCTTAATGATACTTTGAACTATTATGAAAATAGGTTTTCCAAACCATACTTTTCACTATTTCAAAAGTAGGTTTCATGAACCATACTTTGCACAATTGAAAAATTAGGTTTTCTGAACCATACTTTGTGAAAAATATGACAACATACTTTAAGCAACTTCAAAGAATTTTTAAAGTATCTTAATAGAAGATTTGGTATTTGGTCAAAAATAATTATTAGTAGAAAAACTTATTATATTTTAAACAAATAAATAATCGAATAAATCCAACTACCATAGCTTCTGAAATTATGAAAATATATAATCAACAATATTTTGGAAAAACTGTAGTTATAAAACAGTATTTCATAACTTAAGATAATTAAATGACCATCCAAAAGACCTTTTTAGAATTCAATGTAAACTAATGAAATCAATATAAATATGATATATTTATATTAAACAATTTTCATTGCTAATCCGATATCTCTAGAAATTTCTGTAAATTAAATACAATAATTTTTCAAAACTATATACTGTAATGTTTCAAAAACTACAACAACAACTTCATTGAATTTTTAGAGAGCTAGAAAAGCATCTTTAGACTTCTTCACAAACTAATTAATTTTAGATAAATATCTTATCTATCCAAATTGATAAGAATCACACAAATACAAATACTATGGGTTTATATGCCATCAAAATATGGAGGAAAAATAATCAAACAAAATAAAAAAATTCTCTTTCACGAACAATCTATCCCTTTTTGTTTTATTACAAAACTATAACATTTAAACCATTTAAAATGAATTTTTAAAACATTTTAAATATATTTATTTCTCACACTTTTTTAAAATAAATAAAAAGTGAAAAAAACTCCCCTTAAACAAATAAAGTAATAAAAAAGTAAAATTCCAACATACCAAGATCAAATTTAACTTTTATCAAACTGAGAAAAGTATATAGGCTTTGTAAAAATATATGCTAGATTATTTTAGAAGGTATAAATTCTAAAAAAGAATATCACCCATGTTCACATGATCTCTAATAAAGTGAAATCTAAGATCAATATTCTTTATTCTACAATGTTGTAAGGGGTTTTTAGAAATATAAATTGAAGAAGTATTATCAAAATAAATAGGTAGTTTATCAAGATAATCACCAAAATCACATAAGGTTTTCATAATCCATAAACTTTGAGCACAAATACTAGCGGTAGAGATATAATCAACTTCTATAGTAGATAAAGAAATAGATAGTTGTTTCTTAGAAGACCAAGAATTTAAACATTTTCCTAGAAAATGACACATACCTGATGTTATTTTTTAGTCAATTTTACATCCTCCAAAATCAGTTAGAATAAGATGTTAAATAAAAATTGTTATATTTTAGATAAAATAAATTGGAATTAATAGTTCCTTTAACATATATAATTATTATTTTTACAAATTTAATATGAATTTATTTAGGATCATCTTGAAATATAGCGCATAAGAAAACAATAAAAATGATATTGGGTTTAGATGCAGTTAAATATAGTAAGCTATATATTATGCCTCTATAAAATTTAATATCAAAAGATTAACCAGATCTATCAATATATAATTTAAAATTAGTACCCATATTATTTTTCATAGATTTAGAGGAATCAAGACCAGATATTTTAACCAAATCCTCTGTATACTAAGATTGATTAAGAAAAATTCAATCTTTTCATTGAAAATTTTTAATTTTAAGAAATAACATTAATTCTCCCATTAAACTCATGTAAAACTCATAATACATCAAAGTATAAAAATTATTGAAAAGTATTTCACTATAGGAACCAAGAACTATATCATCAACATAAATTTGAAAAATTAAAATATCTCCATAAGTTCTTTTGATAAAAAGTGTTGGATAAACATTTCCTTTCTTAAAATCATTATTTATCAAAAAAAAATAAAGTCTTTAAAACCAAGAACAAGGTGCTTGTTTGAGACCATAAAAAAGCTTTAGAAAATTTAAAAACATGGTTATGAAATATTTTAATTCAAAACCAGGGGTTGAGAAACATAAACTTCTTCATTTATAAAACCATTTAAGAAATAACATTTTACATTTATTTGATATTATTTAAAACATTTAAAGAAATAAAAAGGCAACAATATTCTAATTGTATCTAACCTAGAAACTAGTTCAAATGAATGTTCAAAGTCTATACCTTCTTCTTGAGAGTATCCTAGAGCAACAAGTCTGGATTTATTTTTAACAATCTATCCTGATTCATCCATCTTATTTCTAAAGATCCACTTAGTTCCAATTACCTATTTATCCACAAGAAATTATATTAAATTTTTAATATTATTTCTAAAAAAACTGATTTAATTCATCTTTCATAGAAATAATCCCGTTTTTATATTGCAAATAATCATTAACATTAATAGGAAAAAAATCATGAATAAAATCAGAATTGAAAAAATAATTTAAAATATAATTTTTAGTTTTCACATTAGAATCAAAATTACCAATTATATTTTCAATAGGATGATCATTGTGAATCTTAAATGATATTAGATCATTTCAATAATGATTATGATCCCCCCTTAATTTATTCATTCTTATCTTGATGAATTTACTCACCTAAATTAAAACCTCTAAACTCATCATCAAAAACATTAGAATCAAAATTTAATTTAACATTATTTTCATCAAAAATAATGTTAACATATTCTTAAATAATAATATATTTTTTTATTATACTCTTTATAAGATTTATTATTATTATAATAACCAATAAAAATACCTTCATCACTCTAAGCATCAAAATTATCAAAATTATGTTCTGAATTTAAAATAAAAAATTTATAATAAAAAACTCTAAAGTAACCAACTTTAGGTTTTTATTTTTAAATAATTCATAAGAATTTTTATTTTACAAACATCTAATAAGATTTATATTTTAAATATAACATGAAAAAAATGGCATCAGCCCAAAAATATCCAGGAAGATTATATTTAATTAATATTGTTCGAGCCATTTCAATAAGAGTTCTATTTTCCATTCTACAACCCCATTTTGTTGTGGTGTTCTAGGAGTATAAAAATTATGAAAATAGCCATTATTATTATAAATTTTTTCAAAATATAAATCATGAAATTCACTTTCTTTATCACTATGAATATAAATAATCATATGGCCTTTTCATTTTGAACTTACTTACAAAAATCAATAAATCGAGATAAAGTATCATTTTTATGCGAAAGATAGTTTACCCAAGTAAATCTACTATAATCATCAATAATAAATAAGGTATATTCTTTCTAACAAGGTTATAAATTTTAGTGGGATAAAATAAAATAATATGTACTAGCTGTAAAGGTATATTAGTACTTATCTTATTTATGGATCTAAAAGAAATTTTATGTTGCTTCTCTTTCATGCAAGCGTCACATACATGAAGATGTTCTTTCTTCAAGGAAGGAAGCTATAACACATTCTCATATTTTTAGATCTTATGTAACATTCTGAAATTTTCATGACCTAAACGTCAATTCTAATGGATTATATCATTCTTTATAGAATTCAAACACATTACATGTTGAATAGTTAGTTCATTAAAATCAATAATATAAATTTTATATTTTTTATTAGAATAAAATTATAAAGAACCATTTCTAAAAACTAAAAAATTCTCATTTTGAAATTTAACTTCCATTCCATCAACACATAATTGTTATATAGTAACTAAATTATGTTTTAGTCCTTCTGCATATAAAGCATCCTAAATAAATGTAGAATTTGAAATGCCAACTTTACCAAAACCTTTTACTTTGCCTTTGGAATTTTATCTGAATGTAAAAGTACCTCCATTACATGTGTTGTAAGTTGTAAGCTTTCATGGGTCTCTAGACATATTCCTAGATCATCCACTTTCCATGTACCATTGGTCATTCTTGAGATATCCAAGGCATTTTTCCTACAAAAATAAATTACTTTAAAATTTTGGTACCCAAGCTACTTTGGATCCAATAAGATAAGTAATAAATTCTTTAGGTACCCATACATAATTTAAATATATGTTATAAGGTACTCTAGATAATAAGAATTTATAAATATTAGTTTTTTTAAATCCCAAAGATTTTTTAAATCTAAGATAACAATTATTTTCACAATAACCTTTCATACCACATTTAAAACAAGTAACGGTTGAAGTACAACCATTTCTGCTTTTTAAAAAAAATAAGTTTTATATATTTGGGGTAATATTCTATCATATCCAAAAACCATATTTATTTTTATCGGTTTTATTCAAAGACATCATCTCATGATATTTTTTATGGCCTTGAATAAAAGCAGATGAACATTATTTAAGACATTCAACTTACTTTATCAAATTTTCATTCAAATCTTGAACATATTTCAAATTTTCAAAAACTTTTAAATGAGAAGCTGAATTAGTGTTACTTAGTTTTCAATTTTACTAAAAAAATATTTTATTTTCAAAAATAATTTTCTCATTACTTTCTTTAAGATTATTTTATAAATCAAAATCTTTGAAAATATCTTTTCTTAATATTTCAATTTCTTCATGTAATTCATAAATATTCAGATTATTATAATCATAGTCAGAATTAGAACATCCAGACTAAAAACTAAAATTACTAACCTTATCCAATGATTCCATGAAGCCCAAGTTAGCAGATTCTTTTTCATTTCTAGATTGTTCACTGGAATCATATTCTTCTGTACAACTCCAACTAGTGGTCAATGCCATTTTTTCCTTCTTTTTGTATTTTTCTTTATTCTTTAGTTTTGGATAATTAGGTTTGATATTTACTTTCTTTCTATATTAATAACATATTATATCTAAAGCATTCAAACTTATACCACCTTTCTTATCTCCCTTATATTTTTCTTTTTGAGGGATTATTCTAAACTAGTTTTTGAATCCTTTATTTTTCATTATTTTGTATACTCCAAGAAAAATATGAGCCATATATTCTTTTTTACTATCCAGTAGATTATAATCAAAATATTCAGTTGAAACAATATTTATAGATTTAAAATCTACACCTTTTCTTTTTGTGTTCTTCTCATCGGCTATGTTCTTCAGTTTCAGTTCATATTAGAGTAATGATTTGATAAATTCATCAATTGTGTGCTCTTTGAAAATATTTATTTCATCAATGTCAACCTTTTTTTCATGCCATTTCTTTGGTAAGGCTCATAGTAATCTTTCAACAAGTATAAGGTTTTCTAGAGATTCTCCAAGTGAATTTATTCCATTCATAATACTTTTAAATCTTGGCAACATTTGGTTTACTATTTCATCTTAACCTATTTTGAAGTCTTGGTACTCATCATGAATCATATCAAGCTTGGTTTAGATTAATTTTTCATAGAAAAGGTGATTGGATTATAGAATATTCCATATTTTATGAGATATATTACAAGTAGACACATGACTAAAAACAATTCTCTTAATAAAAAAATATAAAATATTTACAACTTTGTAATTTAAAAAAAAATCTAATAGAATCATTTCTGGTAAGAGTATTTGGGTCAACTTCAAGAAGTGGGTACTCTTTCAACATGATAAACTAGTGCTCAATGATCAACTGTTTTAGGTAAGTCTCTATTCGGGATCTCTAATAGTCATAATCATTTCCATTAAAGTGTGGCGTCTTTTGAGGAATCCAAGCATCATTCAGGTTCAATCCTTCCATCTTATAAGATATTTATCCTTAGACTGTGAGATATAGAAATATATTAGCACAATTAAATATAAAATCAGACTCTATAAAAGGGGTGGCTAAATTCTATAAGGAAAATTTAAAGACCCGGAATTTCCATGTAATTTTTTTTATTAAATTAAAATTTTATGAGTCCATGAAAATTGATGACGCATGATTCTGAGGCCTGGAGTGCTCGGAATGAATTTCTGAACTTTTTTTCAGGTACGTTTAGTAAACATACGAGTGGTTTTTCATTACTTTTGAACCAGTGCTTGGAATAAAAATATGAGGGTACAGTTGAACTCGCAGCACTGGTATTCACTTAAGGAGACCTTCAGCTTGACTGAATTAGGTCGAGCATAGAAGTTAGTTTTTGGGATTTTCATGAAAAAATAAAAATAAAATTATCTAACATTCTATTTTTATTCTTGAAACCTCCCATGTGTGGGTTGTGGTGGTGGGTACCACCCGAGCATAAACCCCCATTTTTAATTCCTAGAAGCAGGGACCACCTGACCCCTCTTAATGGGGGAGAATCCTCTCAACTCCCTCTTTAATGAGGAGGAGCCTCTTGAACTTCCTCTACATTAATTTTTCCAACCTAATTTAATTAATTAGTCTATATTGAATTTTTGCAAGAAAACTAAATAATAGATATCATAATTTATTATTTTGGGCTACCTTTTACATTTTGGTGGAATTGGGGAAAAGGATTGGAAAATGAGAGAGCTTTGGGGAAACCAGGAAAAAGCTCTCCAATGAAGGACACCAATGAAGAATGACGACCTTAACTTTTACTTTCGTCCTCGGGACATCCTCTAATGTGGGACGTCTTCAATCGATGATCGGTTTTCCCTCCCTAACGACGTCATCTTCTCCCTCGCGATCTTCGTCGACAAATCAAACGAGGTAGGGGTTATTATTAAATTCTTGATTTATCTCAATTAAATTCCTCGTTCTTGGAAATCATGGAGAACGTAGATCAACTCATTTTGGTTGATCCCTGTTCGCCATGATTTCTATGAATAAGGAAGTTAATTGAGAGAAACCAATAATTTAATAATAACCCCTACCACATTTGATTTGTCGATGGAGATCACAAGGGAGAATATGACGTCATTGGGGAGGGAAAAATGATCGTCAATTGAAGATGTCCTACATTGGAGGATGACCTAAGGAAGAAAGTCGAAGTCGAGGTCAGCGTTCTTCATTGGATTTCTTCGTTGGAGATCTTTCTCCCAGTTTCCCCAAAGCTCTCTCCTTTTCCAAGCCTTTTCCCCAATTCCACCAAAATATAAAAGTAGCCCAAAATAATGTATTATGATATCTATTATTTAGTTTTTTTGAACAAATTTAAAATAGACTAATTAATTAAATTGAGTTGGAAAAATTAATGTTGAAGAAGTTCAAGAGGCTCCTCCTCATTAAAGAGAGAGGTGAAAGTTTTCTCCCCCATTAAGAGGGGTTGGGTGGTCCCTGCTTCTAGGAATTCAAAATGGGGGTTTATGCTTGGGTGGTCCCCACCACCACAACCCACACATGGGACATTTCAAGAATAAAAATAAAATGCTAGATATTTTTATTTTTATTTTCCCATAAAAATCCCAAAAACTAACTTCTACCCTCGACCTACTGTGGTCGAGGTAAAGGTCTCCTTAAGTGAATATCGGCACTATGAGTTCAACGGTTCCATCAGATTTTAATTATGATCACCGGTTCAAAAGTTAAAAAAACCTGCTCGCATGTTTACTAAACAAACCCCAAAAAAAGTTTAGAACTTCATTCCGGGCACTCTGAGCCTCAGAATCACACGCCATCAATTCTGGGCACTCCATACACCAGGACCTTGACTTATGATTTCTGACTTAGTTCACAAAAACACTGATTGCAACTGTGTTTTCAAGAGTTTTCTTTGTGATCTCTTAAGTCATCTCACCAGGTATAACTTATTGATCATGGCACACCTGTTTTTTTTTTCAGGATGCCTCCACGCAGATAGCCAGCTAGGGTTCTGAGAGTAGCACCCACTGATATCCCACCAAGTGATGAAGCCTCAGTGCAGGGACCTTTTCTAGTAGAGGCACCAGTGGAGTCACTAGCGATACCATTCCCCATTGTGCTACCGATTCCACTATCCCTAGCAGTAGATGGTGCACACTGCTTGAGCGCGTTGCATGAGTTCCAGTGCCAGAGGCCTCCCAGGTTTAAGGGAGAGATGGACCCACAGGAAGTTGAGGATTGGTTGGAGGCTGGAGTGAGAGTCTTCTGATTGGTAGGGACACCATCCGATCTCATTTTGATCCTTGTCGTCAACCTTCTATAGGCAGCAGCAGGCAGATGGTGGAGCTTGATGCTCCAGGTTCACGATGAGGTGACGCTTCTCTGGATAGACTTCGAGAGCCTGTTTGGGGCAGAGTTTGTCCTAGAATCTATTCATGTAGTGCGCATACAAGAGCTTATTCATATTCAGTAGGGCCTCATGACTATATATTAGTACTCAGTGATGTTAACTGACCTCTCACGCTACTCCACAGATATGGTGTGAGACCCATTCTTTAGGGCCTGAACCTTCGATCAGGGACTCAGGTGGGAGATTAGGGCTTTGATGATCTCACTCATTATCTCGACGCAGGCGGTGGTGTTAGTGAGATCCCTCTTAGTTGATATTTTCCTCGATAATCATTCACCAGTAGCGAGATCCAACACCAGTCATCACGTAGAGGAGTCTTCTGTAGCTGGTAGAAGACGGATGTCGTAGAGGTCTAAGAGGACCATACCTACAGGTGGACGACCACATGACTCATGATCGGTTGTGTGGGGCACCCGAGGTGGATCCAGTCATACCAGGAGTAGGCAGTGTCACACATGCGGCGGGTAGGGTCACATGGCTCGTGACTATCTAACCCACCACATGTATGATCAGTAGATGGTCGAAGGACCGCCTAGCCAGAGACATAGGTTTGACTAGGGAGGTTCGCAAAGATAAAGTGGACATGGTAGAGCATCTGGTCGTGCAGCTGGCGGTGGGCAACGATTTGAGATGATACCGCCACCACCACCATGAGCTCCACCCCGACCGTAGGGAGTAGGTGGACAGGGGATAACTCAGCTCCAGGCAGCTGAGGCTTATGATCATGGCACTTCGGAGATGATACGTGGTACGATTTTCATCTACTACACCTTAGCTGGAGTACTTATAGACACAGGTTCCATTCATTATTTTATTGCCACTACCCTCGTTTGGGGCTCGGAGATGCCGACGGATTCATTGACTCGATCCTTACATCTAGAGACTCCTACGGGAGCGGATTTGATGATTACGTACGGGTGCCGGTAGTGCGACCTTACTCTAGGAGGAAAGAGTTTTGGCTGGGATCTCCTAGTAGCAGCTTTGAGTCCTTACGATGTCATCTTGGGTATAGAATGGTTATCTACAGTCCATGATCAGATAAATTGTATTAGGCACAAAGTGTAGTGTGTCTTCCTAGATGGGACCAGTTTTACCTTCATCGGTGAGAAGGGAGACTTTGTAGCACAGGATGGACTTACCCATAGTAGAATGCATCTGATCACTCACTAGTTGGGTAGCCTTACCCTCGGAATAGTTGATGTGGAGAGTCCTAGTTATCCTGTAGTAGTGGACTAGTACACAGATGTCTTCCCTGATGATGTTTCAGGTCTACCTCCTAGTAGAGAGGTGGACTTTTACATTGACTTGTACCCCGGGACAGCACCAATATCCACACCAGCATATTGGATGGCTCCTGCGGAGCTTCATGACCTGCGGTTACAGCTAGAGGACTAGCAGGGGAAGGGATTCATTTGGCCCAGTGTTTTACCTTGGGTAGCCCTGATTTTGTTCACCAAGAAGGCAGATGGGATCTTGAGACTTTTTTTTGACTATCAATGATTGAATCAAGTGACCGTGAAGAATAATTACCCACTTCCGAGGATTGAAGATCTCTTTGATCAGCTGAAGGAAGCACAGTGCTTCTCAAAGATAGACCTTAGATCAGGCTATCACCAACTCAGAGTACGAGATGAGGATGTGAAGAAGACAGCCTTCAGATGTCGGTACGGCCATTATGAGTACTTGGTTATGCCATTTAGTGTAACCAATGCTCTAGAAGTTTTCATGGGACTCATGAACATGATATTTTAGCAATACCTTGATCTCTTTGTAGTAGTCTTCATCGACAGAATTCTGATCTACTCAGCTACTGAGGAGGAGAATGCCTATTATTTGCAGGTAGTACTAGACACAGTTCGAGAGAACTTGCTTTATAGTAAGCTCTCAAAGTGCCAGTTCTAGATCCGAGAGGTTCACTTTCTGGGACATGTCATATCAGAGGCTGGAGTTGCAGTGAATCCAGCGAAGATTGAGGCAGTACTTGCTTGGGAGCCACCCAGGAGTGTGATGGAGGTACGCAGTTTCCTGGGTTTGTCTGGATACTACCAGAGGTTTGTTCTAGACTTCTCTAGTGTTGTAGCACCACTATCATCATTGACGGAGAAGGGGAAACCCTTTGTTTTTTCATAGAAATGCTAGTAGAATTTTTAGGAGCTGAGGCAGAGGCTAACTAGTGCCACCATTTTGAGGCTTCTAGAGGAGGGCGTAGGGTACATAGTCTACTATGACACATCAGGGACCAGAATCAATTGTGTCCTGATAAAGGAGAGAGCAGTTATCGCTTATGGTTTATGACAGTTGAGACAGCATGAACAAAACTACGCTACCCATGACCTGGAGTTAGCAGGAGTGGTATTTTCCTTGAAGATGTGGTGGCACTATCTGATGGAAGAACACTTTACAGTGTACTCTGATCACAAGAGTCTCAGGTATATATTCTCTCAGAAGGACCTGAACCTGAGACAGAGATGTTGGCTTAAGTTCCTCCAGGACTATGACTTCGAGATAGTATATACTCCTGGGAAGGGGAATGTTGTTGCAGATGCACTCAGTAGGAGGTCTGGTATACAGCTGCTAGGTAAGGCGACTGAGCCACTGGCCGCTTTGCAAATATCCTTCATGGAATGTGATGGAGCAGTTTTCCTTCAGTATCTTAAAATCACTCCCCCACTTATTTAGTGATTTAGGGAGGCGCAGCGTGGGGACACTGACTGCGAGGCACAACATGCTCAGATATCCACAGGATAGGCACCTGATGGATTTTCTGAAGGTGGGGAGCATGTCATTCTCTTTAAAGGACGTACCATGGTACCAGTGTCACTTTAGGAGGAAGTGTTGAGGGATTTCCACAAATCCCCTCTAGAGGTACATCCAAGAGTGGAAAAGATGTACCAGGATCTCCGACAATAGCATCGGTGGCCGAGAATGAAGAAAGCAGTAGCAGAGTCTGTTTCTCGGTGCCTCACTTGTCAGCAAGTGAAAGCGGAGCATCAGGTACCAGCAGGCCTGGTTCAACCTTTAGAGGTTCCAGAGTGGAAGTGGGATTGGATATCCATGGACTTTTTTATAGTACTTCCATGTACATCTAGGGTTCATGACTTGATTTGGGTGATCATCGACTGACTCACCTAGTCAGCCCACTTCCTTCTGATCAGAGAGTCGGGTTATATAGAGAACTTAGGATGCCTATATGTGTAGGATATTGTGCGGATATATGGAGTACCTTCGATTATTGTCTCTGATCATGATGTATGTTTTACTTCCTAGTTATGGAAGCGGTTTCAGGAGGCTTTTGGGACGTAGCTTCATTTGAGCATCGCCTTCCATCCTCAAATGGATGGCCAGACTGAGCAGACTATTCAGACCCTCGAGGACATACTGCATTCTTGTTTCCTCGACTCCATTCGCATTTGGGAGGATCACTTGCCTTTGGTGGAGTTTTTATACAACAGTAATTATCACTCCACTATTGGGATGGCACCTTTTGAGGAATTGTACAGGCAACCTTGCAGATCACCTTTGTACTGGACTGACCCATGGGAGTAAGAACTCGTGGGACCAGAAATGGTGCGGGCTACCATAGAGAAGGTGCAGATCATCCAGGAGTGGATGAAGACTGCACATAGCAGGAAAAAGTCGTATGCCGATAGAAGATAGAGACCTCCAAAGTTTGAGGATGGCGACCACGCCTTTCTATGGGTCTCACCCCGATGAGGTTTGCAGAGATTTTTTGAGGCAGCAAGTTATCTCTGAGGTTCATCAGACCTTTTCAGGTTCTCAACAGAGTTGGCGAGGTGGCTTAACACTTAGCTCTTCTACCTCATTTGCATCGGGTGCATGACGTCTTCCACGTATCCCAGCTGAGGAGATACGTGCACGACCCTTATCACATCATCGACCATGGTGAGCTGGACATCGATGATGGGGAAACTTTTATGGAGGTTCTAGTTGAGATTAAGGATCAATAGGAGTGGGTCCTTCTTGGATGGTCAATACCTCGGGTGCGCATTCGCTGGCAGTAATAGAACCTCCAGGAGAGCACATGGGAGTGGGAGGCTCTAATGGGTGCTCAGTACCCCCACTTGTTCCCTTAGTTTGAGTTGTGGCTTACGGGGAAGTAAAGCCCTGAGGTGGGGAGAATTTAAAGACCCAGAATTTCCATGTAATTTTTTTTTATTAAATGGGAATTTTACAAGTTCGTAAAAATTGACAGCATGTGATTCCGAGTCCCAGAGTGCCCTGAATGAATTTCTAAAAAAAAATTCGTGTACGTTCAATAAACGTGTGAGTGGGTTTTCTGTAACTTTTCAAATGGTGCTCAGAATTGAAATCTAAGGGCACCGTTGAACTCGCAACACTGGTATTCACTTAAGTAGACCTTCACCTGGACCGCAGTAGGTCGAGGGTAGAAGTTAGTTTTTCGGATTTTCATGAGAAAATAAAAATAAAATTATCTAATATTTTATTTTTATTCTTGAAACCTCCCATGAGTGTATTGTGGTCGTGGGGACAACCTGAATATAAAACCCCATTTTTAATTCCTAGAAGCGGGGACCACTTGACCCCTCTTAATAGAGGAGAAACCTCTCAACTCCCTCTTTAATGAGGAGGATCCTCTTGAACCTCCTCTACATTAATTTTGCCAACTCAATTTAATTAATTAGTTTATTTTGAATCTGTGCCACCAAACTAAATAATAGATATCATAATCTATTATTTTGGACTAACCTTTACATTTTGGTGGAATTGGGGAAAATCTTTGGCAAAGGAGAGAGCTTTGGGGAAACTGGGAGAAAGCTCTCCAACGAAGAACGCCAATGAAGAACACCGACATCGACTTAGACTTTCTTCCTCGGGACATCCTCCAATGTGGGAGGTATTCCATCGACAATCATTTTCCCTCCCTGATGACATCTTATTCTCCCTCATGATCTCCATCGATGAATCAAATGAGTTAAGGGTTATTATTAAATTTTTGATTTCTCTCAATTAACTTCCTCGTTTTTAGAAAGCATGGTGAACATGGATCAACCAAAACGAGTTGATCCACAATTCATATTAAATTGAAGAGTTTTTCGTTCTTGACTCCTATTTTTGTTGATCAGATTGCTACTGCTCTAACGTGGAGGGTGTGGGTAAAACAAACAAGGTACGACCCCTCCGTTGTTCTTACTTATTGTGTTATTCATAATGGAAGAAAGTGGCTTATACCACCACGATGAACGAAGAGAGAGGCAGGCTAAACCATTCGTCGGTGAAGGCATGGCACCCTGTCGCCCCATCACCTCTGCGGCCCGCGGAGCTCCACTATCCGCAGCCACCGCCGCCCTGTGGCCATCACCGCCCCACGGCCTCCGTCGCTCCACACTGTCTGAGCTACCGCCGCAGCCAGGCTGAGCCTCCGCCGCTGGCGCGGAGCCACCGCCGCGCTGAGCTACTGCCATCCAGGCTGAGTCGCTTCCGTCATCCGAGCCACCGCTGTTGTCCAGGCTGAGTCACCGTCACCGTCCGGGCTGAATCGTCGTCGTTGTCCGAGCCGCTGTCACCGTTTGGGCCGAGTCACCACTGGCGTCCGAGCTGTCGCCGCCATCCGGGCCGAGCCGTTGCCTGAGATACCTCCGCCCTTCCAGCCGAACCGCCCGGGCTGAGCCTCCCCACGGCCTCATGCCTTCGCGACACCCTCTAGAGCCTTGCGGCCACCTGCGGCCCTCTGCAGCCCCTCGCGGCCTGCCGGGCTGGACCCAGCGGGCCGGGCCGCCCAGCGGGTCGGGCCGCCCAGGGGGCCAGGCTGGACCCAGTGGGTCAGGCCGGGTCGACCCGAACTGGGTCGGCCTAGGCTGGGTCGGGGCGGGTCGGTTCGACTGGGTCGGACCAGACCCAGGCCCACTACGACTCATCTACATTCTTTTGATCATAACTTTAGCACCGGACGTCCGTTTGACGAACCGTCAACGGCGCTGGAAATCATGGAGCAAGATAGTTACTTTGAGTATAACCCACTAGAGTTTTGGGTTAAGATGGGGTACTGTCAGGTTGGATCAAGAATGAATCCAACTGGGCCCCCAGGATTAAAAGGCTAATAAATCATAGACCGGGTGTCTGATTGACGTGTCGTCTGTTGCATTGAGACCCCTATGACATGACGGTACTTTGAGAAACTTCTTCAAGGGACATCATGGAAGTTGTAGAATCGACTAATGGCTTGGGGAGTTAACTATCCCAGAGACGAGAAATCCTAGTGTGGAAACCCAGTAGCTTGATGTGATGAGATGAGTTCTCTCCTAGAGATCCTGTGTGGGTAAAATCTTTGTGATCCTGTGTGGGTCAGCTCCTAGTGATCCTATGTGGGTCATCTCCTAGCGATCATGTGTGGGTCAGATCCTAGTGATTCTGTGTGGGTCAGCTCCAGTGATCCTGTGTGGGTCATATCCTAGAGATCATGTGTGGGTCAGCTCCTAGTGATCCTGTATGGGTCATCTCCAGCGATCCTGTGTGGGTCATCTCCTAGCGATCCTATGTGGGTCATCTCCTAGTGATTCTGTGCAGTTCAGCAGGAGATCCTCTTAACAGAGTAATATGATTCAATATATATAACTAATCATCTCTAATATTGTACCTAAGTTATACCTGGTGTGAGTTGAGTCATAAAATTTGTGTTTCTTCATGTTTGAGATGGATTACTTGATAACTTAGTTGTATGTATGGTCATATACCTAAGTAGGGTTATCTATTGTTTTCATACTTTTTGGTTTATCCTTGGTGGATTTTGTGAGACCTTGAGGGTCTCGGGGTCCCTACTGAGTATCGTTATACTCACCCCTGTATGGGCTATGCCCACACTTTATTGTGTTGGATGTAGACGACGGATAGTGTTGACTGAGGATAATAGTACCAGGACTGGACGGTACCCGGAGGTGGACCACATGGCATGTCAGTACGTAGAGGAGACAGGCAGACATGGAGTGTTGATGAGGCGATCTATACCTACCCTTCAGGTAGGAACCTCAGAGGATGACCCAGTAGTTATCTTTCTCTTTCTTTAGTTGTATTATATTTCAATTGTACTTGAAACTTTACTTTTGGGATTGTATTCCATCCCCTTTTAATTTCAGCACTATTTTGGTTTTATAGTTTTCTTGTGTTCGTATCTTGTTGTGTGCTTGGTTAGGTGAGTTTACAGGTTATAAAGGCAATGCCTTCCTAGTTTTAGGGAATACGCCTTTCGATGCTAGTCACCATCCCCTGGCCTATGGAAGGCGAGCTTGAGGTAGTCAGGGAACGGACCCTGGGGGGATGGTTCATGACAGAACAACCTATGATATTAGTGTTCGGTATGGAGAAATATAATGATAGAGCTAAACTATTCTTAAGAAGGTTATCCTTTGATACCAATTATTATGTTGGAAAGGGTAATGAAAGATAGCCTAGAGGTGGGTGAATAGACTATATTAAAAAAATTAATCAAATGAATTGATTAATTAAATTATTTATCAGAGTTAATTATTAAGGTTAATTAACAAAGGAAAAAAGTAAAGAATGCAATGTTTTTTTATAGCAGTTCAGTCCAAAGTGGGACTACTCTAATATTATACCTCTCTACTCGATTAGAGATATGTTTGCACTAAAATAATTTTTAAGGGGGAATAATAACCCAATTATATAATCCTTTTATAGTGGAAGGATAACCATAACACTAATTTTTTTATGGGGAGTCACAGCCCTTACAACCTGAATTTCGACACTCGGAGTCACAAATCGAATAGTACTGACTTTAGATACAGGGAGTCACAACCCTTAGGTCCAGACTTTAGAATCCAAGAGTCACAACCTGAGAAAAAATAATAGAAGAATAATTTTTTGTGTAAAATCATAAACAGAATAATAGAAAGTGTGTGTGAGAGATGGGAAATAGTGTCACTGACTCAAAATCGGACAAGAGAAGATAAATAATGAAATCACTAGTAATGGCCCTTAATATATGGATTAGTACATCATTTCAAGGAATTTGTAGTTGAAGAAGAAATAATTTGACACTTGAGATAATGTTCAGGTGATGAAATAGAGTTTCGTAGGATGTTGCAAATGCACAAAAGGTTCAAAGTTCATAGTAATTTCTCTTTTAAAAAAAAGTGTTGAAAATATTAACCCATGTGTCTATATTTTATTCCAGAGGCATATATATAGAGAGAGATAGAGAAAAAAATATTTAGCATCTACAGCAGCTCTTCTTCCTTCAAAAATTCAAAATAAACTAAGTCAAGAGATTTCATAAATATTTCCACAAAAATTGCATCATCTTTTCCTATTTATTACTATATAATAAATCACAAGTAGAAAATTTGGTTATATACATGGCCTAAAACAGTGGCTATAGGGGTAAAAACCATGGATATAGGCTATATCCACAGTTTCAGCTGGTTGTGGCATGTATTGGTGTGGTTATAGCTAAAATTTATAACCACGGTTCTCTGATTTATTACCACAGTTTTCCACCATGTAAATAGAGCTATTTCCACATTTTTTCAAAACATAGAAATAACTCCCATAGTTATGCACCATGGTTCTTGGGCTATATCCATGGTAGACACCCATGGCTATAGCCCAAGTAAACTGTGTCTATAGCCCAAAAAAATGTGCCCAGCCGGATTCGATCGTTATACCTTTTATATACATACCGACTGCTTAACCACTTCACCAAAGATAACTTTGGGTATATATATATTATTAAAAATCATGGTTATACCATGTAAACTAGGGCTATATCCCTTCCCTCTCTTTTTTAGAGGTTGATTTTTTTCCCGTGCAAGGGTGGGAGGCCTATAGCCAAGGTTTTAAGAAACCATGGCTATAGAAAATGAAAAAAAAACCCTATATCCATGGTTTGGGAAAACCATGTCTATAGCCCTCAAAAACACACTCTATAGCCATGGTTTTACACAAACTATGGCTATAACCCTTGTGAAAAAAACATTATAGCCATAATTTTACACAAACCATGGCTATAGCCCTTAAAAAATCTCTATACCCATGGTTTTACACAAACTATGGCTATATCCCTATAAAAAACTCTATAGACATATTTTTACACAAACTGTGGATATAGCCCTTGAAAAAAACACTCTTTAGCCATGGTTTCACTAAATCGTGGCTATAGCTGCCGAAAAAAAACTTTATAGCCACGATTTCACTAAACTATGGCTATATCCTTCAAAAATATACCCTATGGCCATGGTTTTTGAAAACCATGTCTATAGGTCTATGGTTATATCCTAGTTTTCTATTAGTGAATCTTAAATAAAATAATTTAAAATAATTTTAATAACTCTTCCAATAATATATCTAGAAAAAAATAAAAGCGTTTAATTCTTTTAAAACTCCGGTTTAAATCTATTCAAACCTCTTTAAACATATTCAAAATAGTTCTTGAAAACTAGTTGAAAATCCAAAAATAAACTCAAATATTTGAATTTAAATAATCTTGTAACCTCCGAATTTATTATAAAAATTCGTTAAAAAATTATTAATTTTTCTCTTTAAAATATGCACCAAAAATATCAAAAACATTTCTATCATAATCCTTATATTTAATGCGAATTTATCTAGTATAAAAACTTCTGAAAATAATCCATATAAATATGTATCAGATCAAAGTTCAATATAAAAGCACAAAGTGGCAGCAGCAAAGTAGGGTACAAAAAATTAGGGTTCATGGAAGTAGGTTACATGAAAGTATGGTATATGAAAATATGGTACATGAATCTAGGGTACATGAAAGTAGGGTTCACAAAAAGTAGGGTTCATCCAAAGTAAGGTTCACCAAAATTAGGGTTCATCAAAATTAGGGTTCACTAAAAGTAGGGTTCATCGAAAGTAGGGTTCACAAAAAGTAGGGTTCATCCAAAGTAAGGTTCACCAAAAGTAGGGTTCATCAAAATTAGGGTTCACTAAAAGTAGGGTTCATCGAAAGTAGGGTTCACCAAAGTAATGTAGGTTTCATCAAAGTAGTGTAGGGTTACTTAAAGTAATGTAGGGTTCATGAAAGTAATGTAGGGTTCATGAAAGTAATGTAGTGTTCATGAAATTAGTGTAGCAAAGCCATACATTGCACTATTTCAAAATTAGGGTTTCCAAACCATACTTTTTACTATTTCAAAATTATATTTTACGAACCATATTTTTCAATGTTTTAAAAGTAAGGTTTTTGAACCATACTTTTTGAAAAATAGGATAGAATACTTTAACAAATTTCAATGAATTATTAAAGGATCTGAATAGAATATTTATTCTTTGGTCAAAAATAATTATTTTTATAAATACTTATTAGATTTCCAACGAATCAAGAATAGAATAAATATGAATTCCACATCTTCTGGAATTATCAAAATATAGAAAGAAAAAATATTTTGGAAAAATTGTAGCTATGAAACAGCAATATAGAACTTCAGATAATTAAATGACAATACAAAAAACCTTTTTAAACTTCAATGTAAAGTAATGAAAATCAAGATAAATATTTTTTATTTCTATAAAATAAATTTTTGTGTGATTTAAATATCTCTATAACATTTAGTAAATTAAATAAACTAAATTTTCAAAAATATAGACTATAAAGTTTCTAAAACTATAGAAGTAACTTTATTGATTTTTTAGAGTACTAAAAAATCATTTTAGTACATGAGCCTTAGCCCGGTTTGTGAGGACTCTTAAGTGCATCCAGGCAACCCAAGATCAAATCTAGGTGGAGGAAAAAAAAATTTGGGGTACTGTAGTAGTACTTTAGTAGGTATTGTAGCAGATACTGTAGTAGGAACTGTGCATTATTATAGCAGGTATTATAGAGGGAACTGTAGAAGGCACTGTTTGGCACTCTAGCAGCCGGGAATTTTCCCCTGTTTGGGCCTTCGGGCCACTGATTTGGTCCCTGTGTCCTTTAAGGACTTCGGGCCACCCAAGACTTTGGGCTAGTAAGGTCTTCGGGCCACCTCAAGGCCTTCGGGCCACCTTAAGTGCAGATGCAAACTAGACAACCTATAAGGAAGAAGCTCTATATGAGGATGAGCAAGGATCTTTCACCATAGCAGAAGCTACATGGATTTCAAGAATGAGAGGGTGTGGAAAATGCCATTGGGACAAGCTTGTGCATGCATGGGATAGCCTAGCTGAATAGCCATGCGAAGGTAGAGAGATGATTTCATGATGAAGATGCTAGGGAGGAGCAGTTCCAAGTAGTTAGTCTGGGTTGTATATAATGTTTGAAGCCTTTGGGAAATGAATTCATCTAAGGATTGCAGTCCATGTAATACTTATGACTACGGGCCTTGTAAGGGTTCCACCTCACACCTTGAAAGGTGGATTATCAAAAAATCAATAAAAAATGAAGGCCTTCGGTCCATTGGGTGGAAAAATTCATTTTCAAACTTTCTCATAAACTAATTAAGTTTAGATAAATCTATTATATATCCAACATACTAATTATCACATGAATCCAAACACTATAGATTGAGATATCATAAAAATTCAGAGGAAAATTAATAAAATAAAATAAAAGCATACACATGCACAAACAATAAGATGATGGAGTATAATCAATGTTTGAAGGATGACATAGAATAATTAAAGTTTTTATGTATTGGAATTCAGGAATTATGATCTATATAATGAGTGTTCAATATTTTTTTCATTATGGATTGAAAAAATGTTTTGTTTTCTATCCTTGATGGATTTTATAGAATTTTTTGGATTTATGGAATATATACAATAATATGTGTAAGGAATTAGGAGGAATTTATATTTTTAATAATATTTTATAGAAATTCTAGTTAATGACATGTTTACATGATAAAGGTATTCACATGTTTGGTATGTGACAATCAAGATCCACTTTATGATATATAGGGGATTAATGTTAAGTTGATTTTGAGATAATTAGTGACCTTTTTTCTAAAGTATTATATTTTAATATTTTGGAAGGGTCAAAAGAAAACCATTAATGAAATAGTCTAAGTTATACTTTGGATGATGATTTAGATATTAATGTATTACTTCACTATATTAAGATTTATCCATAGTTGATAACATGTTCTAGCCATTGTTTTGTGATGATAAATAAAGATATAAGGAATGACTTGTCATTCTACTATGGATCTTATGATCTGTTAAAAGTATATTTTAGTGATTCAAGAATAAAAAATCATTTTAGGATATTTATTTGTTAGAGTAAGTGATGAATTATAAATTCATAAAAGCATGGGATGGAATTTTTCTATGAAATAGAAACATATCAAGCATGTATATTTCTTTATATTTTTAGACAATAAAATAATTCTTCAACACTAGGAAAAAGATATTGAAATAAAATTAACCTGTACCTTTATTTTTTTTAACCAATGATATTTTAAATCATAAAAAATTTAAGGTTTTTTGGTGCTTAACATTCCAATGATAATTCGTTTTCTTGTGATTAATGATCTTTGTCACTCTCTATGATTATTTATACATTCTTCCATGTCTAAATATTTACATCTCACCTGTGTTCTCCTTTTTGGAATCCCAGTTATGAGTTACATTAGGTAACCTTTATGTTTCCAACCTTCCTTTTAGTGGTAATTTTTATTATTCATTTATACGATGTGGGTTTCTATGATGGAATATTCAAACGTTAAATATTTTATGATTGAGATGAATTTATAGGGAAAAAATTGTTTTAACAAGGGTAGAATATGACACCCCAATATTTTGTGAAATATTTTCTTTAAATGAATTTAATCTTCTAGATATTTTGTGTCACACAAAAACACTGAGTTTAGATTTTGTTACACACAACACTAAGTTTTTCTTACATTACACATAAAACCAAATTTAGCTTAAATTACACACAAAATTGAGTTTATCTTGAGAAACATAACATGCTTTAAAAAATTTATTATTTAATATGGTAGTTATCACCTAACCATTGGAATGTAATGTATAAGAATAATTAAATAAATTATAAAAATATATTCTTTACACATATATACATAAAATAAATTATTTGGTGACCAATTAATTAAAAAATAAGATAAAAATTATTTAAAAATAAATGACATCTTTTTCTAAAATACTATTTTTACATGCTCAATTGTGTTTTATATCAATAAATTAAACAAATCATTTATGGAGAATGATTTTAATTAAATTTATACATTATATATTAAATAAAATTTTTAACATTACTCATATTTGATTTCTAGACAATAGATAAGA
Organism: Viscum album; assembly: GCA_963277665.1. Lineage (NCBI taxonomy): Eukaryota > Viridiplantae > Streptophyta > Magnoliopsida > Santalales > Viscaceae > Viscum > Viscum album. Next base: position 1,013,414,133 of record OY728140.1, read on the forward strand.
ATAAATAAAATTTTATTATTAAAACATTATTTTCTAAAAATTGGTTTTTTTGCCTTTAGAGCACTTATATTAAAATTAATTTTTAATAATTTTATAAAATTAAATTGATAAAATAATTTTTTTTAAATTAACAAGAAGAAATTATCTTAGGGATAATTTTTTTGATTTTTATGAAAAGTTTAATGTTTTTATAAATAGTAAAAAATACATAATTTTAATTGAAAGCTGACTTTTAGTTTAATTTATTTATAAAGTAAAATTATATTTTAAATATATTTTAAATTAAATTTTCTAAAATTATGCATCCATTAAACCAATTTATTCCATTGGAATGAATTTAATATTTAATTTTGATATAAAAACATTTTAAACTTTCGAACATTTTTTCTTTAAAAACTCACTTTTTCATCACATCAACAGGATTAATTTTAAATTAAATTGTTACACACTGAAATTATAAATTACAACTTTTATTCGATAGTGTGTATAACACGCATCACCAAGTATATAAGGGAATATAATATACTGAGACTCTACTATATATTTATATTTTAAATAAATTCAAAATATTAGATAGCTTTTAATGTGTGAAAAATCTAGTTATCTTGAATTACATGCAAGAGCGACCTTCTGCGATATCTTGTGTTGCACGCAAAAGTGAGTTTCACCAAATAATAATATATTATTAAAATATTATTATTTAATATAATATGATATAATATTACCATTATATTAGAGATTATTAATTTTATTAACTAATTTATAAAAAATTATGGCTTATAAAATGAATTTCTAGGTTACCAATTAATGAGAAATGAAAATAAGAACTGATTAGATATAAATCGAAATATTATTATTTTTATGTTTCCAAAGGAGTTTTGTCTTAATAAAAATAATTAATTAAAATTATTTAATTATTTTAATGAAATATATATGTTATATATTCAATAAAATATTTTTATATTTATCTATTAGGTTTTACATGTATAAGAGAAGAACAAATCATATTTCACACATAAACACCTATATTTTTATAAAGGCAATGTTACCGCCAATTAAGGGAGAACCCATTTTAAATATGAATTTTGACACTTTTATTGATTTAATATGTCAAAAATAAACTTCGTCTTTTAAATAAAGGCATAAAATTATATTAGGGTGAAATTTTGATATTTTTTGTAAACATATTATTTTTTTAATGAATAGTTAAAATTACATAATTTTAGTTCAAAATTGATTTTTCATATAATTTATTTATAAAGTTAAATTATAATTTTAATTGGTTTTCAGGTTTAATTAGATAATATTTTTATCAATTAATAAAATTTATGTCATTGGAGACAATTTCACAATGAAATTGATTATAAAAACATAGCAAGCTTTCTGATTTTTTTTCTTTAAAAACTTGCATTGTCTTCCCACCTGTAGGATGAATTTTAAGTTAATTTATGCCACTTAAAAGATTTTAATTTGTAAAAATGTATTCCTTTTTTGTAATATTTATAATTTATAATTTCTAATAATACCAAATTTATTTTTTACCAAAACTATTAGTGAAAGTGATTAAAATTAATTTAAATATTAAGGAAAATTAAGCTTAATAAAGGAATAAACCTTTAACTTAAGGGACCAAATGACCTAGAAACTTTTCCTACACCCATTTTATGTCAATAATTCATCCATTAACCTTTAATTATTACTTTTTGTTGGTTTTTATGAGTTTTTTAAGGTAATAACATGTGTACACCTAACTTATTTCCAAAAAATCCAAGTGAGTCATTTTCCTTCTCTATAAAAGGCCACCACCTCTCCCCATTCCTCACACCTATCAAACCACTTATTTTAGGCCAAGATCTTCCCATATAGCTTCCAAAAATCCCTCCCATAAAACTTTAATCCTAACTTTGGGTATAAATCCTTACAAAGAATCCTTTTGGTTCAAACCAAAAGTAGTTACCTGATTAAGAAGTAATGTATTCTCTCAAGTATTTTAATTTTATTTATATTATCCACCCCAGAAAATATATTTATTCCATTATTATGTAACAAAAATAGTATCCTAAATATTCTAGGATTTTTTTATTTAAATTTTCTATGCTACACTTGTGCACACTTCCATCTAATTGGTTATGAACATACTATTTCTATGTACGGTGAACTATTCCTTCATGAAACGGTGATTGTTCGTTTTCCATTACCACCTCTCATAGTGTACATTATGATGGAAAATATATTTATATATTATATTTATTATATTTATTATGTATTTATACTTCTTTAATCTTTTTATTAAACATACCTTTAATCATTTCCATTTTACGTTAAAACGATAACATCGTTTGAGGAAGTGTGGACTACCGCCCCCTCGATGTGATGTGATTTATTCACACTAAACATGGAACGAATAAAGTATGGTTCTAATTAAACATATGTGAAATGAAAAACCTATATATGATATTTATGAAATAATTAACTTTATGTAAATATTATATATATATATGTATATTATTTTATTTATTACCCTTTCACACACATAAAAAGTGATAACATCATTTGTGGATGTGCGGACTATCACCTGCTCGACGCGGTGTGATTCCTTTTACATCAAAATAATTATATATATAAGTATATAAGATTAAATAACATGTTATTAAGGATATAATTATAATTTTTGGAAATATGTGGTGTTACTTACCTTCTTTTCTTAATGATCAGTGAAAAATGAGAATGTTACTCATGCGTATGTATGACCTACCATCTCCATGATTGTAACGTTGGTTCATTTTTCATAACAATATTTAATGATTGATCTTAAAAGTATGATTTATATACAAATATGATAATTATTTCATGATTATTATTCTGGAAATTTTATTTAATGAATTCTTTGACCATAGTTGACCAACTATAGTTGTTTTTGACACATAAAAAGAATTTGGTCAAAACACCCGACAAAAAATTAATTGTTTAAGTAGTTGTACAAAACATAGTAAAAATGAAATAAAAGTAATGATAAAAATGAACAAATTTCTCAATGAAGTATAAAATTAAAATAATTTTATTATACAAGAAGTTAAAGGATTTCCACCCAAAAGGAAACTCAAGGTAAGGGATTCTCATTTCACTTTTTACATCTGGGGATAAATGTCATGTTCACCACTTACATATTTTTTGTGGTGTATATACTGCCTTTTTTAATATATTATATTATTAATTACTTTGTCTTCATGTTATTTAATCTTTAATTTAAAATTATTCCTTCATGAGTTTTATGATTTAAAATGTTTCAAGGTGGTATGGGACACTTTTGAAAGTTTAAAGATTATTTTCCTCAATAATAACTTTTATGATATTTCAATGGTATTTAATTTTGATGAAATTATATAACCATTGTTAAATAAACCCTTTAATTCTTATCTGAGTATTCATGACCGTTCTCAAGTATTAATTCCATTTTTCCACTATTTAGTACTCAAAGTCTTTTAAAATTGTTTTTAAGAAAACCTAACTTTGTTTCTCTCTTTAGTCAGAGAACCTTTTTCCTTATAAAAATTTAAACCATGTTTTATTTAAATGTTTTAAAAAAATGTTTTTAAAATAATTTGGAAAATTCATTTTTACCATTTTTTTTCTTTTACCAATTTTTTCAAATGAATCTTCTTGTCGCTTTCTGAATAAGTCTTTTTTTATTACCTTTTTATCATGTAAAAGAAATATTCTTTTTACCTTGTACGACATGTATGGATTTATCCTCTATAATTCCTTAAAATATAATGTTGTATTTTTTGAAAGGTTGATTTTAAAAAAAATCAAAATTTATTTTCAAATAAAAGGTTTTTCAAAAATTTTACAAAACATAATGGTTTTTTCCCCAAGAATTCATTTAAAAGATATTTTTATAGTGTTTTTATTCATGAACAACAACAATTTTTATTTTTAATCCACTTGGTATTGTTTTATTGATACTATACTTATTCTTCCTATGGATGGTTTATTATTTATTTATCTAAGGATAATATTCACATTCACTTCCTTGAATCATTTTTTATTCCCCTTAAAATATTCAATTTCCTAGGATCATTGAACATTTAATTCCAACTAATTATACATTTCATTCATCAAGGATAATATTATTACCTAAATTGTGTACCATTTTTCATATGATGTATACTTTAATAGTTATTTTATTATTTGAATAAATATTAATAATTATGTATTCTTGACGGTATAGGTTTTCATGTGCCTCAGACATGATGTCTATTAAGAAAGAATTTCCCTCATTTTGTTGTAGTTATTATTTATCCATGATATTTTTCATCGACAAATCTATGGATACATTTCATTTCATCTTATTGATTAGATGTAATTTGTTTCAGTTTCCTACCCTGTCATATTTATTTTTCCTTATCTAGTAATTTGAATGGAATGTGTTTCTAGTTATTCCGTTGCCATATTGTTTATGTAGTTCCATATCAATGTATTGATTATATGGAAAGTGTATTAATTTATTTACCATGTCATAACTATTATTATAATTGATTAATTATTTCTTCCACTATACTTTACCCTTACTGAGAATTTGATATCACCTTTATTATGTTTTTTTTTCAAGAATCCAAGAATCATACTATGAAAGATATGTAGGTATTTTCTAGTTGGAATAAAATTATACTCAAAGTTGTTCTTATAGAAATAAGAAAAAAATTGTGATAATTAGTGTATTCATTTGTAATACAAGACTCATTTATGTATCTAGTTTACCAAGATAATGAAATTATCATTCCTTAGATATTTGACTCCTTATAATCATTCCAATGTAATTAGTAGAAGACACCTGCTCTGGGATATCTGGGTTCGGGTCACTATTGTTGGTATCAAAGAAAGTTTAGTAGAAAGTTTGGGAAATAGTTTTAGTAAAACATAGGTCAGAGAACATAGCCCTATTGTATAAATTTAGGATAAGTATAGGACGACATCCTAGAATATTGTTATGGTAGAGATTATGTGGGTCTTCTTAGTAATAAATCCATGTATGGATACTACAAGTGGATGTGGTTATAGAACAGATATACCTAGGAGTAATAACTCTGACAAAGTGTTCTGACCCTGACTCGGGGTAACTGGGCACATGACAATGGGCCTTACTGCACGCCTGGTTTGACACTCCTAAGGGATATGCTTAGGAAAATTCACATTTTCATCACAACCCATTATAAAGGATTTGAATAGATAATGAAAATGAATATTATAAGATAAACCTATGATGTTTTAGATTTAAAAATAAGGTGTCATGATTTAGATATATTATATATAATTATACACTTTTCTCACTATGACTATTGTTTCTTACACTATTATTTTTTAATTTAGTCATTTTTTGGAACCAATAGGATTCAATTTAACATATAAAATGAAGGAAAATAAGGTAAAAATGAGAAACTAAATAATATGTTTATAGGAGTGAAGGATATCCTGTTTATACCAAATTATTTTTCCTGAAATACTTTTAAAAAATATCCACCTTTACCAACTCCTGAACACACCAAAGAAGAGAATCATGGAGGATGATAAGAACTTGAGTAGTAGAGACCGTAAAGAAAAGAAGTCCTGATTTATGAAATGTGAGAATTATGGAAGAATACACCCAGGATAATCTTTCACTGGAATAAGAAAATGCTTTATGTGGGGTAAAGAAGTACATAAATCAATGGATTTATGATGAAAAATAAAGATTACAATGGAAGGAAGTGAATATCATCCTAATAAATCCTTTATATTTTATTTTCATAAGTGTAGAGAGCCTAGAAATTATCAAAATCAATGTCCTCTTCTATAGGATAAACTCTAGACTAAGTAAGGATCTATGTGGAAATAATTGGATGAAGTGTTTTTGTGTTACAGTTTTATTGAAAATATTTGTTAAAAGGCTATTTAGTGATTAACCTTATTTTAAGGATCTCCATCATATTTATTTTGGAAATTATATTAATTTGGTTTTAGAAAAGGATAACCATTAAGATGGGTAACAACCAATCAAATAAATAAAGGCCATGAGTCATGAACCCGTGACCTAAGGACGATAAATGTTTCATTCCAACCACTGACCTACACAATGTCCTGGTTAATTTTTCACTGTTTTTAGTTAAAAAATTTGATGAATAAGTGTTAAAGATGAACCAGAAGTATAAATTTTGAGGATTAGAGATTAATATATTAACTATATTAATTTTTTAAAATAGTTAGATACAAATAGTTATACTTTTCAATATTTTATAGGTCTTATGATCCTTTAAAAGTTTTTTTAGTTCTTTAGTCATAAAACAATTCATTATCGGTAATTAATTTTTGGTAGTAAAGAAATGAATTAGAATTTGATCAAAGAACAACCAAAACTTAGGATTGTTAATATGAAATTTAAACCTATCAAGTAAGAATATTTCCTTATATTCAAGGTTGACAAAATAATTACCCAACATTAAGAAAATGAAATGGAAATAAAATGTTGTCCTAATACCTTAATTTCTGTTGAACTGGTGGTTTACTAAATCATCGTAGATTTATTGCTTTGAGTACCTAAATTTCCTATTTATAATTTACTTTTTTTTATTGATGACCTCAATAACTTCTAATTAATATTTATGCTTTTCTTCTAAGTATGTATTTTCACTTTCCACTAATGTTCTTCTACTTAGAAACCTAGTTACATGGTAGTCCATGTAACCATTATACTTCCCATTCTCTCTTTTCTAGAGGATTTTTTATAAACCCTTATCATGATTTGAGATTTAAACATAGTAAATATCAAACAATATATTTCCATGATCGAGTTTAAATTTTGAGGATGCAATTTAATTAAGGTGGTGAGTATGTAACACCCTGAAATTCTAAAGTAAAAATTTGTATTTGATAGCGTGTATGACACACATCACTAAGTATGTAAGGGAATATAATATCCCAAGATTATAATATATGTTTAATGTTTTATATAAAATTAATACATTATATAGATTTTAATTCATGTAATATCTATTTTTCTTATGTTATAAGCGAGAGCGACCTTCTTCGATAGCTTGTGTTTCACGCAAGAGCGAGTTTCACCTAAAAAAATATATTATTAAAATATGATTATTTAATATAATATTATATAACCTATCCTTTATTTTAGTGGTTATGAATATCATTGAATAACTTATGAAATTTATGGTTTATAAAATGATTTTGTGGGTTAATAATTAATGAGAAATGAAAATAAGAACCAATTGGATATAAAAAGACATATTTTTAATTTTATGCATCCAAAGGATTTATGTCTTAATAAACATAATTATTTAAAAAAATTTAATGATTTTAATGAAATATATATTTTATATATTCAATCAAATATTTTTTATATTTATCCATTAGGTTTGATATGTATAAGATAAGAACAAACCCTATTTCACACATAAAAACCTATATTTCTATACAGAAAACTTTCCTGCATTTTAATAGAGAACCCATTTTAAATATTAATTTTGACACTTTTATTGATTTAATATGTCCAACTAAACCTCAAATTTGAAATAGAGTCATAAAAATTAGTCTAAGGTGATTTTTTTATATTTTTTGGAAACATGCTATTTTTTAATTAATAGTTAAAAATACTGAATTATAGTTCAAAACTTCTTTTTCATAAAATTTATTTATAAGATTAAATTACAATTTTAATTGTTTTTATAGATCAATTATATAATATTTTTATAAATTAATAAAATTTATTACATCGAAGTCAATTTCACTTTGAAATTGATTATAAAAACATAACAAAAATTTGGACATTTTTACTTTAAAAACCTGCATTATCGTCCCGCCTACAGGATGAATTTTAAAATAATTTCTTCCACTTCTATCATCATAATTTGGAAAAATGGATTCCATATTTGGAATAAAAATAATTTCTAATTTCTAATAATATGAAATTTCTTTTTGACTAAAAATATTAGTGAAAGTGATTAAAATTAATTACAATTATTAAGGAAAATTTTAAGCTTAATAAAAGACTAAACCTTTAACTTAATATCCCAAATGACCTATCCACTTATAAAACACCCATTTTCTATCCATAATTCGTCCATGTACCTAAAATTATTTATTTTTTTGGTTTTTGATGACTTTTTTCGGTAATAACATGTGTAGACATAACTTGTTTCCAAAAATTCCAAGTGAATATTTTTTCCTTCCTTATTAAAGGTCATTGCCTATCCCAATTCCTCACACCTATCAAAACACTTATGTTTGGAAAATATTTTCCCATATATCTTCCCAAAATATCTCCTCTTGACCTTGAATCCACCCTTCGGGTTGAAATCCTTACAAATAATCCTTTTGGTTAAACCAAAAGTAGTTACCTAATTAAGAGGTAACATATTCTCTCAAGTTTTTTAATTTTATTTTCATTATCCATCCTATAAAATATCTTTCTTAAATTATTATGTAAAAACATCAGTATAATAACTATACTAGGAATTTTTTATATAAATTTTTATAACTACACTTATAAACACTTCCATCTAATGGGTAACAAACATATTGTTCCTGGGTATGGAAAAATATTGCCTCATGAAATGATGATTGTTCATTTTTCCTTTACCACATATCATGGTGGAAATTATGATGGAAGATCTATTTATATATGATATTTATTATGTATTTATACTTATTTAATTATTTTATTACACATATATTTAATACTTTCCATTTTACGTTAATATGAAAACATCATTTGAGGAAGTCTAGACTACCACCCCCTTGAAGTGATGTGATTCATTCACACTAAACATGGAACGTATAAATGATAGTTTTAATTAAAAATATTTTAAATAAAAATCCTCTATATGATATTAATTAAATAATTACATTTCAATTTAATATACTATATATATATCATTTTCCTTATTACCCTTTCACACACTTAAAAAGTGATAACGTCGTTCTTAGACATGTGGACTACCACCTCCTTAACACAATGTTATTCATTTTACATCAAAATAATTATATATATAAGTATATATTATTAAATAACATGGTATTTAGTATATAATGATCATTCTATAATTATATAGTGTTACTTAACTTCTTTCCATAACAATCATTGAAAAATGAGAATGTTACTCATGCGTACGTACGGCCTACTGTTTCCATGATTGTAACATTGGTTCATTTTTCATAACCATATTTAATGATTAATATTAAAATTATAATTGATGTATAAATATTATATTTATTTCATGATTATTATTATTATTTAAATTTTAATGAATCCTTTGACCATAGTTGACCTAACAAATTCATTTTTGACACAAAAATTGAATTTGGTCAAAACACCAGATGTAAAATTATTTATTTAAGTTGTTATATAAAAAATAGTATAAATGAAATTAATTTAATTATAAAAAAAATTCACAATAAATTATAAAATTAATATACTTTTATTATACTGTAAGTTAAAGGACATTCGAAAGGAAACTCAAGGTAAGGGATTCTCATCTCACTTTTTACATCTGTGAGATAAATGTCATGTTCACCAATTACATATTTTGTGGGGTGTATCTACTTCCCATTTTTATATATTATATCATTAATTACTTTATCTTCATGGTATTTAATTATTTCATTTCATATTATTCCTTCATTAGGTTTATTATTTAAAATGTTTTAAGGTGGTATGGGACACTTTGGATTGTTTAATGATTATTTCCCTCAATAATAACTTTAATGGTATTTCAATGGTATTTCCATTAGAAGAAATTATATAACCATTTTTTAATAAACCATTTCATTATTATATGGGTATTTATGATCATTCTCAAGTATTAGTACCATTTTTCTACTCTTTAGTACTCAAAGTGTTTTCAAAATGTTTTTAAGAAAACCAAACTTTGTTTCTCTCTTTATTTGGAGAACATGTTTCCTTTTAAATATCATGTTTTATTAAAATGTTTTCAAAAATGTTTTTAAAATTATTTGTTAAAGGCATTTTTACCCTTTTTTGTTTTACACATTTTTAAAATGAATCTTATTTTTTCTTTCTGAATAAGTCATTTTTCTTACCATTTTACCGTGTAAAACAAATGTTCTTCTTACCTTATATTATAGTTATAGATTTACCCTCAATCATTCCTTCAAATATTCCATTTCATTTTTGAAATTTTAATTTTTAAATAAAATTTTTTCAAAATTTATTTTCAAAGAAAAGGTTTTTCAAAAAGTTTTACAAAAAAGGATTTTTTTCTCAAGAATTCTTTTAAAAGATATTTTTATAGTATTTTTTATTCATCAACATCAAAAAAAATTATTTTTACTTCAATTGGGATTATTGTATTTATAACATTCTAATTATTCCTATGGATGGTTTATTATTGATTTGGCTGAGGATCGTATTCGTATTCACTTCCTTGAATCATTTTTTATTCCCCTTAAAATATTTAATTTCCTACTATCATTGAACATTGAATTCCTTCTAATTATAAATTTCATTTATCATGGATAATATTATTGCCTAAACTATATACCATTTTTTATATGGTTTCCACTTTGATAGTAATTTGATTATTTGGGTAAATATTGATAATTTTGTATTCTTGATGGTATAGTTTTTCATGTCCCTCAGACATAACGTCCATTAATCAATAATTTCCCTAATTTTGTTTTAGTTATTATTTATCCATGAGATTTTTCATCGGAATATATAAGGGTACATTTAATTTTAGATTATTGATTAGATGGCATGTGTTTCAGTTTCTTACCTTGTCATATTGATTTTTCCTTATCTAGTAATTTGAATGACATGTGTTTCTAGTTATTATGTTTCCATATTTTTTATGTAGTTCCTTATCAATATATTGATTATATGAAAAAAAATTCATTTATTTACCACGTTATAACTATTATTATAATTTCTTTATTATTTCTTCTATTATACTTTACCCTTACTGATCATTTGATCTCACCCTTATTATGTTTTTTTTCAAAAATCAAAGAATTTTACTATGAAAAATATGAAGGTATTTATTAGTTGGAATAAAATTATCCTAAAAGTGGTTTATTTAGAAAGAAGAAAAAAATTCTGTTATAATTAGTGTAATCATTTGTAATACAAGACTCATTTATGTATCAATTTTACCAATACTTTGAAATTCTAATTCCTTCAAGATTTGATTAGTTATAATCATTACAATGTAATTAGTATCAAACGCTAGCTTTAGGATATCTTGGGTTGGGTCGTTATAGTTGGTATAAAATGAAGTTTAGTAGCAACCTTGGGAACTACATTTAGGAAAACATAGGCTATAGAACATAACCCTATGGTAGAAATTTAGAAAGAGTGTAGGAGATCATCCTAGAATATTGTTATGGTAGAGATTATATGGGTCTTCCTAGAAATAAATCCATGTCTGGATACTACAAGTGGATGTTGTTCTAGAACAGATATACCTAGGATTAATAACTCTGAAAATGTGTTCTGAGCCTGACTCAGGGTAAGTTGGAACATGACAACAGGCCTTAGTGCATTCCTGGTTTAACACACTCGAGGGATATTCTTAGTATAATTCAAATTTTCATCACAAACCATTATGAAGGATTTGAATAGATAATGAAAATGAATATTATAGGTTAAACCTAAAGTGTTCAAGATTTAAAAATAAGGTGTCATGATTTAGATATATTATAGATTTTTATACACTTTTCTCACAATGACTATTATTACTCACACTATTCTTTTTGGATTTATTCATTTATTGAAATCTGGAGGATACAAGTTAACATCGAACATGAAGGACAATGTGGTAAAAATGAGAAACCAAATTATATATTTATAGGAGTGAAGGATATATTTTTTATACCAAATTATTTTTCATGAAATATTATTAAAAAAATATACACCTTTACCAACTCCTAAACACACCAAATAATAGAATCATGGACGATTTTAAGAACTTGAGTGGTGGAAACCATAAAAAAAAGAAGGCCCAGTTTACGAAATTTGAGAAGTATGGAATGAGGAACTCAGGATAGTTTCTAAATGGAATAAATAAATTATTTATGTCTGGGAAAGTAGTACATAAAGCAATGGACTGACAAGGAAAATGGATATTACAATGGAAGGAAATGAATATCATCCTAATAAATATTTTATATTTCATTTTTTTAAGTCTATAGAGCATAGAAATTACCCAAATAAATGTGATATTCTAGAGGATAAACTCTATACTAAGTAATGATCTATGTGGAAATAATTGGATGAAGTTTTTATGCGTTAGGGTTGTATTGAAAAGCTTTTCAAAAAGGTTATTTAGTGATTAACCTTATTTTAAGGATCTCCATTATATTTATTTTAGAAATTATTTTAATTTTGTTTTATAAAAGGACAAAATTTAAGATGGGTGACAACCAATCAAATCCCGCAAGGCCACAGGTCAGGGACCCCTGACCTAAGGATGATAAAAGTTTCATTCCAACCATTGACCTATCCAATGTCTAGGTTAATTTTTCATTGTTTTTAGTTAAAAAATTTGATTAATAGATGTTAACGATGAACCAGTAGTATCAATATTGAGGAATAGAGATTAATATATTAACTATATTAGTTTTCAAAAATATTTAGATACAAATAGTTAAAATTGTCATTCTTTTATAGGCCTTATGATCCTTTAAAACAAATTAGTGCTTCAGGCATAAAAAATCATTATTGGTAATTAATTTTTAGTAATAAAGGAATGAATTAGAATTTGATCAAAGAAAAACAAAAATTTAGGCTTATTGATATTAAATTGAAACCTATCAAGTAAGAATATTTCCTTATATTCAAGGTCAGTAAAATAATTACACAATATTAGGAAAATGAATTAGAAATAAAATGTTGTCATAATGCCTTAATTTATGTTGAACTGATGGTCTACTAAATCATCGTAGATTTATAGATTTAAGGCCCTAAACTTCATATTTATAATTTAATTATTTGTGATTGATGACCTCAATCACTCTCTATAAATATTTATGCTTCTCCTATAAGTATGTATTTTCACTTTCCATTAATGTTCTCCTACTTAGAAACTTAGTTACATGGTAGTCCATGTGACCATTGTAATTCCCATTCTCTCTTTTCTAAAGGATTTTTTATGAACCCTTATCATGATGTGATATTTAAACATAGAAAATATCAAACAATCTATTACCAATATTGATTTTAAATTGTGAGGATGAAATTTAATTAAGGTGGGGAGAATATAACACCCATAAATTCTAAAGAACAAATTTGTATTCAATAACATGTATGAAACCCATCACTAAGTACGTAAAGGAAAATAATATCCCAAGAATATAAAATATATATAATATTTTAAATAAATTAAATAAATTATAAAGATTTTAATTCATTCAATTTCGAGTTAGCTTGTGTTACACATAAGAGTGACCTTCCTCGATAGATTGTGTTACACGCAAGAGCGAGTTTCACCAAACAACAATATATTATTAAAATATTATTATTAAATATAATATTATATAAACTATCATTTATTTTAGTGGTTATAAATATCATTAACTAACTTATGAAAATTTATGTTTTATAAAATGAATTTTTGGGTTACCAATTAATGAGAAACAAAAATAAGAACCAATTGGATATAAAAAGAAATATTATTATTTTTATGTATCCAAATGATTTTTGTCTTAATAAACATAATTAATTAAAATTAGTTAAGTATTTTAATGAAATATATTTTTCATATGTTTAATAAAATATTTTTTATATTTATCCATTAGGTTTGATATGCATAAGATAAGAACAAACCCTATTTCACACATAAAAACATATATTTTTATAAAGATAATTTTGTCGTCTTTTAATAGAGAACCCATTTTAAATATAAATTTTGAAAATTTTGTTGATTTAATATTTCAAAATAAACTTCATAAAATAATAGAGTCATAAAAATTAGGTTTTTTTATTTTTTTATTTTTTGGAAACATGTCATTTTTTAATTAATAGTTAAAAATACTGAATTTTAGTTCAAAAATGCTTTTTCATCAAATTTATTTATAAGGATAAATTATACTTTTAATTGGTTTTATAGATCAATTATATAATATTTTTATGAATTAGTAAAATTTAGTTCATTGAAGGGAATTCCATTTTTAAATTTCTTATAAAAACATAATAAACTTTCAGACATTTTTACTTTAAAAACTCGCATTATCGTGCTTCCTGCGGGATGAATTTTAAAATAATTTTTTCCACTTATATTATTGAAACTTGGAAAAATGGATTCAATATTAGGAATAAAAATAATTTCTAATTTCTAATAATATGAAAAAAAATGACTAAAAATATTAGTGGAATTAATTAAAATTAATTACAATTATTAAGGAAAAATTAAGCTTAATAAAGGACTAAAACTTTAACTTAATGGACCAAATGACCTATACACTTATCCAACACCCATTTTATATCCATAATTTGTCCATGAACCTAAAATTATTATTCTTTTTTGGTTTTTTATGAATTTTTTTAGGTAATAACATGTGTATACCTAACTTGTTTCCCAAATTCCAAGTGAGTCATTTTTCCATCCCTATAAAATACCACCACCTATCCTCATTACTCACACCTATCAAACCCCTTAGGTTCAGAAAATATTTTACCATATTTCTTCCCAAAATAACTCCTATTGACCTTGAATACTCCCTTTATGTTGAAATACTTATAAGGAATCCTTTTGGTTCAAACCAAAAGTAGTTACCCGATTAAGAGGTAACGTATTCTCTAAAGTTTTTTAATTTTATTTTTATTATCCACTATCTCAAGTATAATTATTCCATTATTATGTAAAAACACAAGTATCATAACTATACTATAAATTTTTCATGTAAATTTTTAGACCTATACTTACACACACTTCCATTTAATTGGTAACGAACATGTTGTTTCTATGTATAGCGAACTACTACCTCACGAAACGATGATTGTTCATTTTTCCTTTACCAAATATCATGGTGGGAATCATAATGGAAAATATATTTATATATGATATTAATTATGTATTTATACTTATTTAATCCTTTTATTACACATATCTTTAACACTTTCCATTTTAGGTTAATATGACAACATCATTTGAGGAAGTGTGGACTACCGCCCCCTTGTAGTGATGTGATTTATTCACACTAAAGAACCAATATATTATATTAATTAAATAATTACATTTAAATTATTATACTATATATATATAATTTTATTTATTACCCTTTCACACACTTAAAAAGTGATAACGTCATTCGTGGGCATGTGTACTGTCGCCTCCTCGACATAATGTGATTAATTTTACATCAAAATAATTATATATATAAGTATATATTGTTAAATAAAATGTTATTTAGGATATAATGATCATTATTTAATTATATTGTGTTACTTACCTTCTTGTGATAACGATCACTGAAAAATGAGAATGTTACTCATGCGTATGTATAGCCTACCGTCACCAGGATTGTAACATTGGTTCATTTTTCATAACCATATTTAATGATTAATCTTAAATGTATAATTGATATAAAAATATGATATTTATTTCATGGTTATTATTCTTTAAATGTTATTTAATGACACCTTTGACCATAGTTGACCTACCAAAGTCATTTTTGACACACACACTAAATTTGGTCAAAACACCCGATATAAAATTAATTATTTAAGTAGTTGTATAAAACATTGTAAAAATGAAATGAAAGTTATTATAAACAAGAAAAATTTTCACAAGCAAGAAAAAAATTAACCAAATTTTATTATAAAGTAAGTTAAAGGACGTTTGAAAGGAAACTCAATGTAAGGGATTCTCATCTCACTTTTTACATCTGTGAGATAAATTTCATGTTCACCAGTTACATATTTTGTGTGGTGTATTTGCTGACCATTTTTATATATTATATCATTAATTACTTTATCTACATGTTATTTAAGGCTTTAATTTAATATTATACCATTATGAGGTTTATGATTTAAAATGTTTCAAGGTGGTATAGGACACGTTTGATTATTTAATGATTATTTTCCTTAATAATAACTTTAATGATCATTTAATGGTATTTCCATTCGATAAAATTATATAACCATTGTTCAATAAAACATTTAATTATTTTATGGGTATTCATGACCATTTTCGATTATTATTACCATTTTCCACTCTTTGGTATCAAAGTGTTTTAAAAATGTTTTTAAGAAAACTCATCTCTGTTTATCTCTTTAATTGGAGAACATGTTTCATTCTAAAAACCATGTTTTAATAAAATGTTTTCATAAATGTTTTTAAAATTAATTATTAAAGACTTTTTTACACTTTTTTCTTTTACTAATTTTTTTAAATTAATCTTATTATCGCTTTCTGAATAATTCATTTTTCTTACCTTTTTACCGTGTAAAATGAATGTTATTTTTACCTTGTACGACATGTATGGATTTACCCTCTATAATTCCTTCAAAGATTACTTTTAATTTTTCAAAGGTTGATTTTTAAATAAAAATTTTTCAAAATTTATTTTCAAAGAAAAGGTTTTTCAAAAAGTTTTACAAAATAAAAGGATTTTTTTCTCAAGAATGATTTTAAAATATATTTTTATCGGATTTTTATTCATCAACAACAAAAACCTTTTACTTTTTACTCCACTTGGGATTATTTTAATAATAAAATATTTATTCTTCCTTTATATGGTTAATTATTAATTTTCCTAAGGATAGTATTCACATTCACTTCCTTGAATCATTTTTTCCCCTTGAAATATTAAATTTCCTATGATCATCAAACATTGAATTTCCATTAATTATCCATTTCATTCGTCATGGATATTATTATTTCTTAAATTGTATACCATTTTTCATACAGTGCATAATTTTAAAGTTTTATAATTATTTGAGGAAATATTAATAATTCCAATTCTTTATCCAATACGGATATTTGATAAGGTATATTATTCATTTTGATAATTCAATGTGAGGAATATCTTGGACTGGAAATGATGGGTGGATCCCACACATTATATAGCTCCTCGATGCATTGATAGGTTCTCATGTGACAAATTAGTTGTGAAAATCAGATTATTTTAAACTATCTTGTGAAAGGTACTGATGATATAGGTTTTCATGTGCCTACATGACATCCATTAAGAAAACATTTACCTCCTTTAGTTTAAGTTGTTATTCATCCATGAGATTTTGCATCGACATATCTATAGATAAATTTCACTTTAGTTTATTTATTAAATAGTATGTGTTTTAGTTTTTTACCCTACCATATTGATTTTTACTTGTCTATTTATTTGAATGGAATGTGTTTCTAGTTATTACCTTTTCATATTGTTTATGTAGTTACTTCTCAATATATTGATTGTATGGCATGTGTTTTTAGTTATCTTCCATTCTATAACTATTATTCTAATTGATTTTTTATTTTTTTCCACTATAATTTACCCTTACTGAGAATTTTAGGTCACCCTTATTATGTTTATTTCCCTAGGAATCCAAGAAGAATACTATGAAAGATATTCATGGATTTACTAGTTGGAATAAAGTTTTCCTCAATGTTTTTTATTTAGAAAGAAGAAGAAAAATTATGTTGTAATTAGTGTATTAATATTTAATAAAAAACTCATTTATTTATCAAGTTTACCAAGACTTATAAAATATTATTCCTTTGATATTTGATTTCTTATAATCATGTCAATGTAATTAGCAGCAGACACTGGCTCTTAGCTATCTGGAGTTGGTTCATTGTATAAATTTTGAAACTTATGTGAATGTAATTTAGTAAAATTGATTCCATATTGAGAATCATTATAATTTATAATATCTAATTATATCAAATTAAATTTTTACCAAAATTAATAGTAAAAATAGTAAAAATTATTTACCACGATTAAGGTAAAAATAAGTCTACTAGAAAGTTAAACTAAAAACACAAGGGTTAAAATAACCTAGAAACTAGTATGAAATACATTTTATGGACATATTTTTATCTTATAATGTCTGAGGTTTGAATTTTAACCATTTTTTACCCTTTTGTAAAGTGAAAAACGAGGGTATATGTTTTCTTTTCAAAAAATTGCAAGTGTGTCTCTCACCTCACATATAAAAGGTCACCCCCTCTCCAATTTTTTTCATGACTTAAAACCATTTTTTATGATACCTACCCAAATCACTTTCCAAATTCTCTCATATCATCCCAAAATTCTTATTTTAGACATAAATCCAGCCATTTAAGGGTTTTAGTGCAAACCTAATGAGGATACCTGAAGAAGAGGTAACATTCATCAATGAGTGTTTTTTGTTTTATATCTTCCACCACCTCCTTAAATTATTATTACACCATAATGATGTAATAATATCTATATATTAAATGTAATTAGATGTTGTTATGTTAATGGAATGACCTAAACCCATCTATATTTCCATAAAATGGTTTATTAAATCATTGTTTGTGTATATGTTGGATTACCGCCTCGCGACCCAATGTCATTTATTTTTCCATTACTACCTATCAAGGTTGTAAAAAATGATGGATTTATTATTTATATATTATATTTATGATATTATAATAATTTTGGAATTATTATATTATACATACCTTCATACTCTCCATTTTTTAGGAATATGATAACATTACTCGTGAGTACAGCGGTTTAGCACCTCGTGAAGCGATGTGATTAGTTCACGCTTTACATGGAAAGTAATAAGGATGGTTTTATTGAATATATGTAATATATATGAAATATAAATTATTCTATAATTATAATATTTTATTTACTTTTCTCTATTTTAATACAATAAGAAAATGGAAACATCGTTCATGCGAACATACGTCCTACCATCCCCATGAATGGTGTATTTCCTTTTCAATCACTAAATTTTATGGATTAATCTAAATACATATATACTGAATATATATGATATTTATATCATGGTTAAAATTATTTGTTTTATTTATCCATGATCAAAGTAGTATTACAGAAAATAACAAATCAAAACATATATGGATAACAAAGCGATTATTACCAAAAATGTGATTTTAACAAAAAATTATTAATAAATGGGTAATAAAAGGTTATAAGGAAATCATATATGGAATGATATATATAATTATTGTTATGTAATATATTTATTATAATCTTATATTTATTATATAGGAGTTTCTAATTTTTATGAATGAATTTGAGACTTAAATTAAGGGATTTCTGTCTCACTTTTACTTTTTTGTGAGACACATGCCATATTCATATGGTGTTTATTTTACAAGGTGTATATAATACCCATGAATTTATTTTATTATTGTTATAATTAAATTTATTGGTATTTACATATACATTTTAGGATCTCTCTTTCATTGGGTTTACGGTTCAAAAGTAACCAAAGTGGTGAGGGATTTCTGTCTTGATTTTTCTTATTTGAGACATATGTTATGTTATGCACCTATCTTATATTTTAAGGTATATATAAAGCCTATTTAACATGTAATATCATGAATTTATTTATACTCATGATATTTTAAGTTTCATTTAATGTTATTCCTTTATGGGGATTATGATTCAAATCTATCAAATTGGTAATGATTTTATGTTACAATCTCATTATTTATTAGGATTGTTTATGATTATATTTCTGATGATAAAATATTATGATTAATATATCGAGAAACATATTAATTTTATTATACTATAGTTATTAATGATATTAATAGTACCATTTTTTCACTCTTTGGTACTTAAAATAATTGATCAACTGATTTTATGAAAATCTTACTTTATCTCTCTCTTTAGTTGGAAATATGTTTTCTTCCAAAACAATGTTTTAAAAGAATGTTTTCAAAAAAAACATAATCTCATAATTTGAGTATTAAGAATATTTTTTACCCATGTTTTAATTTTTACAAAAAAAATTAAAGGAATCTACAAGTCATTTTCCAAATAACTCTCATTTGGCTTTTATTGAAAATTTGAAATAAATGTTTGTTTTAAGATGTACAGCATGAATGAAACTTCCCATAATCATGAAAATTATTTTATTTGAATATTATTTTATAATTTTTCAAGGTTATTTTAAATTAAAATTATTTTAAAATGTTTGATGTTTAAAAAAAATCTATGTGGAAAGGATATATTCCTAGAGAAATGTTTTAATTGAATTTTAAACCATCCTTTATATGATTTCAAGGTAATTTTCAAAGAAATGTATTTTCAAAAAAATTACATTTTAAAAATTATTTTCAAATAAATTTTCATTACTCAATAAATATTATAAATGATATTTCAAAATCAGTTTCCATCTAATATGATATCTATTGATGTTAACTATATACTTTATTGGGGATAAGAACCAAGATACCATTATTATTCTTTCTCTAAATTGTTTTTTATGTATATTTTTATGAAACCTATATCTCTTCCATGGGTTATACCATGATATAATTCTTATAAAACTTGTTTCTTTTTCATGGGTTATTCTATGATGAAATGATTATAAAACTTATCTATTTTCCAAAGGTTATGATATGATGAAATGTTTATGAAACCCATTTTATTTTATGAGTTTGGATATAATAAATGTTTCATGATATTTTGGAACACATATATATGATTTTAATTATGTTATTGGTGGGACCTATATCTCTCTCTAATCAATTGATTAATTATTAATGTTATATGAGCTCAAAGGGTGCACTAGAAGTTACCCCAAGCCTGAAAAAAGGGTACATAAGAGGTCATCCCAATCCCAAAATAGGTATATGGGTGGTTAGCCCATTCCTAACATGTTATTAATGTCTTGGTGGGTATACATGACATAATATTTTCTATTCTTATGTGTATACCACAAATATATGTCATATTCCAATTTAATTCTCCCATAGATCATGTTCTTTGATTTCCTTATGATTCATGTATCCAAAACATCTAATATTTATACCATAACTCAATATTATGATATTTGATATGAAATTTAGGTTTTTCATATTTTATACTCTTGTTTTCATACCTTTATGCTCATGTTATTCTTACATATATCCCCTTTTTAACCGTACTGAGCATCTTATCTAACCCTTTCTTATGTTTCCTTTCCAAATGTTATGAAGAAAGGTTTAAGTAGGGTATGTGTGTGAAGAGTACTAAAGGGGAAGATCTTTGTGGGATATATTGAAGATATTTCACCAAATTAAGAATAGTGTGTTCGAAGTTTCTAAATGCACTAAACTATTATGGCCCCCATTCATGTGTTTTTTGTAATGTATTGAATATTCGTCTAAAATTATGCAATATTCATGTATGATAAGATTCGTTCACAATAATGTTTACCCTTATTTAGCATCTAAGTTCACCCTTTCTTATGTTTCCTTTCCTTGGGTCATAAAGAAATCTTTTAAGTAGGGTGTTATTTTGAAGATTATAAAAGTAGAAGATATCGGTGGGACTTATTTAAGATCTTTCATTAAATAAGAATATTTTTCACCTAAACTCTAAATAAACTAAACCATTGTGGTCCTTGGGTGTTTATTTTTGAAATTTATTGAATATTTATCTAAAAATATGTGATATTTATGTCTAGAAATTATGGTCTATTATAGTTGGTATCAGAGGATAGTTTTAGTTAACCTTTGAAAACTAGGATGATAAAACTTTGTTGAGATACCTAGGTATATCTCTGAGGATAAGTTTAAGGATAATTCTAGGTATGGGAAAATATCTTGGAATATTGGTTAAGGATAGAGCTAGTGGTTTCCAATAAATTACATTATTTTCACAATACTACCAGTGGATGTGATTCTAAAACAGATCTATCTAGGGGTAATAACTCTAAAAAAGTTGCATCGGGTTTGACTCAAGGATTACCCAGTATATAACAACAGGCCTTAATACACACCTATTTTGTCACTCCTAGAGGATATTATTTATAAATTCACTAACTCTTTATAAACCATTATAAAGGATTTAATTGATGATGATCATGAATGACCTAGTTTAAATCTAAGGTGTTATGTGCTAAAAAATGTGTCATGATTTAAGCATCCTATAAATGATTTTTCATGATTATGATTATTTTTTCTTATAGAATGATTTTTGTTTTTATTCAATGTTTGGAACCCAAATTATCCTTGTTAATGATGTTTTTAATGGACAATGCAATGATTTTCCTCCTAAATAAAAAAAACTTATGGGAGCTAGATCGTAAAATCTCATTTTTATGCTCAAAACAATTTCTCAGGATATGAATCATGATGAACTTAAAAATGACAAAAATATGTAATAGCATTCTATTGATTCCTTCATGAGGAAACATCTATTTTCTTTTAGTGGTTCTATTAATACACTAGTTTCTGAGTAATGGATCAATACCACTGAAATTATATTATCCATTTTATAGTGTTCAGATCATGAAAAGTTATTTTTTATATTTATCATTTGGAAGGTGAATCATATCAATAGTGGAATATTATTAAGAATAATATTCAATAAGATTAAATTTAATACATGTAATATGATGAGTTTAAGAACTTATTTTTCAATATGTTCTTTCCTAGTATTATTTATAAAAAAGAGAACGAATTCCTTAAGTTAAAGCAGAAGGATGATGAATTTTTTGGTACCTATGAGGTGAAGTTTATAATACTTGTGAGGTACGCTTTTGTTATTATCAACCAACTTAAAAATAAGGTTTATCGATTATTTATTGGCTTAAAACTAATTCCTCAAAGGGAATTATCCATAAGATACTTCAAAAGCTATGAATAAATCATTCATTGTGAAATCAAGGTGGAAATGAGGATTAGAGTTACCCATCAATATCATGGGTTTGATAATAAAATAAATATTGAATTCAGATAAAACTATAAAAACCATGGATATAAGAAGATAATATTTCCTTCATGCTTGAAGTGTGGAAGGAAACATGGAGTAAATTGTCTTAAGGGGAGTAATAAATATTTTAAGTGGAAGAAGGAAGTTTATTAAGAAATTTATTGTATAATTTATTTAAATAAGTTAGATAATGATGAAAATAGAGATAAATCTCCATATAATTCACCACCCACACTCCAGTGCTTCATGTGAAAGTATTTTGGGAATTACATGAATTAATGCTCTAATTCAAGGGATAATGAGGATGGAAATCCACAACAAACTCGAATGAAAAAACTGAAAAGGGAAAGCTAATGAAATCAAAAAAATTAAATAATAATCATTAGGGCTCACATATACTTCTCACCTTAGTTAATAATTTCAGGTTTGATTTTATATGAAGGTGCCCTAAGAAAATATTATTTTTCATCATTTAGTGGAACCTGGTGTGATTCTAAGGATTGATTATCTACCTATACATGGATTCTAGAATAATGAAATAACATTTGATATTCTATCAATGCAAGTATGAACCCAAGCATCTAATAGAAATGTTTTTGTATAAGATAAGAACTTATTTTAGGAAAAAATGGTGAATTTTCTTTTGTAATCATATACATATCCTTGTAATATTAACTTAAGATTTATAGATACCATTATAGATTTATTAATTTTATGTTTATCATAAGTTAAAATTCTTAGAGACACCTTTTTAGGTTTTATGTGGTGGGATTTTATCAAGATTAAGGATATTTGGGGATACATTTAGGGAAATACAACACTTTGGTTTTGTATATGTTTTAGTGGGAAAATTTATTTTAGAGTAATGCCTTTACATTTTGTGATAATGTGATTAAAGGTATTGGTAAACATTAGATTTTATCTTATCTTTTATGTTAAGGTAATTATATGTTATTGAAATTTCATAATGTTTTAGGAACTATATTAATATTTTTTAGAAAAAGGATAACCCACAAGCCGAGAGACAACCAATTGCATCCAACAAGGCCATGGGGCTTAAACCCAAAAACAAAGGGAGAAAATGGCATAGCACCTACCAATGTCCTACATGAAAGAATATTACTAGTGGGATAATATAAAAAGTGATATTTTTTAGTATGTATATTGTTGTTTTATAATTCATAAAGTTAAGGTAGAGATAAAAAAAATTTAAGGGGATATTATGGCCATTTTCAATACTAGAATGGAACTGGGAAAACATCACTATGGATTTTTTCATAGGACTCCCCCAAAATATATAAAGTGAATAATGTCATATGGGTTGTAGTCAGTCACCTTATGTAGTCATCACACTTTATCTCTATCAAAGAATATTTCTATTTGGATAATATTTCTAGGATATACATCAAGGAAGTGGTAAGGTTTCATGGAGTACACCATTCTACTATATCTAATAACGATCTGAGGTTTACCTTAAAGTTTTTCTGAAGACTTCAAAAGACCATAGATAAGGAGCTAAGTTTCATTACTATGTATCATCCTTAGATAGATATTAAATATGAGATAGTAATTCAAACCCTGAATGATATGCTTATATATTATTCTATGGATTTTAAAGGTGGTTGGGATAGAAACCTTCCTCTAGTTTAGTATTCATACAACAATAGATTTTACTCAAGCATTCAGATGGATCCTTATGAAGACCTCTCTAGAGATAACTATAGACCTCCAACATATAGGGATGAAGTTGGATGAATAAATCTATTGGGATCTGGGTTAGCTAAACAAATGGTAGAAAAGGTTAGAGTTATTTAGTATCACATCAAGTGCACTCAGAATCAACAGAAATGTTATACTAACAGTCATCAATATGATCTAGAATTTGAAGTTGGAGAGAATATTTTCCTATGGATTTATCCATGGAATAAATAAGTAAAAAAATCCCTATGTATATCAACCTATTTGAAATTATTCTTCATATCAAAACCGTATCATATTTCTAGGTGCTTCCATTGAACCTCTTTCAAGTTCACGATGTGTTCTATGTATCTCTCCTGAGGAAGTACATACTTGATCCATCACATATACTAAACTCAAAGGTCATACCATTGGAAAATGATATTTCTCATGAGTAATAACTAATAGAGATTATGGATCACACAAATAAATTTCTATGAAACAAGACCACTAACCAGGTTAAAGTTTGGTAGTGAAACCACCAACTTGAGGAAGCTACGTGGGAACTTGCTGATGTAATAAAGAAAAAGTATCCTTAATTATTTTTAAAAAAATTATAGAATTTTTCTGGAAAAAATCATTTCAATGGAGGTAGAATGTAACACCACAATATTTTATGAAATATTTTTTTTAAAGAAATTTAATTTCTTAGATACCTTGCATTTCGCGTAACACTATTTTTTTACGAACAATGACAAACTATTGATATTATTATTTAAAAGGGACCATTATTACATAGTTAATAAACTTGGAATAATAAATAGGAAAACCAAAATTTTAAAAATTAAGAATAATTTACTTCTATAAATAAATTATATTTATAAAAATGTAATTAATTTTTTAGAAAAGTCTTTATATTCTTTGAAAATATATTTTTCTCAAAAAAATTATTTTTATTGATTTTTGTGAAGAAAAAAAATTAGTTTTTCTCAGTTTTAAAAAATATATTTGAAAAAATGAAGTTTTTTTTAAACAAAATTTCAAAATTATCTTAGGGTGATTTTTTAGTATTTTTCTTGAAAGATGGTTTTTTCAATGAATAGTGAAAAATACTAGTTTTTATTGAAAATTTCCTTTTTTGTTAAAATAATTTATAATAATCCATTTTTTTAATGCTTTTAAAAGTAAAATTAGCTTAATATTATTATTATTAGTCCAATTTTTGTCATTGGAATCAATTTTATATTTAATTTTTATATTAAAACTTTATATACTTTTGAAAATTTTCTCTTTGGAAAACCGTTTTTTTGTCGCTTCTATGGTGTTTATCTGAAATTAAATTATACCAATTATATGATTTTAATTTGGTAAAATGAATTAAATATTTAGAATAAGAATAATTTATATTATATAATAATTTAAAATTAATTTTTTTCTGAAAATATTAATAAATACAATAAAAATTAATTACTGTGATGAAGGTTAAAATAGAGTTTTCTACATTACATGCACTTATGTTAAAATTAATTTTACACACACATGTGAATTTTATTTAATAAATTGGATTTAATATTTAGAATAAATTATTCCAAGATATTTAATAAGTCTCATTTTAATTTATTATTAAAGTATAAATTACTGAGGTAAATATAAAAATACAAGTTATCGTGGTGAAAATTAAAATGGTAAGATTAAGTAAACTTAAAATATAAAGAATAACATGTTTAAAACATGTGTTTTTTATGTTTTGGAGGTTCTTATTGACCATATAATATATAAAATCCATTACTTAAGATTTTGGAGGCACTTGGGGTGATATTGACTACTCGTTTTTGAATAGTTTTTGGTAATTACAAAAAAATGACACTCCTCCCCCATTATAAAAGGCAACATCCTACCCACAATTATTCGCACCTATTAATCCCTTTCTATTGATAAAACCTTATCAAAATAACTCTACAACATCCTTATTCATGTTCTAGATCTATTGGTAATCTAAAAATACCAACCCAAGGGTCCTTAATAAGATATCCAAATGGTGTTGTTCTAAGAAAAGGTAATTATCTTTTCTTACCACTTTATTTTTAATTCTTTTCTTACCACATTCATTAATGTAATATTAATTCCAATATATTAACTCCAATATCAACCATATACTTGTTTTTCATGTATTTTCTCAAAAATAATCTGTAAATATTATTGATTTTGATGCTCACAAATCCCCTTTTTTGTTTAACTGATGAAATTACTTTAAGTATTTTTTAAGAATATATTTCTTTAGAAGTTTATCTTATTTATAGGTTTAAATATTTTTTAAAGTATTCTTAATATTTTTCAAAGTATTCTTGAAGAATTATTCATACCCTAAATTCATAAGCATAGTGTATGGTTCAGAAACCATACGTTTGAAATAGAACATATGGATCATGTACCTTGTGTTATTGGAAAAGTATGGATCATGTACCCTACACTATTGGAAAATTATAGATTTTCAACCATATGTCTAGAAGGAACCCTACATTTGAGAAAAGGATATTTTTGTTTATCAACCCTACATTTGTGAACAATTGTATATTACCAACCCTATGTTTGTGAATAACCATATGTTATCAACCCTATTTTTGGATTTTATTGTTACATAAAGGAACCCTATGTTTGACTATTCAACGATGGAGTTTTATTTTAAATAAACTTATTTGATTACTGCATTGGTATTAATAGAAGTAAATATCATCTTAAAACTATTTTATAATTGATTAAAAGGCTCATATTTAATATAAAAAATTGTTCCTATTGTTAAGGTAAGTTACAACTCTCTTTAATGATTTAAATTTAGATAATTATAATTTATTAGGTTTAATTCTTGGATCTACTCAAAAAAAAGGAATCCAAGTTTTCTATATAAATAGAAAGATTATTTTTGATTTTTTTCACTGTATATGTGAAATTGTTTTTGAATATAGAATTATTACAAAGAAACAAAAGATCAAATGTCTTTTTTATTTTTAAGAAGTTACACTTTGGAGACATACATGTTTCAACCTTATTCTATGTAAGTGATGTTTCTTTGTTGCTATTATTATTGATGATCATTTGAAACTATGAACTCTTTAAAGTTATTCTTTCTTGAATGCATCTTTCTTTGAATAATAATATCCATATTATTTTAGTTGTTGTTGCAACTATATACAAGAACCTGTTTATTCAATAAAATCAAACTCTTTTGATTTATTGGAGTTTAGACTACTTAGACTTAGTTGTGGTAGAGTATAAGCTTCTCAAACTAAGCTATAGAGAATCTGGTTCTCTTTAAAACAACCAAAAGTCTATTTAAAGACTTTTTGTAAAGATTTTAACTACTTACACTCAATTGTCAAGGTCGTGTGATAATAGAACATTTCTGTTGAAAATCACCAAACTGATAAAGAGAACATTGGTGAAGTAGACTAGGGGATATTTATGCCCTGAACCACTATAAAAATTATTGTGTTTTTATTTTCTATTTATTCACTACTCAAACTACTTACAAAATAGAATATTTTATATCTATAAAAAATTGAAAATAAGTACAAAACTCAAAAAAATTCAATATTATCAAAAAGATACAATTCACCCACCTCTTGTGTATATTTGTAATATTTTGACCTAACAATTTGTATAAAAGGAGTAATTTTTTAATAAAGTAGATAATATCTAGCAATATAAAAAGTATAAGGTCTATTCAAAGATAGATTTCAATGGCTTATCCAAGAGAAGTTATGTCAATGATATATGTTCCATATTTCAATGGTGAAAACTATTCATGTTGGAAATCTCATATGATCATCTATCTAAAAAATATTGGATTTAAATAATATATGAATATTATCACTCCATATGAAATTCTTAAAAAAATATAATCATGGGATGCTTCCAAATAAACTGAGTATGAAATCAATTAAAAATAAATGAATGCTATTATTTGTAGACTTGGTACTAATGAATTCAATAGATTATCTCAATTTCCTACTAAATGTGGTAGAAAATTTTTTTATCATATGAAGAAATTGACAATGTCAAAAAAATTAGGTATGCTATGGAAAAACTGAAGTTTGACACCTTCAAAATGCATTTTGGAGAAATCATCACCCAGATGAATGGATGATTGTTAAAACTAGTCAATAATGTTTCTTCTTTAGTAACCACAATTACTCAATCAGATCAAGTGTTAAAAGTACTCATAGTTTCCCTCCAAATGGAATGTAATTTCTCTTTCCATAAGATAGTTATCAATAGTTAAATATTTAACAATGAAATAATTAAATATAACTCTGATAATGTATGAAGCAGAGATACAAGATGAATCTGAATATCATAAGATAATAAAAAAAGGGAAAATTCTAACCTTGAAGTTATATCTCAAAATAATGAAAATAAATTGAAATAATATATCAAAATCTCAAAGGATTCATATTGTTTATATTCTGAAATGGAACTGGCTCATCTAGTCATAAAATTTAGAAAATTCTATAGGAAAATAGGCTTTAAAAAATCCTTTAAGAAAGATGATAAATGATCTAAAGAATTAATATTCTATGAATACAAATATATGGGTCATATCATATTTTATTACTCATAGTTAAGTGAAAAAGAATAAAGATATAAAATAAAAATAAAAATAAATCAAATTATGAGCAAAGTGGTAAAATAACTATGAAGGATATTTTGAGTGTTTCTGAAGAATCCAGCAACTCTTCCAAATCTAACTCAAAAAAAAGATACAAAAAATATAAAATAAAAAATGTTCTTTATGGATAAGGAATAAGATAAGGTATAATCCTATTATTCTTATACTTTTGATTTTTACATCCTATCAAGTAGAAAATTAACTGCTTATTATTCAATAATTGGAGAAAAATATGAATACCTAGTAAAAAACTTAAGTCAGTATTTATAATTTTGTTTTAAGTGAAAAATATGTAATTATAAAACCACATAAATAATTAATAGAAAAATTTAATAATTCTATATAAAACAGTATTATTCATGAAAATAAAATAAAACAAGTGTAGGATGTGGTAGAATCATTCAAAAGTGCTTATATTATATTAACCAAAATAGAAAAATATCTAAAGGAGATTATTGGGAAAAAATTATTAAAAAAATATGGAATAGGAAGTAAGGGAGAAAAATTAAATTTATAAAAAAATTATTTTGTGTCAAGTTCTAAAAATACTACTTGTTTCTACTATGGAATTATGGTACATTATTCTAATAACTCTTGTTTAAGAAATCCTTAGATAAGTGAAATTAAATATAATTTTATTTCCAAAAACATGTCTGAAGTAAGTAATGTATATTTTGGTAAAATTTGGAAAATATGGATTCCCAAATCTTTGCTTATTGAAAAATATAGACACAAGAAAACATGGGTAAAAAACATACTATTGTTTAAATACTTTTGTAGTAAAAAGGTCATAAGTTCAAAAATATTGTATGGTATTTAGATAGTGGCTTCTCAAGACACATTAGTACAGAATCTTCCAATTTTAATACAATGGAAAAACTATATGGAGGACAATTCACCTTTGGATACAATGCTAAAGGAAAAATAGTTGGATTTGGATCAGTTGGAGATCTAAAGACAATTTTAATCAACAAAGTGTTATATGTTCAATGGAAAAAGCACAGCCCAATAAGTATTTCTTAAATTTTTTATGATGGTTTTTATATTTATTTCTCTAAATATTACTTCTTAGTTTTCAATGATAAATTTCTTAAATTTATAGAGCTTAGAACTGAAAATGTTTATACCCTAGATCTTGATTCCTTCTGTAAATAAAAATTAAATTGTTTAACTACTAAGAAAATGAATATTGGATATGGAATAGAAGACTTGGACACTGTAATTTATTTAATTTATATAAATTATCTAATAAAAACTTATTTTTTGAATTACCTAGTCTTAAATTTGATAATGATAGATTATGTTATGCATTTTAAACAGGCAAACAACACAAATCATCTTTCAAATATATTAACAAATTTTTTATATCTAAACCACTAGAACTTATCCACATTTATTTTTTTGGACCATCAAGGGTAGAATTTTTGGCTGGAAGATTATATGTTTATGTATTATTTGATTATTTTTCAAGATTTACATGGGTTTATTTTCTAAAACATAAAAGTGAAGCATTCACTATTTTTGAAATATTTTTTAAAATTGCAAAAAATGAAAAAGATTTTAAAATAATTTCATCAATAAAAGATCATAGTGGAGAATTTGAGAATCCAGAATTTAATTCTTTTTGCTCAAAAATAGGAATTAAACACACCTTATCTTCACCAAGAACACCTCAATGGATTAGAATTATTGAAATAATAAATAGAACTGTTCAAGATATGGCAAGGACTATGTTAAATAAATATAGTCTTCTTAACTATTTTGGGTAGAAGCTATAAACATAGATTTCTATATCATGAATAGATTTTTTTTAATACCACATATTAAAAACATTCCCTGTGAACTTTAGAATAATATAAAACTAAAAGTGAGGCACTTTAAAGTATTTATATGTAAGGTGTATATCTGGAATACTAAGGAAAACCTTGGTAAATTCAATTCAAAGGTTTATGAAGGAATATTTCTAGTATATTCTTATATATATAAATCCAATATAGTGTATAATAGAAATTCAAGGATTTTTTAAGAATTATATTATGTGATGTTTTATGAAAGTGATTCTTTTGATAAAAAGAAAGATAAAATAGGTGAAATTGTTGACTCTTTAGACAACACGAGGCATGAATCACCCAAAACTAATTTTGAAAATGAAATAAATAAAATTAAGTATAATCTAGAAGAATATGTAGTAAATGAACCTGAAATTGTATTACCTAGACAATATAGAACCTTAAAATATCATCCTTTAGAAATTTTTATAGAAAACCTAGATATATGAGTAATAACTAGAAGAAATATAGGAAATTTAGCTGAATTGTTTTCCTTCCTATCACAATCATAACCTAAGACTATAGAATAATATTTAAAAGATGATATTTGGTTAATTTCTATACCATAATAACTTAATCAATTCATTATGAATGAATTTTGGGAATTAGTTAATAGACCAACCTATTATTCAATAATAAGAACCAAATGGGTTTTTAGAAATAAACGAGATGACCAAGGGATAATTACTATTAATAAAGCTTGATTGGTAGCGAAAGGATACAACCAAGAATAATAGATAAACTATGATCAAACATTTATACCTGTATCTATATTAGAAACTATTATAATCTTTATAGATTATGCATCTCATATGAATTCTAAATTATATCATATGGAAGTAAAATCATATTTTTAAAATGGATATTTAATAGTGGAAGTATATATTGAACAACCACCGGTTTTGAAAACTCTCATCAACCAAATTCAATTTTTAAACTTAATAAATCTCTTTATGGCCTTAAACATGCACCTAGAACTTGGTATGAAATATTTATCTCCTTTTTTTTAGAAAATGGATTATATATAGGGTTATAAGATCAAACTATTTTCAAGAAAAACATTAATTATAATATATTATATATACAAATTTATATAGATGATGTTAATTTCAGTTCAAAAAATAAAAATCTTTGTAATGATTTTTCAAACCTTATGCAAAAATAATTTGAAATGATTATGATGGTAGAATTAAATTTCTTTCTAGATTTAAAATCTATAAAAAATATTATGGAAATGTTTTAAATCAAATGAAATACATTATTGATTTATTGAAAAATTTGGACTAGAAAAAAGTAAGACTTATACAACTCCCATGTGTATTAATGTAAAACATGATTTGGATAAATATGGAAAACCAGTTGAAAACAAGTTAAATAGAAGTATGATTAGTATTTTAATATATCTTAATTCTAGAAAACCATACATAATGTTATTTTTATGATTATATACTAGATTTAAATCAAACCCAAAAGTATCCCATCTTACTACTGTTAAAATAATTTTTAGATATTTAAAAAGGAACTATTTTCCAATCCCTACTTTACCTAAAAACTTCTAATTTTATTTTAATTTCATATTTAGATGATGATTTTGGTGAATATAAACTAGATAGAAAAATCACATCACTTTTTAGGAAAATATTTAGTTTCATATTCAAGTAAGAAACAGGATTCAGTTTCTCTGTCAACAGTTTAGGAAAAATATATATTTGTGGGAAATTTCTATGCACAAGTGTTGTGGATGAAACACAACTTACTAGACTTTGGACTTAATTTTAATAATATTACTATTTTTATTTGATAATATAAGTGTAGTTAATATTTCAAAAAAAAATTAATTCATTTAAGAACCAATCATATTGATATAAGACATTATTTTATAATAGATTGTGTTCTTAAAAAGGATATATCTTTATAATTTGTAAATACTGAATATCAACTTGTTGATATTTTTACTAAACCACTTATCACTGCTAGTTTTGAATTTATTAAGGGGGATTTATGAATATTTAATTTTAAATAAAGTTTTATTAGTTTTTTTCATTAATTTATGTATTAATAATTTTTATTCGGTTATTATTCATTTGTTTGTTCTTTAAATAAAAACAAGAATTTACTTTATTTTTTGAAAAAGCGTGTATTTTAAAAAAAATAATGATTACACTAAGTAATTGGCTCAAGAAACCAGACTGGTGTCACAAAACCCATATAAAACCCCTCTCTCTTCCACTTTCACTCTTACCCTTAGTATTTTAACTCTTTCGACTTCAAGATCTCTCATTTTTCATATAAAACCCTATCATCTAAACCTAAATCATCATATTTGTTGAAATTTGGATTATTAAGAGAATATATGAAGGAGAACCAAGTGGAATAAAGTGACAATGGATCATTTATAGATAAATTCTTCAAGGAAATCTTGTATATTTTGAATGGATCCATTAGAAAAATATTCTTATAAGGTAAGATCCATCTTTTCAGGGTATAGAATTTATTTTCACTGAAGGAAACACTAAGTTTAGTTTTATAGAAATTTTCAGTTCAGTTTTAGTGATATAGAGGACATCATCATATCTCGGGTAAATTATATAGATTATTTTATCTCTTTAGTTGAAATACATAAAGTTTTTCAGTGTCCTTATGAATGGGTTTTCATTTCAATCTTTGGTATATTGAAAAGCAAGAACATAAATCATAGGATATTATATCATTTCTATTTGGATCTACCCAAATAATAAATATGCTTGTAAATGATATTGAGGCTGACTAAATGGTTTTGGTCAAGTTTATCCAGTCATAAATAATTCCAAGAATTTATGATCTCAAAAATATTCTTTATCTATACATGTATATGATTATTTTTTTGAAAAGTGATATTATGTTTACCTTTACAAGATACATGTTAAGGTACATGAAAAAAAATTCCAAGATCAGGAAAGAATATATTTTTATCCAAATGAAAGGATAATTTATTTACTACTGTATTAATAGACATGATTTTTGATGTACTAAAGCACATCAAGTGTTATCATAGTAACATTTTAAATGTTGTAACTCTAAGGAAGATAGGTTTCTGATGGATTAAAGTTCAAGGAAATATATTACTTATTGGTGTGTAATACCAACATGAATCTAGTCTTATTTTTTAGGGGGAGAAAAGAGTTTTGGAATCTACAATTTTTGTCCAATTTTGTAAAGAATAAGTTGTAGGATCTAGATTAGAATGTTTAATTCAAAAAAAAGAGATATAGAATCAGATATAATTCCTCTAGTCCAGAAACTATAAGATATTCCCCTCAATATCTTAAAGAAAATTTGTAAGAAGAAAATGATGAGGCCATTGTCATCTGACATAGACAAACAGATGAACCTGTAGATCAGGATACTGAAGTTCAAGAACCAGAGGAAGAGGCTATTGCAACTATTGAAGTTTCTCAACCAGACATAAGATAAGATCAAGAGGATCTTTCTAAAAATCAAGATGAAAATAAAGAGAATGATTCTTCTGATAAAAATCAGAATCAAAGAGATCTTGTTGAATAAAAAGTTTAAGAAAATGATCAAGGAAATGAGAAAACACTACTAGTAGTAGCTAACACTACAAGCCTATCTAAAAATTAATCAATTTCTATTGTTTTTTATTATTTGGAAAAGGAAATTTTGAACCTAATAAGAATGCAGAGGTTATTTAAGTTGAATTTTATGACTCTGGTGAGAAAGAAAAATAAAAATATTTAAACTTTGTTGATAGAGGCCAACCATCTCAAGTTCAAGAAGAAGAATCATCTGATTATTTGAATAATGAAACATAAGAATGTTTTGTTAAGTTTAATAGGATTCTAGAATAAAATTAAAACATGAAAATTGAATTGGATATTATAATAAAATATTTATAATATTTGAGAAGTAAAACTATTCCAAGATAGTAATTTGAGTATGTTTAGAACCAACTTCATAGTATCAGAGAAATTTTAGTTTCAAGAAGATATTTTGATGCATTTTATAGAGAAATGGGTGATAATTTTTTAAATCTATAAGTAGATTCATTTTCAAAAATAGATTTTGGATATTTGAAAATATGTTTGGGGAGCCAATTTTAATATATCAAAATTAGTGCCAAAAATTCCAAAGAATCTATATACACACCTCAAACTTATCCAAGTTTAGTCAGAAGGTTTGAAAAAATTACTACTATCATATCTTCTTTCAATGATCAGCCTCAAACACTTAAATGTGACAATGCACCACTAAATATTTTGTTAGACAACCAAATATAACACATTTAGAAAATAACTTTATGAGATCCCAACATAAGGACTCTTCTCAATCAGTTTGGTACAATGCTATCACAATTTTTTCAGTCAGAAGAAAAAATCATGAGTTTCTGAAAGTAAATTTGGTTGAAACATTAAATATTGGTAAAGATTCAGATATTTGGATGTGATAGTTGGAAAAAATATTAGTGAAATTTTAAGAGGATATATTTAAGAGTTTAAGAAATTTATTCTGGTTTTTCAAGATTCACCAGATTCCAACACCTCTTCTGAACCAGCTCTTTCACATTCAAAAGATAAAATGACTCTTTTATTAGGAAAAAAGTACACATTAGAGACATACAAGTTTCAACCTTATACTGTGTATCTATTTTTTATTATTTATAATATTATTAAACATAATTATTAACTAGGATAACTTTGAATCTATTCTTTCTTAATGACATTTTTATTTGATGAAGAAGATCCACATTCTATCATTAGTTGTTGCAACTATGAATAGGAACCTATTTATTCAATCAAATAAAATACTTTTTATTTATTGGAGTTTTGGATACTAGGACTCAGTTGTGGTAGAGTGTATTCTTCTCTTACTAAGTTATAGATAATCTGGTTCTCTGTAAAAGAATCGAAAGGCCATGTAAATACTTATTGTCAAGATGTAAACTGCCTGTACTCAGTTGTTAGGATCTTGTGATAAGAATATATTTCTAGTTAAAATCACCAAGCTTGTAAAGAAAGCATTGGTAGAGAGGAATAGGGTATATTTATTCCTTAAACCACTATAAAAATTTTTGTTTTATTATTTACTATTTATCCATTGCTCAAACTACTTATAGAAGAGAATATTTTAGATTTAAATAAAATCGAAAATATATCCAAAAGTAAAAATATAGTAAGATTATCGAAAAGAAAAAATTCACCCCCCCCCCCTATTGTGTATATTTGTATTATTTTGACCAAATAATATTGAGATGTTATTATGGTTATGTAATAACCTATATCCATATCCTCTTTCATAAAAAGGTGAATGAAACCATCGATTGTGTGTATAGTGGACTACCACCTCGTAAAATGATGTTAATTGTTTTCCTTCACCAACTCTAATGGATGGATATAATGATAGATTTAATTTTTATATATTATATTTATATTATTATTATACCTTTGGAACTATAATAGCACATCTAACTTCATACCTCCCAACCTTTTGGAAAATAATAATGTCACTCGTGTGTACGGCGGACTACCACCTCGCGAACTGATGTGATGTGTTTTTAATTTATGGTTTATTTTGATGTTAATAAGGATATATTAAATGGATAAATATGAGATTTCTAACATAATTATACTTATGTAGTTATTATATTTCATATACCTTCTTAATTTTCATTCTGTGGGGAATATGATAATGTCATTCAGGTGTACTGCGGACTACCTCCACATGAATCGATGTGATTCATTTTTCATTAACACTTTTCATGGAAGGTAATGAGGGTAAATTTAATGAAATGATGTGATATATATGGCATAAAAATTATTTTTTAATTCTAATATATTATTTACCTTTCTTTCTTTTCATCTTTAAAGAAAATGGAAATAGCATTCATGCATATGTATGGCCAACCATCTCTATGAATAATGTAATTCATTTTCTATCTATAATATTAATGGATTACTCTGAATAATTATATAATATATAAATATAATATTTATTTAATGGTTAAAATTTTTTATATGATGGAACCATGATCAAAATTAAAGGATCAAATATACCAAACAAAAACATACATGAAAAATGAAGCACTTATTACCCGAAATGTGATTTTAACAAGAAATTTTTAATAAGTGGGTAATAAAAGGTCATAAGTAGATCGTATATGGTATGATAAATTTGAGTATTGTTGGTAATTGATTTATAATAAACCTATATTTATTATACAATATTTCCAAACATGTATGAAGTCAATACTTAAGGTAATTGGTTTCCATCTCACTTTTAGTTTCTATGAGACACATGTCATATTCACCACGAGTTTCTTTTATGTAATTAATATAATTCACATGAATATATTTTATGGTTATTATTCTTAAAATTATTTCAATTTACATATCCATTTTATGATCTCTCTTTCATGGGGTTTATAGTTCAAATGTTACCAAAGTGGTAAGGAATATTTGTCTTAATTTCCCTTCTTTAAGATAGATGTTATATCATGAACTTATCTTCTTTTATGAGTTATATATACTAAACCTTTTAAATTTTATATCATTAATATACTTCTATTCATTATATTTAAAGTTTAATTCGATGTTATTATTTAATGTGTCTTATAATTCAAAATTTACCAAAGTGGTAAGGATTTGATGTTACAATATCATTGTTTATCGAGATTGTTTATGATTGTGATTTTGATGATGAAATCATATGATATAATTCTTAAAAAAATTATGGAATTTATTAAACACTAGTTATTTATTTATAATACGTTTTTTCCATTAATTTTCTTCTCTTTGTCCAATAAATATTCCAAAAATAATGTTTTTAAATAAAACCGAATTTATTTCTCTCTTCAGTCAAAACCCATTTTTCTTCCAAATCCATGTTTTATAAAAAAAATAAAAAATGTTTTAATGTTCCTCTATGATTATTTAAATTCATTTTTACCCTTTTTCAATTTTTGAAAAAAAAAATAATCTTTATGTCCTTTTCTAAAAAAAATTGGTTTTTACCGAAAAATGAAAAGAATCTTTGTTTTAACATGTACGACATGAATAAAATTTTCCCCACCTGACCAATAAATGTTTTCAAGATTAATTTATAAGTTTAAAAGTTTATTTTCAAATAAAATCTTTTTCAATTTGTTTTTTTAACTTTTAGTTTAAAAAAATTAATTTGAAAAGGTTATATTCCTCAAGAAATGTTTTAAATGGTCCTTAAATATTCTTCTATATGTTTTGAATGTTATTTTCAATGAAAAGTATTTTGAAAATTTTTTGTTTTTTAAAAAGTGTTTCAAAAATCTAATATTTTATTTTACTCAATAAATTCTTTAAATGGTCTATAATTCTTACTTTATAATTTTTAAATATTATTTTCAATGAAAAGTATTTTCAAAATATTTTATGTTTTAAAAATTTTCTTTCTAAGTGAAAAGGTTATTTTCCTCAATAAATGTTTTAAATTATCTTTAAAGCTTCTTTTATAAAATTTCAATGTTATTTACAATGAAAAGGATTTTTAAAATGTTTTATGTTTTAAAAAGTGTTTTTCAAAGTGAAAAGGTTATTTTCCTCCAGAAGTGATTTAAATGATCTTTAAATATTTCCTTATAATTTTCCATAGTGATTTTCAAAGAAAATTATTTTGAAATTTTTTTATGTTTTACAAAAAATTCAAGGTGAAAATGTTATTTTCATCAATAAATTTTTTAAAATATCTTTAAATATTCCCTTATAAGTTTCCAATTTTATTTTCAAATAAAAGTGTTTTGAAAATGTTTTATGTTTTAAAAAGTGTTTCTAAAATTGAAAAGGTTATTTTATTCAAGATATGTTTTAAGTTATATTTAAATATTCCTTTATATGTTTCCAAGATTATTTTAAAATAAAATTTTTTTGAAAATAATTTTGGTTTTAAAAAAGTTATTTTCAAATTTTAAGGTCTATTTTCATCAAGAAATGTTTCAAGTGATCTTTCAAAATAATTTTTCATCTAAGATTACATCCTTTTATGTTAAATAAGATTTAATAGAGATATAATCTAATTATACCATATTTATTCTTTATTTATATGGTGTATTTTTATGATTAAAATATTTTTATGAAACCTGTTTCTTTTCCAAGGGTTATGCTATTGTGAAATGTTTATAAAATTCATTTATTTTTATGGGTTTTGGTATAATAAATGTGTTACAAAACCCATTTCTTTTCATGGGTTATTATATGAGGAATGTTTTATTATATTATGTCACACTTATATATGATTTTTATTATGTGATGGGTGGTAACTATATCTACCTCCAATAAATTGGTTAAAGCTTTATATATTATGAGATAACAATGGGAAACAAGTCGATGGGCTTGATCCACAATGGTAACAGGCTGATAGGATTGATATACAATGGAAAACAGGTTATGAGGCTTGATCTTCTATGTTTTATGATCATGGTAGTTAAAATTTAAATATTAAATGGTTTTTATACCTATTTTGGTTCCACACTTTTATGACATGAGATTAATATTCCTCAATTATGACAATTTTACCCTCCTATGAATCGTATCTTTTGTAATGATAATTATTTATTCCATGACTCATGTTTATAATCTGTGATAGTTTGGGTATAAAATTTTTAAGTTATGTTCATTATCTCAAACCTTTATACTTGTCTTATTCTTTCATATGATCATAGAAAGATATATCCCATGTTGGACCTTTTTTGAGCATCTAATCTCACTCTTTATTATGCTTCCTTTTACCAAGTTATGAAGAAAGGTTTTAAGTAGGGTATAGTTATTAAGAGAATAAAAGGGGAAGATATTTATGGTAAATATTGATGATATTTCATTAAATAAGAATATTTTTTACCTAGACACCAAATACACTAAACCAATATGGTCCTTAGGCATGTATTTATGAAATGTGTTGAATATTCATCTAAAAATATATGATATTTGTGTACCAAAAAGTGGGTCATTATAAAAGGTCTCTTTTTAGTAAATACCGTGAATTTTTCTTGACCATTTTTCACTAGTAGATATTAATACATAGACACTCTACCACCCATGAATATACCTTTGAGGTTCTTATATAACTTTAATTAGTTCTTTTCCACAAATTTTTGAGGAATTGGCTCAACCTACTCTCTACAACACTTCCTATTTTTTGGTCTTGAGATTCTCCAATTTCAATATTTCTCCCACTAATTACTAAATTTTTTGTTTTATCTCAATGAAAAAGCCATATCGGTCTAAAAACACTCTTTTTTTAGTATTATTGTAGAAATAATATCCCTTGGTTTCCTTTGGATAACAAAAATAATAATCATTTTTCTAACTTGGGGCCTATATTTATAGAATACAGTCATTGTACGAGCACTTATCACCCCTAATTTTTTATAAAATACATAAAGGTAAACTTCCCAATCTATATATCAAATGGAGTCTTCGTGAATTATTTATATGGAATGCAGTTTAGTAAAAATACAATAGTCTCTGGAGCATAACCTCAAAATGAAATAAGAAGGTCACATAGTCTCATCATCGATCAGACTATTTCCAAGAAGTCATGATTCCTACTCTCAGACACGCCATTCCATTTTAGTTTTCCAGGATGAGTGAGTTGTGAAACTATCCCATAATCTCTCAGATGATCTATAAATTCTCATCTCAAGTATTTATCACCCTGGTCTAATTTAATAATCCTAACACTCTTGAGAAGTTTATTTTATACTTTATTGTAAAATTATTTAAATTTTTCAAAAGTTTCATACTTTTTTTTTCATTATAAACACATAAACATATAGACTAAAGTTATCAATAAAGGTGACAAAGTACCTATAACTTCTACTTGATTGAGTAATCATCATTCCATATACATCACTATGTATGAGATCTAATAATCCAGTAACCTTTTCACCTTTTCTCCCAAAATATTCCTTGTTCATTTTTTCTGGTAAAAAATATTCACATGTATCAAATTATTCATAGTAAAATGTTTTTGACAATCCATATCTATAGAGATATGTGTTTATCATTTATATATCCAAAATGACATTTATAAATGTAGGTGGGATAAGAATAAACTCTGACCTTCTTATTATGAATGTTATAAATAGTATATCCATATCTTAAATATATAAACCATTCATTATATTCAAAACTATATAAAACATTTCATTATTATATATAGAAAAACTCTTGTCCTTAATACTGAAAGAAGATCCCATATTTTCTAAATAATATAAAAAAATAAAATTCATGTTTATGGTGGGAACATAATAATAGTTTTTTAATTATATAACTAATCCACTGGGTAGAATTAGATCATAAGTTCCAACTTATAATGAATAAACTTTTTCTTAATAATTAACATAAAGATATACTTCAAACTTCATCAATTACCTCCTATCTCTAATTCTATTTTGTTTTACACATATGTGTGATACACACCTAGTATCTAATTCTCATGAGGCAGAGCTAGTGGAATTAATCTCTATAACACTCACTTTCAGGTACTCTGAATGTTTCTCCTCAAGAACACTTCTCAACCCTATATACTAATTTTTAAATTTTTAAATTTAGTACCTTGTAGTGATCTCAATAAGATTGTGCTTAAATATTCCATAATATATAATAAAGACATATTAGTGGTTGAGTATCATGTATTATATATTTTAATTAAGTAATTTAAATGAAAGTGATCCAACTAAAAATGATGAACTCAAACATAATATCCATTTAGTGATCTAAGATCCATATTTCACAAAGAAAGTTCCCCACTTTCATGTGAAGCTCATCACTTTAGTTATTTAAGTAGGGATTCATCACAATCAAAAATGTTTTGATTCTTAGATAGTTGAGTGGAAAACTCTTTTTACATATCCATAATATGGATAATATTAAAATCAATTACTCTAGTATCTCAACCCTTGGGGTTTCCCAGATAAATGTAACCCAAATAAAACATCAAAAACAAGATAACATAATATAATCCTGAGGCACCCTGATTTGGCATGAAACTACCCAGTATTATAATCTTGATTCACACATTACTCTCTTTACTTATACATGATAATCTAGGGGAACCCCTCTTTGGCATGAAACTACCCAGTTGGATGATTTAGGCCTTGAGATGTTCTATATTGGAAGGAATCTCACACTTAATATTTTGGGGAGTTTTCCAGTCTCACCAATTTAATATACATCATATGAATATTAATTTCATAACTATTACATATTATGTAGTATTTAACTTTTCATATTTTATTCTTTTTTGTGTATTCTTACTTCTATCATTTTAGATTTGGAATCCTTATTCCAACCACCAAATTAATGGTTTCATATCATATTAATGTGAAACTCTTTAAACAACCCACAAGTTTGTGTTACTCACCCAAAATAGAAGCTAAATAGATTCATACATATCTAAACTAACTATTCATGTAAAGGCATAGAGTTTTATGAGATTAAAAATATCCACTCGATTAAACCTATAGTGACAGATTATCAACCCCTTTCACCTTTATAAATAAGGAATGACCTCCTAGATGGTAGTCGATCAGACCCCAAGTCCCTCTACCCAGGGTGACTTTACTCAAGAAATAATTCAATTCATGATATCTCTAACACCTAATTTGTATAAACTATATTTTAAAACTATTCTCAATATCATAACTCAAAATACAAAATGATGTCAAGGTAGATGAAAAATACATTTTATGGAGTCATACCTAGCATGTAATACAGGGCTTTAGCTTCTAGAAGTAGTTTAATAGTTAAAAAAATAAACCATATTTACATTTCTTAAACAATTTATCAAACATGAATATTAAAGGAATTTAACAAATAAATAAACATTTTATTTATTTTCCAAAACATGATAGATTTATGAACTATTAATAAATATAAGATAACTATAAACATATTATAAATTAGCTAAAAATTATGGACATTACATAACTATGAAAATAAACACTTAACATTAAAAATAAATATGAACTCTTTCATATTATCATTATATGGAATTTCAAATACTATTTAATACTTTAATTATAATAATCATCAAAACAATCTTTATTTGGTATAAATAATATCTGTAAATAGGTCTTAACTTTAAATTTGAACAATTTCAAATTAATTAATTATGAAAAATACATATTTGTAAATATAAACACCTTTATATTTTAGCCATATAATATATAACCCATCATAAATTATTTCTTATGATTTATAAATAAACATTTTTTTATCCTAATATGTGAAATATAATTTATAAAAGGTATTTAAAATATTAAAATTTAATTTTTATTAATCTTTTAAATGTTTTGTAAATATTTAATTAATTATAAAAAACTTATAATTAATTAATTTATAACCCTTTAATCGATTAAAATATCTCAAAATACATTTTTTATAATGATTTATAAATATTTTATAAACCATTTAAATTAATAAATGTTTTAAAAAATTAACATTTTTTGTTTACCCTTATGCATAATCCATATTATGCATAAGGATATACACAAAATACCCTTATGTAGACACTTTGTGTATGCATAATCTTCCCATGACCCTTACACAAACACTCTGTTTAAGGGTAGTAGACTGGGGCCCTTATGTGAACCCATCATATAAAGGTATAAATTGACCACCAAATATTTCACTACCTCATTGTAACGACTAATATTTTCAAGAAGGTGCAGATAATTTCTTTTTTTCCTTAATTCATTAATTTTTCCCTTGTAATATTACCGAATGGATTCATGGAGGTCTTAAGGGTTTATGGGTCTTGTTCGAAGCCCGAACCCCAAATTTTGGAGAAATATACTAGATTGCATAGTTAGAATGAACTATACAGCCCAACCTGCATAGTTTCCCCTAACCATGTGGGGAATTTCAAAGGGGAGCAGTGAGCCACAAGGTTTTCAAAAACCATGTGAGTTGAGTTGTATGACTGCATATAAATTTCAGACATATTGATAGAGAATTCATGAATGGATTATGAATGATTATCCAAACTGTGTACCTAGCCCGTGCGAGGTCCCTCCTTAGATAATGGAGGAATCACAGTTTGGCTAATCGTTCATCCAAACCATGTGACCCAATTTTTCTTGGGTAAAAAGAACATCTTCCCTTAATGATATTTATCCCCCACCCCTCTTTGTTTTATTCTACTCTAGTGGATAAAACTCATTTCATCCTCCCATGTAGCTC
This sequence comes from Viscum album, assembly GCA_963277665.1. Taxonomy (NCBI): domain Eukaryota; kingdom Viridiplantae; phylum Streptophyta; class Magnoliopsida; order Santalales; family Viscaceae; genus Viscum; species Viscum album. The sequence goes on from OY728140.1 coordinate 1,013,458,385, forward strand.
TCTTTTTCCCAACCTAGGGATCATGACTTCTCCCTTATAAAAACTCAAAAAGTATCACTATAATAAACACAGGATAGCTAGTGGTAACCTTCTTAATCTTATTACTTCAATTCTTCATTTCTATTTCTATCTCTTTCCATGTTTTGGTGTGACCTCATTCACCCTATTTTCAAGGCATTGGACAGTTTCTCTAATATATTACATTTTATTTCAATTTTAAAATTTATATTCGATGAGGAGTCATATAAGTCCCTAAGGTAGTCAGTATAGATTTTTTTCCCTTAAAATTGTTGATGTTTTTTAAGCTTAGTCATTGTTCTGATCACCGGTCATTATTGAACATTGCCTTAAAATGTGTTCTCTACTTATAAATAATTATAAAAATATTTTTATACTCTCATGGAGCCTTTCCAAGTGATTAAAGGTTTTTAACCTTATTCATTACCACCCCTTTGGGTGTGATAAATCAATTGACCTTTATTATGTAAATTTTTAGGGGACCGGAATGCCTTCTAAGTGTTCTTCCAGACTTGTAAATGGAATTTCCCTCTCTTGTTTTTTAACATCCCAAGTAAGTAAAGAATTATGTATTTTAATATCTATGTCTATTTATGAGTTAGATAGTGTTTTAAAGGATTAAAATGAGAATAAATCCAATCTTAAGCATTGAATTCTCTAATATTTTTAAAATATTGTTTTACCACCTTTTGATGGAGAACCATTTTCAAATATATATTTTAACAATTTTATAAGTTCTATTTGTCAAAATAAACTTATTCTTTAGTATTGGTACATTGAAATTTACTTTGGATAAATTTTTGGTATTTTTCTGACAATGTTCATTTTTTAATGAATAGTGAAAAATACTGCATTTTACTTCAAAACTGTATTTTCATCTAAATTAAATATATGGATAGATTATCTTTTTAATTGTTTTTAAAGTGTAAATAGAATATATTTTTACCATTTAATCCAATGGTGGTCATTTTAATTAATTTCAATTTGAAATTGGACATAAACAATTGTCAAGCTTTTGATAGATATTGTTTCTAAAAAACCCGCTATTTGTTTTGACAACGGGAATTATTTTTAAATTAATTACTAAAATTTTTGTGTTTATAATTTAGTAAAATGGATTCCATATTTGGAATTAGAAGTTTCAAATTATATAATTAAGACTCTTTTGTTTTTGGACATTATGAATAGTAACGATGGTAATTATCTTTAATTATCGTGATTAATTAGTAATCGGGTAGTTAAGGGTAATAAAATAATATCATAATAATAACCAATGACCCCAAAATGTGCCCTAATTCTACTAGTTATGTCATGGAAGACCATGGTATTCCTTGTGCCAAACTTTGGGACCCCATGTAATCACTTTTGGGTGAAAGTGACATTTTATTATATTATTTTTTTAAAGGGAAAGTATAACCAAAGTATGTATCACCCAAGTAAAACAATTTTACTTTTGTCTGTGTAAATGATATCTTTGACTATAAATAGTAATTGTAAAGATAAAACTATTTCCTACATCATGATATTTGTTTTATAATTTTTAGACATTAAATAAATTAAATTATTTATGACACCATGATGATGCAGCGATTACCTCATTAATGGACGATTTAAATAAAATGAAAAAATAATGTAAAATCTAAGACTTACACTTGTCAAAAACCAATTGTATGTCTGGATTTGGAACTCTTATCACCTTATCCTAGAAATATAAAATTGTGGGACCTATAAAACCCAAAACTCATTATATAATAAAGTAACATTTCTTGACTTTCCAAGAGTGCCCCTTCTCCCTCTTATAAAAGGCCCCCACATCTACCACCTCACCCACACCTCTCAAGCCATTGGATCGGCCAAACTCTGCTCATTTTATCTCTCCACATCCCTATATTCATCATAGAAGCCTTATCTTAGGCATAAATCTCTTCAATAAACCCTTTTGGTTCAAACCAAGAGGAGTTACCCGATTTAAAGGTAAAGTCTTCTCTAATATTCTTTTGTTTTATTTTGCTTCTCCAACCCCCTAAAATAATTTTATTCCTTTATTTTGTAAAACTAAAAGTATCTTAAATATACTAAGATGTTTTTATGAGAATTATTTGATCTAAATTTACACACACCTTCGTCTAATGGTTAAATAACATACTGTTTTTGTGGATGGAGAATTTCTGCCTCACGAAACGATGATTGTTCAATCTTCTTTTAACACCTTTCATGGTGGCCATTAAGATGTCACTCTATTTATATATGATATATATTATGTTTATGTTTTCTTTATGATTCTTTATTTTTTCATTTATGGCATACCTTTATGGTTTCCATTATGGTTAAATGTGATAACATTATTTTAGGAAGTGCAAACTACCGCCCCCTCAGAGTGATTTGATTCGTTAATTCCATATGTGGGACATATAAAGGATGTATTTTATGATTTTATATATGATATTATACTGTAATTATAATATACCTTTATATCATTATGATTTCACTCCATTAAATATGAAATAGAAATGAAAGTACCGTTCATGCGTACGTACGGCTTACCGTCTACATGAACGGTGCATTTCAATTCTTACCTCTAAATGTTATGTAATATTATAAATTCATGTATATACTGGATATATATGATATATATGATATCTACATCATGAATATAATTCTGTATATAATGGATATTTTACCACATGAACAACTTGTAATTATAAGAAGTTTATTTTTGGCTCAAGTACCAAAGATCGACAAAACGGCCGTTATTAACTTAAATAATTAAATAATGTTCATAACATAGTAATAAGTGATATAAAAGGAATAATGAACTTGAAAAAGGTTCTTAAGAATGTAGAAATTAACTCTAGTTTATTATTTTGGAGATTAAAGAACGATCGAGTCAAGTCGGACACGTGGTATGGGACTTCGTCTCAATCTTCTTTCATTGAGGCATATTTTGTTTTATACACAACTTTATTTTATACGGTGTATAAACCCCTTTGACTTTTACTTTTATTCAAAATGAATCTTTTTTATACGAAGCATTTTACTAAACAAAAAAAGGGAATGTTTTTGTCGTACGTATGCAGTGACAACAACTTCTCCACCGCCGTGACTATTATTTGAGTTTCGGCTTCCTCTACAAGCCATAACTTTTTTCTAAATAAAAAATAAATACCATGTTTTAATTTTATTTTATTTTGGTATTGAAAATGGTTTTTATAATTTTTTGATTATATCAATGTGTTTTTGATATCTTATGATTGAAATGTAGAAATGTTATGTTTCCTTTATGCATGTTTTATGTGATACGATTATGTTATGGTTCTTGGGAATTGTTTATGAAGACAGGTGATTCCGTGATAAACTAAGGGTGGGTGAGCCCGTGAAATCTCTCCAATGCATTGGGTAATGAGAAAGAGTTAAACACTAAGGTTTCTCCGAAGCGATTTAGGGAATATACTATGATGGGTATTCCAAATGTAACTATGAGGGTTACTCCCAACGTAAGAATGTTATAAATGCCTCAAGTTACCTTTATGTATTATTTTTTCTATGAGTTATTCATAAACCTTATGATTTCATGAGGTATGTTTAAGTGCTTATGTTTATGAGTAAAGTATGTTTTCAATGATTCTTATGTATACATGGACTAAGGTTTTCTTTCCGTATTTTTATATCCCTTACTGAGATTTTTATGCTCATCCCAAGTTTTTGAAATGTTTTTCACAGGTTAAGGGAAAGGTACATGATGTGATGATAGTGTCGAGGAAGTGTCAAGAAAGAATCCATGTTTTATTTTAAATATGTCTCCTTTGATGGGAAAAAAGAATATTGTCTTTTATGTAACCACCTTGTTGAAATGTGGAATGTAATGCATGATTTATGATCTAATTATATAAGACTCTAAACCTGAAAAGATCCTGAACAGATATTCTTGAAACAACTCAAGATTAAGTAATGTTTAAGGCTGGGGCCTTATATTTGGTATTAGAGGTCGGTTTAGATAAATTTATTAGTTATAATTATATTAAATGATTATCCAAAAATATTTTTTTATTGTCAAATTGAAATGATATAACATTTTAAGATTACCATGTTGCTTCATCTAAGACATGTTTGTTCAGAATGGTTTTCCGCAGAGGAAACAGAGAAGCAGTGCTAGGAAGGCAAAAAGAAGGAAATGACCTTCGGAATCAGCATCCTGATATGGTCGGAGTTGGAACTGAACAGTTTGTTGTATTAATAGCGCAGTTGACTCAAGCGATAAATGGTGGTTGTATCCAAGCATCAGATCGGCCAGATCAACCATAGGGAAACATGTCAGTGGTGGAACATTTCATGAGGCAACATCCCCCATCATTCAGAGGATCATCTGACCATGTGCTAGCTGAAGGGTGGATTAAATCACTAGAGAAGATTTTTGATGTCATGAGGTGTTCAGACAATCAAAAGGTTAGTCTTGCTATTTACTGTTTGGAGGTTGAAGCTGATCAGTGGTGGTAGATGGTTAAAAATATCAGGGATGCTGATGAGATTGATGCTCTTGACAGGGATGAATTAAAAGGTATGTTTCTTGAGAAATATTTTCCTAAGGTTGTTCGACTTAGGATGGAAAAAAAATTCTTATAATTGAGGCAAGAGGACGAATCAGTGGATGCTTATGAAGAAAAGTTCACTCGATTGGAAAGATATGCTCCAAATTTTATCCGAGACCTTAATAGTAAAATCAATCATTTTTACTCAGGATTAAAGCCAAAATATTGAATGGATTTAGCTTTTCGTGAGTTTAAAAGTTATTAAAATCTTGTTCTATGTGTTGAGAAGGTGGAAATGGAGTTTGTCGATGATCAAGTGTTCTATAACAACCAACAGAAGAAGAGACCGTGGTGGCAGGTGAAAGGGAAGAATCCTTCAAAGAGTTCTAATGGTAAGAAAACTAAGTTTTCAGTTTGTGATAAATGGGGTAAAAGGCATGTTGGTGAATGTCTTCTGAATTCTGGAAAGTGCTAACAATGTGGTAAGATGGGACATAAGTCTCGTGATTTCACTGAAAAAGATCAGGGTGATGGTAAGACCAAATTTTATTTACAGTTAGTGAAATGTTTCAAGTGCAATTAGATTGGTCATTATGCAAATGAGTGTTCGAAAAAGAGCTCAAATGATGGGAAGCAGTCAGACTAAAAGCAAAAAGGTGTGGTGAAATCCTTTGCAACTACTTCATCAGATGTTGGGCCATCAAATGAAGTGGTATCAGGTACTTAGTTTGTTTTTTCAGATTATGCCAATGTGTTTTTTGATTCGAGGTCTACACATTCTTTTATCTCTGAAAAATTTTCTAGTAAATTGGGAATTCCATCTCAAGAAATGACTCCTGAACTTGTGGTAAAAACACCTGGGGGAAATGTTTAGGTAAAAAGAATTTATAATAATCTTCCTATCTTTATCCGTGGAAAGAACCTACTTTCAAACCTTATTATTTTACCTCTAGTATAGTTTGATGTTATCTTGGATATGGATTGGCTCTCTGTTTACCATGTTAAGATTGATTGTAGAGCTAAAGAAGTTTCTTTTCAGAAAGACTTTCATTTTGTGTACAAGAATGAACCCTTACTGTTGATAACATATCAAGAGGCTGAGAAACTTTTAAAAGATGGGAATGAATGTTACCTTGCACATATTGTTTAAAACAAAGGAACCATTCAGATTAATGATGTGCTAGTGGTAAATGAGTATCCTGATTTTTTTCCTGATGAGTTTCCTAGAATAATACTAGATCAGGAAGTTGAATTTACTGTTGACTTAGTTCCTGATGCTAATCCAATTTCAAAACCCCCTTATCGAATGCATCAAATTTAACTTTTATAGTTGAAGGAGGAATTGCAAGATTTATTAGAAAAAGGTTTCATTCAACCTAGCACCTCACCATGGGGTGCTCTTGTCTTATTTGTTAAAAAGAAAAATGGTTCTATGAAACTTTTAATTGATTGTGGAGCCTTGAATAACATCACTTTTAAGAACAAATATCCTTTGCCTCATATCGATGATTTGTTTGATCAGCTCTAGGGAGCTTAGTATTTTTCAAATATTGACCTGAGATTGGGGTACCATCAATAGAAGGTAAAGGAAGCCGATGTTCCAAAGACTGTGTTTCATACAAGATATGGCCATTATGAATTTGTATTGATGCCTTTTGGGTTGACCAATGCACCTGTTGTATTCATGGACCTTATGAATAGAATTTTCCATGAGTTCTTGGATAATTTTGTGGTTGCTTTCATTGATGATATTTTGGTTCTTTCTAAAAGTAAAGATGAGCATGAAATTCATTTAAGGGTTATTTTTTAAACCTTAAAAGAACAGAAATTTTATGGGAAATTCAGAAAGTGTGAGTTTTTGTTGCAACAAATTTCTTTCCATGGTCACATTGTTTCTAAAGATGGAATAACTGTTGATCCTGCAAAAACAAAGGTTGTTGAAGAATGGCCAAGACCCACAAATGTAACTGATATTCGTAGTTTTCTTGGTTTGGTAGGATATTACCGAAGGTTTGTTAGAAATTTTTCACGGTTATCTAGTCCAATGACTATCCTAACTCGGAAGGGTGTTAAGTTTATCTGGATAAAAGAATGTGATGATTGTTTTCAGGAGTTGAAAAGAAGATTGTTGAATGCTCTAGTTTTGGCACCACCTTCCAGGAATGGTGAGTTTGTTATCTACAGTGATGCTTCGTTGAAAGGATTTGGTTGCGTCCTACTGCAGAATGATCAGGTAATTGCTTATGCTTCACGTAAGTTGAAAACTCATGAGGTAAATTACCCTACACATGATTTGAAATTAGTTTCTGTTGTTTTCACTTTAAAAATTTGGAGGCATCATTTGTATGGAGTAAAGTATGAAATATATATCGATCACAAAAGTTTAAAGTATATATACACTCAGAAAGAATTGAACATGATACAGAGGAGATGGATAGAATTAATCAAGGATTATGATTGTACAATTCATTACCATCTGGAAAAAGAAAAGAAAGTGGTTGATGCTTTGAGTCGAAAAAGTAATGCTTCATTAACCATGTTACGTTTAGAATGTGATCCTTTGGTTAATTATTTGATGAACTTTGTCATAGAAGTTGTTGGTGTAGGATGTTCTTCTGTTTTGTTTCATGTATCATTGAAATCTTCTCTATCAGATAGAATTAATCAAGCACAGAAGCAAGACGGTGAGTTGTAGAAAAAGGTAGATCTGGTTCAGGAGGGTAAGTTTCCTGAATTCAACATTGATAATGCTTGTTTTTTGAGATTTGGGAAGATATTGTGTGTGCCATGTGATTCACAGTTGAAAAGAGAGTTGTTATGTGAAGCTCATAGTTTTCCGTTTTTAGTTCATCATGGCAGTACTAAGATGTATAGAGATATTCAGGAGTATTACTGGTGGGATGGAATGAAAAGAGATATTGCTGATTTTATTGTGAAGTGTTTGACTTGTAAATAGGTTAAAGCAGAGCAGTAGTTACCGAAAGGGATGCTTCAGCTTTTACCAGTGCCAGAGTGGAAATGGGAGAATATATCCATGGACTTTGTTGTGGGGTTGCAGAAGACACCTCGAGGTAATAATGCAATCTGGGTTATTATTGATCGCTTGACTAAATCTTCTCATTTCCTTTCTATATGAGATACTTTTTCTCTAGATAAACTTTCTCATTTGTATCTTAAATAGATAGTCAGGTTACATGGAGTTCCCTTCTCTATTGTATCTGATCGTGATCCCAGGTTTACTTCTAACTTTTGGAATGGTCTTTAGAAGTCGTTGGGTACTGAAATAAATTTTAGTACATCTTTTCATCCTCAATAAGGTGGGCAGTCAGAATGAACAATTCAGACTTTGGAGGATATGCTACATGCTTGTTCGATGTATTATCAGGGAATTTGGGACCAACATCATTCTTTGGTTGAGTTTTCTTATAATAACATTTTTCATTTCGGCATACAGATGGCACCATTTGAGGAATTATATGGGAAGCAGTGTCGAACTCTAGATTTTTGGGATGAAGTGGGTGAAAAGAAGTTGATGAGACTAGAATTGGTAGAATAGTTGGCAGAAAAATTTCAGCTGATACAGAAACACATGAGTACAGCTCAGAGCAGGCAGAAAATTTATGCAGGCAATAGGAGGAAGGGCCGCTCTTTTGAGGTAGGTGATCATGTCTTCCTCAAAGTTTCACCATAGAAAAGTGTGATGCGATTTGGTAAGAAAGGAAAGATGAGTCCAAGGTTCATTGGACCATATGAAATTCTGGAGAGAGTTAGATCAGTTGCATACCAAGTGGATTTACCTCCGAGTTTATCTCAGGTACACAATGTTTTTCATGTCTCAATGTTAAGGAAGTACATGCCATATCCATCTCATGTTTTGAGTCCAGAGGTAGTTCAGCTGGAAGAGAACATATCTTATGAGGAACAACCGGTCCAGATTCTTGGCTATAGGGAGAAAGTATTGCGGAATAAGTTGATTCATCAAGTAAAGGTTTTTTGTAAAAAACATATTATTCAAGAGGCAACATGGGAATCTTAAAATGCAATGAGGGATAAATACCTCCACTTATTCGATAAGTAAATAAATTACGAGGACGCAATTTTCTAAAGGGGGAAAGGATGTAACATCACAAGTAAGTAAATAATTATTTATTTTCATATCTATATCTATTTATGAATTAGATAGTGTTTTAAAGGCTTAAAATGAGAATAAATCCAATCTTAAGCATTGAATTCTCTAATATTTTTAAAAGATTGTTTTACCGCCTTTTGATGGAGAACCATTTTCAAATCTATATTTTAAAATTTTTATAATATCTATTTGTCAAAATAAACTTATTATTTATTATTGTGACACTGAAATTTCTTTGGATAAATTTTTGGTATTTTTCTGACAATGTTCATTTTTAATGAATAGTGAAAAATAATGCATTTTACTTCAAAACTGCATTTTAATATAAATTAATTATATAGATATATTATATTATTAATTGGTTTTAAATTGTAAATATAATATATTTTTACCATTTAATCCAATGGTGGTCATTTTAATTAATTTCACTTTGAAATTGGATATAAACAATTGTCAAAATTTTGATAGATATTGTTTCTAAAAAACCCGCTATTTGTTTTGACAACGGGAATTATTTTAAAATTAATTACTAAAATTTCTATGTTTGAAATTTTGTAAAATTAATTACATATTTTGAATAAGAAGGTCCAAATTATGTAATTAAGACACTTTTGTTTTTGGACATTATGAATAGTAACGATGGTAATTATCTTTAATTATCATGATTAATTAGTAATCGGGTAGTTAAGGGTAATAAAATAATATCATAATAATAACAAATGACCCCAACATGTGTCCTAATTATACTGTTTGTGTCATGGACAACCATGGGATGCCTTGTGCCAAACTTTGGGACCCCATGGAATCACTTTTGGGTGATAGTGACATTTTATTACATTATTTTTTTAAAGGGAACGTATAACCAAAGTATGTATCACCCAAGTAAAAAAAAATAGTTTTGTCTATGTAAATGGTCTCTTTGACTATAAATATTCATTGGAAATATAAAACAATTTCCTAAATCATGATATTTGTTTTAAAATTTTTATACATTAAATAAATTAAATTATATATGACACCATGATGATGCAGAGATTACCTCATTAATGGACGATTTAAATAAAATGAAAAGATAATGTAAAATCTAAGACTTACACTTGTAAAAAACCTATTGGATTGGTGGATTTAAAACTCTTATCACCTTATCCTCGAAATATATAATTTTGGGACCTTTAAAATCCGAAACTCATTATATAATAAAGTAACATTTCTTGACTTTCCAAGAGTGCCTCTTCTCCCTCTTATAAAAGTCCCCCACCTCTACCACCTCACCCACACCTCTCAAGCCATTGGATTGGACAAAATCTACTCATTTTATCTCTACACATCCCTCTCTTCATCATATAATCTTTACCTTAGGCATAAAGCTCTTCAAGAAACTCTTTTGGTTCAAACCAAGAGGAGTTACCCGATTAAAAGGTAAAGTCTTCTCTAATGTTCTTTTGTTTTATTTTGCTTCTCTAACCCCCTAAACTCATTTTATTACTTTCTTTTGTAAAACTACCAGTATCTCCAATATACTAGGATTTTTTTATGAGAATTATTTGAGATACATTTACACACACCTCCATCTAATGGTTAAATAACATACTATTTTTGTGGATGGAGAATTTCTACCTCACGAAATGATGATTGTTCAATATTCTTTTAACACCTTTCATGGTGGCCATTAATATGTCACTCTATTTATATATGATATATATTATGTTTATGTTTTCCTTATTCTTATGTATTTTTTCATTTATGTCATACCTTTATGGTTTCCATTATGGGTAAATGTGATATCTTAATTTTAGGAAGTGCGGACTACCGCCCCCTCAAAGTGATTTGAATAGTCAATGCCATATGTGGGACATATAAAGGATGGAATTTATGATTTTATATATGATATTATACTGGAATTATAATATACCTTTATATCATTATTATTTCTCTCCATTAAATATGAAATAGAAATGAAAGTAGCATCCATGCCTATGTACGACTTACCGTCTCCATGATCGGTGCATTTCAATTCTTACCTCTAAATGTTATGTAATATTATAAATGCATGTATATACTGGATATATATGATATATATGATATATACATCATGAATATAATTCTGGATATAATGGATATTTTACCACATGAACAACTTGTAATTATAATAAGTTTATTTTTGTCTCAAGTACCAAAGATCGACAAAACGACCGTCATTAACTTAAATAATTAAATAATGTTCATAACATGGTAATAAGTGATACAAAAGGAATAATGAACTTGAAAAAGGTTATTATTCAATTATAAATTAACTCTAATTTATTATTCAGGAGATTAAACAACGATCGAGTCAAGTCGGACATGAGGTATGGGACTTCGTCTCAATCTCCTTTCATTGAGGAATATTTTGTTTTATACACAACTTTCTTTTATATGGTGTATAAACCCATTTTACTTTTAATTTTATTCAAAATTATTCTTTTTTATATGAACCATTTTACTAAACGACAAAAGGGAATGTTTTTGTCATACATATGCGTTGACAATGACTTCTCCGCCGTCATGACCATTATTTGAGTTTCGGCTTCCTCTACATGCCATAACTTTTTTTAAAATGAAAAATAAATACCATGTTTTAATTTTCATTTATTCTGGTATTGAAAATGGTTTTGATAATGTTTTGATTATATCAATGTGTTTTTTATATATTTTGATTTAAATGTGGAAATGTTATGTTTCATTTATGCATGTTTTATGTGATATTATTATGTTATGGTTCTTGGGAATTGTTTATGAAGATGGGTGGTTCCATGATAAACTAAGGTCGGGTGAGCCCATGATAGCTCTCTAATGCATTGGGTAACGCAAAGGAGTTAAACGCTAAGGTTTCTCCGAAGAGATTTAGGGAATATACTGTGATGGGTATTCCAAACGTAACTATGAGTCTTACTCCCTACGTAAGAATGTTATGAATGCCTCAAGTTACCTTTATGTATTATGTTTTCTATGAGTTATTCATAAACCTTATGATTTCATGAGGTATGTTTAAGTTCTTATGTTTATGAGTAAATTATGTTTTCAATGATTCTTATGTATACATGGACTAAGGTTTTCTTTCCGTATTTTTATATACCTTACTGAGCTTTTTATGATCATCCCCAGTTTTTTAAATGTTTTTCACAGGTCAAAGGAAAGGTACATGATGTGATGATAGTGTTGAGAAAGTGTCAAGAAATAATCCATATTTTATTTTAAATATGTCTCCTTTGATGTGAAAAATGAATATTTTCTTTTATGTAACCACCTTGTTGAAATTTGGAATGTAATGCATGATTTAGGATCTAATTCTCTAAAACTCTAAACCTGAAAAGATCCTCAATGTGAATTCTTTTAATAACTCAAGATTAAGTAATATTTAAGGCTGGGCCTTATATGTTCAGTTGTTAGTTGACCATAGAAACTTCTAAGTGATTATATTATCATGAAATGGGATTTTTTTACTTAATGAATTAAATGGATAAATTATAATGAATAAAAATGGGTGTAAAGTCCTAGCCATGTGATTCATGCTTTATTATATATATTATATGAACAGTGACACCCATTTATATATTGGGTCTTTATGAATTCAATATGATTCTTATGAGGTGATTCCTTGGATATTATTATTATTATGATTATTCCATTACTATTGGCTAGTGAATGATGGTTAAGGTAATTTTTGAGCATGACATTTCAATCTTTCTTACATCGAGTGTTGAGCATGATGTTTCTCATTGTTATACTTTTATTCGGATGATGAGCATAGTGTACCATGTTTCCTTACTTAGATATTTGGGAATGATGACTAACCCCACCAATCTCTAATGATAATAATGATGTCTCATATTCATTATGATATTTAGGGAATATACCATTTTCTTGGGCTTATAGGATCAGTAGACTAGTTATGGATGATTGAGTTACACCCCAGGTCCAACTAGTGCCTAGTATCCATGTATATGCCTGCTTATGTACTCACGTAATTAGCACATATAAATTTATACATTATATAACTCTATATATATTATCATACATTTTTTCCAACATTGAATCATGTAGATCCATCTAGGTGTCCTATATAAACCTAATCTGGTTGGTATTTATTATTCATTTTCCCCTACACACTAGTTTCAATGTACACTTGTTGGATTATTTCTAGACATCGTTGGTGGTGTCCTACTAAGTTTATCTAACACCCTACTCTAGATGCCTTTGGTACACAAGTAAATTACATGTATATAGGTATGGATAAGAAAAATTTCCCTAATATAGATGCTTGATTCATTTTACTTATAGCTCGTAGCATGGGATTAGAGGATTAATCATATGTTTGGAATTATAGAGGATAAGTCTATTGATCTTTTGTATTTTTTTTATTGATTGTTGTATATTAATGTCCCTTATATCCCTTGTTTCCCTTTTGTATATCATAATTCCATAAAATCATTGTAGTTGACTCATCTTTTAAGCTTTTTATTATTATTATAGTTTTTTGGTTATTTACACTTCTGTAGTTCTTTGTTGTATTTTTCCACTGTCACATCTATTTATATATTCTTCTGTTGTTGTATTTTTATTTATATAGTCTACTTTGTTACTCTAATATGAGTGTATACTCTCCCCATAGTACCACAATGGACCCCTGTTACTAGTTGACAACCTCTGGCGTACGGGGAGGCATGCTTGAAGCCATATGAACCACTAGCTCGGGGCACTGGTTAAGTGGATATCGAGTCAGGAAATTAAACTCATGGTCCTTAAAATTTCATCATTTTTAAGGACCATGGGGACTCTTATGTTGTGTATATAGTTGTGATGCTTGGATAATCCTATAGAATAACCACTGTGAATAGTTCTATGTTGTGGTGATGATGATTTTTTTTAAACATGAATCAAACATGTTTAATACTTAAATAAACTCACTCAGATACCACTGATGGGTTTTTTTATCATCTAAGGATCATTAGTAATGAAAGTAAACCCAAAAATAGAGGGATCTATCTCTAAGGAATAAAAAATGTGAACATATTTGAAAATTATATCATAAACCATCATACCTAAAATACCTGAATATTAGTAAATTTTATCGTTATTTTTTGATGCAGTTATCTTGAAGTCGATCATAAGGAGAATTAGACAAATAGATCCTATCTATGAGGGGAAAACACTAGCTAATGGATCTAATAATGCTTCATAATGAATATTTAATTCTCAAAGGGGTGTTATTAACTTCATTATGTTGTGAACGATCTTTGGGAAGAAAGGGTGTTTTGGAAAAGGATCAATCATATCATATAAAAACCACACAACTAGTAGAATAGATTTGTATCATCTTATAGGAATCCTTGATGAACTTCATTAAATTAAGAGTGTTAACTAAGTAAAATAGTTCAAGTGTTATCGTATTAAATCTATCCATTTCAACTATTTAGAGTTGATTATTGGACACTTAAATTAATGAATGTTTGATATTGTAAATGAACCAAATTTTTGGTTCATAAAGGATGAGAAACCAAGTGGATAAGGATATATCAACCAAGTGGAGAAGGATATATCAATATCATGCATCACATACAAGATAAAAATGAGCATGATTATTGAAAAAATCATCACATTCACTACCATAGTGTAGTGGTTCCCATTTTAGTGCACATCCAATAGCAAACACTCAAAATTTTCAAGAAACTATAGAAGAATGGGATTTCCTGGAGGATACTAATATTGTGCTCAAACATGTTCTAATGAAGAAACTTGATGAGGGTAATATGAAAAGAAACATTGGGAGAAAATTTCATTCTATACATAATGGATTTTCCTACTCCAGTTTTGATAATCCCAATTTCTCAATGTATTAAGGATAATTCCACTTCACTTGAAATATCCATCGACGCAAGTAGTACTCTTGACTTAGGAGAAGTAAAATAAATTTTAAAGCATGAATTGAGTTTGAAACTAGAAAACTTACCTATTCTTGTCTTCATTGATGAAAAAACCAAGTTATATGATTTTATTAGGAAGTAAATTCAAGGATATGATATACAAAATCCAATCAATAAAATGTTTCGATAAGGAAATTTTATCTCTTGTGCAAATTCATAGCATTAATAGTCTTATCCTTTGTGATGATTTCCTTTATCCAATTTCTAATTATTTAGTGAGTTTTTTCTTTACATGAGGTTCAATCATATCCATTTTAACTAGGTTATTTTCCTTTCATTTCATGAATCCATTTGACTAACAAGTTTTTGTTAAGATATTGTGTTTCTTTCAGGATAATTTCATTCTCAGTGAATGAATTCTATACTTTTACCAATGATGAAGAGGATGAATGGTATACATTACATTTTTATTATAGTGGGGTTTCATCAAAATATGGTTAGAGATAAATTAAACTTAGTTCTCAATGGGAGGCAACCCATTATTAGTTATTTTTCCTTTTACTCTATTTATTTTTATTTCATTCCATTTTTTATGATAAAATTGAATGCATTTACCTGCAACTATCTCTACTAGAACTAAATTGTATTTGAATTAATCATATTGATTTTATAATCAAGAATTTAATTTTATTTTGATATTATTTATTTATGTGATGTTGTTATGTGATGTCTATGTGTATATTTTATAGGTTACATCATTTTTTGAGCTTAAATAGATACAAGAAAACACCCTACGTTTATCTACAATTACTTAAGGAAGTATTAAATTTTATTTTATATTTTATTTATACTTCCAAAAACACCAGGTAATATAACTAAATGATACTTAATTAATTAAACAAAATGAAAAATAATAAATAATAAAAAATAAAAAAAAGTCTCTATCATTATTGAACCAAAATACAAACTATTTTATTCCTATAGTAACATAATCAGGAATATACTTCTTATGTCACTTGTTAGTATAAGCACATTTCTGGTTGAAATTCTTTGATTATTGATACCAAGATTTTAGATGATTTCTGATATCATTTTATGCTTTGAAATTTTTTTTCTAAAACTTATTTATTTTTTATAAATTTATCTTCACTCATGCCCATTTATATTGTTCAATATTATATTTCCATACCCATGAGGATTATTACCCATTTATTAATCATGTTATATTTCTCTTTTTCTTAGGGTAATCTCACCCATTTTATGTCTTCTAGAACTTTCCATGTTTTTCTATCACAATCATAGGAATTTTTAAAGTTACACTAAAATAACTGGGGAATATTTTAATTTTATTTAGCATTGTTGACCCATTAAGAAACACTTGAATATTTTCCATTTTATAGCCCTTATAATCCATGAATAATCTATTTTAGGATTATCTAATATCTAATACCCTTCCCTATCCATTTCTTTAATTTTTCATGATGATTTTAAATCTATGCGTGGGGGAGTTATTTATAGCAAGTGTGACACCCCCTAGGTCATGGGGTTATTCTTTTAGTGTTATTTTGATAATTGGAGGTTTGAGTTTCATTTACATGGATTTGTGACTTATAATATGAAAAAAATGGGTGGTTTTCCTTTTTTGCATGGTTAAGGTGCATAGTTCATGGTAAACCATCTGGACTCCCTTCATGAGGATCCCTTTCAGTCCATTTTGAACTTTTCATGGATCTTTAGGATGATTTTTTCATGGTTAAGTCCAAACCATGTGGTCCCTAGGATAAATATTTTGAGTTCATTGGTGTGTCTAAGGTTTGGTTAAAAAATTGTGCATGGTTTGGTAAATTGTTCAGCAAGTGTGTGGTTAGATCTATAGTTATTAATAGAACTATTTTAAAGGCTTAGACATAGTTTTTCAAAACATGTGGGGAACCCTAGGAAGCTGTGTGGGGTCAGGTTAGTCCTAGATTGAGGCTCATGGTTTATTTAATTATTTAAACTCTTATAAGTAACTTTGTGTCCTAAAATGTTTGAGAGGTAGCGGCACCTTCATGATTGGAACATGATTTTTCTAACTGTGTGACGAAACCATGAGATTTTTTTAGTTTTTTAATTTGAGGGTCTTTTCCAAAATTCCCTCCTTAATTTTATGGGATTTTTACACCTATTCTACACCATATGAGTCAGTTCACCCTTGATAATCCTTGGGGTGTCCAATCCTTCGCCTACCTTGAATCTTTCCCTTTTAATGTTGTTTTCCAAGAAGTTTTAGGTGAGTTTATCCTCTCTTTCACTCCTTTCACCTCTCCATATTTTCTATTGGTTTTGTATTACCCAATGAATTCTAGTTATCATTTGGCTTTATTTGAGATTTCTATTTGGATTTATTGTCTGGTATTTTAGTTTCTAGGGGTTGTGGGCACTATTTATTGTCTCGTGGGTTTGGTTTTCATTGAAGGCAACATGTTTCTGGATGTTTTGTCTTGGTTCCCACTTCTTTAAGGTAGGTGTTACTATGAAATTGTTTCATTTTGTAATTATAATGTGCTTTTTCTTTATAAATTAACTTCTTAAGAAATCATAAAGATATTTTATATCCTTGTGGTGTTTTAAAACCGTTTTGGTGTGTTTTATGCTTGTCATAATTGGTTTTTCATGAGAAATCCATGTTTATGTTTTGAAATGGAATGTTTAATTATTCAAAGCTTTTATAAAATTTATTTGGGAGTTTTTTAAATGACTTTGAGAATTAGGTGATGGATTTTAACCCAGTTTTGGTTTTCATTATGTGAAAACAACATTCTAAAAGGAATTTGGTTTCAAATTGTGGTTTTGACCTCAAAGTGAATTGAAAGGGTTTTTAGTTTTATTTCAAATGAATATTTTAAATGTGTGTTTGGTTTTACCTTGTGTATATTCCATGGTGGATTATTTGAAATGGTTTAATGTAAATGGGTGTCCTTAGGCCTTGTTTAGTTTTTTTAATGAGGAAGACCCTAGTTTATGGGTGACTTTTAAATGTTTTAAAGAAGATGATGGTTTTTTTGAACCTCTAAAAACATTTTTAAATTATTTTTTTAGGAAATATAAAAATAGTTATTGAAATTATAAGTTGTGATTTAGTGTTGAAGTCATGATTGGAACTTCATTTTTAAAATGGTTGTTTTAAGAGACACCCCTTGATTTCCCCTTACTTGTATACCCCTTCTGTGGGTTTATGATCAATATGTGGTGTCTATTTTTTCCCCTTTTATAGGAATATGATTTTTATGTCTTGTTTGAACTTTATATATGTTGTATTTCCATCATTGGGTGTTAGGGGTGAGGTTAATTTTAGTTATGTCTTGCAGGTTAAACTCATCTTGTTTTCACTATGCCTAATTTCCTCTATTGGTCATGGGGTATAGGGTATTAAGTGGAAGATCTAACTTATTCCTCTAGTTGTTTCACAAGATGATATTTCCCCCTTGGCATGAAAAGGGCTATGTGGGGTTTGTCATTCCAATAAGGATTGTGTGGGTTACTTGGATAGCGGTATAGACTTGCATTTGTTGGTAGCTAGTTTGGGTGGTTAAACTCATATACACATATATTCTTAGCATGTTAGTGACATTTAGGTGGGACCACAAAACATTTGACCATTTTATTTCTTGGATAGTGATTAAAGGGAGTTTTATCTAGTGCTTGTTATATTGTCTCCCTTACTTTCGTTTTTTTGGAACTGTTTTTATTAATTTTACATTAGTATGTGTGTGTGATATTTGGTGCCTAATTTATTATGCTTGACCCATATGAGTGTGTTGGGTTGTTTTCTTTTGAAAACTAGGTTTTCAAAGATGTTAAAAAACCTTTTTTGATTTTAAGACTCTTGTGTGGGTGATTTAAAGTGTATTTCAAAATATTTTTTGGGTTTAAATGGTGTCTTTGTATTGAGGAATATTTTTAAAGTGGGTTTTTTCATTTAAATAAATCATGTGTGTTGTTTTTGAGAAATTGTAATGGTTTGTATGGTTTAAGATGTATATGGATAATGGTTTTGTTTTCAAAATACATGGGTTCAATTTTTTAAAACAAATGGAAAATTATTTGGAAGTGGATTAAGGAATTGGTTTGATTCACATGCTTTGTATATATGTAAATATTACATTCTATAATTATTTTTAAACTAGAATTGATGAATTGAATTATTATATGAATTCTATATTTTCAGTGGGTTTTGGTGACTTAATGGTATTTTTAGCTTATATCTATATCATTTAAGGTTCCAAGTTCTCAATTGGATCCTTCTTGTTTTTCATGGATGACATGGAGTGAGTTGGGAAGTGGTGAGAAATCAGAGGTTTCTTGGAGTTAGTTTCAGGCTTAGCTTGATTTGGTTGGTCTTTAGTAGTTTTCATTCAAGTTAGTTTTGTTTTATCTATGTCCTACTTTAATTTATTTCTTTAATTATGGATGTTGTTGTTTTAAAAGAATATGGGTTGGATTATGGTAGTCAGTTATGACCTGCTAGCATGATGTTTATTTATTTCATTTTTATATCTTTTGTTTTGGAAAAACTATTCCCAAAGGAGTTCCTATGATGCCCAGGAACTTGTCTCCAGTCCATGGGGATCAGGAATTCCCTTTAGTCCATGTAGAAGACTAGTTCAGGTGTTGGGTTCGAAGGAAACATGATCCAGATCATTACAGAGAGTATTTTTTAAAGGATAATGATTCATTTGATGCAAATATATAGAAATTATCTAATAAATTTATTGATATCTATATTTTTCATATATATATTCAAGTGTTTTAATATATTAATTCATTTGATATTAATTGAATAAATTTGATTTTCATAGAAAATATTGATTATCATGGGAGGTTAAAAAGGCATAAATCTAAAGAACCAATCAAAAATAGAGTTTATAGAACTATAAGATTACTTTACACATCATTTAATCATTACATATCATGTTAATTTACAATTCGTGAACCATTTTTAGGCTGTGTGGATGAATAAGAGCTCATATAATGAAGATCACATGTGTCACAGCATGACACATATATGTTACACCATAACGCATCCTAAAATTTTAAATTGAACTTTTTATGATATGAAACATGTCGTAAATGATTCAAGGATCAAATAATTCACATTGTTTAATCATTACATGATGTGTAAGTTTCATACATGGCATAAAAATATCTATTTTCAACATAACTTTGATGAAACTTTTTTCTTAATGACTTGAATGCCCATTTAGACATTATATTGACCTATGTAATCTTATACCTAGAGGATTATAAATAAGGGTTTGGGCAATAGATATTCTATTCCATTCCAGGCATAGAGATGATCAACTATTGGGAGGCTTTCATAGGGTTCTAACCCATAGTTCTTCATAGATAGGTTTTTCTTTTTATTTTTATTTTTATTTTTATTTTTATTTTTCTTGTATTGCATTGATGTAATCATTGGATTATTTCTAGTTTTAATTCCAATCTCTTTCTTTTATTCATTATCCTTCTCAATCATTTGTATGTCATTGCGTTCTTCATTCTTTCATTGTTCAAAGTATTTTTTAATTGATTTTTCATTACTTCAATTGTGTATTGCCTTGTTTTGAATCGTTTAATATTTATATCAAGAAAGAAATTATTTTCCCTATATTCATTCAATTCAGTCATGCATGGATAATCCACTTAAGGATAGGGGTCGAGATTTGGGTCAATTTGAACCTAATTAATATCTAAATATTGATACTAGGTAACTCTATGGATAGTAATAAGGTTTAGAATAATTTTCAATATTGTTATTTTTTATTATCTCTAACCATCAGAGGTGTAAATTGAATGACCATGACCTAGTTATAGAAGATCAGGTTAGGACCAATAGCATTTAATTATTTTTGCATAGAATCCAAGATTCCTGCACTTAGGTTGTTAATTACTCTAGACCAAAGAGTCTTTTCTGTATTAGGTCGATCCAATTTGATGGACTAAGGTCAATTGGTGTCATTTTCACTACTTTACAGCCTACTCTATAGGTTTATCCCAAGTTAGATCTAGGACTAACCTTTTCCTATACACTAAAATTAACCCTTATGTAACATCCCGAACTCAGGTTCTACTCAAAGTTTCCTTGATCCCGATTGGCTATATGGCCTCAACCGCATATCCCCAATTGACAGAGTCTTACGACTAGTAGAGAGGGCCTAGAGTGTGTATATGGGGAGACTATTCCCTCATTACTAGAGTGTAGAATAGTGGATAAATATAATAATAGGTTAATAGTGTAAGAAATATGATAAATATATGGCACCACAGAAGCAAACACTACAGACAATGGACCAATAACCCATCATAGCAAAAGAATATAGGAATAATAAATAACTGAATAAACTGAAAATAATACTCAAAACTTGATGAAAATGTATTTTATGCATCTAAAAAACTATAAAATAGGTATGAATGGAAACAAGCAATACAAGTTATACAAAATAAGAAAAAGTAATCCAAAAACTATCCAAGAATCCCAAGCTCTAGCCCAGTCATCTTCCACCAAGATTCATCCTAATGTAAGAAAGAAATATAAGGTGTATAAAGTATGATTATTTCCCTTTTCAACACCTGCATACATGTAATATTATTGGGTACCAATGGTGTCTTAGATAGGGTGTGAGATAAATCTCATTAGGCCATCATCGATGGTATCTTTAACATCCATTCCGTGTAATATAAACTGAAAAAGTGTAGAGGCATGGATATATAAAAGTAAAGCAGTACAACAATGTAAATACCTAGTACATGCTTTATCCTTAGGTGGTAATGTCTCTAAAAATGTAATAATTTCATTAATTAATTATATTATGCTTTATATATTAATTCATGTGAGGTATAAAAAGCACTAACATCATTCTATGATAATAATAATACAAGATCCAAGGTATAATAAGGAATCCATGATGATGATGATGATGATGATGATAGAAGAGGATACAATGTAATAACCAAGGCATCCTTAACCTCAGGGTTAAATCTAACTTAGTGATAACCTATACCTTAGCTATATGGGTCTTAGGTGTAATCCAAGGTGCATTGCCCAAGGAATTCCACTATAATATGATTCTAACTGAGTCCAGAGAATTCATCCAAGGTAAAACAGGATAAGCAATGACTAGGCCCAATGGGTGTAACCATGGTGGAACATTTCTATAAACATCACACTAAATTCAAGGAGTGTATACAAGGAATCATATAATGATAATTGAGGGATCATATAGTGTTATATAGGGCATCCAAAAGTATACAAGGATCGGGTTCCATGGCGGGTCTCACCCTTGGCAACCGGCATCCCTGAATTGGAATGGAATTCATGAGTGACCAAGGAATTACCTCAAGAATCTAGGTTTGGATCAAGTCTAACCACTCCTATAAAGATTTCACGTTCCATATTTAACATTAATTTTATAGTTGATTCACTATAAAAATTAGTCCATGTAATACTCATGCCATTTAATAAGTTATTTGGTTCAAGTTGTTGCCTTTCATTAGTGTGACAAGTCGTAACTAGGCTTGCAACCATTTATTAGTTCATTTAAGTCATAATCAATTTATTAGGTTCACTCCACTGCCTTCCATTGATAATGGAAATTTGTGCTATGGATGTGCAACCAATCCATTTAAATACATCTAATTAGGCCAAGTCATATACTTAGTATACTTTCTATTCATATTTAAGTTTCATTAATTATATTAAAACGCTTAACTTAGAAGGGTATATTAAAATTATAATATAAAAGGATAACCATTAAAATTCATAATTCATTTTATTAATTAAGGGATTACCATTAATAGGAAAAATCCATTACACACCCAAACGGTGTTGCAGACGAACATAACAAACCAAAAAGGCATAATTAAAAGAACACCCTACTTGGGGTGGTCAGCATTGAGGAAGTAACCTCAAATGAGGAAGAAAATATTTAACAAGGGTCTTAGAATATTATTATAATGACTATAAACAAGTAATGTGAATTTAATAGGTCATGCCTGATGAAATTGATGTGCACACAACTACGACAATTTATAAAATAGTGAAACTTGAGGGATGAGTCATAGACCACCTACCCCTAGCTCGTATGAATCTACTTATCCATTTTCATCCCTTAATTAGGATTAGATTAGAATAAATAGGAATAATGGATAAACACCCTAAAAATAGGGAATATGATCCTGCATCTAAATAACTCTATCAAGGAGAAGAGAAATGAAGAACAGCTCAAGTGGAATTGAGTACTTACTGATGTGCATCAAACGTGCTGAATGGGGATCAAATCAGACTTTAGGTCAGAGAACAAGAGTAAAACCTATAAAAAGGTTCTTGAGAGCTTCAAAAAGGGAGAGGAGAATGTGTTTTATCCACTGGAATGAGAAAATGAGGAAGGAGGGAAAAATATTAAATCATTAAGTGTATTTTCATTATTTCACCCAATGGTTTGGCCGCACGTTTTTACAAACTATGTGTCAATCATGAATCTCCCACTACTTAAGGAGGGAACTTGTATAGTTAGGATGCATGGTTAGGGAAAACATGAACCAATCATGTGAATCCCCTCTGCTAAAAACTGCATACATTTCACATAGGCATGCTCTAACACCCCAGGATTTCATAGTACGTTATTTCTTCAAAGTAATTCAATAACTTTCACTATAAGTAACACCGAGTTCAAGCGCACCACGACTTACCAAACTAGCTGTTCAAAAGTGTTTATGAATATTATTATCTTAATTTTGAATTTTATATAT
This sequence comes from Viscum album, assembly GCA_963277665.1. Taxonomy (NCBI): domain Eukaryota; kingdom Viridiplantae; phylum Streptophyta; class Magnoliopsida; order Santalales; family Viscaceae; genus Viscum; species Viscum album. The sequence goes on from OY728140.1 coordinate 1,013,481,751, forward strand.
TCTATATAAATTTTAACATCCATATTATGTGTTTCTTGGACATAATATAAGAACAAATTCATTTTTTCATATAAAGGAAGTATTTTTTAGAAAATGAAATTTTACCACCTTTTAATGGAGAACCCTTTTTAAATACAATATTTGACAATTTTATGTATTTAATTTGACAAAATAAACTTCTAATTTAGAATAAAGACATAAAAATTTACTTTTAATAAAATTTTTGTGTTTTTCTGATAACTTTCATATTTGGGTGGATAGTGAAAAATACTAAATTTTAATTGAAAACAACTTTTGTAATAAAAATAATTTATAGTGTTAAATTATAAATTTTAATGGTTTTTAAGTATAATTAGATTATATTTTTATCATTTAAAATAATTTAGGTCATTATAAGTAATTTCACATTTAAATTTGACATAAAGACATGTCAATCTTTTGATAGTTTTTACTTTTTTTGAACCCGCTTTTTGGTTTTAACAATGGGAATTAAATTTAAATTAATAAATTCAATTTATATGTTTTTAATTTGGTAAAATAGACTTAATTTTTTAATTCATAATATAAAAATTATCTTTGGGTGAATTTTTGGTATTTTTCTGAAAACTTTCAATTTTTGATGAATAGTGAAAAACAATGTGTTATTGTTTAAAACCAACTTTTTATTTAATTAATTAGTTATTTTAACTAATTTTAGGTCAGAATATATACATAATACCTATATATGTTCAATTTAATTCATTGAAGTCATTTTATAATAAGTTTAGATATATAAAATTTTATTAAACTTTTTACCGTCTTTTACCCACCTTCTAGGAGCATTTGAAAATTTGCATAAAACATAATTTTACCGCTTCTAGGAGTTGAATTTCAAAAATCCTAGAGACAAGGTTAACATCATTAAGTAAAATTTGGTTCAATAAGATGAAAATAATTTTTTGTGAAAAGTAACTTTTGACTTTTATTTACCACGGTTAAAAGTAAATATGGTAATTAAGGGTAAAAATGATATTATAATTACCCTAACTCATGCCCTAATTCTATTGGATAAGTTTAATTCGAACCAAAAAAACCTTATTAATAAAATATGATCCTTAAGGTCCACATGTATTAGATTAGGACATTTATTATTATTTTATTTAAAGAAGAGTAAAAAGTGTTAAATTCAACGTTTACTAACTAAACCATTTTTAATATAGGGATATAAATAAGATAAATTCGACTATAAATATTCATTATAAATATAAAAATATTTCCTAAATAATGGTATTTTATTTATAATTTTTAAAGATTAAATAATTAAATTTATTTATGACACAATGATGATGCATTAATTACCTTCTTAATGAAATATTAAAATAGGTTATATTATAAATATTAAAATAAATATAATTAAAAAGTTTTGATGCCATACACAGATTTTATAGGTTAATATTACATTTTAGGGTTTATTAGATAAAAAAAATTAAGTGATAAGGTTGTTATGACTATCACAAAAACAAAATACCAAATAGTGTCAAAATTGACATAAATTAATTTTTTAAAAAAATACTATATTATTGGTTGATATAATATTCCTAAAAATATAAGGTTTGTCCAAATAGATTAAATAATATTATATATGTCATTAATTAACCACTTGAGGTTCACTTGGAAGTTTAGATTAAGTTTATTAACCATATAGTGTAAAAATACACGAAGACACGGTAAAAATTAAACTATTTAACTAAGAGTTAAATCTAAAAGATAAGGTTAAAATGGTAACCTAAACTTGTCTAAAACCTATTTTTTGAGATTATTTCGACCCATAACCACCTAAGTCTCTAAATAAATTCATTTGGGGCCATTATAAACCGAATATTATTGTATAATAAATTAATATTTTAATATTTTCCTAAAGTGACCCTCACCCCTCTTATAAAAGGGCACTTCCCCTTCTCCAAAAATCACACCGCCAAATCTATTTGGCTTGGACAAAACCTACCCAAATATCCTCCCAATTTCCCTCACATAAACCTATAGTCCTTACTCTTATCAGAAAGACAACCTAAGGATCCCTTTTGATCAACTCAAAAGGAAACACCTGAATAAGAGGTAATAATTTCACCACCCTCTTTCAAGTTCTTTTCTTCTTCCACTTCCTCTTTCTTTGTTGTTTCCATAAAAAAAATAACTATAGTACCTACTACATATTTTTATGTTATTATAAATATTTTACAACCTTATTCTTTATTCTATCCATCCTATAAATGACAAAGTCACCATACGTGCCTACGTACGGCTTACCGTCTCCACGTCGTGGTGTAGTTTGTTATTTAAACACTTCATTATTCAGATTGGTATAATAATGAGTATAACTGATGTAAATAATAAATATAACATGTTAATGATTTTTTATATATGATATACCATCCAATTAAATATGATTTCACCATCAATATAATGATATTTTCGCTCGTGCATACGTACGGATAACCATCTCCACGAACGCGATGAGATTCATTCCCCGTCATAATAAGTAAAGAATAATTTTCATTTTATGATTAAAAATAATTTTTAAGAACTTAATATAATTATGGATATGGATCAAATAAATCCTCTCTATAATAAACATGTCTTACTTAACCAAGCATATAAAGTAAAACGGATCAGTTAACACTTGAAACGATGATACTACTAAAATATTATTAACAAAGAAATATTAGAATATCATATATGATATAATATTTATGTGGTTATTGTATAATTTAATAACAATGATTTAACTATTATACAGTAGGTTAACATACCCTTGACCAAGTAAAAGTAAAAGGTTAGGGTTAATTCATCAATCTCATTATTATCTGAGATTGTTTTTGTGTAAGTATTTACTGGGACATATTTATCATCAATGTCTATATTTAATAAAAATGTTTTCAAAAGGAATATTTTAAGGTTTTATAGAAGGGTATATTTAACTATATAATCATTTTAAATGTTTTAAATATATATTTTTTCTAAATATTTTGAATTAATTTCCATGTTTTCAAAATGATTTTAAGGATTTATTTATATAGATGTCATTGTTTTAAAATGTTAATTCCTTTCAAAGTTTCAAAGTGGTATGGGACACTTTGATTCAAAAATGTATTTAAATGTATTATTTTCTAAATTATGTTACTTTTAAATGATTTAAAAAAATAAAGAGCTGTTTATCTCATATATTTTTGATTTCATCTATGTCAACATCTTTTGATAAATTTTACACTTGTTTGAAGTTGATTCATTATGATACAAATCTTTAATATTTTATTGAAGGTTTTGTGATATGTTTGACTGTGGATGTGTTATTTTTATACCATTCATGGTTTATGGTTAAAGTATTAACATTTTGTATGCTATTTTCAATATGAGTTTTTATGTTATGTTTTACCCTTTCATATGAGGAATGCATTAGAATTAGTAAGTGACGAGTGGAGTCTGCTATAGCTCCTCAATGTATCGGTAGGTCTCATGAGACAAACTAGTGTCTTGGAACAAGGCCTTGAAAAAATATTATTTGTATTCATGGCACAAGGCCTTGACTATGTGGTTATGAAGTCTGGCATTATGTATTCCATCATTATGAAATTGTCTATTGATATTACATGTGATTATTCAACAAGTAGAATATCCATTTGAATAATTAAATTGAATTATTTTATTTATCTTCTCTATATTATGACGAAGATTAAGTTTAAAAGTCTTATGTTTTAGTCTTATACATTGCCATAAATTTTTAGTCTTATTTATGAAAGTTTCAACTATATTTTTATCCTTACTGAGCATCTGAGCTCACCCCTTCCTTATGTTTTATTTTCCCAGAATTCCAAGAAGTGTTTTATGATTGATAATCAGGGTTAACCTAGGGGATTAATGGCGTTCTAAAAGGATCTTTTATGTTTTGTTTTGTTTTATAATGTGTAATGTAACATTCTTGTATGTAATATATTTTCCAAGACTGCTAAACTGATCAGTCTTTTGGGACTTGATTCCTTATAATCATTCCAATGTATTAAAATAATGCACCGACTCTCGGCTTCTCAGGTCGAGGTGTTACACGTGAATCCCTTGGAGAATGGGTAGGGAAAACCATTTTCCCTACTTCACCCCACTGTATATCCCCACACAATTATTATATATCATGCGGTCTAGGTCATATGGTTTTTACTAACAGTGTAGTATAGTGATTTTCTCCACCGGTTAGGGTTCCAAGCTCTAAAAAAGCCCCAAACACCCCTGAAACCTTTATTACTTTATTGTTCATCCATAGTAGGTCAAAAATAAATAATTGGACTAAAATTTAAATGATCCATACCTGAGATAAAAACCGAGTTCTTACTATCTTCATCCTTTAAAGAAACTCATCCCCAAGTCCACCTTCCAAGGGCAGAAAAAACATTGTTTTAGAAAAACTATGGCCATTGGGCACATACATCGACATCCTGCTCCCAAGTATTGTCATGTACATAGTCATGATTCCATAGAAACCACACTATAGGGACATGATGGCCTCATATATCCTTCATTATTCGGTCAATGATGCATATAGGATACTTATGTAATGAATCATCAACTTCTAACTCAACTTCCTCAGGATCAAAAGTATGAGATGGGTCAGCATGATAATGGTGACACTGTGAAACTTGGAAGACATCATTCATGGAACTGTACCTTTGAGGTACTAACAACTGATATTCTATCAGCCCGAATCTCTCCAAAATATCAAATGACTCAACAAATTTTTGTGACTGCTTCCATTTCCTTTGTATCCATTTGTGCCCATATATATGTGATACCTTCAGGAAAGCATGATCCCCGAACTCGAACCCTAGAGGTCATCAATGATGATCAGCATAGGATTTTTTTTATATACTAAGTAGTATACATACACTTCCTAATCAACTATACCTACTCCAAAGTCTCCTACATGAGATGAGGACCTAGTATATATGCCTCTCCAACTGCTATTTATCACAGTGGTGAACGGAACATCCTACTGTACAAGGCCTTAAAAGGATCCCTCTGAATTGTTTCTTAAAGTCTATTATTGCATGTGAACTTTAAAAGGGGTATATTCTTCAACCAAGAACTCTAAAGTTAAGTATTTATGCTTATATCATGTCCACTAATACTTGTATCTTCCATTATGATTATCCATTGGTCTGAGGGTGAAAGGATGTGCTCAGGATCACCTATGTACCCATATCTTTCTATAACCCCCTCTAAAACAATGATGTAAAACAAGTGTCCATATCTGAAACGATAGTACAAGGGACCCCATGTAGTTAGATGACCTCATAGACATACATTTTTCCCAACTCATCAACTTAGAAAGTCTCCTAGATAGGGAGTAAGTGGGATAATTTAATCAGTGTGTTATTGACTACCCATACTGTGTTGCAACCTCGGGGTGACCTCGGTAAGCCGACTAAAAATTCCATGAAAAAATATTAAAATTTTCATTTTGGGATTGGAAGAAGCTATAACAAGATTATATTTCACTGGTCTCCATATTCACCTATTGACAGGTGGAACACATCATGATAAAACTTGATATCTGAAGTTTCATCCTAGGACACCAATACTGGCATCGCATATCTCAATACATCTTGGTGCTTCCTAGATGAAATGCCCACTAAGGAGCATGGGAATCCTACATCAGCTCCTCTCTCATATATGGAGAAACACAGACATTTCCATGTATATTTAGGATGTCTTCTCTATCTATAGATCATTCTGGAGGTGGTTCATCAGTAGAAATACTCTCCTGGAGAACCAAGCCTTCGAGATCTAAAAATTTCCTTCTCTTTACCCTCTCATGGAGTGAAGATGTAACTTTCAAGGGTGGGAGGCAATACTAATCATGACTATCATAAAACTCTAGATGAAACTCATAAAACAGGTTCATCAATTTCCATTCATGACTAACTTCCCATATAGCCTATGCCAGATGTTTCTAACTCAGCACATCCGCTATCACATTGCCTTTCCCAAGCATATAGGCAAGCTCAAATTTTAAGGACTAAAGATATGAAACCCATATTCACTATATGAGATTCAATTCATGTTGTGTAATGATATATTTGATGATCATGTTGTCCATTACACCACAAATAGAATTCCCATTAGATAGTTTCTCCAACAATGTAAGGTGTAGAAAACTACTACTAGTTCATATTCGTGTGTTAGGTAATTCATCTCATGAGGCCTAAAATACCAAGATTCTTATGTAACTAATCTATACTCATGCATCGGTAATTCACTTAGCCCAATAGAATATGCATCACATAACACAGTATAGTGTCTACTAGGATCTAGAAGAATCAAAATAGGTGTCGAAACAATCCTTTATTTCATATCCAGAAAGGCTTTCTGACATGCTTCTGACCACATGAACTTAACAACCTTCTTTGTAAAATTAATAAGAGGTGTATTAAGGAGTGATAAGTCCTATATGAAACACCTATAATATTCAGTCATCCCCACAAAACTTGGTATATCAAACATGTTCTTGGGATTATCCTAGGAAACCACAGCACTCGCCTTCTATGGGTCAATATATAATCTTGATTTTGAGATAATATGACCCAAAAAGTGAAGAAAAAAAATTATCCAAAAGTGGCATATATCAAGATTATAATTAATATGATTCTCTCTTAGCTTATTTAGAATGATCTCAAGATGATTAGAATGGTTGCTAAGAGTGTGATAATACACCAATATATCATCCACAAATACTGTGAAAAAAAATAATCTAGATAGGGTTGAAATACCATATTCATCAAATCTATGAAAACATCAGGTGCATTTGTAAGACTGAACCACATGATGAGATACTCATACAGACCATACATACTATAAAAATCTATAAGAGGTATGTCTGGATTTCTGACTTGCAATTGATGATAGATCGATCTCAGGTTGATCTTAGAGAACACCATATCTTTTCATAATTGGTCAAAGAGATTATCTATCTGAGGTAGTGGATATTGATTATTGACCATAATTTGGTTCAACTATCTATAATCCACACATAAATTATGGTTATCATCCACCTTCTTGAGGAAAATCATTGATGAAGCCCAAGAGGAAGTGCTATGATGTATAAAACATTTGGCCTCCAGATCCTCCAACTAACTCTTGGGCTCCTGGAGCTTAGTAAGAGTCATCCTGTATTGAAGAATGGACACTGGAGATACTCCTGGAACAAGATAAATCATAAACTATACCTCTCTCTCATAAGGTAAGTCAAAAAAGCATTGGGAAATGTGTCCTTAAAACAATATACTATGGAAGAAAATTATAACAAATATACTCCCCACTCCCCCATGAAGAGACTAGAAATATGGGTGGTAACTCTACCAATACCATAATACTCTGGTCCATCTCTACAATCTTGGATATTCTACTCACCCTTATATATATAACTACTACCCATCAGTGATATAAAAAATACCATGTGGTGATATCAGTCTACAAAGGTGTGATACAACACCAACTAATCTATCCTAAGAATAACATCTCATCCCATCATCTTGAGTGAAAGATGGTCCCATAAGAAATTTCACCTTCATACCTTGAGGGAATAGTCCCTATATTGGTGTGTTCTCTCTGATTGTACTCCCAATGGTGTATTCAAGGTTATTATCCCAAATTAATACTGAATTTCTAGCATGAGGCCTTCCATGATAGATAAAGAGATAAAGGAGTGTGAAACACCTGTTTCAAACAAAGAAGATACTATAGTAGAGGCTACAAGAATAGTACCTTATACTGTAAATGGTCCTTCACTCTACTCCTTGGGTATCTTCTCTAAATCATGAAACTTACCTGATCCATGGTCATGTGCTATATTTTTACTACCTTGAGTATGACTGCTCTGTTGGCATTAATGATCTGAAGTCTAGATACTACAGCCATGACCTCCTCCTTGGTTATTCCTACCAGTTTTATTCCTTCTCTACTCCTAACGCAATGTAAAAGACCCTACCTCTGAAGTTTTAGATGGTGTGGAACCTCTTCCACTAGAATCAGATGTAAAAGTCTAATAGAATCTCTAAAGATTCCCTATACGACCATAAACACGACACTCTATTGGATATTTATCACACTAAGGCTTCATATTCTCCTATTGTACACACTAATGTCTTACAACAGAGCTTCCAGTGTGGTTACTATGACAGCCACTACTCTGATGTGAAACCTTGAGGGAACGTTTCCTACTACCATAAGAACTACTAGCCTTCCTCAGTACTGATCCTCTATTCTCAGTACTATCGCCTTCCCTCGGGTTCCACTTAGTTATAAGAGACTGATTTATGATCTCATAGAAATAAGGTAGGTTAAAAACATTCACTTGAGTATAGATGGCATACTAGAGCCCATCCTCTAAGCGTCTAGCATGAAAAATCTCATCATTGGCTAGAAGTGGTGCAAAGCACTACAACTCAATAAAATAAGTTGAATAATCCATAACTGACATAGTACCCTTATTCATTTGGATGAGATCTTTGGTTTGGTTAGCTCTTCTCATCTAAGGAAATAAGTTATCATAGAAGGAAGTCTATAAATCAGCCCATACCATGCCCTAATGACAACCAGCCTAGGTAATCATATCCCATAAGAACATGGATGAATCACACAGCATATAAGTATGAATCTTGAACTTTCACTCTGTAGTAATCTCTAGATTCTCAAAGATAGGTATAGTGGCCTCTATAAAAGACTTAGTAGCCTGTGGACCACCATCCCTCGAAAAGGTGGTAGGATTCTGCTATTGGAACTCGTGGGTTAAATTAAAAATTATAAGTGTAGGTCATGGATCACCCTGTATAGACTAAACTAAGTGTTAATTACCAAATAAGGTATAATAGGTAATGTCGCATGTGTCACTCTTGATAGTAATACTAGAGGATTAGGGACCACCACACCTAGATCATGTTCATCGCCAACCTCCAGGAACACTATATGAAGAAATCATGGGGTCATAACTCTACAAATACCAAGAACACACCTTAGAACAAGCTTTAAGAAGATAGATACACTATTGAATGAATAACATAAGAACAAGGGATCACTACCCATTATATACTACCCCAGATTCCCTATTATAAATATCTATTGATAATTTTTCAAGTTTAAATTATAGGGGTTACAGTAGGTGAATGGTCAATAGCACCTTTCCTCTTAATTTACTGGAAACCATTTATTTTTAAGTCAAATTTTACATTTTTAAGTCAAATTTTCTTATAAAATTATATCAAATTCTGATTAAAATGGATTTTATTCCTTTTGAATCAAGGATCATACACCTTATCACTGAAAGTGACACACATTTAATCTCAATCTAACACCATCTATATTCAGTCTCAGAATGTAATGTGTTATGTATGATGGAATGACTTGGTAAACTACCCAAATTGGAAATCACACAATCATATCCAAAGATTAGAATAGGCATAATATAACCACCATATCATCACTCAACAATTTTAGGCAACACAAGAAATGAAAGGAGTGAAATTCACCTATATAGCATGGTATATGCATGGCATGTGAATTCTAAGTTCCTATAATGATGCATGATTGGTTCTCATTTACCTAATATCATCATTATAAGGATAAAACACAATCCACAATCACAATAATGATAATTACCATCACATATCATGGGTTTCACCCAACAGTGAAAGGATATCAATTGTAATAGGAAAAAGTAGAATAATAAATCTTATTTAAGGAAACTTGGAATTTACCCAAAACTTGGGTTAGATATTCCCAATAACAACTCATAACCAACTTATAAATCATTTCTAATATCTTGTCTATTATCTCTAAATATTAATTAATAAAGGAACCCACTCTGATTCTACATTTTTATGTCATAAACCCAGGTTCCAATCAATGTTTCCCTGAGCCCAGTTAGCCACATGGGCTCAAGTGCATCTCTCTAAACACCATAGGTTGCTGCCTAGTAATAAGGGCCTAGGGTGTTTCTATGGGGAGATTATACACTCATTAAAAGATTTTATCATAGTATATAAATATAATAATAGGTAAATAGTGGAATAAATATGATAAACTGATGGAAAAATAAAATCAATCACTATAAAAATTAGGCTAGTAACCCACTATAATATAAGTATACATGAATAATAAATAACTAAATCAACTAATAATAATAATCAAAAGTAGATGATAATGTGTGTCATGTGTCTAAAAAACTGTAAAACAAGAATACATGGAAATAGGCAATACATGCTTTAAAAATGAATCAAAAAAAAAGACAAAAACTAACCAAGAATCCAAAGCTCTATCTTGGTCATTTACTACCAAGATCCATCTTAATGCAAGAAAGCAATATCATGTGTCCAAATTAGGATGGTTCCCATTTTCAACACCTACATACATGTAATCTTACCAGGTACTAATGGAGATCTGGATAGAGTGTGAGATAAATATCATTAGGCCACCACCAACAGTGTCTATAACATCCAGTTCATGCAATATAAATTAAAATAGTGTTAATTCATGCATATATAAAAGTAAAGCAGTGCAACAATGTAAAGAAATAGTACCTACTTCAGTCTCAACTGGTAATGTCTCTGAACATGTAATCATTTCATTAATTAATTATGTTCTAGTTTATATAGTAATTCACGTGAGGTATAACCATCACTGACATCATGTCATAATAATAATAATAATAAAGGATCTAACATATAACAAGACATCCATGACGATGATATTAATGGAATAGGATACAAGGTAATAACCAAGGCATCCTTGACCTCATGGGTCAAACCAACTCAGTGATAAACTATATCCTAGCTCTAAGGGGTCTACAAGTAATCTGAGGGTAATCTCCTGAGGCATTCCACTATAATATAATTCTAATTAATTCCAAGGAATTCATCCAAGGTAAAACAGGATAAGCAAGGACTAGGCCCAATGGGAATAATAATGCAACCACATGTCTGTAGATGTCATTCTAGATCTAAGGAGTGTATCTAATGTATCTTATAATGACAATGGATGGATCCTACAGTGTCATACTAGGCATATACAAGTAGACAATGATTGGATTATATGGTGGGTCTCACCCTTGAAAACTGACATCCCTAAATCGGAATGGCATCCATGAGTGATCAAGTAATTACCTCAAGAAACCAAGGATGTCTCAAGTATAAACACTTATATAAATATTTCAAGGTCCACATAAAAAAAATCACCTTATAGTTTATTCACTACGTAAATTAGGTCACATAACACTCATGATATTTAATAAGTCATTTATTTCAAGTTGTTACCTTTCATTAGTGTGAAAAGGCATAACTAGGCTTGCAACCATTTATTAGTTCATTTAATTCATGATCAATTTATTAGGTTCACTACACTACCTTCCATTAAGCATGGAAAGGTGTTCTACAGATGTGTAACCAGTCCATTTAATTACATTCAATTAAGCCAATTAATATACATAGTATAGTTACCATTCATAATTATGATTCATTAATTATATTGAAAAACTTACCTTAGAAGGGTCAACAGAAATTATCATATACAATGATAACCATTAAAATTCATAATTAATTTTATTAAGAAAGGGATTACCATTAATAGTGTCAATCCATTACACACACGAACAGTGGTGTAGACGAACATAACAAACCACTAAAGGAATAATTAAGGAAAACACTCTACTTGGGGTGGTCAACATTAAGGATGTAACCTCTAACAATGAACAACATATTTAACAAGGGTCATAAAATATGATTTTAATGACTATAAGAAAGTCACGTGAATTTAATATGTCAGGCTCGATGAAATCGGCACACACACAACTACAGTAATTTATAAAATGGAAAAACTTGAGGGATAAGTCATATAACACATAAATTAATCATATATGACTCTTCTCATCCAGTATCAGCCTTTAGTTTGTCTTGGATCATAAGAAATCAGAATAACAGATCAATACCCTAGAAATAGGGCATATAAGTCTGTATCTAAATAACTCTATATAGGATAATAGAAATGAAGAATGGATCAATAGGAATCAATTATTTACTGATGAACATCCAACATGATGAATGGAGATCGAATCATACTTTAGATTTGAGAATAGAATAAAAACATATAAAAAGGGGGTTTAGATATTAAAAATGTAATATGATAATTTTTTTGTCTACTATAATGACCCAATTATGAATGAAAGAAAAATATTAGATCATTAAGGGTTTTTTTTACATTTCACCCAAAAAAATAGAGGTGCGTGGTTTGGCCACACGGTTGGCCAAACCATGCACCTCCCACTACTTAAGGAGGGTAGTCACATGGTTAGGACACACAATTTAGGAAATCATGTTCCAACCATGTAAATCACCTCAACTAAAAAATATATACATTTCACTGGAGCATGAATCCCCTAGAACATGGGTAGGTAAAACCTTTCACCCTTCTTCACCCCACTGTCCAGTCCCACACGGTTAGTAGAGACTATGCAAATTGGCTCACACGATTTCTACTAACCGGGTGGACCAATTATTTTCTCCACCAGTCAGGGTTCCTAGCTATGAAAACCCCTCAGACACCCCTAAAACATTTCTATTCTCATTGGTCATTCGTATTAGGTCCAAAATAAATAATTAGACTAAAATTTAAAGGATACATACTTGAGATAAAAACTGAGTTCTTATACTCGATACCTTCTTGTCTTTCTTCTTAAATTTAATTATTTAATTTGTGTCATTTAATTAGTTTAATAAAATCAACTCTGTGGGTTTGACCCTATACTTTCATTTTACTACACCTTTGTATTTGGTGGCATTCGAGACAATAAATTTTTTTTATCAACCCCTAGGGAAATAATGATTCTCTTTAAGCCTATAAATTATATGTGTTCTATTTTATGGTAGCTTCATTCATTTCTTGTCATTTGATATAGGAATGTAAATTCTTTTTGGTTCCAATATTGAGTATATTTTTTATTGTTATGTGGTAACCCTCTCCTTTATCTATGCCTATAAAAGTGATAACCCATTACTCCAGAATCTAGATAGTTTTTATATAACCTGCTTTCAATGAGATTCTATAGAGTATGAGTTACTTATGTACTTTTTCAAGGGATCTTGTATTATATCTATTTCCTAGGGTTTAATAGTTGATACTCACATATTTATCTTTTCATTATATTTGAGTGATTTATGTCTATAAAAATAATAAGAAGAGAGAGAGAGATCAAATTTTGGAGGAGGACATTGGATCATCATTTTCTGGGGAAAAGAAATGTTTTAAGTGTGGGGGGTGATATTTTGAGGGAGATAATTATATTTATATGTATCATGTGTTTATTTAAATATTCAACCATCATATTTTCTAAAAATATAATTTTTTTATAAACCACCATTCCAAATCTATAGAGAACATTTGAACCTGATGTAAGTAGCACATTATTTTGATTTATAGTGGTGAATGTGTGAAATTCATGGCAAGCACATGGAAAAAATTCATGTGTATGATAATTGAGAACAACCTTGTTTAAAATTGTCTTGAGAAATGGGAATGATAGAAAGGTAGGTTTCATTGATGCATGAGTATAGATATTTATTTTGTAAATAATGAAAGTGGGAGATAAAATATTTTTGAAAAATTGGATTTTAAATAAATCATGATATTTTGTGGGTAAATGGATTGAAAATTTTTGAATTAGTAATTATATAGATCTTGTTTGAATAAGGATGCATTCATGTGTTGTTTCTGATTATTTTTCTTAGTAGTTAAAATTTTTAAGTGTTGTGGATTTGATACACAAGGATTTTATTAACATTTTTATAATTCTCTAATGTAGTTTTAATTATTTAGTTTAATAATTTTAAGTGTTTTTGTTTATTTTTCAGATTTATATAGTTTATTAGTATTTTTGTAATTTTTGGATAATTTTATATTAAAATTATTTATTTATTATTATAAGTAGTATATATTAATTATATATAATATTTTTCTATTATTTAATATTGTGTATTAATATTAGCTTTATTACTATTAGGGTTTAGTATTTTAATTTTTTTATTTTTTTTATTTCTAATTTATATTAGAATTTTTTATTAGTGATATTATTATGTTATTATTATTTTATGTATAATTATATTAATATAATTAATTTTTAGTTTAGTTGAAGTCTTATTATATCTAATTATATATATTTCTAATTATTATTAGTTATTTAATTAATATTAGTGTATTTATTATTATTTTTATTGTGAAATTAGTCGATTCGAGGCATTATGGATCACAAAAATGTCAATCATATGTGAAGCAAAGATGAGCATATAATCAAATTGAATGTTCGGGATAAAAATGGTGAATTAAAATAGCTATATGATAAGATAACTAAAGAAGAGAGAAATAGCACAAGTATATAGCCAGTAAAAATCCAACACTTCAATTTCATTATCACTATATATATAGTACATATGACTTGATCCAATAGTCAATATTAATCCCTATTAATCAAATTCAATGATGGGAATATCAAATGTTTTTCCATATAAAGTGTTTTTATTTTGTTAATGAAAATTATTCATTAATTTTAACTTTATTACATCCACATTATGAGTGAAAATTTATAACACTCCACCATGGATGTCATAATTTCATAGAATCTAACAAAAGTATTCACTTAAAAATCCCTATGGGAAAAACAAGTGAATCTAAAATAATATGATTCCATGCTATGTTGCCTCATTAAATACCTTATCAAGAAAACCCGGTGGGAAAACCCAATGAAGGGAAAAAGAGTAAAATGTTCCTAAATCCCCCTAATAAAGTCGCAATAGACATTTCAGTCTTCACATCCCAGATTTATAAATCAATTTCTCAAATTTTGAATTTTTAAATTCTTTTTTGAATAAATCTGTAAGATTATCACAAGACCTTATTTACTCTATATCAATCTCACTATTCTTTTGAAGTTCATGAGTGGATAAAAATTTTGGTTATATATGCTTTGTTCGGACACCTTTAATATACCCACGGTGCAATTGTGCTATACAAGAATCATTATCTTCATATAATATAGTGGTAATATTATTATTCATACCAAATCCATCGTTACTTATAATATGATTAATAACTTATTTCATCCAAACACATTCAAAAATCATTTCATTAATAGAAATAAACTCAGTGTGGTTGGAAGAAGTCATAAAAATGGTTTGTTTTGTAGAATGCTGAAAAATAGAAGTTACACCATATGTAAATAAATATCCAACAAGATCTATTAATTTATATGGATCAAAGAAGAATATAGAATCAGTATAACCAACCAACATTGGTTCTAAACATGTGAAATAAAGTAACCCTTAGTCTTTGGATCCTTGAAGTTATCTTAATAGTTTTTTTACACCATTCTAATGTTGATTAGTAGGAGAATAACTATATATTTTTAATAAATTTATAGAAAATGATATATCTGGCCTTTCATTATTTTTCAGGTACATTATTTCTCCAATAGAACTTAGATATGGTACTTTAGGAACAATTGGTTATTCATTATCACCTTATGGTTTAAAATATCACTATCTCAATCAAGATATTGTAAAACCATTGGTTACTTAATGGATGTGGTTTGTTTATATTAAATTTCTGTAGGACTTTAGAAGTATATCATGAATGATGGATACAGATTCCATCATTAAGATGTTCAATTTTTAATCCAAGGTATAACTTTGTCTTTCCAAAGTCTTTCATTTAAAATTATTTCATCAAATATTCTACTTTCTTGGAAAGTTCATCATTAGTCCCAGTAATATTTAAATCATCAACATATATAGTAATGATCAAAAATTCAGATCCATACCTCTAAATAAAGGCACATGGTAAAATTTGATCATTTTTATAACCTTCCTTCATCAAATATTTTCTCATATGGTTATACCACATACGCCATGACTGCTTTAATTTGTATAATTATTTATTCATCTTAATTGAATAAATATCTCAAGATCCAAGATATTTTGTTAGAAATTGGAATACTTCTGGGATTTTCATGCAAATATCATTATAAATGTCACCATAAATATATGCATATACATAATGCCTAATTCAAGTTTCTCATGTACAAAAAACATCATGAGATACCAAAAGTTCATCACATCCATTATAGGAGAGTATGTTTCATATTAATCAATCCCTAGTTTTTTTTAGATTCCCTGAGAAACTATCCATGATTTATATCTCAGGAATTCATTATTTTTATTGCCTTTTATCAAAAATACCCATTTATATCCAATAGGATTGATCCCTTTAGAGGTTTTCAAAAGTGACACAAAAACCTCATGTTTAGCAAGAGAGTCTAGCTCAGACTAGATTGCGACTTTCCATTTATCCCAATATATTATTTCAAAAAATTCATTAACCATTTTAGGTTCTTGATCCAAAAACATAATTTGAAGGTCTGCATTGAATTATAATGTGTTATTAATAATTTTTTCCACTTTATTCCAACATCTTTTGGTGTTGGTGAAATTTATTAAAATTTCCACTTGATCATGATCATGTACTTATGGTACATTTACATTCTCTTTAGGTTAATTTATATATTCAACCAACATAAGTTTCTTCCATTTACTTTGAGAGGATTTGTATCGTTTGAACCAAGTGGTATCTCATTCTTCATACATGGATTGGAATCATTATTAGTAATACCATCAAATTTCCCTTCAAGGACATCAATTATTACCGGTGCATTCGCAGTGGGTACATGTGATTTTGTAATCCATTTTGAATAATTAAATGTTTCATACAATTTATTTAATAAATTTTTCAAATTAATGATCTTTTGAACTTCATGTTCACTCATATTTGTAAGAGGATCAATATGTAATAATGAAGTCATATTCCATGATATTTCTTTTGATTTTGATTTATTTTCCAAATTTAATTTTGGAAATAATTTTTCATAAAAATGAAAATCAAAAAATATTATTGTGAATAAATATCCTATCATAATCTCAAGATTTTTAACGATTGAGGGAGAATCAAAACCAACATATATCCCCAATCACCTTTAGGGTCCTAATTGTTTTTGTTTTGAGGGTGCTATAGGAACATATAGAACATAAAAATGACCTTAAGTATAAAATATTTGTTTCATGTCCACACTCTAATTGAAAATGGGAAAAATCGTGATATATTGATGGCCACGTTTTAAGTATTAGTATTTTATGAAAAAATAGAGGTACCCATGCTGAACTGGGTAATTTATTTTTCATAAGTAGTAGTCAGGTGATGAGTTGTAATTACTTTATGAATTTTTTAGCAAGATAATTTTGGGTATAAACATGATCTATAAGATGTTCAACACTTATTCCTAGTGAAATAAAATAATTATTAAAATCAGGTGTTGAATAATCTTCAACATTATTAAGCCTCATATGCTTGATTTAATAATATGGAAATTGTGCACTTAACCTTATTATTTGGGAAATTGATTTTTCAAACATAGAGTTACGAGTGGATAATAAACACACATGGTACTATCTAGTTGATGAACCAAACATGATCATAAAATATCTGAATATTCCACATTGTGGATGAATTGGTCTGCATACATCACTATGAATTCAATCTAGAAATATCATGGATTCAGTATCAATATTCAATGGTGATGGTCTTATAATTAATTTTTCTTGATAACAAAAAGTTTATAAGAAATCATATGGTATAAGAACCCTTTTATCAACCAATGAATGAACATGTATACATTTAATTATTTTCCTCATAAATTTTAATCCAGGATGACCCAAATGATCATACCATTATATAAATTTATTATGGTTGGTAAAAATCTATTTTTCCATATTTGATTCAATTTTATAAATATTTAAAAAGAACAATCTAGATGGATGTATTGAAATATTCTCTGAAAACAATTTAGGCTTATTAGTAATTCCTTTTATATATAGGTATTTAGAACCTTCATTATCCATAGTCTTAATGTGATATCCATTATCACAAATATCTTTAAAACTTAGTAAATTGAATCAAGACTTAGAAGAAAAAAAATCATTATTTATCATAATTTTTGTACCACTAGGTGGGCATATTTTTTCACTTTTGGAGCCTTCGATTAATTTTTCACTGCCAGATAACATACTTACATGATCACTCCCCATTTTAAGGGTGATAAAATATTTCTCATATTTAATAATTGTATGTTTCATGTCACTGTTGATGAGGAAAATTTCTTCAGTATAGAAATTATTCCCAATGGATTAGTTTATATCATCCATTTCTATTAAATAAAATGAAACATATATATAAGAAATGAAATAAAATAAAAAAATGAAACATGAAATGATAATTTTAAAAACATTATAAAAACAAAAGTTCATTTACACCATGACTATTCATGAATTATCTATATTATCAACACCTTCATGGTGTAAAAAATAATCAAATATATCAAAGTTTATAATATCATAATAATATTTCATGGATTGTTTAGTAAAATTCACTTCAACACTCTTTTCCTTTCCTTTGAAATATTTTTCATAAAGATCAATAAAATACTTTGGCATACGATAGGTACACAACCAGTTCCCCTTCATTCCACATTGAAAACATTCACTTTCATAGTTATTATTTTTATTTGGTTGTGGTTATTCATTATTGGTTCACTTCTAGTAGTTCCCTTTCCACTTCTCATTTGGTGCAAGACCACCTCAAGAATATGACCTTTCTCATCCTTTATTGCATTGGTTCTTTTTATGACCTTGATTATGAGCAGTCACATTCACTTTAGGGAATGTATTCACACTCGTATGTTGGGATTCGTGATTCCTCATTAGGAGTTCATTATTTTTTCAGCAACAAGAAGTCAAGAAATTAATTTGGAGTATTTTGTAAAACCTTTCTCATGATATTGTTGTTGAAGAATGAAATTTGATGTATGGAAAGTAGAAAAGTCTTTTTCTATCATATTGGTGTCAGTGATGATGTATCCACATAATTTAAGTTGTGATGTTATTTTAAACATGGAAAAGTTTTATTCACTTAGAAATTTATATTCCTGGAATATTAAATGACTTTAATCTAATCTTTCTCTTAGTGGTATTACTAATTGAAGGTGATCATACTGCTCTTTGAGATTATACCATAACACTAAAGGATAATTCACCATGAGTTACTCATTTTACAAATAGTCATGGAGGTAATGGAAAAGGAATATTAGGTCTTGATCGTGGTCCTGAGTTCAAGCATGATTTCTATATTTAATTATTTCTCCAAGGCCTATTTTATTGAGGTTCATCTCTACATCCAAAGTCCATGACAAGTAATTCTTCCAAAAAATTTCAAGAGGGATAAATTCATGCTTCACAATATTTTTAATTGAAAATTTATCGTACTAATATGAATAATATTTTTACTTGAAAAAATAGTTGTGCTGATAATATGTTGTGAAAATTTTCGATTAGAGGTGTTATGGATCACAAAAACATTGATCAATTGTGAAGAAAATATGAGGATATAATGATGTCGAATTTTTAGGGTGGTGATGTAGAATTAAAACGGTTTGATAAAAACAAAATAGAAGAATATATAAATAACATAAGTATATAGCTAGAAAAAATCCAACACTTCCATTTCATTATCACTGTATATATAGAGTACATATGACTTGATTCAATGGGAATGATTAATCTATATGAATCAAATCCAATAGTGGTAATATAAAAAGTTTGGTCATGTGAATGGTTTTGTTGGGTAATGAAAAGTCTTCATTATTTATAACTTTATAAAATCCACATCATAAATGAAAATTTATAAGAATTAATACATTATTATTATTTTAATATAAAATTTATCTTCATTATTAATTATGTTTAATTTCATTTATGATATTTAGTTTTTGTATCGTTTTTTTGAATTTTATATTTATGGTTTGCATGTAGGATACTCGGGGTAGAGATTGGGGGGCTTCATTATTCTTATTCCTCGAAGTTCTCCATCATTGAGGGATCTATAATCGTATCCATGTGACCCAATGAGGGAGCATCTCATCCATAATCACCATACCTAAGGCTTACCATCTCCTTCTTATGTAGTGTTGCACTGGATTCCAGCTTCCTTTGTCTAAACCAATAGGACATATATGTGTGTCACACTCCATCCAATCCTAGATACCACCTACATACTAGTTCAAGTCATCCTCCATTGTTCGAATTAGCACAAGATCATTAAGTTCTACTTCCCCCTACATATTTATAGGGAAAAAGTGTACCAAAATATCCATGTATGATCATCCTCTGTCTTGAAACAACCCTGGAATCACTGAACTCATCCACGCTACAGCTAATTCATTATGAAAACCACACTCAACATACCTTTCTAATATTATTATTATGGTTTTTAGTTTGTTTTTTTTCACTTTTCAATTATTCTCACACATTGAAAATAAATCAATAATGCATGTGGGGTTCGTTTTATAATTTTGGTGGGTGGTTGAAAGATGTTTCTTATTCAGTGATCTTTAGTGGCTTGGGGAGGTACTTTTCTCAACATAAACACAGTGATTTATTTTCATTATTTTATGTGTTATGTTTTTTGATAGTTAGATAATTTCATTATGTTTAATTTGTGATGAACGTAATGGTAATTTCATGCCTTCATTTAATTTCTATGTTGGATTTCCAATTGAATTATTTATATTTATATTTTCTTATTAAATTATATCTATTTTTATTTAATTAATATAGGGTATACACTCATTCTTTGGAAATATTTCTTGTGATTCCTAATAAGTAATAATGAGTGGGAGAAAATAAAATATTTTATTTGTTCAAAACTCAGTCTCATGTGTTAGAGAATCATAAGTCTTATATGAGTGAATTTTTAAAAAATAAATATATTAATTTTTAAATTAATGTTTTTCATTCTTCCTATTTAAAATTTCATGAGTGATACCTAAAAATTTATTTCATGTGAGGGAACCCGGTATAGATAGATACCTTGACATTGTGATAATCATGTCATTGTATTTCACTAAGTGATTAAATATTAATATATCATGTAAATTATTTATCAAATCATATAATAAAATATTGTATAATTTAAGAAAAATATTTCATCACCTTCTGACATTAAAAATTGAGAATAAATGGAATTATAATTAAATTTTAGATCAGTGATAATTAGATAAGTAAATATCTAGATATGGGAATAAAATAATTAGAATTGTATGAATTTTAATGAGTTAAAACTAAGATGTATCCATCACTAATAAATTACTTCCTTAGTTTAGTTTAGTTAATTTAAATAGTTCTTTAGTTTTTAGAATTTTTATTTTTTAATCACATGGAAAAATTCATTTTCTTAAACATTCTTCTAAGAGTATTTTCTTGGTGTCTACACACATTCTCCATGTGGTTACATCCTGCTCTTAATTTCTACAGTAGTCAGTAGGTTAATAAATTCATATATTCAATGTGTAATTATAGTTCCTACCAAATATAGTTAGGAATAAAAATTTGGGTGACATGCTTACTAAGTTGTTAGTTTAAAAAATTTGGAGGAGTAATTGTGCCTTACTTGGATTCAAGTGATCAGAAGATCATAGAGGAAACTACATGAGAAAGAAGAAGAATTTTTGTTATAATTTTTTAAGTGTTGTTGGTTTCTAGGATTACTTGAAAAAAATATTCAAGTGGGAGATTATTAATAAATGTGAGGAATATTTTCAAGTACCAGATTACATTCACCAGAATGAGACCATCCAAAAATTCATATGGTCTTAATGTTTCAATCAGTGGAATTTGAAACTTCATGTGAAGGTATGTTGACCAAAAGTTTTCAAACTTCTAATGGTTATAAGTAGGCTAGTTTGATTTCACTAAAAGGTATGTTTTTCAAGATTTATCTTTCTAGAAGTTCAAGAAATAAATTCACCAGAAGAGGGTTTATTTCTACATTTGAATCACAATCACTATGAGGTTTGTGGGAAAGTGTTTATACATATGATAATTGTTTACTTACAAGTGATTTACAGTTAGACCAAGGAAAGACACAAGTATTCAATAGTTTTCTAGTACAATTGACGAACCTATGTGGCTATAGGAGGTTGATATAAACAATTGATCAGATGGGACCCACTATATAGGGTGGGTGGGACCATATGATAATGTGTTCCAACAATGTTTTGATTACTTGGAATTTGTGATCTACATGGATTATTATCCATAGTGATTGTAATCCTTATATTTGTGGTGAAATGAAAAGTGTAGTGATCTCTTGAGGGTGTAGAATGAAAATTTGAAACATGAAATCCTTTTTGTTATTTTTTCTATATTTACTTTAATTGAATGCTTATGATTCTGAGTTTTGTTGAGGAATATGACAATTTCATCTCAGTGTGGTGATTTGGGTGTTGAATCTTCCAATTTATAGCACACTAATATTTAGTAACTTTCAAATGTTGAATTCCTACTATATTGAATATCTGATGTGTGATATTTTGGGGGGACTGAAGTTCCTATTTCAGATAGATTTTATAGTTTTATTCTTCTTCTTATCCCATAAAATCACCTACTTTATATGGAGTCACTCCCATTATATAAACCTAATTATCACCGCCTAAGTTTTTCTAATCCTTGCATCATCCTTTGAGCTCTTATCTCAAGAAACAATGCCTGATTGATTAATAATAACAATTTGAAATTAATTTTACAATTTAATTAAAATAGGAATAATCATAAAAATCTCATTAATCCCTCTATCTACATAAAAAACATGACAAAACACACTAATAAGTCCTATGTCATACTCTTGACACCCTCCCATGAAAAATACCTATCATCCAGCACTGTTTTATCAATCAATTTTATCAACTTTTATCAAAACCCTAGAAAACATCATAGGGAAACATACCTCTAGTTAATTGGTAAGAAATAGTGTCCAATCATCCCTATATGAACTACTATATCCATGATAATCCAAATTATCATCATTAAAAAAAATTCCACTTGATCTATTAGAAATCATCACCAAATCCATCACTGAAATTCATTAAAATCAACGGTGATAAAGGGAAACTAGAGTAAATAAGAAAGAGGTGGCCTCACCTTAAATCCACATAAAAAATTCCTCTAAAATGAAAAAAAAAATAAAAGGAAAATTAATAGGTATAAGTGAGGAATAGGGGCTCAAACCTTCCCCATTCATGCATCTAGGAGAGGAAATCCAAAGGGGTTCTATTTAGAAACCCTAAAAAGACTATCCTGGATCTTTAAAGAAATAGACCATTACCTACATCGTGGTATGAATAGGGGGTATAAAATACGACACCTCACCCATGAGATCCTACCCTCACTACACCCCACTACCCAATGACACCTCCTCGTAGTGTGACTGGCACCCTGGGTAGAGGGGCTTTCCACCTGACCGACCCCTACTATGAACAATTTCCCAGATCACAAAATGAAATCCTCAAAACCTCTCTCCCATATCAAAGGTATTATAATTCATTGTATAACCCCTCACACTCCAAATTTAAATTCTATCTTAAATCACCCACAATAGGCATTTGTGGCATGACCAAAGGGTTAAAGTGTGACTAGGCTCCCATGTCTAAAATTTTCCAAGTTAAAAATCATAAGGTTTATCACTCTATTTCATAAATTAAACCACCATAGTGAAAACCTTACTTTGTAATGAAACCACTTTGGGAGAGTCCTTACCTTTTACAAATTCAAAAAACTCTCCATTTATCATATCCCTAGGTTGTGGTGTGACCATACATTTTACTTTAAAAATTAAAAATTAAAGTTTATAAGGTTCATGTTCATAGTTTGATTTCCCTTTTCATAGTGTGACCTATTTTATAAGGTTTATCAAACCACTTCATAAATTATAGTCACGGGATCATTGATTCATTCACTATGTGAATATACATAAGATTTTTTCATTTCTTAAAAACCAAAAAATATATATCCTTCCATGAGAACCTCAACCGCAAAGTGATTGAACTTTGTGCAAAAAACCCCCAATCCTATACACAGTCTTGTCATGGAATGGTCTATGGGTAATGGTGTGGCCTACTCCCAACTATAAAAAAAATCTAAGGGTCACCCCATATCTACTCCATTTTTTATCCAAAAACTTGAAAAACTTCCCTGAACTTGTTCCATATCCAAAAAAGGCTTCCCAAGATGTTATAACCCTTAAAATTCTAATCCAAAACCCATCTCTCAAAACATCACTTAATCCAAGACCAAATATTCAAATTTCCTATGAATTACACAATCCAAATAAACATGGCATTTCACAAGCTCCTCTCCATAACACTTATTATCTCTAATAAGTGTTGGTATTCTCTCATCCATCAATATTTTCTCTCCTCAATCATCAATTCACAACCAACTCTTCGTGTTCTATTCAAGAATATCGAATGACCTCCCACTGAAAAACTCCAATAAAAAGGTTCCTCATGCACCAAAAGTTGATCCATATGTTCATATCCATCACAAACACTAATATTATACTCCACCGAAATCATTTATCCCAAGACACTATGGTTTTATCCTCTGATTCATTCTTAGGTGTATGGTACTCCCCGCCATAAGACTCTACTCATAAAGTTTGATTCCAACCCATGGTTCTCCCCTCAATATAAATCACCTATCGAACACATATATTATGGTCCATAAATATGCTCGATGATGTTTCATCCTCACTACGCCCAATTCCATATAAACCATTGATTGGGACCCCTAAGGACAAACTCTCTAAAAAATGCTCTATTGTAGTCACAGACACACCATCACATCACCCGATCATGATGTCTTAACTCTCGAAGGAACCAAAAAATCATCTAGACAACAACACTAAAGTAAAAAATAGATAATTAGTGTAATTCCATTTTTGGATCACCACTAACCTCACCAGATGTCAAGCACTTACATCGATCACTGGTGCAAGACCAATATGAAACATGGTTGGATCACATCAATTCTATCTTGAGCCTAATGCCAACACATAGACTCTATCCAACATTATATTGAAATAAAAAATCTTGTTTTTACTAAGGAACTAGATAAAATCAGATATACCTTCTCACAATAATCCTAGTGCCATATAAATCATACAACAATCAATATCACTATCTCCACAACCCTTACAACACAAGGGTCATGATCCCATGACTAATAAGATGCTTCCCACCATAGGATCATCCTTATCATTTCTCAAATACATAAAAATAAATCTCCATAATCTATTTTATGGTTGTTACCTAATGTAATGATTTAACATGATCATCCCACTCATACCTAGGTGCCTATGTGAAACACTAGTCACTACTGATTCACATATCTCTAAGAACGTCATCCTTAGAATTTGTTAAAACTTATTTTCAATGTCGTTCGCACCCACCTATAGAAAATGGTGTAATATACACCATATGGATTCCATTATACTTCTCCCTGATCATAAACTCAATAGGTTTCATCATCATACACACATATCTCTTCCTAAAACACAATCATGCCTCATTGATATACCATGTAAAATCATAAACTCTATTCAAACATACCATAGTACCCCCAATCCATTTTAGATGTCACATATCTCCATATAGGTACACCCCTTATTCTCATCAAATATCTAGATAGCCATACCCATAAGTATCTCATAAAATCTATTAGTCTTCATCCCATACATGGACTCTAAATAATATATAATATATCAGGAGTTTTGTGTAGCATCGTATATACTAACTCAATCTCATTAAAATTCTAATAGGTGTATGCTCCCATACCACCCAGACACATAACTCGGCTCCCATTTCGAGGAGTTGTACAACATCATACCTAGGATCACTCACCTAAACAGCTAACCATGCTCCACTTTTATTTCAATATCATCAATTCCTAAGCATACTCAATGCCCTCTTCCAATAAACCAAACATCTCACTCATATCAAGGCTAACCATTAGATCACCCACTGCTCAAGCATCATTCCAAACCCAGAAGTGTCTACCCATTCACTACCATGCCATTGAAAGTGTATCCATAATCAATAGGTTCAAGCATAATACCGATCCTTCCCTCAAAAACATATCCTCAATACCAAAATCACTGGTCATCTATATTCCTCTCTTAACCCTTACCAGGGTATCCATGTCCCCAAGGAAACGCATGTGCCAAAACCCACTCGAGGGTTCTCACATATACCTACGCATCAAGAATCTCATTCCAAGTCATTATCCTATACTAGGGCACTAATCTTGACTGGGAATTTGTATACTATACTACCCCCTTTATGATCAATTTCTTATCCATGTATAAATAAAAAAAATTATCTAAGTTTCCAGTAATAAATAGACATATGGTTTATTTACTTTGAATACCACCAAGAAGGTATGTGGGAAAACACCATATATATTTTTGTTGAAACTTTAAGTAACAGAACCCTATCACAATCACCCTAAATGGGTTCATCACCAAGGAATATAATGCATAAAATGACCAACTATGGGTCACTAAACATCCCTTAAATGGAGGCACTACATTTCAGTTACCAGATAACATCACACTAAAATGTTTATATGACCTGTCATCAGAGAAAATATATCATGTTTCAACTGATCATAATGACACCAAAAAATTATATAGAAAAACATTATATAAGTTTTTATTGAGACTTTAAACAACTGAACCCTCTATTATTGGTGTAATCAATCACACACAAACAAATGAATGTCATGTGAATCTTACATTCCAAGAATTATTCATGTTCCAATGCCTCCTACCACTCTAGGAAAAGATCAAAAACCACAATAACAATCTCAATATGCACATCATATTGAATAAATATCTCAACTATAAAAACAAAAATTGAGAACAGTAATATTAGATCCTGATGGGTTTCATTCTATCATTATATAATCATTTCCAATGGAAACCAACCCAAAAATAGGTGGATCTATCTACATGAATAAAACATGTAAATATAAATGAAAAATAAAGTAGAAAAAAATCACCTAGTATTCATCCATTACAAAATATTCCATCTTTAACTTTGATGGAGTGTATTTGAGGAAGATCATGAGGATCAGTAAACAAAATCACCTTTCCTATGAGGTGATACACCAGCTAATGGATCCATTACCACTTTTTGAGGATACCTAATATCTTTAAGGGGTGATAACACCTTATCATGATAGATAAATGAGGCTTTGGGAAGAAGATATTTTTATCATATTTTTATGAAATAGATGATCATAATAACATCGAATGAACATGATCCACATACCACACTAAAATATAATAAAAAACTTCTCTTGACATAGGTGAAGCGCAACACTCCTCCTTCATAATGCATCTCGTATGATACTTCTATTAAGTGTAATTCATTGAACTCATTTTAATGAATAAATGAAAATATTTTATATACCAACCTTTGGTTTGAAACTGATAAAACCATTCGGGAGGGATATAATCATTTCATCACATAAAATAGTTCAAATATGCATCACATTAATATTTAATATAATATATATATCATACATATATATGTATTATACATGAATCATATGCATGATAATATACATGCATCATATTCATGTATTAAATGTAAAATGTATATATATATATATATATATTATTATATATATATATATATATACTTCATGAATCATATGAATGTGTACATGAATTTATATTTTAGTGCATATCCACTTGAACTGAAATTCCATAAGGACTTTATAAAAAACTTCACAACTTTTTATGAATCCATCCAAACACTTTTGGATATGGTTTCATCATACTCTCTTCATTTTGAACAAATAATTTGTCCAAAATTTTATCTTTATCTAAGGTACTAAGTGTGTGACCCTATAGGAATTGGAATCATTGAAAACAATTATAAAATCCCTATTTCATAGATGTAAGTAAAGAGTGGTCTCTAGAAACGAGTTAGTGCTACTCAAGATACTAATGGGTATGGTGTGATCTCTATCAAACATACTCATATCTCTCTATGAATATTTACCACACAAGATGTATCATATATAGCAATATATATCTATATAATCTCTTTTCTCGTGACATCAAGTGACCACTACATATGGAACACGTCAATCTAGTATAAACAACACATATTTTTTTGATTCATCAAAAAACATTGACCAAGTTGAAGAATTCATCACATATCATCCATCTAATAGATTATTTTATCACATGACCCTCATATAAGTAGTTTAACACATCATATGTGACTCAACTAATAATGGCCATGAATTTCCTCAATCTAGTTTAATCAAGGGTCAAATGTATTTTCTTGTCATACATGTAGAAAAATATCATCTTGGTTACGCTCCAACCAAAAAAATGATAATCAATATGCCCAACTACCCCCATATTTGGTAATTTATTTTTACACTTGCATAAGAAGGGTATCAAAGTATGAAGGTTCTTAGGATAGGTATCATTCCAACCTCGGATAAGAAGTATTGATAATAATCATACACCAGTAAGTATATCAATGATTGTTTGAAATTCCATGATATATACTTTGGTGGGTCAATCCAGTTAATAATTCTCTACTTATTACCTCATGAATCGATTATTTGTATCTCATATACAACCCTTTATAATGATTTGTAATATTATATTCATGCTGATATTAACATATCATCACAATCCATAATACTTTATGATGATTATCAATTTGGTAGAATTCAAAGTTGTACTCTAAGGGGATATTATCATCAAACTGTTCATGTAAAATAAATTACAGTATACTTGAATGAATAATAAATAGATATTACCTTTATTATAATAACATGATACATTTAAAACCATTATAATAAATCTCTGATGTTTATTACACCAAGAGATTTTACATGACCCTCATGTTGTTGTTGTGGTAATGGTTTTATCAATAAATCTACTACATTCCCCTCTGTATCCACACAACTGGTCTTCACATCTCCCATCTTAATGATCTATTGAATGATATGATGTCTTAATATAATATGTTTGTTACTTTTGTGAGATCAGGATTACTTAGCTTGAGAAAAATTTCAATTATTATCATAATATATCTAAATTTATCCCCTCGATTCTAGGAACCATGCCAAGTTCAGTAGTGAACTTCTTAATATAAACAGCTTCCTTCGCAACATCAGATGAAGAAATGTACTTTGTCACTATAGTCGAGTCTGCTATAGCAGATTACTTTGAACACTTCTAACTTCTAGATCCACCATTTATTCAAAACATTGATGCAGATTGAGATTTTATATCATCTTGATCAGATTAGAAACCAACATCCGTGTAACCCTTTGCAAAAATTCCATACTCTCTTACAAAGACCAAGTACATATTTGTATTCCTTATCAAGTACTTAAGAATTTTCTTCACAAAAATATAGTGACTCTCACCAGTACTGGATTAGTATTTAATTATTATGTTCATAGCATAAGAGACATCAGGTCGAGTACACAACATTGCATACATGATAAATCCTATATCGAATACATAAGGAATTGTATCTATCCTTTAAAACTCTTTATAAGGATCATGAATCTTCCTAATATTAATTCCATTTAACACTAGTAAATACCCCTTCATGGAGTTCTCCATGATGAACTTCTTTAGTACTTTACTAATATGTATGTTTTGATTTATTCCAAGAAACCTCTTAGATCTATCTTTATAAATATTCATACCTAGTATGTATCCATCTTCACCCATGTCTTTTATTGAGAAACATTTACCCATCCATATGTTCATATATTGAAGTGTTGAGGCATCATTTTTTATAAGTAGTATGTCTTCTATATACAATATTAGAAACACTATTATTCTCTCACTAAACCACTTATATAAAAAATAATCATCCATGTTCTTATATAAACTAACCTCTTTGATTTCATCATCAAACAAGATATTCTAACTCCAAAAATCTTAGTTCATTCAATAAATGGACCTTTTAAACTTTCAAACCTTAAAAGTCTCATTTTTCAATTCAAAACCTGTAGTTTGTATCATATACACATCCTTAACTACATTCTAATTAAGAAAATTGGTTTTGAAATCCATTTTATATATCACATAATCATAATTATCTATTATAGAAATAAAAATTAGAATATAATTTATCATCACATCGAGTGAAAAGGTTTCTTTATATTCAAAACCATGAATTTTTCTATAACCCTTTTCCATTATTCATATTTTATAGGTAGACACTCTACCATACATGTTGGTTTTCTTATGGAAATTTTATTTTCACCAAATGGGTATCACCCCTTTAAGTGCATCAACCATATTCCAAACCTAGTTAGTGTATATGAAGTCCATTTTAGATTCCATGGGTTTTAAAAACTTCTTAGAATCAAAACTCTCAATGGATTAATAGTAGGTAGTACTTTCATTATCTATGAATATTACTTCATCATCATTATACATTAGAAATTCATATCTCTCAGGTTCTTGATGAATCCTAGCTGACCTTCAGGGCTCTTATGTAACTTGAGTAGGTTCTTATTCTACAAATATTTATAGAATTGTCTCAAATTTCATCTCAATAACACTTCCTATTTTTTGGTCTTGAACTTCTTCAAGTTTAATTTTCTTCTTAGTAACTTCTCGGCGTATATTTTTCTTCTCAAGGAAAGTATCATTTCAGGACATAAATACTTTTTTCTCAGTAGGATTATATAAATAATATATCTTAGTTTTTTTGGATAACCAATAAATAAAAAATTATCTGATTTGAGGATAATATTATCTGAATTCAATCATCATACTAGTGGTTCACAACTAAAAATATTTATAAAAGACAAATTGGGATGTTTTATATATTATATGTCATATACCATCTTTATTATTACTTTAGATGAAATATATTTTAGTAAAAGTGAAGTAATTTCTAGAGAATATCCCCAAAATGAAATAAGAAGGTCACATAGACTCATCATTGATCTAATCATGTATGATTAATTCTCTCATACTAATTATTCAATTATGGTGTTCCAAGAGGATTTAGTTGTGGAACAATTATATAATTCCTCATATGATCACTAAATTATTAGATCAAGTATTCATCACCTTAATCTGATCGGAAAACCTTAAAACTTTTTTCCAATTTATTATATACTTATTTCTAAAAATATTTTAACTTTTAAAAAATTTCATAGTTGTACTTCATCAAAAACACATAATCATACTTGCTAAAATAATTTCTAAATGTAATGAAGTACCTCAAATCACCACTTTCTTGTGTTCTCATTGGTCTACATACACTACTAAAAACATTGCCATTACCAACGGTTTCAAACCGTTGGTAAATTCCTGATAACCATTAGTATAAACTATACCAAAGGTTGTCCAAACTATTGGCTATAGAGATGTGGGGATAGACATATCCCAATGGTTCTATGTGAACCATTTGTATATGGATGAAAAATGGATTATATACCAATGGTTTCTTATAACGGTTGGTATAAATGTTTACCAATGGTTTAAAACTGTTGTAAATTTCAAAAATCATGTCTATACAAACGGTTTCCAAACTGTTGGTATAGAATTTTACCAATGGTTCCTCACAAACTGTTGATAAAAGTTAAGTAAAAGGATTTATACCAACGGTTTGTAAACTATTGGTATATACTTTTACTAATGGTTTTATATAAACCATTGGTATATGTTCTGTTTTCACACATATGCCAACAGTTTACAACCATTGGCATAGGCTTTATGCCACAGCAACAAGCATGCCTCTCCCTGTGCACCTGCAGCACTTCCACCAACAGGACTACCTCCCCCCTTTGTAGAATTCATACAAAATTCTGAAAAACTGCAGAATACATACATAATTTTGTATGAATTCATACAGAATTCTAAATACCTCCAATTATTTATTTAATTAATCAGTACAAACATACAGAATTAACACATAATTCATAAGGTAATTATAGAAAGTTTACACATACAACAAGTATACCCATACAGCCTTAACACATAATTCATAAGTTAATTAAATACATAAAGAATTCAATTCAGAATTCAGAAGTCAATTACTCTATGCAATATAGAATTCTGAATTGGATACATACAATATTGAATTCTATACAACACATATAGAATTGAATTCATAATTTAGAATGTAATAACCCCTATATAATAAAATCATGTTTCGGGTTTTGAATATGGAATTTTTTTTCGAAGACATGGGTGAATTCAGATCAGATTTTAATTTTTGGATAATGTGGTATGCCATGCTGTAGTAAGGGGTAATCTGACATGGGGTGGGGGTGTTAATGGGGTTGGGGGTTGTCCAAGTGGGTATGGGGTGTCCAGTGGGGTGGGGTGTCCAGGGGGTGGGAAGATGTCCAGGGGTTCAGAGGGGTTTTCCAAGGGGGTGGGGGTGACCAGGGGTGGGGGTCCGAGGGGTGGGGGTGTCCAAGGGAGGTGGGGGTGTCCAGGGGTGGGAGGTATAGAGGGGGGTGGGGTTTTCCGGGGGGTTGGGGGATTTCCAAGGGGGTAGGGGTGTCCAGGGGGTGGGGGCTGTCTAGAGGGTGGGGGCTATCCAGGGGGTTGGGGGGCTGTCCTGGGGGTAGGGGTGTCTAGGGGGTGGGGGTGTCCAGGGGGGTGGGGGCTGTCCAGGGGTGGGGCTGTCCATGGGGTGGGGTGGTGTACAGGGGGTGGGGGATGTCTATGGGTTGGGGGTGTCCAGGGGGTGGGGGTTTTCAAGGGTGGGGGTTTTCTAGGGTGTTGGGGGTGTTGTCCAAGGGGGTGGGGGTGTCTAGGGGGTGGGGTGTCTAGGGGGAGGGGTGGTGTCCAGGGGGTGGGGGGATGTCCAGGGGGTTGGGGGATGTCCAAGGGGATAGGGGGTGTCAAGGGGGTGGGGGTTTCCAGGGGTGGGGGAGAGGGCTGTCCAAGGGGGTGGAGGCTGTTCATGGGTGTGGGGGTGTCCAGGGGGTGGGGGTGTCTAGGGGGTTTGTCCAGGGGGTTGGGGGCTATCCAAGGGGGTGGGGTTGTCCAGGGGTGGGGTGGTGTCCAGGGGGGTGGGGGATATCCAGAGGGTTGGGGTGTCCAAGGGGGTAGGGGGCGTCTAGGGGGTGGGGGTGTCCAGGGGGTGGGGTGTCCAGGGGGGTGGTGGCTATCTAGGGGGTGGGGGCTGTCTAGGGAGGTGGGGGTTGTCCATGGGGTGGGGGTTGTCCATGGGGGTGGGGTGTCCAGGTGGTGGGGTGGTTTCCAGGGGGTGGGGGTTGTCTAGGGGTTGGGGGCTGTCCAAGGTGGCAGGGGGTGTCGAGGGGGTGGGGTGGTGTCTGGGGGTGGAGGATTTCCAGGGGGGTAGGGATTATCAAAGGGGGTAGGGGTGTCCAGGGGGTGGGGTTTTCCAGGGTGTGGGGCTATCCAGGGGGTGGGGGTTATCCATGGGGGTGGGGTGTCCAAGGGGTGGGGGGTGGGGGTCCAGGTGGTGGGGTGGTGTCTAGGGGGTGGGGGATGTCCAAGGGGGTTGGGGGTGTCTAGGGGGTTGGGGGATATCCAAGGGAGTAGGGGTGTCCAAGGTGGTGGGGGTCCAGGGGGTAGGGGCTATCCAATGTGGGGGTGTCCAAGGGGTGGGGTCTGTCCAGGAGGGGTGGGAGTTGTCCAGGGGAGTGGGGTGTTTAGGGGTGGGGGTTGTCCAGGGGTTTGGGAGGGCTGTCCAGGGGGTGGGGTTGTCTAAGGGGGTAGGGGTGTACAGAGGGTTGGGTGTTGTCCAGGGGGTAGGGGTGTCCAGGGGGTGGGAGTGTCCAGGGGGTGGGAGTGTCCAGGGGGGTGGGGTGTCAAGGGGGTGGGGGTTGTCCAGGGTGGGGGTGTCTAGGGGGTGGGGGTGTTGTTCAAGGGATGGGGGAGGCTATCTAGGGGTGGGGGTGTCCAAGGGATAGGGGTGTCTATGGTGGTGGATTTCCATGGGGGTGGGGGTGTCCAGGGGGTGTGGTGTCCTGGGGGTGGGGTGTCTGGGGGGTTGGGGGCTGTCCAAGGGGGTTGGGGGTTGTCCATAGGGGTAGGGACTGTCCAGGGGGTGGGGGTGTCCGGGGGGGTTGGGGGCTATCCAAGGGGTTGGGGTGGCTATCCAGGGGGTGGAGGGTGTCCAGGGTTGGGGGTTGTCTAGGGGTGTGGGGGTTGTCCAAGGGGGTGGGGGGTCCAGGGGGTGGGGGTTTCCAGAGGAGGGGTGAATCGGTCACAACAAATCATTAAGTCTGGTTTTATTATTTATAGATAAAGAAATAAATATAACATGACCTAGCTAATTACATATATATCAGGCACAAGAAATCATTAAACACCATATGTCAGTAATATCAGTCAAAAATGTAACAGATCAATTTTTCCCTCATCACCATCACTATCATCATTGTCATCATTAGCCTCACCCCCATCCTCATCGACATCCACATAATCATTCTCACCCTCCTCAACACCCTACTCCTCTCCCCCGTACTCTGTCTCGGCCTCCTCCTCGCCCTCCTCCTCCGCCACAGCCTCCTCCTCACCCTCCTCCTCCGCCTCAACCTCCTCCTTGCCCTCCTCCTCCTCTACCTTGGCCTCATCCTCGCCATCATCTCAACCACCACTAGAACTTCCAAATAGTACACTATATATAGAATGCATCGATGATATATATTCATCACAAGCTGTGCTGGAATCTAGTGGAAGTGCTGGACGTAAAACTTCCATCAGTTTCATAAATGTAGTGTTTGCCCTAGAAGAATATTTTTCCGTCTCTATGGCCCTTTTTCTAGCATGTTCTTCCTGTTCCTTAACCTTCTAGAACTCGGTGTCACTAAAACTCATACCTAATGAGGGTCAATACCTCATCAGGACTATACTTTTCCCAGGTTGGTAGCATACTCTTCTAGGGTGCTCATCTCCCAACACCTGATGTAAGTGATCATTTAGCCAAAAATTGTTAGGTTCTTGGGTATCAAGGGCCTATAAAGCATCCTGTTAAAAATATAAATAAATTATTAAGTTAAAAAATATATATTAAAATTTTAAATCAACAAAGTAAAACTTACAATCTACTGCTGAGTCAGTTCATTAACCGTACTTCCATCTTTCTTCCTTCGACTCGAGCGAAACAGTTTTTCTCGAGGCACCCATCCTTCAATATTAAATTTTTTCCTCTATAATTATATTGCATTTTGGAAACCATAATTAAAAATAGATTAATAATAACTAATTTTATAACTAAAATTATATAACAACTTTAGTAATCAAATAAATTATCTAGGAAAAAATAGAAAGTGAAATTCGTAAAGAAAAATTATAAACAACTGCCATACCTGCTTCCTCTCCTGATTTGGAATCATAGTACGTCCCAATATGTGGAGGTATTTTTTAGTATTAATGTTTTTTTATTTATTTCGGATGATTCCTAAATAAAATTCAATAATAAAAATGATATTATTAACACAAAACATGAAATTTTTCATTTAAATACCTCAAATGTCATTAATACCTTAAACTAGGTATTCATCCAATGAGTAATCATCTTATGATACTGTTTTATAGGAATTTCATCAACAATAGGGACTGCCTCTAACTCTATGCAAACTCTAGAATTCCATCCAATATACAACTCGTTCTTATAGGATCTCCAAATCTCGCCTAAATCCTTTAGACATGCTGGTCGTGCACCCTCACCATCAGGGAAATTAAACTGAAGATGACATCAAAATATTAATTCATATAAATAAAAATAATAATATATTGTATTAAATACAACAGATTTTTTTACCCATATATCTGCCCAAAAATTATCCTTGACATCATTTGGAAATTGTCTCCATGAGAGAGGGATGACAGGAATGATGTCAGAGTATTTGGAAAGCATCGCCAAAAAACTCCGACATTACTGCCCTGTTTTTTCAATCATTTGACTGTCTTCATTGTAGTCCACCATCAACTATGTGTGGCAGTTCCACACTACACACATGTGTGTACACCCCCGCCCCCACATCCTATCAGTAGATGTATCTACTATGAAATAAAAACTAATATTTTATCAATACATGTTATAATGAAAATAAATAATGGTATAAAAAATTGTTAGGGTTCTATAAATATACCTGCAGCAATTTGACCAATGGGTGCCGCTAGATCTGTAGAAACTGAAGGAAACCCCTATACTGGTGGAGTGGGTCCCAATGTATGCTTTGTAGGGACAAACTCTAGCAGAGAAGGAATTGAAGAAGATGTAATATAGAAGCTCAGAGAGAAGGAAGTATAAGTAAAAGAAGATGGCATGGATGACTGGCCGAATGCTATATGGGGAGTGGGAATCATCATCAGATATGGTAAAGATGGGTGAGGAGACTCAGATATAAAGGGTGGTGAAAACATGGGAGGCCTAAATATCTCGTGTGTCCCTAATGACACACCAAGAATGGAATATGGGATAGATGGTATATTAGTGGGAGGGGCAGGGTCTAATCAGGTATGTTGACCAGATCAGCTAGCTCTCATACCACCCCCCTCATACAAACACCCTGAGTACTGGGACCACTATTAGGCTGATCATCAAATAATTATCTCCTAAGAGGTGGATCCTACAAAAAAAAATTAAAACAAAATTAATCACATGGAATTATATATTATTTAAATATATATTTTTTAAATAAAATACTCACTACAGGAACTAGTGGTGTAATTCTCATCTCAGCCATGTGATGATTGTTTTCCATCATCTTTTTTCGTCACCTCTCTTCAATTGGTTGCATTTCCTACATTTAAAAACAAATATGGAAGTAATTATAAAAGGATGACTAATGTGTAACCCAAAAAACAAAATAAATGAGAGGGAATAGGAGGATTCATGGATAATTTAACTATCCATCATTTTAGGTAAGCTTAAATAGATATATAATGAATTCAATAAATCGTACAAGATGTAATTAATAAAATTAATTTTTAGGTGGATGGTTATTTACTAAGAATACAAACCATCATGTTCATAAGGGGTAAATCACATGTCAAAATTAAGGAAAAAATTTATTTCTTTATCCTAGGTATATTATACAGGTTTCTATACATGTTTTGCAGAAGAAGAAAAACCATCGTGTTCATTATCTATTGAAATGTTAAAGGGAGGTCTTAGATTTATACTAATTTTATACATGGTCAATAAAGTATTGAAATGTTCACCAAGTTAGAAATTTTTGTTGACCAATAAGGAAAATCAAAGAAGATACTTCTATTCTTCCAATTATAAAAGGTTTTAGTGGAAACATTCTTTCTATTTCCAGATTTCATTTGACCCTTCCTGAATGAAAAATTGAAATCTTTCAATTCATTAAGCACATCAGTTCCAAACATACACTAAGGTGGATCATTAGTCTCAATGGTATTTTCAAATCTTCGATGATTATTTCTATATGTATGGTCCATTGGAAAGAATTATCGATGTCCCATAAAACTAAAACTACAGCAATGGTTTAGTCTTCTGGATCATGTATTCTTCATACAAACAGGACATGATAGTTTCCTTTTCGTTCTCCATCTAGACATCATTGCATAAGTAGAAAAATCATTGATTGTCCACATAAGCGCAGCATGCATCTGAAATATGTCTTTCAAATGTGCATCATATTTGCACACACCCACATCCCAAAGAAGTTTCAACTGTTTTATTAAAGGTTGCATGTATATGTCTACATAATTACCGGGATCATAAGGGCCAGATATGAGTATACTCATTAAAGTGAAAGTTATTTTCATACACAACCATGGGGGAAGGTTATAAATGTGTATAAAAACTGACCATGTGTTGTGCAAAGTAAGTATCTACCCAAATGGATTAAAACCATAACATGAAAGACTCAGCCTCACATTACGCACGTCAGCTACAAAATCAGGATATCAAGCATCAAATCTCTTATATGAAAATCCATCTCAAGGGTGAACCAACTCATCACTAGTCTTTGTTCTCTCGGTATCATTCCATCACATTTTTACTGATATTTCATCAGAAATAAAAATATTCTAGAGTCTGGGGATCAATGGAAAGTGACACATTACTTTATGTGGCACATGGGATGGCGTTTCATCAGCTTTTTCCTTCCAGCAGGATGTGCTACATTTTATAAAATCATTTTGTTCAACTTTTTCCTCCCAAAATAAACTACAATCTGTCGGGCAAGCATGAATTTTGTTTCTTGAAAATCCAAGTTCTTAAACTAACTTCCATTCCATATAGTGGTTTGAGAGAATATCTGCATCATCTGGAAGTGAGTAATTTAAAAAGGTAAGAATATAATTAATGATAGTATTAGAAATCCCATACATAGTTTTCCCATGAAATAATCAGATTAAAAATTCCATCTTTTTCATTTTACCGCATTGTCGATATATTGGAGTCATGGCAGCATCATTCAATTTTTTCACCCTGACAAAATCATCATTTTCATTAGACACATCATGTGTGATCATATCAAAGTCTTCTTGGGTTATAATCCTTTCTTTTTCATGATGATGAATAAATAGAAACCGGTCATATAAAAAAATCTCTAATCCAGTCCTCTCATTTGGATCATTAACAATTTGATATTTCTTTTTCTCCTCATTGTGATACCACACATAGTAGTTTACTTAAAAACCATATTTGGTTATGTGGTAGATGACTTCTTCATAGCTCAACCAAGGTATTCCAACACAATTGTAACATGGGAAATGTATGTGAACACTATATGAAGCATTATGAAATACAAAATTTAAAAATCTCTCCAAATTGTTTTGAAAATTTCTTGAGATTCGATCAGTTTCATACATCCAACTTCTATCCATTCTTTAAAAAAATTGTTATAAGTCATTTCATCAAAATCAATTAAATAAGATTGAAGTTTCATCAAAAATATATTTAAGTAAATGAAAATTATTCACTTTATATGAAACCATAACTAACACACTACTCTATATGAGAATCATAATATAAAAGACAACAAAATATTATATTTATAAAAAAATATTTTGAAGAACTATACATGAGTGTACAAGATCATGTACACTTGTGGAGGAGAATTATTTAGGATTTGAGTAAATTTTTGATTGAATAAATTTTATATTTTAGTAGATTATTTGAGTGATCACATACACTGCCCAAGGGGGTGGGGGTGTCCAGGGGGTGGGGGTGTCCAAGGGGTGGGGGTGGGGGTGGGGGTGGGGGCTGTTGAAGGGGGTGGGGGTGTCCACCCCCAAACTAGGGTCATAGAATCCAATCTCTATCCAATTGTAGCATGAATTCAAGCCTATTATAGATGACCCAAAAGACTATTAGTGTAAACCATAAATATCATACATATAAATCACAACACACCTAATTATAAACACGCCTCCAAATATCATATGTGAATAGGATTTTATCTTCCATTCTAAATATTATACATGAATTCTAAAAAACACACCTAATTGTAAACACACCTCCAAATTTTTAGCTAGGTATGTGGCTTATTGATTCCTTGAGAGGGTAGCTAATATCTAATTCCAAGTTATGATACAAGGTGTAAATATAGTATTTTCTATGTTTAAAAAATTTTGTGTGTGTGTCAAATATGATCCTATGTATATTGTTTAGGCATATGAGCCATGTTTTTATGGGACACTACTCATGGGAGTATGATCCTTGTTATATCATTAGGTGATATGGAGTTGTACGAATGTTAAATTTGTATGAGATCAATGTGGATAGTGGATAAGAACTTGAGTGATATTTTTTTGTAGAGATCACTTATTTTTTGAAAGGTAAGAGTGAGTGTTGGTATGGAACTTCAAGAAAAGTCTTAACATCTGAAATCAACTATACATTGGTTATATGTGATTCCTATTTTTTTGTAGAGTATTGGAGTGAAAATCCCACCCTACTGGATAGCCCACCCCCCACACACACCCCTGTAGCCCCCCCCCCCCACCACCCCCTACAGCCCCCTGGACAGCCCACCCCCCCCCACCCCCCACCTATACACCCCCCCCCCCCCCCCGCCCTAGATAACCCACACCCCCCTCCCCCACATAGATAGCCCACCCCCACCCCCTTGGATATCCCACCACCCCTGGATAGCTCACACCCCCCTCCCCCACCTGAACAACCCACCCCTCTAACCCCCCTAACAGCCCACCCCCTCCCTAGATATCCCACCCCCCTCCCCTACACCCCTGCAACCCCCCTACCCCCCCCCCCTACAGCCCCCCTGGACAGCCCACCCCCCCCACCTGTACACCCCACCCCCACCCCACCTGGACAGCCCACCCCACCCCCACCCCTTCCCACCCCCACCCCCACCAAGACATCCCCCCACCCCACCTAGATAGCCCCCCCCCCACCCCACCTAGACAACCCACCACCACCCACCTGGACAGCCCACCCCCCCCCCCCACCCCCACCTCGACAACCCACCCCCCTCCACGGAGATCCCACACCCCCTTCCCCACCTGGACATCCCACCCCCCACCCCCTGGATAGCCCACACCCCCCTTTCCAACCTGGACAGCCCACCCCCCCCCCACCCCCTGGACATCCCACCCCTTTGATATCCAACACCCCCTCCCCCACCTAGACATCCCACACTAACCCCACCCCCCCCCCACACCTAGAGAGCCCCCTACCCCTCCCCCATGTATCCCCTCTTAGGTTAATTTTATTTTAAACCATTTTATTAATTAATAAAGGAAAACCATCATGCATTATCTATTTCATTAAAAACAACCCATTCAATTTATCAAAACATGAAAAATTAAATTTATAAGGCTCTATGGGCCACTTGAAAAATGTCATTGGGGAAAGGGTAAATCACCTACATGGTTAATTCCAATTTAAAAAATTGGCCAAGAACTTAGGAGGTGGGGTGGTGTCCAAGGGGACTATCTAAGGGGGTGTGGGATGTTCAAGGGGGTGGAGGTTTTCCAGGGGGGTGGGGTGTCTAGGGGGTGGTAGGGTGTCCATAGGGTGGGGGTGTCTAGGTGGTGGGGGTATCTAAGGGGGTGGGGGTGTCTAGGGGGTGGGGGTTGTCTAGGGGGTGGGGGTGTCCAGGGGGTGGGGTGTCTAGGGGGTGGGGTGTCCAGGGGGGTGGGGTGTCCAGGGGTGGGGGTGTCCAGGGGGTGGGGGGATGTCCAAGGGGGTGGGGTGTCCATGGGGTGGGGGTCTATCCAATGGGGGGGTCCAGTGGGTGGGGGTTGTCTTGGGTGTGGGGGTCTCCTAGGGGTGGTGGTGGGGGTTTTAAGGGGTAGAAATACCCATATAATACCTTAAAAATTACCTATACCCAGTCCAACCAAAATCACAACTCCAATCCATCACCCAACCAACATCAAATGCATCCTCAGTATCACTAACCTTCCCATTATTCCTTGAACAAAAACTATAAATACAAAATAAAAATCCAATTTTCAACTAAACTAAACTCCATAGAAACTACCATATCACCCCACTAAAAAATGGAAAACCACCTACACCACTACCCTAACTATCCTCAATCCTTTCACATGGACAATCCTTATATCCATTACCCACCTCGAGACCATATGACTAAACAAACCATTTACCATATTTGAAATGTAGAACAAAAAATAGAAAACAAATCAAAGTGTTCGGTATACCGTGCCACAGACCGCATGGAACTCTGATTTAGGACAAATCAAAGTAGAAAACAGAAAAAAAAAATAGATGCATAACATTAAAACTAAGGTATAACTTACTAATTTTAAGTTTAGAAATAAAAAAAAATTGATTGATTAAAGATGTATCTATCAGGTGGAAGGATTTTCACAGCCTAGGGTAAAGAGAGACCTTGGGGAGCTTCGAATTAGGGTGCCTGCAATTAGACGTACTAGGAGCTGGGCTACTGTGTATTTAGAGGAAATATTTCCCAACGGTTTACTCAAACCATTGTAAAATCTTGATTATAAAAATACAATGCTAATGGTTTGAATAAACTGTTGGGCAATGTTGTTGTTTTTACTGTATACCAACAGTTTCTTCAAACCGTTGGTATAAAACTGTTGGGAAAACCTCTATTACCAGTAGTGATACATCACTATGTATAAGCTATAATAACCCATTAGACCTCTCACCATTTCTCCCAAAAGGTTCCCTGTCATTTTTCCTAGTAAAAAGATTCACATGTATTAAATTATTCATAATAAAATGAATCCAACAATCCATCTCTATAGAGTCTTTGAATGTATTTTTTTATATATATCCAAGGAAAATGTAAAAGGTATTTGGGATTATAATCAACCCTTACCTTATTATTATGAATGTTATAAATTGGATTATACATATATATAATATATAAACCATTCATTATATTCCCAACACTATAAAACTTTTCATTAATATATATAGAATAACTCTTATTCTTAATAATGAATGATAATATCATCTTATCCAAAAAAGATAATGAAATAAAATTAATGTTTATGGAGTAAACATAATAATATTTTTTCAATTATAATACTAATCTTCTAGGTATACTTAGATTATAAGTGTCAAATTATAATGTAGCATCTTTTACTTCATTACCAACAAGAATATCTAATTCATCCTTTATCAATTACATTATATATCTGAGTTTATGTTTGTCGGAAAAAATGTGTAATGCACACTTGGTATCTAATATACATGAGTCAAATATGGTGGAATTAATCTCTATAACATTCACATTCAGGTACTCTAAATGTTTATCCTTGAGAACACTTATCAACCCTATATACTAATTTTTAATAGTTTTATAGGACATACCTATTGGTGATATCAATATTATTATGATTAAGAATTCCATAATCTATAATAAAGACATATTATGGGTGTGTATCATGAATTATATATTTTTATTAAGTAATTTAAATAAAATTTCTACTGCTAAAAATGATGACCACATACATCATATCCATTTAGTGATCCAAGATCCATATTTAACAAATAAATGAACTCACTTTGGTGTCAAACTCATAAATTTAGTTATTTAGGTAGGTATTCATCCCAATCACAACAGTTGTGATTATTGGATAGTTGAGTGGAAGACTCTTTTCCCATATCTATCACATGGGTAACACTAAAAATTTATTCCTTTAGTATCCTACCTATTAGGATTCCCATCTAGTACATCCCAAAGTAAACACTAAAAACAAGTTAGCACTGAATAATTTGGGGGCACTCGGTTAATCATGAAACTACCTGATAGGACAATCCAGAGTACCTTATTACTTTCTCACCTTACACAAGATAATTCAGGGGTACCCAGTTAGTCATGAAACTACCCAGTTAGGTGAATGAGTTCTTGAAAAGTGTCTCTTTGAAGGAATATAACACTTAGTATTTAGGGGGATTTTTGGTCTCACCAAATTAATATACATCATATGAATATTAAATTAAAAACTATTGCATCTTATGAAATATTTATCTTCTCATGTTTTATTCCTTTTTTGTACACATTATTCTAATGTTTTAGTTTTAGAATCCCTATTCCAAAAAAAAGTTAATGTGTTTAAACCACATTAATTTATAACTCTTTACACAACCCCCAAATTTTTTTTACTCTCCTAAAAGTAGAATCCAAATATATCCATACATATCCAAATTCATCATATGCATAAGGTACATGAAAACTTTATGAAAAGGCATAGAGTTATATAATATTGAAAATATTTATATAAGTAATCCCATAGGGATAGATAGTCATCCCCATTCACCTTTTAAGACAGGTATAGTCTCCGGGATAATATGTGGTCTAACCCTAACTCCCTCTACCTATGGATACTTTATTAAAGAGAGAATTTGGTTTATGATATCTCTAACACCTAATATGAACAATATATATTTAAAAAAATATTCTCAATCTCAGAACTTGAATTACAAATTGAGGTCAAGGTAGATGAAAACTAAATTTTATGGATTCATACCTAATATTTAATGCAGGGCTCTAACACCTAGAAGCAATTTAATAGTTAAAATAAATCATACACAATATTTTAATTTTATAAATAAATTATTAATATGAATAAAAAATGAATTTAATAAATAAATAAAAATTATTTATCTTACAAAACATGAGATAATCATACATGAATATTTTATAAATAAATGCTA
Source organism: Viscum album (assembly GCA_963277665.1). Lineage (NCBI taxonomy): Eukaryota > Viridiplantae > Streptophyta > Magnoliopsida > Santalales > Viscaceae > Viscum > Viscum album. The sequence goes on from OY728140.1 coordinate 1,013,525,906, forward strand.
ATTATAAACAGTTTTTAAATTAATCAGAATACAAACATTTTTTATATTCATTTCAATATGAAATATTTATTATTTTATATTATATAGAATTTGTATATTATTCCATTAATTATAAACTTTTTATAATTCCATTTATATTATATAAACATTTTATATAATCTAAATATCATATATTTTTTAATTTATAAACATTTTATAAATTACCCACTATGATTTCTAAATAAACACTTTTTCTTCTAGATCATAATACATGCCATATAATTTGATAAAGGGTATTATAAATATTAAAATTTAATATTTGGGAATATAAATGTTTTATAAACATTTATTTAATTAATTATGCACCATTTATAAATAATTAATTTATTTATAAATTCTTTTTAAATTAAATACTCCCAAAATACCTTTTGATATGATTTATAATCATTTTATATACCATTGAAATAATTATAAGTTTTAAAAACATTTTTTTAACACAATTTTGATTACCTTTACATAGAATCCATATTATATGTGAGGGTAACCTCCCACTACTCTTACATATATTATCTATATAAGGTTATATCTTCATGACCCGTACATAGTGCAAACTATTTAAGGATAATCCTCCCATTACCCTTTTGTAAAAAAATTAGCTACCATTATATAAACACTCTACATAAAGGTAAAAAATGATTACCTTTAAATAAAACTTCTATGTAAAGGTAGTTGTGAATTTATTTACATTGTGTAAAGGTGACACTAAGATTACCTTTATAGAGAGAAGTGGGTACCTTTATGCAGACCTTCTGTGTAAAGGTAGCTAGATATTACCAATACTATATAAAGGTAATGTAGAGGTTTCCTTTATACAAACCCAAATACATAAAGGTAATTTATAGGTTACCTTTATGAAAAACCCAATTTAAAGGTAATATCTAATTACCTTTACATAGATCTAAGGCTTCTTAAAGGTGGATAAAACTATATGTATGTTTTATGATAAAACATTCATCATTTTATAGCTTTTATATTCCTCAGAGCCAATTATTCAAACATATTTAAATATTGAATAAATAATCTAATGATGCCACCGATGGATTTTATTCAATCATCATATGATCATTTCTAGTATAAAACAACCCAAAAATAGGTGAATCTATCTTCAAGAATTAAATTTGTAAATATAACTGAAAAATATAGTAGAATAGAGAACCTAGTATTTAGCCATTATAGTATCTTCCATATTCAACTTCAATAGAGTGTGTTTGAGGAAGATCATGAGGGTCAGTGAAGAAAAGTTCCCTACCTCTGAGGTGATACATCAGTCGATGGATATTTGTGAGGATAATTGACATATTAAATGGGTTTTATCACCTTCTCATGAGAGATAAATGAGGCTTAAGTGAGAAGAGAGTTTCATCATGTTTTAATGAAATAAATGATCACATTAATGTCAAACAAACATGATCCACACACTACACTACAAATAAAGATAACACCTCTCTTTATATTAGTGAAGTACAATACTTATCCTTCATAATACATCTCATGTGCTGCTATTGTTGAGTGTAATTCATTGAATTCATTTTAATGAATATATGAAAATATTTTAAGAACCAACATTTAGTTCAAAATTGACGAAACCATTTGGGAGATATCTAACCATTGCATCGCATGTAATAGTTCAAATATGCATCGCATGCATATTTCATATATATATATATATATATATTATACATGAATCGTATTATTGATAATATATATGCATCATATACATGTATAAAATGTACACTATATATATAAAATATCATATTATATATATATATATACTTCATACATCGCATGTACATGAACATGCATCATATGAATATGTCCAGGCATATTATGCATATATATTTTAGTGCATATCCTATAGATCCCTGGTAACCTAGACTTCCCATCAAAAATTTTGTTCACGGAACATGAATATGAGTTCAATCAAAAGATTTAACATATTCTTATATCACTTATCTACTATCTCCCCAAATAATAAGATAAAACAAAAACAAATTCTCTAGTACCACTTTGTAATGTCTCACCCCAGTTCACTCTATAGTAACCAAATAAAAGTGTCACGTGACCTAAGGCGTGCCTCCTCATATGTTATATAATAAATATTAGTAAAGAGGGTCTAAGGTGTTGTCTTGGGAAGAATATACCCTCATAATAGTAAAAATAATCAAACATCATCCACAATAATAATCAGAGTGTGTAAAATAAATAAACATAATCATGTTATAATAAATGGAGTGCATCAAATAATCATGTCATCATACATCACAGATGATCTCCCACTAGGCCCATCACATATACAAATAAATGAAAGAAATAAAATATAGAAGAGTATCTACTCACAGCCCTAAGCCTTTTCACATCCCAATCTACATCTCAGTTGATCTGATCCAACTTGATCATCAAAACTTAGTCTCTTACCTACCTAATACTACAAAGATGATATCTTCTTAGGTAGTAAAGTTTCATGGTCACCCGATCAGGGTATAAGTAAAACTTAGTAAGCCACCACCAATTGTATCCTTAAAATGACTAATAAATATAGTTTATTCACATGTTATATATTCATTGAAATAAATAAATCATAGAATCATAATAATATAAATCATCATTGATCTTATGGTTCTAAGGTGATGCTCGAGATCGACTATACCTACTTCAGGTAGTGTTGGATGTCTTTAAGCACATCATAATATCATTATAGGGATACATGTTCTATCTTTGGTTCTCATGAATATGTCTACATAATTATATATGATCACTTAGGGGGGAAGCAGTCTACCTGGATCATCTCATATATACCACCCTCAAGGGGAAGAGTAGACCACCCCAGAATCTCAAATAATAAAGTCATGGGGAATAGTGTCCCCACCCAGAATCTTAGATAATTCAATTGGGGGGAAGTGAGGCCCTACCTAGAATCTTAGAAATATATTCATAGGAGTGGCCCCACATAGAATCTAATATCATTTAATCATGAAGAATAGTGGATCCCACCTAGAATCTCTTATACTCATTAGGGGGAAATTTCCACCTAGTAATATCTCATATACTCATTAGGGGAGATTCCCACCCCAATAATATCTCATATACTCATCGGGGGCCAACGTCTACCCTATAATCATAACCCATATTAATCACAATATGCATAAAGGGTTATCACAATTCTAACCTCTCTACACTAACCCTCCCTAGGTTCATCATGTGGTCAGGGAATCCAACAAGGTCCCCTAAGAAACATCATAGTCTGAACACCCTCCATGGAATTATCATTACTAATTCCAACTCCAGGTTCATAGCCCATCACTCAAATGGAATATTCACCCTCATCATTACCATGATTTTATTACAACCTCACCAACCTTATAGGAAATGATACACCGATATCAATCTAAATATATTGCATGATACCCATCTCACTTTCCATGTTGTCCTCAATCATTCCTCTCACACCCAACTAACACATAATTCTACCTAGGGTATACCCACCTAGATACTCACATACTAGTGATGGATAAACACTCTCCTCTCAAAGGAGGAGTCTAATGACACTTATATCAAGGACGCAATGTTCATTTAATGAGTGCACCCCCTTCTAGGGTCCATGTACTCCATGACACATATTAATGATCAATTCCTCGATAATCGGAGGTATAGGAACAAAAATAGTGTTGAGTGCACATAATTTTTTAATATTCCTTTAATATACTCATGAAAGTTAAATAGAAACAATTCATTTTTAAATTAAAGGATGATTGCACTAGAGTGGTGAGATCACATATCACATTCTACATAAAAAATGAATAAACCTTAGGGTATTCCCATGGACCATCTACCTCATATGAAGTTTTTCCTTTTAAGAAAGGATTGAAATCATTTTCTAAGCTCTTCTAAGACTTAGTTCATCCCCTGAGCTCATATATCAAGCCACAACACCCAGTTCATTAGTTATAACATTTTACAATTAATTTTACAATTTAATTCAAATAGGAATAATTTAATAAAACACATCGGGCTCTCTCACCACATAAAAACTACAACCAACCATACCCGAAAGGTCCATGGTATACTCTTAACACCCTACAAAGAAAAAACCCTATCAAATAGCATTATTTTATCAATCAATTCCATCAAATTTCATCAGATCCATAGAAAATTTCATAAGGAAACATACCTATAGTGAAATGGAAAAAATGGAATGTGATCATCCCTTCAGGATTTAATTTATCCATTTTAAGAAAAATATTAATCATTCTGGATTATTTCTATCATTCCCCACTAGAAAACTTCACCAAATACCAAGCTAAAATTTTCTGAAATTAGAGGAGGTGAAGGGAAACTAGAAAAAAGAAGAAAGAGATAATATCACCTTGAACCCATACAAAAAATCCCTCTAAAACCACCCAGATCAAAGGAAAATGAAGAGGGGTAAAATAGAGTAATAGGTATCTTAGAGATGAAATCATGAGGGAGTTACTATTTAGAAACCCTAAAAGTACCATTCAACCCCGTTAAAAAAATATCCCAACACTAGCTTTATGATGCGATTAGGGGGGTCATGGAAAGATACCTCACTTGTGGGTTCCTTATGTAGAGACCCAAATCATTACGTACAAGGAAATTACATTACTTGTGTGGAATACTTAATATATAAAAAAAACAGACACCTAGTGACTGTATTATTTTAGTGTCTTTGGAAACTCAGAACAAAATCTTCTAATCATGGTAAAAGATCTTCAAAATCTCCCATAAAGATCTTACCCTTTTGTTTTCTTACCTAAAAGCTTTATTTATATCCTGGGAAAAATAAAACATAGAAAGGGTGAGCTAAAATTCTCAATAAGGGTAAACATATTGAACATAAAAAAAACCACAAACATTTGTATGTAAAAACTTGAACATGACATAAATCTTAGCAGTACATAAGGCATAGATCATAAAAGAATATTAATCATGATAAAATAGAATGGGAATAAAACATGTAATTTTGGAAAACCATTAAGAACATTATATGATTTCCATAGTATCCAAGGCATTACTGCTAAGACCATCATAGTGGACAAAGTCCAATACTGAACCGGGTTTACTTGCCGTTCTAGCCCTGTATTACTGAACCGGATTCACTTGACATTACAGCCATGTATATCTCATGAGATATAAATCTTTACCCAATGAATTTGAGGGAGATATATGTCCCACCCATCTCATAATTAAACCATTCTTATGTGTGACACAAAATCATAAATCATACATCATAGCATAACCCATGTAATAAAAATGGGATTCTTAAACATCATGCCATCATAACATAATCTAAATAAGATAAAAGGACTTCATAAAAATAATTCCATCATAACATAATAAAATTAAATTAATAATAGGGATAGAAACATAACCCTATATCATCTTATATGTAAAATAGTTTTGATAAAACACTTGAAATGAATTCTTGAGAAAAATATCATTTCTTATTCAAAATCATTTTCTTTTCTCAAAATGCCATGAAATTTTAAAAGAAAGGGATTTTGTTTAAAATAATCATGAAATATTGTATAGGGAGCTTTATTTAAATAAGGAATTATGAAACTGTAAAAATCCATTCCCGCCGTATAAGTTACAAAACATTCTTCTCGTACTTTTGTCAGAAAAGTCAAAAAGTACCACGTACTGAAAACGACAAAAGATTCCTTTCATATCTTTTACTAAAAATTCACCAACAGGTAAAATTGGATTTAAACTATTTTAAGAGGATATAAATAATATTACATATTGAGTAAATATGAATGTGGATGATAAATATGAACCTAGTAAATACTTACGAATAAACAATCTCGGATAGAATGAGATTGGAAAAGTTATCCCTTACCTTAGGTCCAATTTCTTTTGTATGTGTCCAAAACTCCTATATAGTTGGTTTAAACATATTATTAACTTGTAACATAACCATAATAATATTTATGATATCATATATGATTCACTTATAACTTTATATTACCCGTTCATTTGTCAATTCCATGTTAATGCATCGTTTTGGGTAAAATCATTTCATTTGTCGTACGTGTTTTGACTTGTAATTATTCATATGATAACTTAGATCATGATTAATTAATTCCAGACTGTAAAACATGATTTATATATAATATATATTCATAATATAAATATATATAATAGATTGATAAATGGAAGGAAATACACTGTTCATGGAGACGGTAGACCGTACGTACGCATGAACGCTGTTTTCGTTTCCTTATTAAATTGAATGGATGTAAGTAAATAACATATACATAAATACAGTGTCATATATCTCATTATTATTCATTATATATACTTTATAATCATTCTTGAATAGTTAACATGGATAATGAATGTCATCGTGTCGTGGAGATAGTAATCTGTATGTATGCACGAGCGATGATATTATTCCCATAATTATTGAATGGAATTGGAGTGGATGATAGAATATCATAGAATTAGTATCATGTTATAATAATCATATATAGTTATTCTTTACACCATTATACCCATACAAGTAAGGTGGTGGTGGAAAAATAGATTACACCACGGCGTGGAGACGGTATTCTGTACGTACGCACACGCGATGATTCTATTTATCATAAGATGAATAGAAGGTGAAATAGGGTTGTTTAATATTTATAATAACACATCCATATATAATTAATACTTATTTTATTACTTTATAATGAAACAACTAAAGAATAGGAATTATAAGAAGAAAGAAACTTGAAAGAAATGGTAGATCGGATTACCTCTTCCTCAACGTGCCTCTTTTAAACTTCCTCTTAGGGCACTAGAGTTGGTCTTTTGAGAAGACCAGAACCTATATGATATAAATATAGAGGTTGAGAAGAGGAATTTTCAGGGGTTTTCCAAGATTTAAGGCTCAAAATTGTGTGAATAGAAGAGGGAGGATGTGTCCTTTTATAAGGGAGGAGAGGGGCACTTTTGGAAACCTAAAAATATTAATTTATAATAAATTCAAACCCCACTTAAAAACTTCCAAAATGACTCAAATTCGAATCTTAGATGATATAGGGCTCTAATATCATCAAAAAATAAGATTTATACATGTTGGAAATTTATTTTAAACCTTATCAACATGATTTATCCTTATTTAATCTATTTAATTTTATTTGTGGTAATAATATTCTAAATTTTAAATTGTTATAAATAATTACTTATGTGTTGTGAATTATCCATAATTGGGTAATTTATGAAATTTTAGACCATATAATTTTAAATTTATAATTTTTAAATATTTTTGTGATTTTTAAACAATTTAATAATATGTTATTTTTATAAAATAACAATAGTGTTAATTTTGATACTATTTATTTATTTAAATTTAAATAAAATCCACACAGAGGATATATTCTAACCAGAATTTTTAATAGATTACTAAAATGTCATATTCATCTAAAAAAATTTTGTAAAATATTAATTAGTTCATATAATATTTATTTTAATATTTATAAAACCATTTATTTGATATTTCTATTAATAAAACAATTACTACATAATTTTTGTATAATCATTTAATATACTTATTAGTTTTATAAAAATTAAAAATAAAATACTTTGATGATGATAAATCTAATATATTTTAACATAATTCTTTTACTTGAATTTATCATCTTAAAATCACAACATGTAAATTGTTATATTTATTAAATTATGAAGGTGACAACTTTGACATTATTTAAAATAATATAATATAAGTGTCATAATTGCTTTTATAAAGCTCCAAATGGTCAAAAATTCGACCATTGTATGTTTATGGTTTAGATATATACGAAACATAAGTTTTGGTCAGGTTTTTGGGCCTTTTAATGGGTATTATTATTTTAATAAAAACTATATTATTGATTTTTCACTAAATAAATAATTTCTGCATCATTAATGTATAATCTATTAAGGTAATTAAATATCTCTTAAAAATTAAAAATAAATTACCATAGCAAATAAAAACATTTTATATTTTAAATGAGTATTCATAATCTAATTTATATTTTGTATAACCTTATATTAAAAATACTTTAATTATTAAAGTTTGAGTGAGACATATTTCACTTTCTGTAAAATAAAATAAATTAAAGGTCTTCATCACATCCAAGTGGGTTCCAATGGATTCCATTTCGACCAAAATATTCCTTAGGACGAAATATAATCATAAAATTATATTAATACAAGTGTTAGGGTAATTTTATAATATTATATTTACCCTTAATTACCTGATTTACCTTTAACTATGGTAAATAAAATTTACCGTATTTACTATTCATGGTGCCCAAAAATAAAAAGTAGCATATTAACATAATTTGGACCTACTGATTCCAAATATGGAATCAATTTTTCCAAATTCAAATCACAGAATTTTCAGAAATTAATTTAAAATCAATCCCGTTGTTAAGAAAACGAGTTTTAAAAGTTAAAACATTGCAAAAGATTGAAATGGTTTTACCTATGAATTCAATGTAAAATCAATGATAATGACATAAATTATATTAAATGGTAAAAATATATTCTATTTATACTTTAAAACCATTCAATATTATAATTTAACCATATAAATTTTTACGATGAAAAAAGTTATTTTTAATTAAAATATAGCGTGTTTTTACTATTCATTGAAATATGAAAGTTATCAGAATAATATGAAAAATTTATCCAAGGTAAATTTTTATATCCTTATTCCAAATAATAATTTTATTTTGTCAAATTTAACTTTTAAACATGTCAAAAACTATATTTAAAGTGGGTGTGCCATCAAAAGGCGGTCAAACTGCATTTTTTGAAAAATACTTATTTTACCCGAAAATTTTATTTTGTTCTCATACCATGTTCTAGAAAATGTATAAGATGAATAATAATGTATAAAATTAAAAATTTAGTTAATACTATTCATGACGGCTAGTTCATAATAATATTAGAACAATATATCGTTGTTTAGTAAAACTCAGTATTGCGTACAAGACACGTTATCTAGGAAGGTCGCTCTTGCATGCAACACAAGCCAAGAATAGTGTTGTGTATACTAAAATCTAATATGGTGTTGCATATAGCACAATATAATCTTGGTGTAGCATACAACACAAGACATTAAAGAAATTAAAGGGAATATTTCTCATAAAATCTCGGGGTGTTAAATTCTACCCCCCTTAAAATGAATTTCACCCTCAAAATTCGTCGGGGTTATAAATGGTTTACTACTGGAAAGTTTCTTTTATAGAAACCCACGTCGTAAAAATGAATACTAAAACTTAATTTTAATAACTAAATTATGAAACGTAATGGTTACCCAAATTAACTCATCACTGGATTTCCACATAGGTGAACATAGGTGAAAATATGGATATAGAAGAGAAATCTAACCATCAAGTTCTGATGAATAGTGGTAGAGAACATGGCTATGAAAAGGCCAACAATCAAAAGGCCATAAATTTGTGATGATATAAGGTACCATCTGATTCATCAGATATGAGGGAACTAGAAAAACATTTTTGGTTTTCAAGATCATTTCCCAAATGTTGAAGAATTTTTGAATTAAAAGAAATACTTACTTGATTTTGGTACAATCTCACCATTGCGTGTGCCTTGAATAATTTCCACTTCATCTCTTAAAGAAATGAAGTTGAATTTTTCTTTCATGAAGTTTTAGCAGATTATGCGATAGAATGATAGGTTATTCCATCTGTATCAAACATAAGGTTATCAAAAGTTATATACATAAGTACATCTATGGTGAGATTAATCGTATATGGTTCCAAAAATGGACTTATACTTCATCTATCATACTGCTTAATAAAATAAAACTAGTTTCTACTAACCAGGGACTTCCTGTGGGCCAGTGGAAGGAAATAAAGTCCTGTCTCACTTCGGTTGTGGGTTCGATTCCTGCAGCCTTATCCAACGCGACGAGTTGTCGCCCGTTCTGTAGGTTGTCCCTTTTCTTTAACTATACTATTATAACATTACAGAAATAAAATCGAAAAAAAACGTTCTAGCCTTAAACAATACTATCTGATGTTTAACTTAATCCATTCCAAACTTAAGACTTATCCAAAATACTTCTTTCCAAACTCATAGTATAAAGAGAACGATTACTAAAAAGGTCATATAACAAGCACGTGAATACCATCATTTATCCCTCATATATCACAATATATATCTTGTTGGTCATATTACAAACTTGTGATTACATTAATCATGTATTCTCTTGAAACATGTATTACCAGATAACCTTAGTGAAAATATTAATGCTATCAAAAGTTAACTCTTTCCACATACCAAAATCCCAAAAATTCTATATACTCAAACCATGATATCACTTTTTCCTTATCTCAATTATGAGCTTATTAATACTATCAAATATATTATTTTCTTCTTATCCCTTCATTATGCACATATCATCTGCTTTCCAAAAATATTTCAATCACATTTCATGGTTATCGGTACCATATTCTTATGGAAACCCACAATGGACCAATACATAGATATTCCAATCTACATTAAAAGTACATTAAAAACATTATTCTTGAATACCAATACATAAACACTTCAATCCATCCTCTTCAATTATTGTCATAGAATAATTCCTTCCTTGATTTAGAAGTAACCTCTTAGGTTAGGGCATTGAGTTGGGTAATGCTCATGTTCTCCAAACATAAGACATTGAACTCAATAACAGTCTGTCACTATATGACCCTTCTCTCCACATAGATAACATCTCCCCCTCCATTTTATGTATTCATCAAGGTTCTTCTTCCCTTCTTTAGAAATCTCAATATTCCTTTCTCTATGCTCCTCACCATGAAAACGTGCATAAAATTCCATCTTTCTCTTATTTGATGAATTAGTAATACCACTAAAGTTCACCTTGTTAATCATATATCGCGATGAATGATTCGGCATAATCAAAAAATCTTTCTTTCTAGGCATTACGAAATTTCTTTGCTCATAGTCACCAATTTGTCCATTGGATTCAATGTTGACCCAATTCCTTCTGGTTCCATCCATTGACTAAAACCAAAAACCATGGTGTAAGAAACAGTTAAAATAACAAGGAACCACATAATCATAATAAGTCACTTATGGGATTTCTAACTTATCACACATTCTTTAATCCATGACACCCTAGGTTTACACTAGGTTATTCATGATCTTCAACATAATTCTAGGATTTTAACCTATAGTTATACTAAACCTCAGGGAAATCACTAGACGTACCTTAGAAATATCTCTAGGGATCTCACTAAAGTTTTTGCATCCTAGTTTCCAAAGGTTAACTAAACCTTCACTCTAATACCAATTGTAGAGACCCAAAGCTTGACGTACATGGACATTACATTACTTGTGTGGAATACTTAATACATAACAAAAACAGACGCCCAATGACTGTATTAGTTTAGTGTCTTTGGAAACTCGGAACATAATCTTCTAATCATGGTGAAAGATCTCAAACATCTCCCATAAAGATCTTCCCCTTTTTTTTCTTACCTAAAACCTTTCTTTATATCCTGGGGAAAAGAAAACATAGAAAGGGTGATCTCAAATTCTCAATAAGGGTAAACATGGTGAACATAAAACAAACCATAAACATTTTTATATAAAAACATGAACATGACATAAATATTAGCAGTACATAAGGCATAGATCATAAAAGAACATTAATCATGATAAAATAACATGGGAATAAAACATGTAATTGTGGAAAGCTATTAAGCACATGATATGATTTCCATAGTAGCCAAGGCATTGCTTCCAAGACCATCATAGTGGACAAAGTCCATTACTGAACCGGGTTTACTTGTCGTTCCAGCCCTGTATTACTGAACTGGATTCACTTTTCGTTCCAGCCATATCTATCTCATGAGATATAAATCTTTACCCAATGCATTGGAGGGAGATATAGTTCCCACCCATCTTATAATGAAATCATTATTATGTGTGCCACAAAATCATAAATCATACATCATAGCATAACCCATGTAATAAAAATGGGATTCTTAAACATCATGCCATCATAACATAATCTATATAAGATAAAAGGACTTCATAAAAATAATTCCATCATAACATAATCATATCAAATTAATTATAGGGATAGAAACATAACCCTATATCATCTTAGATGCAAAATAGTTTTGATAAAACACTTGAAATGAATTCTTGAGAAAAATATCATTTCTTATTCAAAATCATTTTCTTTTATCAAAATGCCATGAAATTTTAAAAGAAATAGATTTTGTTTAAAATAATAATGAAATATTGTAGAGGAAGCTTCATGTAAATAAGGAATTATGAAACCATAAAAATCCGTTCATGCCATATAAGTTAAAAAACATTCTTCTCGTACTTTTTTTCGGAAAAGTCAAAAAGTACCACATACTAAAAATGACAAAAGATTCCTTTCATATCTTTTACTAAAAATTCACCAACAGGTAAAATTAGATTTAAACAATTTTAGGAGGATATAAATAATATTAAATATTGAGGAAACATTAATGTGGATGATAAATATGAACCCAGTAAATACTTACGAATAAACAATCTCGGATAGAATGCGATTGGAAAATTTATCCCTTACCTTAGGTCCAATTTCTTCCGTACATGTCCGAAACTACTGTATAGTGGTTTTAAACATATTATTAACTTGTAACAGAACCATAATAATATTTATGATATCATATATGATTCACTTACGACTTTATATTACCCGTTCATTTGTCAATTCCATGTTAATGCATCGTTTTGGGTAAAATAATTTCATTTGTCGTATGTATTTTGACTTTTAATTATTCATATGATTATTTAGATCATGATTACTTACTTCCATAATTTAAAACATGATTTATATATAATATATATTCAGAATATAAATATATATAATAGATCGATAAATGGAATGAAATACACCATTCATGGAGATGGTAGAATGTACGTACGCATGAACATTGTTTTCGTTTCTTTATTAAATTGAATGGATGTAATTAAATAACATATACATAAATACAGTGTCATATATCTCATTATTATTCATTATATATACTTTATAATCATGCTTTAATGGATAACATGGAGAATGAATGTCATCGCGTCGTGGAGACGGTAATCCGTACGTACGCACGAGCGATGATATTGTTCCCATAATTATTGAATGGAATTAGAGTGGATGATAGAATATCTCAGAATTATTTTCATGTTATAATAATAATATATAGTTATTATTTACACCCTTATACCCATCCAAGTAAGGTGGTGGTGGAAAAACAGATTACACCATGGTGTGGAGATGATATTCCGTATGTACACATGCGCGGTGATTCCATTTACCGTAGGATGGATAGAAGGTGAAATAGGGTTGTTTCATATTTATAATAACATATCAGTATATAAGTAATACTGATGTTATTACTTTATAATGAAACAACTAAACAATAAGAAGTATAAGAAGAAATAAACTTGAAATAAACGGTAGATGGGATTACCTCTTCCTCGACGTGCCTCTTTTAAACTTCCTCTTAGGGCACTAGAGTTGGTCTTTTGAGAAGAATAGAACATCTTTGATATAACTAGAGAGGTTGAGAAGAGGAATTGTCATGGGTTGGCTGATATTGAAGGCTCCAAATGGTGTGAAGATAAGAGGGAGGATGTGTCCTTTTATAAGGGAGGAGAGTGTTATGACCAATAGGGGCCTATATACCCTGAGAGGGGGGGTGAATCAAGGTATGGATATTCTTTTTCTAAATTATTCCTGCCCCACTGGATCTTGACCTCTTTATTACAAGGGTCACTTTGTTTGCACTTTTGTATTTATTATGATCACTTCTTTTCTTCTTTATATTATGTTGATGCTTTAAATGTAATGCAGGGAAGCAAGGAGGCAGACATAGAGATTTTTACTTGGTTCACCCTCAATGGGCTACGTCCAAGGAGCATACACCGGTGATTTTATGATGTACCAAATATACTAAAGCTCACTGCTTTTTACAAGGTTCTTGATAGATCACTTCTATTCCCAGGCTCACTACCTTTACAAGGTTTAGGGTCACTTCACTGCTTTCCCAAGGGTCACTCCATGTTTCTCTCTCTCTGGCTCACTGCCGGTGGAGGGGATCACCTTCTTCCTCTTCCTTTTCTCACTGCTCTAGAAAGGATTCACTCACAGTTTATAGACTTGTAGGTCTCTTCATTATCACTAATGAATACATCCTATATTATATGTAGATGCTCTATTGAAGTCCAACTTTCACCCATAGATGAATCTCACTTTGCACCGAAGGTATCGGGAAATCTTCCAGCTTCCACGTAGCCCTGAATCACTGTCGGATATCAACCTTACCTAGAACCTTTCTCTAAGCCTGCGCACAAGTCTTGGTGCACAAGTCAAAATTGGTGCACAATTCCTCCTCATAAACTTGCGCAACACAAGCTTCTGCAACTCCAAATTTGCGCGACGCACACCCTTTTACACCCAAACCAATATTGGCACGCAACCAACAACTTTCGCACTTCTTCAAAAACTGGCGCACAAGTGTCACCAAACCACTTGTGCAAAGCCTTCTTATTCTGCTCAAAAATTGGACAAATCTCTTCCTTCCTCGTCCAGAACACCTTGGACGCGCAATAATCACCTGGCGCACAACCTTTACTTGCGCGACCACACACCACTTGCGCGACCATCACACCTACGCGATGAGAGATCTAATTTTTCTAAGTGTTTAAATCTCTTCAGAATGAGGAGGTGTCAACCTGTATTTATAGTCGTTTGAACTACCTACGCGACAGCATGCAAGTCTCCCCTCGGTGTGCAAGTTTTGGCGCACAAGTCTTTTGTCCCCCTAGACACTTGCACGACCAACTTAAAAACTTGGGCACCCCTTCTTCCTTTTCCATATTTTGATGATCTAATCACGAAGGAAAAATGGCATGCAAGTTTCCAATCCTTCTAGGAATCGGCACGCAAGTCCTTCCTTAGCGCTCAAGTCACTTGTGCGACCTACCCAATACTTGAGCGCCCCTTTTCCATTTTCCATTTTTGATGTTCTGATATTGAAAAACATTGGGCGTGCAAGTTTCCTCGCCTTCAAGTACACAGCACGCAAGTCCCTTTTCCAAAAACCACTTTTCTTCATTTGTCGATTTTCAAGCCCAAAAATTTGGCAAAGACTGGAAAACGACGCCACCTTGTATCTGTTATTTTTGTACCACCTCCAGATCATCCATTCCTTTGTCGAAGTTCTTGAATCAAACATTTATTGTTAACCATAGCTCTTGAACTCGACATGCCACCATGAAATCCCCTTTGTCAACAAATTTGTATGTCATGGTTTTCTTTGTCAACAAACACAACACAGATGTCCAATTTGTCAAAAAACACAATCACCTCAAAAATGATTCAATGATACCTTGAGGGATTTTTTCCCAATAATCTCCCCCTTTGGGTTTGTTGACAACTCTTCTATTAAAAGATACATCATTAATTCGTCATCCACCATTTGCCTATTGCGATTCTGATAGCGATCAAGGATTTACTCAACACATACTCTAAGCCCACATGAGCAATGCTCGGCGTGAGAAACAAGAGTAAATTAAAAGTTCATCAATGAATCACTTCATCTCTGACACCCACTGTTGACACCAAACTGATACCAAATTTTTGAAATATTCTTCCTACATTCCAACGCCACTCTTTTTCTTTTATCACGATCCTCAGCTGTTGTGATATCTATTCTTTGATCGATCACTTCTAGAATCTTCATATTTAATATTCTCCTCCTTTCTTCTCACAGATTTAAATCTTTTTAGCTTCAAATCCTCTTCAGCACTATTGCATGTGTTGTCCAAGCTAAGATCTGGGTAAGCACTATGAACCAGCTTCAACTCCCCCTATCTGGCTGCTCCACCTGTCAGTTTCTCCCTGTATCTTTCATGATTTCTCAAATAGCCACACTGTCTCCCCCTTGAACAATCACTATTTTCTCCCCCTTTGTCAACGAACCCAAAGGACACTCCTTTGTAGTCTATAACAGAGTAGATAACCCATATCAGTACATTTAGGGAAAAACACATCATACCTTGGGGATAGGGGGTGTCCCACATCCACACTCTTTTAAGTGTGGGGAGTCAACTAAACTCCCAGAGCCAGTCAATGCCTTTAAAACGCTTCCTTGGGTAAGGCCTTTGTCAGAATATCAACAACCTATAGCTCTGTAGCACATACTCCAACTTCATAAGCCTTAATCCACCTTCTCCTTGATGAAATGATATTTGATCTCAATGTGCTTTGTCCTTGAGTGATGAACTAGATTTTTTCTAAGAATGATAGCACTTGAGTTATCACACTGGATTCCGATCATAGACTTCACTTCAACTCCCATATCTTCAAGCTGTTGCTTCATCCATAATAATTGTGTGCAAGCTTGAGTGGCCGAAATATACTCAGCCTCTGCGGTACTCAATGAAATACAATCTTTCTTCTTGCTTAGCCAAGAAATACACAATCCACAAAGATAGAATGCACCACCTAACGTTGATTTTCTATCATCCGTTGAACCGGCCTAGTCTGTATCAGTATATCCCAACAACTCTATTTGAGATTTGTCATTATATGTCAAGACGAGGTCCAACGTTCCCTTGATATACTGAAGTATTCTTTTCACTGCAAGCATGTGTCTTTCCTTGGGATTTCTTTGAAAACATACTACTTGGCATGTGGCAAATACAATGTCAGGACTTGTCACTATCAGGTACAATAATCTCCCAATCATCTGCATGTATTCTGTGACATTAACGACCTTGCCATTATCATCTTTTGATAATTCCATCCGGGTCACAACCATAGTTTTCATCTCCTTGGTATTTTCCATTCCAAATATTATCAGAACCTCCATGGTGTATTTGGATTGAGAAATGAAAGTTCCATTACTACCTTGTGTCACTTGTAGACCAAGGAAAAATGTTAGCTCACCAATCATTGACATCTTGAACTCATTTTTCATGAATTCAGAAAACTATTTGCACTGAACTTCATCTGATCCACCAAAAATTATGACATTGACATAAACCAGCACCATCATCCTTTGATTACTATTTTTGTTGATGTGGAGATTTTAATCAACTCTGCCACGTTGAATTCCAAGATTTTTCAAATACTGATCCATCCTTGAGTACCATGCTCTTGGTGCTTGTTTCAGCCCATACAATGCCTTCTTCAGCTGACAAACTTTATTCTCATCCTCATGAATGAGAAAACCATATGGCTGCTCAATTTACACCTCTTCTTCTAGAATCCCATTCAGAAATTCATATTTGATATCCATCTGGAACACTTTGAACTTTCTTTGCACTACAATGGCTAAAAATAATCTAATTGTCTCCAACCTTACCACCAGTGCAAATGTCTCATCAATATCTATTCCATCTATCTAAAAGTGTTCTTTTCACACTATTTGTTCTTTGTTTCATATCATTGTGCCATCTTCATTCATCTTGTTGTGAAAGACCCATTTAGTCCCGATGACATTCTTATCTGCTGGCCTCAAAACAATCTCCCACATCTGATTCTTTTCTAAATCAGCATCATTCACTTCTTATCCCCCTATGTTGATTTATTTTTCAACACTTTCATTAGGAAATTTCTCATTGTTTCATTGTTTAGTGGATTCATTTATTTCAGATACTTTTCCAAGCTTCTTGTTGAAACATTGTTGACACTCTCTTGCAGCTTCTTGGTATCCTGAAAATTGTCAGCTAATACCACTTGTTAGAACAAAGTAGATAAGAATGAGATGCATGATTATCACTACTTCTCCCTGTGTTTCTTTCTTCCCTTGATAGGAAACACCTGAGTTGAGTCATCCAATTATTTCTTTGATGGATCTTGCATCTGATTTTGTTATTGAATGTTCCCCCTATGTTATGAAACACTTCATGGGGTTATGCCCACTGTTTAGACCCATAAACACTCTTCTTCTCCTATATCATTTATTCTCATATTCCACTAGGCATTGAGCCATTAACAAAATCTCTAAGCCTATTGAGTTGGAACTCAGTGTAGGAAACAAGAGATGAATTTAATAACACAATCACTTCCTATTACGCTCTGTTTCTCCCTTTCTTCATCAACTCGGGTACCTGATTTGAGTCAATTAAAACTCTGAATCATATCACTTCTCCACTTTTCATCTTTAGATGCAATTTCCCCTTGAATCGTATCTCCCTAAAACTTGGAACACATGAATCTTTAGTTATTAGCATTTATATACATAGGGAGAGGGGATATTTCTTGAATCCTCAAGGTGAGGATTGTGGTTGATCCTGATGGGTCAACCCATTGATTCTTTCTTGCAGAGCATCACACTCCTTCCTTTATTCTTCTAGTTTCCTAGACAACTTCAATTGCTCTGTCCATATGACTAAGCATTTGTTACCCACATGTTGATCCTTTTTATTATATGTAGATTCTATAGGCCTAGCCTTTCTCACCATTTGGGGTTTAAACCCACTAGTACACATTTTCGTCTTTGATGTTCCGCCAAAATTCCATTTCCCTTGATTTCTTCTCTGAGCAGGAATATCTCTTCTTATCATCATCTCTAGCTCCTTCCTCCAATGTAGGGATCTTCTTATTTTTTCCACTTCTTGTTGTGGCACAAAACTTGCAAATTTTTCAATGCATTATTTTTTCATCTTTATTTTGTTAGATATATGAGTCACCACAATCTTTTTCACTAGTGGTGGGTCCTCCACTGAACCTACATTCTTCTTACTCACAGTTGAAGCATTTCCTCCCTTTTTCATCCAGATTTGTTCATGTTCTTTCTTAGAGGGCGGTTGTGAGTGTGACTAATACAACTTTTGTTCAGCTTCATGTGATTCTCCTGAGGCTCTAAGCCTATTCTCCAACTTACCACTTTGTCTCCCAATGTTATATTTCTCCTTATACACCACTGGATTCAAGAATCTCTTTCTGGGATCCTTTTCCTTTCTTGCATTATTCTTTCTGCAATATCTTTCCAAATTCCCATGATTAGAACATATGAAACATCTTCCATTAAAGGCATACCTTATTTTGTCATCTCTCATCCGAGATGTTGATGTAGCTTGAGTTCTTCCTCTGACATTGATCTCCTGAGCTTCCTGACACATATTCATGGTGTGTCCCATTCTTCCACAGTAATAGCATCTAATGAATACTTTCCTCTGAGAGACTCTTCTCTCTGATTTCTCATGAAGCTTATTCTTATTCTCATATTTGTCA
The DNA here is from genome assembly GCA_963277665.1 of Viscum album. Lineage (NCBI taxonomy): Eukaryota > Viridiplantae > Streptophyta > Magnoliopsida > Santalales > Viscaceae > Viscum > Viscum album. The sequence continues at coordinate 1,013,545,218 of OY728140.1, forward strand.
AAGTTTCTATTTTCACAGCCTAAAATTTATTCCAGAGCCTCTGAATAGAAGCTTGATGTGTGGCCATGAATCCCACAGAAATACCATATGTCGTCACTACTTCTTGTAACTGTCCTCTTAGGCCTATCTACAGTACCTGTAGGATTTTCTCCACATCTGGAACTGTTCACAGCTCTTTTTCTATCATGCATGGGAGGTGATTCATCAAATCCAATACAAGTTTTTCCCAAACTATATGGTCTTTGAGCTGAGAAAATTTTTTCTTGCCTCTTTTCAGAAATAGAAAATTTGCTTTGCATTTCATCATCACCTACTGAAGGATAATCAAATAGTAAGTGCAAGGCATCCTTCATTTTAGGATTTCCTCTAGCATTGAATTTATCCACTTCCTTATTTATTGATTTTAGCTCTTCTTCCAACTTCTGAATCTTCATATCAGTTGATTCAAGTTGGGCATTGAATTCTCTTTTGATATTCTTTCCACGACTCATCTCATCTACCAGTTCTTGTGTGAGATTTTCTACCATACCACTTTTCTTCTTTATTTTCAATTTTTCTTGAGAAACAGATTTAGTGACAGATTCATTCTCTTGTTGGAGCCTTTGATTCTTCTGGACTTCTTCAGACAACTATGTGACTAGATCATAATTTCTAGCTTTTAGATTCTAAACTTCATCTGACATTTGATTCTCTCCATAATAATCATCCTTTTTTTTCCTTTCATTTTATCCATATTTTGTAGTTCTTCACCTTGAGAATAATTCTTCTCCCTTAGGTTAGTAGCCACATAAATAAGCCTTTGATTTAAGCCTCTCAGCTTGTTGACCTCAATTTCCAATACTTGGATTTGGATGTCTTTAGATTTAACTTCTTCATCCAATTTCCGATCCAATATCTTTGTCATGTTGACAACATCTACTGGTGTCTTCCTTCTTGAAACTTATTCATCATCAGTTGTTTTAGTATCACTTTGATGTTCATGTACTTCACTCATGACAACATTATGATTGATTGAATCAATATTTTCCCTATAAGATTCATCCAGGACTTCATTCAGTAATTTGTTTGATTCTTTTAGTTGAAAAACACTTTTTCCATAAACACTTCCACACTGAGGGATATCACCTGACTTCTAATTCTTCTTTGATGTTTTTTCCTTTTCCATGGAACACCAAGATAAGAGAAAACTAGTTCTTTAAACACATAGATCGACTGCACTAAGTCAGAGCAAAAAAATCTGATAAAAGAAACCTTCCTCGGATACCAATTGTTAGGACCAATAGGGGCCTATATACCCTGAGAGGGGGGTGAATCAGGGTATGGATATTATTTTTCTAAATTATTCCTACCCCACTGGATCTTGACCTCTTTATTACAAGGGTCACATTGTTTGTACTTGTGTGTTTATTATGATTACTTATTTTCTTCTTTATATGATGATGATGCTTTGAATGTAATGCAGGGAAGAAAGTAGGTAGACACAGAGATTTTTACTTGGTTCACCCTCACTGGGCTACGTCCAAGGAGCATACACCGACAATTTGGCGATTTACCAAATACACTAAAGCTCACTTCTTTTTACAAGGTTCAGGATAGATCACTTCTATTCCCAGGCTCACTGCCTTTACAAGTTTTAGGGTCAGATCACTTCTTTCCCAAGGGTCACTCCCTGTTTCTCTCTCTCTGGCTTACTACCGGTGGAGAGGGTCACCTTCTTCCTCTTCCTTTTCTCACTGCTCTGGAAAGGATCCACTCACAGATTACATACTTGTAGGTCTCTTCATTATCACTAATGAATACATCCTCTATTGTATATAGATGCTCTGTTGAAGTCCAAATTTCACCCGTAGATGAATCTCACTTTACACCGAAGGTATCGGGCAATCTTCTAGCTTCCACGCAGCTCTGAATCACTACTGGAAATCAACCTTACTTGGCGTCCTTCTCTAAGATGGTTCACAAGTCTTGGCACGCAAGTCAAAACTGGCATGCAAGTCCTCCTCAACCACTTGCACGGCACAAGCTTTTGCAACTCCAAATTTACACGACGCACACCCTTTTACGCACAAACCAATATTGGCGTGCAACCAACAACTTTCGTGCTTCTTCAAAAACTGGCACGCAAGTGTCACCAAACCACTTGTGCAATGCCTTCTTCTTCTACTCAAAACCTGCGTGACTCTCTTCCTTCCTCGCCCAGACCACCTTGGATGTGCAATAATCACCTGGCGTGCAACCTCTACTTGCGCGACCACACACCACTTGTGCGACCACCACACCTACGCGACGAGATATCGGATTTTTCTAAGTGTTGAACTCTCTTCGGAATGAGGAGGGGTCGACCTGTATTTATAGGCGTTTGAACAACCTACACGACGGTGCGTAAGTCTCCCCTCGGTGCGCAAGTTTCAGTGCGCAAGTCTTCTGTCCCCCTAGACACTTCCGCGACCAACTTAAAAACTTGGGTGCCCCTTCTTCCTTTTCCATATTTTGATGATCTGATCATGAAGGAAAAATGGTGCTCAGGTTTCCAATCCTTCTAGGAATTGGCGTTCAATTCCTTCCTTGGAGCGCAAGTCACTTGCGCGACCTACCCAATACTTGAGCGCCCCTTTTCCCTTTGACATTTTTTGATGTTCTAATCTTGAAAAACATTGGGCACGCAAGTTTCCTCACCTTCAAGTACACGACGCGCAAGTCCCTTTGCCAAAAACCACTTTTCTTCATTTGTCAATTTTTAGACCCTAAAATTTTTCAAACACTGGAAAACGGCACCACCTTGTATCTGTTCTTTTTGTACCACCTCTAGATCATCCATTCCTTTGTCAAAGTTCTTGAATCAAACATTGATCATTAACCATGGCTCTTGAACTCGACATCCCACCATGAAATCCCCTTTGTCAACAAATTTGTATGTCATGGTTTGCTTTGTCAACAAACACAACACAGATATCCACTTTGTCAACAAACACAATTACCTCAAAAATTCTTCAATGATACCTTGAGGGATTTTTTCCCAATAGAGAGGTGCACTTTTGGAAACCTAAAAATATTAATTTATAATAAATTCAAACCCCACTTAAAAACTTCTAAAATGACTCAAATCTGAATCTTAGATGAAATAGGGTTGTAATCTCATCAACCAATAAGATTTATATATGTTGGAAATTTATTTTAAACCTTATCAACATGATTTATCCTTATTTAATCTATTTAATTTTATTTGTGGTAATAATATTCTAAATTTTAAATTGTTATAAATAATTACTTATGTGTTGTGAATTATCCATAATTGGGTACTTTATGACATTTTAGACCATATAAATTTCAATTTATAATTTTTAAACAATTTAATAATATGTTATTTTTATAAAATAACAGTAGTGTTAATTTTGACACTATTTATTTATTTGTATTTAAATAAAATCCACACAGAGGATATATTCGAAACAAAATGTTTAATATATTCCTAACATGTCATATTCATCTAAAAAGTTTTTTTAGAATATTAATTAGTTCATATAATATTTATTTTAATATTTATAAAACCATTTATTTTATATTTCTCTTAATAAAACAATTACCACATCATTTTTGTATAATCATTTAATATACTTATTAGTTGCATAAAAATTAAAAATAAAATACTATGATGATGATAAATCTAATATATTTCAAAAGAATACTTTTACTCGAATTTATCATCTTAAAATCACAACATGTTAATTGTTATATTTATTAAATTATGAAGGTGACAACTTTGACATTATTTAAAATAAAATAATATAACTATCATAATCACTTTTATAAAGCTCCAAATGGTCAAAAATTCGACCATTGGATGGTTATGGTTTAGATATATACGACCAATAAGTTTTGGTCAGGTTTTTGGGCCTTTTAATATGTATTATTATTTTAATAAAAACTATATTATTTATTTTTTACTAAATAAATAATTTCTGCATCATTAATGTATAATCTATTAAGGTAATTAAATATATCATAAAAATTACAAATAAATTACCATAACAAAGAAAATAATTTTAGATTTTAAATTAGTATTTATAATTGAATTTATATTCTATATAACCTTATATTAAAAATACTTTAATTATTAAAGTTTGAGTGAGACATATTTCACTTTCTTTAAAATAAAATAAATTAAAGGTCTTAATCACATCCAAGTGGGTTCCAATGGATTCCATTTCGACCCAAATATTCCTTAGGACGAAATATAATCATACAAGTATATTAATACAAGTGTTAGGGTAATTTGATAATATTATATTTACCCTTAATTACCTGATTTACCTTTAACAATGGTAAATAAAATTTTCCGTAGTTACTATTCATAGTACCCAAAAAAAAGTAGCCTATTAACATAATTTGAACCTAATTATTCCAAAAATGGAATCCATTTTTTTAAATTCAAATCCCATAAGTTTCAGAAATTAATTTAAAATGAATCTCGTTGTTAAGAAAACGAGTTTTAAAAGTTGAAACATTGCAAAAGATTGAAATGATTTTACCTATGAATTCAATGTAAAATCAATTCTAATGACATACATTATATTAAATGGTAAAAATATATTCTATTTATACTTTAAAACCATTAAATATTATAATTTAATCATATAAATTATTAAGATGAAAAAAGTTGTTTTTAATTAAAATATAATGTGTTTTTACTATTCATTAAAATATGAAAGTTATCAGAATAATATGAAAAAATTATCCAAAGTGAATTTTTATATCCTGATTCCAAATAAGAATTTTATTTTTTCAAATTGAACTTATAAACATGTCAAAAACTAGATTTAAAGTGGGTGCACCATCAAAAGGCGACAAAACTGCATTTTTTGAAAAATACTTATTTTACCCGAAAAATTTATTTTGTTCTCATACCATGTTCTAGAAAATGTGTAAGATAAATAATAATGTTATAAAATTAAAAATTTAGTTAATACTATTCATGACATCTAGTTCATAATAATATTAGAACAATATATCATTGTTTAGTGAAACCCGGTATTGCGTACAACACATGTTATCGAGGAAGGTCGCTCTTGCATACAACACAAGCCAAGAATAGTGTTGCGTATAATACAAACTAATACTGTGTTGTGTATATCGCAAGATAATATTGGTGTAGCGTACAAAAAATGACATAAAAGAAATTAAAAAGAATATTTCTCATAAAATTTCAGGGTGTTACACCTTCCCTCTCAATACCCCAACACCCCATGGTGACTCCTCGAAATGAATCCAATTCCCTAGTAAAAGGAGCTTGGGATCCATCCAACCCTTATCACGGTGTGAACTCTCTACTTATGGCATGACCTCCTCATAGCCCTGCTTCCACAACATGGATCTCATGCTTTGTGGTGTGATCCCTCACACTCTGCATCATGATGCCCCCATGACTCACTCATAGTATCCCTTTATGGCATAACCAAAGGATCATGGTGAAACTATGATCCCATGCATAAAATTTTCAAAATCAAAAAATGTAAGGTTTGTCACCCTACTTCATAAAGCAAACCATTATGGCATAACACCTCCTTTCATAGTGTGACCACATTATAAGGGTCCTTCCCTTAACTAAATTGATAAAAATAATTGGGTTATGTAGCCATTTTCATGAAACAACCATCCATTTTACTAAAAAAATAATGGATTCAAGTTCATAAGGTTCATGTTCATGGCATGATTTCCCTCTTCATTACACAACCTAGAACATAAGGTTCATCAAAATAATTCATCAGGTACAGTCATGGAGAGATGGATCACTTAATATTAAAACCATATGTAAGATGTTTTAATTTTAAAAAAACAAACAAAACATGTAATTAAATTATTCCCTTATCTATGGTGTGATCACTCTATACACAGAAATCCTCAGGACTGCACATAGGCCCATCACAGTGCGACCTACTATCTGCTGTAAAAATTTTAACAAAGGGTCACCCCCAGCCCCACTCTGTCTTTCACCCAAAAATCCAAATCACTTATAAATCCTCATTAAATATCCAAAAATTTATTCCTAATATGTTCCAACCCTCTGAATTCTCATCGTAATCTCATTTATTAGAACATCACATGCTCTGGGGACAAAAATTTAAATTTCCTTTTAATTTCATAACACATAACAAAATGTGGTTTTACAACACAGGTTAGTATTTTGAGATAAATGATAGGTGAGGATTATAATGGATGATAAATGTTGTACAATAAATTTTTTAATGGCTCGTGAATTATTATTTTAGTGGATTCTAAAATAGGATGGGCTTCTATGGATTTAGTGACATGGTGAATTTGAATATTTCAAAAAAATAAAGAGGAGGTTTTTTAGATGTTATTCAGGATTCTAAATAGATTTTAAAGATTTTTAATATCTCATGTGTAATTTTTTAGAGGTTTTTAATTACAATTAAGGTCATATGAGGATTAGAGGGTGAGGTTCCCCAGACCATCACTCCCGATTTCAGTGTTAAAAACACATACTTTTTAAACTAGCTTTAATACCAAGAGAGATGTCCCAAACTAAACTTACATATATTTCAATAATTTAAACATTACATCTATAAATAAATAAAAACTCAATAATGTAATTTCTAGTGTATTTTAGGATCATCTACATATAAAACTTATTTTATGATTCATATGAACATATCTCCATAATTGAACCACACTATACCCCCTTCTAAAGTCCTCATAGGTTATAATAATATTTTTAACGGATGTAATGGAAACATAAGAAAGGGGTGAGCTCAAATTATTAGTAAGGGAAAACTTATTAACATGTAATCTAGGGTTAGATCATAAACATATGATAAAACATGATCATGGGAAAATAGCTTATTGAAAGAACATATAAAAATAAGATTTGTTTAAAAGTAATTATAGTAAGTATATAATCTCAAATTATCAAACATGTACCATGGACTAAGATTATGAGATAATAAACATAATTAATATAGAATAATCATAACCATATGTCATAAAAATATGGAATTTCATAAAAACATTGCATAAAAAGGAATTATGTTACCAAACATAAGCATAGGGAATCATAATTTTGTGAGCATGTCCAAGAAGGCCCACCCTTTAAGTTGTGATCATGTCCAAGAAGCATCACCCTCTATGTTGTGAGAATATCCAAGAATGCATAACCTTTAAGTTGTGATCATATCCAATAATTCACTTTTTTATGTTGGGATTATAATCCAAGAAGGGTCACCCTTTATGTTGTGAGTGTAATCTAGGAAGTATCACCCTTTATGGTGTGAGTGTAATCTAAGAAGGCTTACCCTTTATGTTGTGAAAAAATACAAGTATGTACACATTTCATTATCTTAAGAGATATAAAACTTTAACAATGAATTGGATGGATTTAATGTACCCAACCCATATTAGGGATTTAATGAACCCAAATCATCACACAATTAAAACTATATATAAATGTTCCACAAGATCATAAAACATTCATCATTTCATCATATCTTAATTATTTTATGGGAAAGAAACAGGTTTTAGGGAAAATTACCTAAAACATCATCGTCATAAGCTATCCTGAGAAATAAGGGGGTGGTATCTTAAAAACATATACCAAGTTTAATATAAGTACTGTCAAAATATTTTTACATAGATGAAAAACACCCTTTTAAGATTATTAGATAAATAGTTTTAAAAAAAATAAAAAAAAATAGCTTTTTGAAATACTTTAAAAACTCCTATAAATTTTATTTTAAATGGAATAATTTAATATTTAAAAAAAATTAAAAAATTACCCCTTTAGAACCAAAAAATGGTTTTTGAAAAACAAATTTTATTAAAGAAATGTTTTTTAAAAAACATTATTTGTTAAGACAGTAAAACACTAAAAAAATTAAAATAAAACTTTTACTTTTGAAAAATATAAATATATTTCTTTTCTCTTCAAAATCAAAATAAATTAAAATAATTTGTAACCACATTCTAAGACATGGAAATTAGTCTTTATAAAGAATAATTTTCATAATAATGAAATAAATCATAAAAGACTTTTTTGGAAAATGCTATTACCATAGTCATAAAAGATGAAGTTATTAGTCACATTAAAATTTCATTTTCAAAAAGTTAAAGTGGAAAAATTTAAAAGAAATTAATTTTAAAAATAATATTTAATAATGGATCCTTGAAAAATACATAAAAAAATTCATAGAAAAAATTCGAGTGAGATATAAAATATACAATCGTGAAAGAAAAAACATTTTCAACATTTTTTTAAAAATATATTTATTGAAACCCACATAGTAAATAAAGTGATAAATATTTAATTTAAAAATAAGTAAGTAAAAAATTCTAAGAACACTTAAAATAAAATATATTAGTATTTCAAGATAATAATTAAGAACATTATAGGTAAAAATAAATATGGATATGGAAGAAAAAATATCATTTGGAGAGAATGGGAATAATTATTAACTTCATAAAATTATATGAATAAAGGAATAAATAAATGTACTTAATAGGAAAATAATAATTAAATGAATTATAATATAATCATATAATAGAATAAACTCATTTTTTAAACTATATTCAAAGAGATATCATTATGACTAAAGAAAAGAAGTTGAGCCAAGAAAACACCTTACAACTTAAAAAACATTTTAATAAAAACCCCTTGAAAGAGAGAGCTTGAAATTAAACTTCAAATACCATGAATAAAATATAATTAATTATATTATATATCCAATATGTATTATACACACAATTTAAATTAAATCATGTACATAAACAAAATATGTCTTAATGAAAGGAAATCGAGACAAAACACCCTTACCTTATATTATTGCTTAGTCTAATGCACTCTAAACTTATATATAACAATGTTAAATCTATTAATAACTTATTTAATAACATTATTCATATATATTACCTTTTATATTATTAAATTATAATTATTTATTACACATTTTATAATTAGTTGTAGTTTATTTTCATCATCGGATGTTTGTAAAAAATTTCACATGCTTTGTAATATTGATGTTGATCCCCATTATTTGATATCAAATTAATTATTAATATAATATTTAAGGTATTTTAATGAATTCTTTATAATTAATTATAATGTTCCAATTTCATTCCATGTGATTTTTTTTCACAATTCTTGAAGATGAAATCGGTGGCATGCTTGTTTCGGTAACTTTTAAGAAGTAAAGGGTGGTATATTAATAATAATTTAAATATTAATATAAAATTTTCAGGTCCTTAAAATAAATATTATTTTCACATTGATGTATAATTATACCTTTAATTAATTTTACAAACTCATCCATGATATATATTTATAGCATTGTTCACGTAGGTGGTTAAACCGACCCAAACAACAATATGAAATAATCGATGGGTGAGTATGTTTAAGAAAGTGATTAATTTGGTATATTATAATTATTACTAAATAATAATGATATTATTTATATTTTTTAAGGTTTTGAATAATATTTTAATAGATTTGGATAAGGAATAAAATTATATATATATAATTAAATATGTTACTTCTTGGAGGGGGTAGTCTGCACGTACACACGAGTGACATTCTCATTTTCCATAGAACATAAAGAAGGTAGAAATTGGTTTATAATTTAATAATATTAGTAATTTATTAAATTTAATCTTCATTAATTATATACCCCATTTTAACCATACATGTAAGGAGGTTATGAAAAATGGATCATCGCTTATAGAGAAAGTAGTATGCACATAACACAAGCGATATTTTCAGTTTTTTAATGGTTGGGTGGAGGGTAGAAAATGGTTATCTCATAAAAATAATAAAATTATAGTGTACTTATGAAACTTATTTAATTATTTAAACATGGTTAGATTAAGGAAAAGGGAATAAAATGAGTAATTGAGAATTTTATCTTGCTCCTTGAAAGAGCCCCTTTTTTAAATTGGATTAAGGATCTGAGAGGTGGTCTTTTTAGAAGACTAAAACCTATAGGAATTAGATATATATGTTAGGGAGTTATTTGGTTATATTTTTGTATAATATTATAGTATTATGGTATGAAAATATGCGGGGTGGTGATGGATCCTTTTATAAGGGATATGAGTGACATTTTTGTAATAATATAAAATGTAAAGTCATTATTCAAAGTTCATGTGGATCCAATAATAGAAAATAATGGAGTGGGGGAAGAAATAATATTAAAAAATCCTCAACCTTAAATTTTCACACATGTTTTTAATATTTTTTTTAAATTATTTTACTCATATATTTTTCACTTTTATCTTTTTTTACCGCTGTAACTAATTTTTACTTAAGTAATTTAATTTTAATGCCTAAAAATAAAATAATTATTATTAAATAATTTGTACCTAATGATTCAAAATATTAAATACATATTTTCAAATTAAATTTAAAAGGGTTAGAAAAATTAATTTTAATATTAGCTCATATAATGTGAAAAAAAACCATTTTTGGAAACGGCATATTTTTATGCTTAAATTTTATGATTAAGATAAATTTATCAATGTTTTTTATTTATATAAAATTAATTGGTTTATTATTACCAAAATAATAGTTATTTTTATTTTAAAAATCCTAAACCAAATTCACCCTTGTGGATACTTTGTTAAAAGGAACATACCAAAAATAGTTTTTATTAGAGTAAAATGTTACTTAAGTTTCCATAATATTAAACATGGATTTTATAAATTCATCATTGTATTTTTAATGATTTATTTTAATTTATAAATATATATTTTTTAGATCAAAAATTTTTTATAAACTTTAAAATCATTCTTGTATTATGATAATGTCATAAAAATGACAGTATTTGAAAAATCAGTATTTTCACTATTCACCCCAAAATTCAACATTTTCAGAAAAATATCTAAAATTAATCATAATATAATTTTGAAATTATAAACAAAAAAATTAATTTCATTTTATAAAATTAAATTCATAAAAAAAATTAAATTTATTTTCTATATGAAAATAAGAAATATTAATAAAAACTAATTTTATTAAAAGATAACATTTTTAACCATTATTAATATTAATTCATATAAATTTATAATTAAAATAGTGTTGATATATTAGTTCATATATAATAATATTTTAAAATTTGTCATTTAAATTTATTTTGATAAAATATATAACACTTAAAAAAATATTTATTTGAGAAAGAACAATCCTTTTTAATTTTAAATCATATTAATTATTTATCCTCTAAATGTAAGCAATTTTACTTGAGTGATATCATTTTATTTACTATAGGGTTTATTATTATTATAATTTTCATAATAATATTTATTTAATATATTGTGGATCATTTTATTTTGGAGTTACATGTAGAGCAAGCTATCATGTATAAAATTAATTTATAGATAAATATATTTCAAAATATCAGGGTGTTACATCCCCCCCATAAATAAATTGCATGATCACAATTTAAATTATCATTCACTAATAAAAGAAGTTAAGGGATCTATAAGAAAAACAAGATATACTTTATACTAACATATAAGCCTCAAAATCTTAAATATTATGAGACACATCATTTCTCACATAATATGCATATACTAATATTTTCCTTTATCTCAAAAATTTATACCAAATATGATTCCTTAGTTGGTTATAAGAGTTTCTAGGGGTAAACCTTTCACAACTTCATTTCACTGAACCTATTCCCAACCAAATACAAAACCAAAATGATTATGATAATATCCCATAAAATCATTTTGAATGATCATATGAATATAAAAAATCAATCATAATATGTCTTCTATAATGACACCTTCATTTCAACCTATAGTACTTTAGGTTCAACTATGATATAGTTTGATTGACCTGTAACTCTAATGTTTTTCATGTTCATATTCCTATTAGGTTCTCTAAACTCTCTATTTATATAGTACATACTCAAATTCCATTTAAATCCTTTATAATAGTTCTTAAATAGAATAAAAATTTACCAAAGAATATCCCCTGAGAGTGTCTAGTATGGTGTGCAGTCTTAGGACCACTCATTATGCACTGAGTGAAGATCGAGTTGATACTCAACCATACTTTTTCAAGGTGATTACCCCTAGGTTCATCTATTTCACAACTACATCCAATTAACAGTATCCAAATAGGGATGTAATTATCATCACCTGACCCAATGGTACCCCTCTTGGACTAGTAGTAAGATGATTATGACACCTCAAGACTACCACCAATATGACAAGGGATGGAGACTGGTTCTGAGTATAAATATCACACAAATGGTAATACTTAACCTAATAAACATGTACACACTCACAACCCCAAGTACATCCCAACCATGAAAGATAAATAAATTGTATTAACCTAAGAGGAAAAAATGAATATAATAACTACTGAGGATAATCCTAGTGTGGTAATAAAAATACATCTAGTATGAAGGGGTGAAGTATATGTTAAACAAAAAATAGTGGAGTCTTAACCTCACAGCTGATTAGTAGGAAGAGACCCACTAACGATCACCAAAACTGACCACCACATGTGATCACCATCACCCAATACCGTTAAGATCCACTAACACTAGGCCCACTAAAGTCATCGTATAAATTATTTTTATTTGTATAAAACATGAAACATGCAGTTCAATCCCATGAAGTGGTGAGTATATACATACCAAGTAGAACTCCCTAAAAACCAAAGGGTAAGGAAGAGAAATAAATAGTCATCTCAACCCACAAGATGATAAGAGGAGAAATAAACCCAACCAAATGATATACTTTGAGAGGTAACTGAAAAAAAGAGAAAGATGAAAACTCTCAATATTAAAAATAGATAAGTATTATGAGTCTACCCATATCTATAATATCTAGTGTTATACCAATGTCAATAATCCAATGCATCCTCATCAGATCTATAGTATGGAATATATGCCTCATCGTAGGCTCATCATGGCCAACATGGTATCAACTAAAGTGGAGGAACCATACCTTTTTAGAGATTGTAAAAGGGGGAACCGACTCCATGGATAAAAGACCCATGCCTTGGAATATATGTGTCATCAAGGGGGTTCTAACACTAATGTATATTTGGAGATTACATTCAAGTATCATCATCTTCCAACCATGATGGAAGGAGTGATCTAATCAAGCAACCTCATATCCCATCTTTGTTTTCAAAATAAATTTCATTTTCACATTCTATGTAGAAAATTAATAAAAAAGGACTACTCATAGGCCTGATTTCGAGCCCAAATAAGGAGATATGATGGTTAAAACCTTCTAAGAAAAGTATATGATGAGTCTGTTGGTGTACATGGGGTGTACTTACAAGTATAAATCTACTCATGCACAACTGCTCCACTCGATGTGTGGAGATTCAAATAAACAACATGTGACATAAGGAACATGTCATATAGGACCACTCAGGGTCCTAGGAATGTACTCAATGTACACAGATCGGTCATCCAGGTAGGGTCATACAATGAGTGGGCCTTCCACACAGTCGTGTGATATTTAAATCTTCCTAAAACTATGACCACCATATAAATATGACTACATAATTATTACTCCTATAGGATACATGGTTTTTAGTAGGGAATTTCAAACTAAGTTGTTTCCTTTTCCAAATCTTCCTAATTTCATCGATTTTACCACTATTCTCACTTGAATCTCCACCATTTTCATTAACCTGCCTAAATCATCACTGATGGCTATATTCCAGTCATCCCTCACCTAAATAATGTGATTACATCACCTCACATGAATTCATGTAAAGTCTCTCATTCCCACCTAATCTATAAGACTCGATCCTCCATCTAAATTCTATCGATCAGCCCCAGTACTTCCACAAATAATCATCTCCATAATCAACTTCATAAAACAATGTGAATCTGAGTTCAATCACATTTCAAATAAGACCAAATTTTGAATCAGAGTCCTACCCTAATACCATGATGAACAAGTGAAGAATGATGGGGGAAACACATAATAATAAATTTAATTCATCGATGGACATTATGAACTCGCTCATTGATCTCAATACAAAAAACAAAAAAAATATAAGAATTATAACACAATGAATATATTCATGGACAAAAGAAAATAATTAAATTACAAAGCCATATGAAGAATGATAATAATCTAGGTGAGTTAAAAAATATAAAACTTAGGATTTGATTCAATAATAATAAGGTGGAAATCCATAAATAAAAAATCATACCTTATCTTTGGATCGATCACTGATGAATAGTGATTATGTAGGTACTAGGTTGATTCTAATGTCTGGTTCTGATGGATTTGATCATCGAACCACAATACTCCCACATTTTTTCTTCAAATATCCTCTCAATTGTGGATCTCGTATTTTCTAGGGTCATGTGAATAACCCTAGATAATTTCCATAGCAGGAATTACATAGGGTATTTTCTAGGTTAATGAATTAATTTAATTTATTTATTTCATCTAACATTTTTCTTTGATTGAACATCATCCAAAGGTACAATGAGAATGAACCTTATGTCACATATAGGGTAAACCCCACATTCTCAATCCAACAGAAGTGTCATATTTTCCATCTAAGACTCTGATCAATAGAAAACCATTATTTATAAAAATGTGTGTGTGTGTGTGTGGTTTAATATATTTGATATTTTTAATATATCAATTCTAGGATCCTACGACACTTGTAACCCTACACTAAATCCAAATAAAACCCCACATTAATATATAAAAATATCTAAAGTGTCTACACATCAAAATCAGAGTCATTATATTCTCCTCACCTTCAAGTATTTTTACCCTAAAAAGAAATAACCTACTCAAAAAGGTGAGGGTATTAAGTCTGCATCTGGATCTTACACTCCCACAAGCTCTCATAAAGGTTCTCATTATTCTAAAGAACTTTCACCAATGGGATAAATCAACCAAGAATTATCTTCTCCTTCCAATACTCGATGTCCATTGGGTTCTCTAAAAATGTGGCTTCATCCTCAATGTCTATCTCACCCTAATCAATAACATGAGAAGGTTCATGAATGTATCTCCTCATTTATGACACATAGAATATTTCATGTGCTCAATCTAATTGAGGGGGTAAGGTTAGGAATTAATAAACCTCTCCAACCATAATAAAGACCTAGAATGTCCTTAAGAACCTCAGGTATATCGTGTTACCCTAACCAAACCTCTGCAAACCTCATCATTAGGATACCATCATGAGTTCATAGTCTCTATAATTGAACTCCAAGATTTTATTCTATCATTCTGTATAATATTTATATCAAATTTTAGGGGTCTTAATTCACTCATGGATCACATAGACTTTATTTTTTGTTTCCTACACCAGCTATGGTCTCATAAGTAATAACTCACCTATCTCCATCCAGC
The DNA here is from genome assembly GCA_963277665.1 of Viscum album. NCBI lineage: Eukaryota > Viridiplantae > Streptophyta > Magnoliopsida > Santalales > Viscaceae > Viscum > Viscum album. The sequence continues at coordinate 1,013,560,578 of OY728140.1, forward strand.
ACTAGGGTCACTTATAGGGTCCCCATACAGAGATTTTAATAGTTTCATGGTGATAGTGGAGTGATAGGTGTTATTATGATTGAATTCCACTATTGTAAAGTGATCCTCCCAACTCTGACCAAAGTATAAAATATAGGTTCTCAACATATCTATGGCATCCCACCTTTTTATTACATAACTTTTCATTACATTTTACAAATAGAGGATCTTTAAAGTCTAGTGTCTTGGAAATCAGGAACATAAAACATGAAAACTTAAAACATTCTTTTAAATCCCCTTGAAAATATTCTTGAAAATTTTATCCTATTTACAATTATTTCATCTCATAACTTGTAGAAATACATCAAAGGAAAGGGTGAGCAGAAGGCCCAATAAGGAAAGCAAGTGAAACAGTTTACATGTAAACTTGAGCGATATCAATAAGAAAATGTAGATAAAGAGGAATATCATAATAATAATAACATGAAAAATAATTTAAAAATTTGGATACAACATTTAATTTATACATTAATTAACATATCACCATGGTCCATCCCCAAGGTTTCATAAAAATTACCAAGGTTATTCACTAAGTTATCATGAAACTTGTCATCTCTAGAGATTAAATTCTTTACCCAATGCATTGGATTGCTATCAAGTTCACCCTTAATATGTATTTATTTTCATTTTATCCACATATATCATAATTATACATTTCATAAAGAGAATAAAAGAAATGGTTTTCATATCAAAATTGTGACGTTTTAAAAAAGTGCTTAAAAACAAGATCATTATGTCATTTATAACGCATAGAAAGGGAATAAGGGTTTTATGTATGTCAATTCCAAAATAAAATATATCATTTTTATGTCTTTATGAGTACCTATATAAATTAAATAGTTTTGGGTATTCATATAAATAAAATAAGAGAATTTCTTGAGAAAAAGAGAGATATTTGTGATGAAAGTTCTACAATATAATGGCTATATAACATGGTTTTAGAAAAAATTAAAGAGAGAGAAAAAAGTTAAACCACTCATAAATAACTCATAATAAAGTATATTTACATAATAAAAAACAAATAATATAATTATATGGATATTTTAATGACATACCACATGAAAAGGAAACTTGAATGAAAGGAGAAGATGCAATTTCTTTTACGAAAAATCGGCAGCCTAACGGCGTCACTTAAAAATTCAGAAAATCAGTTGATGAGAGTGGAAATGTTCTATCAACATTTGGACATAAAATGGAAAGAAATAAGAATATATAAGAACATACCCCCACATAATAAAATGGAAACTATAATACATAACATAAAGGAAGTCATGACTAAAAGAGGAGGGTGAAAGGTTCTCTTACCTTGAAGAGTAACTTCAAAAACTTGAAGGTTGGGACATTGGGGGGATTGATGGAACCTTGGGAGGACTCTTTGGGAGGTAAAAAGACCAGATCTTTGTTTAGGGGGAATTTGTAATGAAAGTAATTAAGGAATGGGTTGGTATTTATAGCAAAAATGAGGGAATATTTTATTAATTTCCAAGGGACACCTCATTAGTGGTATTTGCAAAACCATGGGCTTGCCCATGGTATTGGAAACTTGGGATGCCTAATAATATTTATTACTATACACAAGTCTACCAAAATTATTACATCATTAATGATGTCATTAAACACACCGAAACTCAAAACTTTGTTTTTACTATTCACTGAAAAATAAAACATTTTATAAAAATCTCATAAATTCACCCTAACCTAATATCAATGCTATGAATTCAAAAATGAACTCCATTTTATGATAATAATTTTCTAATTATGAGATATTTAATTTTTAAGTAAAAACACTATTTACACAAAACAAATACTAATACTTAACTAATGATTTCTGAAAGTTATTTACTAATGCTATTATATCACATTACCAATCAAGATGCCTAAATTATATTTATACTTTCTTAAGTGAGGTTATTATTCTATTGGTCACATTACTGTTCATAAGGGTAATATTACTATTCATAATTTACTATTCACCAAAAAATAAGTTGATCTTATTAGAATTCAAATTTCTTACTGATCACAACTGTAGAAGACCATTTTTTGAAAATCATTTCACATTATTAATTATTTGAATTATAAAAAATATTTTAAAATGCTTTTTTTCCAATATTCATCAATAATATGGAACTTCTATAAAGTCATCCTATATTTATCTGGATATTTGAGATTCATAAATTTTACCATAATAATAATAATTTTATTTATACAAAAGGATTACACAAAGTAACTAAGGCCTTGTTACATAGCCTCTTATAACATCTACATAGGACCTAAGAGTAAGGTGTGCTATGGTGATAGAATCTTGGGCCAGCTCGGACAATATTGCCCGAGTGGTGATTTCTATCAGCTTAAACTTCTCCCATAATGGATTCTATTAAAGCTTAACATGTTGAAGTTTGTCTTGGGCTTGGTCCAGACCAATGCAAAGTGATGCAACCTCCTTCCCAAGCTTCGACATATGGGCTTCTTATGGACCAATTCTACTATATGACGGCATCAACTCTTCTTTCTATATTATTTAACCATGATCATTTGTATTTATAAACAATAATCATAACATTAATAGTATAGTTTCAAATGGTAATATTGACCAGCGATCATATAACAGTCAAAACCCAGCTATCTCGTTTTAGTTATACTCACTTCATTAATTAAAAGGATGTAGTTTTGTTGAGTACAAAATAAAACATAAATTCAGGAAACAAATATTATTCAAAAGTTTGGGTCGTTACAATATCCTCTAAAAAGTAAATGGTTTGTTCTCTCCATCCATCTATCTAGGGGTTTAAAATCATGTTCATCTATAAATGGTTCATGAAAGCCTCCATTAAACCTCTTCATGACTATGATGTAAACTGATCATCATGGTCATAGATAATCAACAAGGTTTCCCCATGAATTTGAAAATCACTCATATATATAGGCACCCCAAACTCTCCAATGAACTCTTATCATGATGGAAAGAAAGTGGGTCATCTTGGAAATACAATCAAAAATCACTCAGATAATATTGAGGTCTCTCATATTATATAGAATTCCCATTACAAAATCCATCAATATTTCATCTCACTTCCCCTCTGGTATCTTAAGAGGTTGTGTCAAGTTGGCGGGAACCTGATGCTTTGCATTCAGTTGTTGATAGGTAAGGCACTGAGAAACAAACTCAGCAACACTCTACCTCATACCTACACACCATAATTTACATCAAAGTTACTAATATATATTTTTCACTCTTGGATGTACTGCTAATAGGGTTATGTAACTCCCTCAGCACCTCCTCATACAATGTGATTGAAACCATCATCCATCCTTGGAAAAGGATAATGATCTCCCCATTTTTAGAAATTTCAACTAGTATAATTTTTAAAGATAAATATTCATGTATAATTTAAAATTTTATGTCTCCCAACTAAGACTCTCTCACACCTTAAGAAGTGGTGGAGTCACTACTATTTACTAGAGATAGGTTATCCCTCTATCCTCTACCAAGGTATGATATAAAGTGGCCAACTACTTTGATGCCTCCTCCACTAAGAGAGACTAAGATTTCCTACTAATGGAATCTGCCACCACATTACCCTTTCCTAGAGTATAGAATCTCTAAAATTCATATCCCTATAGTAACTACATCCAATGTATCTATCTTAGGTTAAGGTATATTCCGGAAAAGATAAAACTGATACCCCAGTGGTCTGAATAAACTAAAAACCACTCAATCAAAATATAGTTCCTCCACATCTTCAATGTTAAAGACCACAAATTATATCTCTAAGTCATGAGTCACATAGTTATGCTCATGGGTCCTTAACTACCTATAATCATAAGAAATCACTAACTGCCTATGCATTGGTACACACTCGAGCTCATCTCTAGATGCATCTAAGAACACCATGTACTCAACACCCTCCTCTAGTAGCCTCAAAATAGGATCATTAGTTAACCAATGTCTTAGATCCTTGAAGGATTTATTACAATTATCGATCTAGGAAAATGACTTCCCTTTGTGTGTTAAAGAATTAAAAGGGGCCATGATCCTAGAAAAATATGCTATAAATATTTTATAGTAACTTGAAAACATTAGGAATCTTTAAACCTCCAACACACTCCTATGTAGTTCTCAAGCTATCAATGCCTATGTCTTTTCTATATCTAGTACTGTACCATGTTCATATATTACTTGACCCAAAAAAGTGAAAATCTATAATCTATAACTAAAACTTTGAGAGCATACCATATACATGGTGATCCCATAGTAATTCTATTACCATCCTCAAATTATTTATTTGATCCTCCAAGGATATAGAGTATATGACAATATCATCAATAAATAAAACCACAAAATGGTCCAAGAAAGGATGAAATATTTTATTCATAAGTCCTATAAATATAATAGTGTAATTTATCACACTAAATGGAATTAATAGGAAATCATAATATTGATAGTGATTTCAAGATACTGTATTTTAAATTTCATCTTCATAAACCCACAACTAGTGGTAGTCGCACCTAAGGTCAATCATTGAGAACCATCTCACACTTTTTATCTGGACAAATAGGTCATGAATCCTTGGAAATGAGTACTTTTTCTTGATCATCACTTGATTTAGGAAGTGGTAATTAACACATATTCTCAAGATCTCACCCACCTTCTTATAAAACAACATTTTATCCACCCATGTGGATGCACTAGCTTTGACAAAACCCTTCTCATGAAAGACTTACAACTGTACCCTTATCTCCCAAAGCTTAGCAGGGGACATCTGATATGTTATAGAAGATATCAGAGTGTTACTAATGTGAAATTAAACAAAAAATTCAAACTCCCACCATAAAGGTAGTCCCAAAAATCCTCTAGGAATACATCTTTGAAATGACCCACTACCATTGGAATCTATATATCTGAAGTTTCTATTGCACCAAGGGAAAAATCTAATAAATTAATGGGTGATAGGTTAAAGATTTTTTCTCATGATCCCTACTTATAGGTCCTTCTCTCCATTAAAGGAGAATCTTGTCCCATCTATCTACACACATATAACTCTCTCTCAATGGAAATCTATCTAGACATGTACCATGGATTGTCATTCCATACCCAGAATGAATTTATACATATTTATTGAAACTACAAAGAGGTTCCATGTGAAGCTCTGTCCATTGAGAATTATACCACACTATTTTTAGATGTATGAACTAATGGAATCACTAAACATAGGAATATATAGCCACAAATGATGGGATAAAGGCTCTATAGGAATATCAATCTCTTGAATAAGTGATAGGGAGTTTAAAGAATGATATTTTTCATTGTCCACAAGTACTGGTGCTAAAGTATAGAAGACACAAATTGTATCTCAAATCAACTCATGTGCAGCTTGGTCATATCCCTCTATAGACTATAAATGAAAACACCATCATCCACCAACCCTCTAAGCCTAACGTGGTCCACCTGGTGGTATTGGTGGAAAAATTTTATAACATAATCCTCCAAGTGTAACTCCTCCTCCTAGGGCTCTGTCGGCCCCACTATTAGCACTACCTCCCTAGGGCCTACCCAAGACACCCATGGGAGATCTCTGATCATGATTTTTCCTATTTTGTGGAGATTTATTGACTACCAATCCATCATCTAAAGTTCTTCAGTTTAAGAAATCATGTTCCAAGTGACCCATCCTGTCACAAGCATAACACCAAAAATCTCTTAGCTAACTAGATCTCTAATGATATCTCAGTGCTACTGATCCTAGAGATTGATCATAATTTCATGAAGATATAATTTTCCAAGAACATAAATTATAACATCTACTAACACCATAAAATGACTCTAATCCATGATTTCTACTTCCAGATCTATTTGTCTGATGCTCCTCTTATAAGAAGCGCTTTTTCACTAGGACCTTCTACTATACACTAGAATAGGTGGGAATATATAGGGAGGCCATGTTATCCTAGACTTCCCTATGAATTCCCTTTAAAGAATATCATGCCCAAAAATTTTCATCTCACACCATATCAAGAGAGTAGTTTGTAATGTCAGTGAATCTTGATGTGTACTCTGCAATATTCATATCACCCTAATATAACTTCTAAATTTCCTTGATTCAAACAAAGAATGATTTCTAAGGGTATTACTCTTAATGGAACAATTTTTCAAACTTCATCAATGTGATACTTATCTTATCATTAGTTTGGGTGATCAAACCCCTTTAGCACCCTACCGCTCTATAAAGAATACTGGATGCAGGCACAACCATATGATTGGTTAGGGTCTGCATGAGCTGAAAAACTTAAACCACCAACTCAATCCAATCCCATGTTGTATGAGGGTCTAGCTCTCCATAAAAACTAATTGATCTATGTCACTAAAACTCATGCATTACAATCAACCTTCATGCATCATCTCTCTATCCCACTAGAAAAATTTACTTCTCAACAGTAGATGAACATCAGCCATAACTACTAGTGGTGGGTCTAAATTCCTCTCATCAAGTGAAAGAACTACTCTATACTTTACTAGAGGAAACACCTCATGAATAGGACCCTACACTAAAACTTCATCACTCATCTGTTCATCATCATGACCCTGTCTCAGAATCCTAGTTGTCTTTCTTCATGGAGGATTTCTAAAAGTTAACAAGACTTATCATGGTCAGATCAGCATATCTAGGGAACTGAATCAAGAAGGATATGAATGTTAATGACCCATTCCTATATGATTCATGTACCATTTGTTTCCATATAATTGGTTTATCATCCTTTCAAGTTAAAAAGTATGTTATCAGGGTCTAAGTGTATGAATATATCAGTCATCACACCATCACTAGGTTCCCTGGCCTGAGATTCGAACTAAAAACATCTTAATGTTGTTTCTTTAAGTTCCCAAACCAATCCTCACAACACATAATATCTTCAAACACCATTCCCATGATATAATTTCCATTAATACCACTCTATTTTGACTCAACCCAATGAGTCCCTTTCTGGATCAGTAGTAAGCTGATTATGACACCCTAATATTACCTTTATTAGGATAGGGGCTAGAGGCTCACATCGAGTAAGAGTATCTCACAAATGGGAGGTCTAATAATAATAAACCTATAAACACACACACTCCCAAGTACATAATATCCATTCAAGATAAATAAAATGTATTAACTTGATATAAAAAATTCATGTAATAACCACTAAGGATAATCAATGTAAGGAAATAGAAATATATCCATTATGAAGGGTAAAACTAAATAACCAACTAAAAATAGAGGAGTATAGACCTAAAGGCTAGTAAGGATAAATATTCCTACTCATTATCACCAAAAATAACTACCACCTATGAGCATCATCGCCTTGTACCGCTAATCTCTAGCAATACTATGCCCCCTTAAAGTCACCATATAATTGTTCTTCATTTGTATAAGAGATGACATGTGTGGGAAAATCCCATGAAAGAGTGAGTATATATATACCCAGTAGGATTCCATGAAAACCAAAGGTTAATAAATATAAACAAATAATCAAATCAACCTATAAGGTAAATATGGTAGAAATAAACCCAACAAATAGATATGCTCATAGAGGAAACTGAACGAAGAGAGAGAGGAAAATCTTGATCTTCATAGATAGCTAAAGATGATGAGTATTTATATATCTCTAAGATCTAGTATTTTCCTGATGATATTATTCCAATGTAAACTTACCAGATTTGTAGTAGGTGACCCATGCCTCATCTTAAAAACATCATTGTCGAGAGGGTATCAACCCTAGTGGAGGACCCACACCACATCGAATCTCAAACAAGGGGGTATAAAATCTATATATAGGATACTCATTCCTTAGGTGAGTATGAGTGGAAACTACCCTATATATACTAAGGATGTTTTGAACCCACACAGTAACATATGCATGCCTTTAGGGAGGTTTCAAACCCTAATGTCACCCTAAATATCACACTCAATCCTAAATGTTAGTCCAATATGTTAGAAGTAGCAATATTATCAAGTCACCTCTCATCATATCTCCAATGTAAAAAAAATTCTATCATGTTCTATATAGAATCTTAGTCAAGAAGGACTAATCACATGTCTGATTCTGAATCTTGAAGAAGGGACTATGAGGGGTATAACCTTCTAAGAAAAGTACACAGTGTGTCCCTTGGTGTACATAGGGTGTAATCTGAAGTCCATCTATGTTCATTCCTAAATTCTACACTCTATGTGTGTCCCGAGGAACATGGAATGTGGGACCACCTGGGGTGACAAGAATGTACTCCTTGTACATAGCTCAGTATGCCAGGTAGGGTCACATGGCATGTGGCCCTGCCACATAGTCATGTGACATTTAACTTGGATTTAAACCCTATCCTTCATATAAATATAACTATAGGGAATGTATTCATCTAATATACATGGTGTGTAGTAAATAATTTCAAACTAAGCTATCTCTTTCATTGGATATTCCCTATTCTATCTATTTCACCACCATTCTCACCTAAATCTTCACCATTTTAATTAACCATAGTCGGATCCTTGTTGGTGTCCAGATTCCTTCCATATCTCACTAGAAGAACATAATTTTATATCCCTATATGAATTCTCATCACGCCTACCATTTTTACCTGATGTCTAATCCTCAATTATCCATCAGAAATCTATCAATGATCCTCACTACTTTTACAAAGTATAAACTCCTTTATCGATCACACAAAACAACATGAATCCAAGTTTGATCATATTTTGAATTGAAATAGAATTAGAATCATTAGTGCACTATAGTTACATGATAAACACATGAATAATTAGGGGGGAGTAACAATAAAAAAGTAAATTCAATGACAGTCATTCCAAACCTATCCATCAATCAAAATCATAGAAAAAAATTGGAGAATTACAGTGTGATAGATATAATCAAGGCCAAAAAAATAATTAAATTATAGGTACATGTGAATACTGAGAATAATACAAGTAAAAAATAAATAAATAAAAACATAGGATTGAATTCAGTAATAATAGAGTGTAAATACAAAAATAAAAATACCTACCTCATTTTTGGATGGATCACTAATGAATAACAGTTATGTGGGTTCTATTTCAATATCAATGTCAAGTTCTGATGTGTAAGACCCCATATTTTAGACCCTATTGGAATTTCCTTAGGTTTATGAAATTTTTATTTGGTGGATGGTATGAATATTAAATTAATTTTTGGATTGTAATTAAAATAGTTTGAACACTTAAAAAATATGTTTTTAGATGGGGTTTAAGGATTGAGAAGTTTATTGGGAGTTAGGATGAGTTTTGAGAGCATCGGACCCCAAAAATCTCACTTTTAGAGAGAAACAGATAGGGTGCATTTTTTTAAAAAATATGTGTCCCCTCTAGAGAAAACATATAGCCCTATAAGGGGGTGTCGCGTGGTTTATTAAACTATGAAATGGTTGGGTGAACGACCTTGTGGTATCTATGCAGTTTATTGAATAGATTAACCACATGACTTGTGCATGGTTTACATAACCATGAGCCTAGCTCATGAAGGGTGTGAAGTTAGAAAGTTTCAAGGGAATGATTGGAACATGGTTTTCTTGACCGTGTGGCCAAAACTTACGGGGTATAGCTCTTGGGAAATGTGAGTTACACGGTTGGAACACATTTATCCAAACCATGTAGCCTAACCATGAACCACATTAAAGGGGGAAATGAAGATTCTTCCCTCTATTCCTTTAATATTTTACACCCCTTTTTCCTCCCCCACTCACACCTAGCAGGTCCCTCGCGAACTCACCTCTCCCTCCCTCTTCCATGGGTGGTTTTACTCTATTACTTTCCTAAATCAAGATTCACTGAGTGCATTTGAAGAATTTTGGTTATTCTTAGACTCCTCATTATTTGTCTCTTCATTTATCTTGTCATGCAGAATTTTAAATCTATTCAAACTAATTCATCCTATTTTTAGGGTTTTTTTATAATATTTTGATTTCTCTCATTCCAAATCGAATCAATTCTTGGTATTGGAAGAGTGGACCGTCCTAATAATGAGGTAAGTAGTATATACCTTTTCCCTAAGGTTTTTTAATTTATGAAATTATTTTCATTGTGCTACACTCCATACTTTCCAGATATTTCTCTCAAAATTAATCAATGTCTCAAATTATTTGTTTAAATATTTAATGTGATGCATATGTATCACCTTTACATGGTTGGAGGTTTTCAACCTCAATCCAAACAACCATCGAGGTGGGTTCATCCATCTACCTAAGCTAAGAACCACCCCTTTAGGTGTGTAAGCTTTCCATCTGATTGTAGAAGCCTTGAATGAATTTAATGAGTTAATAAATGGTTGATTGTATTGAAATGGATGATTGTACTTAGGAATGGCCACTAACATGGCCATAAATTTTATATTACTTATTTATTGATTATTACAGAATGGAATTTATCAGTAATATGGTATGGAACCTCCCATTATTATGGTATTGATCTGATGAGGAGGATTGAGGTATGGATCCTACAGCCTCTATATACACATATATCTTCAGATATTAGATCACCTTGGTCTACATCCTTGGGAAATAGACCATGTAGGTTTTATACTATTCCAAATTCCTTGGACTCAATGAGGTTTCCTTAGTCTATAGTCATGATACCTAGACCATGTAGGTCTGATACTATTCTATGTTCCTTGTACTTGAGGATGTCACCTTGGTCTATAGCCTTAAGAGATAGCCCATGTGGTCTGATACTTTTTACATATATAGTGTATGCCAAATCTGGTAGTTACTTGCACACTTTACATTTATGTACTTATATTCATCATGTATAGCATGTTCGTAGTTTTAGATTATGGACATGGATCGGTTTATATCTGTTAGTCATATTACAGCTTTACCTATTATAATGGAACACAGTTGTGATTTTCATACACAATCTAGTTTTTTTATAGACACCATTGGTTGTATTCTACTGAATATATATCACACCATGTTTGAGCCTCCATTTCATTAGGGCACCCAAACATACATCATGGTTGTAAGATCAAGTTCATGGATTGTACTTTCTTGCAGTTACCATTTTGGGCTAGGATGGAGTGCAAGAATATAGGGTTGAACATGTGCTCGTGGTGTTATTGGAGATAGCTACTGAGTTATTTATTTATTCCATTTAATTTTCATTTTAGCACTATGTATTGTATAGTAAGCCTACTACTATGTGAATTTTTATTATTTATTGTTTATGAAATATAGAATGTTAATTCCATCACTCATTCATTTATTATCTATGATTAGTTTTTATTATATTCCACTTCCTTCATTTATTATAGATTCTACTATATTTATTTTTGATACAGAGGGTATAATTTCCCCACTATATCACCTTTAGACTCTTACTATTAGTCGGAAACCTATAGCATATGGGGAGGTGCGCTTGAGGCCATGTAGAAAACTAGCTCAGGGCACTAATATAGTGGCTCCCAGGTCAGGACATAACAAATTGGTATTATAGGGTTTCTTTTCCTTTTTATATTACTATGTGGTATGGTATATAGGAGACTAGGAATGTGTTTTTACTTAGTAAATAGATCATTTATGGGTCCTTCCAACCTACGCATGAGCAAAAATCAAGTTTCCAGAGATGAGATTATTGTTTTCTATTAGACTTGTTTATTATTTCACCTTGGGTGATTATTGTACTTCTGCTGGTTATTGATTAATTGGTTTATGGATATTTACCCTTAGAACAATTTGGTAAGAATGTGTTTTTACATGTATCATTATAGGCACAATGAATTCACAAGACATGCATATTCCATTCCATATAGATTGCATTGTAGATTTCCTGGTGCATGATGGATTTTATACCCTACTTAGGAATTTAGTTAGCATGCTTTCTTGTATACCATGTTAGAGTGATAATTAGCATGATTATCCTTATGCCATGCTTCTATAAATTGTTAGCTTAAATGCTTATATTTCTTGATTGGTGATATCATTTCTATATACACTTATAAGATATGTAATTCATTGTTAAAGTTTTTTCATCAACCTAAATGGTTTTTTCCCATATAATTTTATAGTGGAACCTTAATTATCCAATTATGAAATGTTTGAGCCACGAACCATTGGTTGCATCAACTAAAAAATTTATGTTTTTGATTAAATGGGTGCCACTAAAAAGTTATATAGTGTATGGGATTTTATAAATTCGGAATGGTAACCCATATAATCAATCCATTATACATGAGTTTTAAATAGTTGAGACCAAGAATAAAAACCTGGCTGCAGTTACATAAATGAAAATTATAACATATAAAGGAAAGTAAATTTATAATTTGGGAATGGTAATTCATATAACTGAATTAGGATGTGTATATATATAAAGGCTAAAATTAGAATTTGTATATAAAATGATTGTTTTTAAATAAATGGTAAATTGTGACTTAAGGGGCTTGTACCTCTATGACTTGGCCATGAAGACCTATATGACTAAATCCTTAAATTCACAACTACACCCAATTATGTCAGTTGGGGCATGTCACTTATGAGATAAATTGGACTCGAACCAAGTAGGTCGGTCTAGGTGTGTTTCTTATGAGATAAACCCATTAAGGGTGTTTTGAAATTTCAATAATACAAACTATTATGAGTTACATTTAAATGGGATTCCAATTATAATTTATAGATCATTGAATCCATAAATTGGTAATGGATTCCCAAATAATTAAACCTTTATTAAAATTACAGGACCCTCATAGGTTGCCTTTATTCTTTACTTTCCTTATTACTCAACCCCATGGGGGTATATTCGTGCTAATGGGATAGTTATTTAAAGTTTCTACAACTGCTTATATGGTATTACATATAAACTTATGGTGTAATCTTACTTGACTAGTCCCCTTAATTGATAAAATAACTATTATCTACTTTTTAGATTTATTAATTAGAGGCATCATTTAATTAAAATTACAATTAGAAACTAAAGAGTTTTTTACTCTATTGATTGTAAATTGAAATTTTCTTTAACCTGTTGAGTTATGAAAAATCTTGAATCAAATAAATGTTTAAAAAGAAAATTATGAGATAATTTTCCAAATGTTTCATGGAATCAGCTAAATAAAGTGAATGGTAATATTTCTCCAAAAAATGGTACTTGATATCATCGGTATATGAACTATTTTAAATATTGAAATGAATGGGTGTCATTTAAATTCCTAAAAAATAAATATTTTAGATGTTCTTGTTGTAATGACCCCTACATAGGGGTTATTTTTAAATGTTTCATTGAGAGTTTCCTTGAACAGAAACATGACCATTTTTGTAGAACTCTGATGACTTCTTCTTAGGATGCATTGGACCTAGAGGTTTGGATGTAAGGCCTAGTGATATTTTTAGTCATGAACTTTTTCTAGGGTTGATTCCTTTTGAATGTAATGATATATCCTAGTTATGGTAGTGCCTTCTAACCTTAAAGAATTGATAAATTCTTACTTTTAGTTTTCATATGAGTGGTGTCGTTCAGGTGTTAGTTGTCCCAAGTAGGACTCATGATAATTAAAGGAAACTCTGGATATATGGTCGGTTTTCTAGTAAGTTAAACTGCAAGGGGTATTAACGTATCAATATACTACTGAGTTTAATCTATTTTATTCTTTATGTTAGTGTTTTATTATTTCAGTGAGTACTCCCCTTTTCTACTGCTTAGAGATGATTAGGGCTTATTAGCCCAATGTTTGGAAAGTGATTCCATTACGCCTATGATGATAGATTATGACCCTTATAGGTAAATAATTCCTTACCTATTTTAGTTTAACCTCTTCTAAAATAGGGTTTCTATAAACATTATATGTTGTATAATTAATTCCTGTGAATGGTATATGGTTCTCTTATGAGAGACCTTAGGGATGGGTGGGAGGCCTAGGGACCCTTACTTTTAACTCAGAACCTAGTGGGTCAATGATGTGTTTCTGTTAGGGACAGCCTATAGAAGATATTGTTTTGGGACTACATTTTCCTTTCTATGGTAAGCTCTATTTTATGCTCTTTTCTAGACCAATGCATGGTTGGTGCTCGAGTCTTTTAATTCAAGAATGGTGATGGCCTTGCTTTTTAAAATCACCCATAGTACTTGCTTATTGAAACTAAATACATTAGGTAATATTGTTCAAGTGCTTGTCCTAGTTGACCAGTTCTTATGTTGTTTCTACTTTCTTCTAGGAAATGACATCATGATGTGGGAGTTTGTTTGAGAAATTTTGGCACATGTGAGATGCACAATTTTGAAGAGGGGTTTCAAGGGAACTCCTGGTGTATTCAAATACTGACATGTCATGTAGCATGGTCAGTTTAACCTTATTGATTAATGAATCTTAGAATAATGAGTTGGGTTAATGAATAAGGGGGTATGGTAAGTACACCTTCTTTATATGGTAAGTTCAAATCGTGCATATTGTGCACAGAAAATGTTTAGAGTTGAACATCAGTGAGCATCCAAGTAAGGGTTGAGAATCAACGGTTTCGAATATGACACTTACGGTCAGGGTGAACCAGAGCTTTGGTTAATTAAAAGGAAGTTACTTGTATTAGTAATAAAATAGAATAAACCTAAGCATGCATGTTCAGTATACATGGTTTCAGGAATTAAAAAATGCAAGTGTGGTCTCAGAGGGAGATATATGTGCCAATCAAAAAAAAATTAGTGTGATTCTAGTCAAGAGGCAATCGTGCCCATTATCTTAACATCTCTTTTATTATGTTGAGTGAGCATCAGATATATATTGATATTCTTGTTTAAATATCCTTTGTGGTTTGATAAAATAACTCTCTAAGTGTTTCACATAAGGATCAGTTTTAAGATAAGCCAAATGGTGTGTAGTACACCATTAGCTATTGGAAGGTGATGACCCTCATTATAATTAAAATTCAACTTTTTTCATGCGAACTATTATATGGAAATGTAAAAAAGTGATATTTGTAATTTACATTAATTTTTGGGATGATCGGGTTCCTATCCATTCCATCTATTGGGTCCAAGAATGCAGAGAGCATGGGTTATGGTAATCAAGGAATCATTCATTGATGTGATGGAAAGTATGTTCCTAAGGTGGTGAGAAGGATGTCATTCAATAGTGGCCACCTCTCATGTGGGTAGGGTCATGGAACCTTTAGACTAATCATGTGATGGTTTTTTATCACTCATATTACATTAAATGAATAGTATCATGCACTATTGGATTTTATGGTAATTATATGTATGAATCGATAATGGATGGTGTGAAATTGTAGAGGTGGGCGTTATTCTTTGAGTACCTCAGGACAATACATAGATTTTGGATTAGGATAATTCAAGTGGTGGGGTTATATAATGAGAACATTTTTTTCTTGGGAGATTGTTCAGCCATGAGACATCACCAGAAGTTTGGTATGAGCTTCGATGAGCATGCTCAGAATGATCTTAGTACACCTTCGAATAAGAGCTTCAGAATCTGTCTTAGTGATGTGTCAGCCATAGGATCTGAACATCTTCAAAAATTAGTTGACCAGAATTGGTTTGACTTAAATTATCTCAAATAGAGGGATTTAGTTTGTGAGGATACCACATCAGGTACATTACTGGGATGAGATGGGTGCAGATTAAAGTTTGGTCATGGATTTTCAAGGAAAAGACAATGTGAACCATATGAGATTCATCATTTGGAATTCAATAATTTTGATTAGATCAAGGATTGAGGGTATTTTCCTTTTATGTGATTATATAAATGTGTCACGAGGGTTTTTAGAATGCTACAGATGTTTTAGATAGGAAATTATGATGGTGTGAGTACCGTGACTCGAAATTGGTTGTGTTAAAAATAAAAACCTATGGTGGATAGCACCATAGGCTATATGATAGAGTCGAAAAATTGATTATGTCTTGAGTTAAATGGGATCAGGTAAGCCTTATCTTTTTATTTAGGTGGTATTTACGAGCACTGTCTTAGGTTTAATGGTTTAAGTACTGTATACTTAAAATAACTCTTGAAAGTTCCTTGTGTGTTCTGAAATGAAACACAGTTGTTCAAGTGGAATTTCCAAACCCAAGTAGGTTAGGAAATGTTTATTTGTTCCTAAAGTCTTCTCAGGTATAAGAAGTTTTAAATTGGGGAGACTATGAGATCCCATATTTTATACCTGTTTGGAATTTCTAGGGGTTTTTGAAAAAAGAATTGGTGTCCAGGACTATTCTCAAATTGAGCCTCATATTGGAATTACGAGAGTTGTAACACTTAAAAGTGTTTTTTAGATGGGGTTTAAGGCCTGATAAGTTTCTTGAGATTTTGAATGAGTTTAATGAGTTTCAATCCCCAAAAATATCACTTTTTGGGAGAAACAGATAGGGTATATGGTTTTTTTAAATCGTGTGTCCCCTCATGAGAAACCTTACGGCCCTATAAGGGGGTATCGCATGGTTTTTTAAACTATGAAAGGTGGGGCACATAACTGTGTGATATCTTTGAAGTTTATTATAGAGTTGAACCGCGTGGATTGTGTATGGTTTTTCTAACCATACTCCTAGCCCATGCGGGGTACGAAGTTGGACAGTGCCAAAGACACAGTTAGCGCATGGTTTTCTTAACTATGTAGCCAAACCATGTGGGGTGTATCTCTTAGACAGTGTGATCTGGATGGTTGGATCATGTTTTTCAAAACTATGTGGCCTAACCATGCAACTCATTAAAGGGTTAAAATAACGATTCTACCCTCTGTCCTTGTAAGTTTTTACACCCCCTTTTCCTCCTCGACTCTCATCCAGTAGGTCCCTTACATGATCACCTATCCCTCCCTCTTCCATGAGTGGTTTTCCTCCATTCCTTATCTAAATCAAGTTCCACTAGGTGTGTTATAAGAATATCAGTTATTCTTCTACTCCTCATGCTTCATCTCTTAAATTATCTCACAATACTGAATGCTAAATCCATGTGAGCTAATTCACCCTTTTTTTAGGGTTTTTGTTTAATCTTCTTATTTCTCTCATTATAGATCAAATAAAGGATTGGTATTGGATAAGTGGACCATCCTAAGAATGAGTTATGTGGTTTATACCTTTTCCCTAGGGTTTTTTCATTTATTAAATTATCTTCATTATATTGCATGTTGGACTTTTTTACATTTCTCCCAAAAGTAATCAATGTCTCAAATTATTTGTTTAAACCTTTAATGTGATGTCAAAATATCGCCTTGACCTGGTTAGAGGTTTTCAACCTCTACCCAAACCACATCCAAGGTGGGTTTATCCATCTTTCTAAGCTAAGAACCACCCCTTTGGGTGTGTATGATTTTCATCTAGTTATTAAAGACTTGAATGAATTTAATGAGTTAATAAATAGTTGATTGTATTAAAATGGATGATTTTACTTGGGCATGGACACTAAAATGGCCCTAGATTTTATATTACTTATTGATTTATTATTATGATAGGAATATCTCATTATGATAATATGGAACCTCTCATTATTATGATATGGAACTGATGAGGGGGGTCGAGGTATAAAACCTATGACCTCATATACACATATATCTTCGGATATTAGGTCGCCTTCTTCTATAGCCTTGGGACCTGGCTCATGTAGGTATGGTACTATTTTTAGTTCCTTGGACTTGGGGAGGTCACCCTATTCTACAACCTTGGTACCTTTCCCATGTAGGTCTGATACTATTCAAAGTTCCCTAGACTCGAGGAGTTTGCCTTGGTCTATAGCCTTGGTACCTGGCCCATGTGATCCGGTACTTTTTACATATGCAGCGTATGCTAGAGATAGAAGTTACTTGCACACATTACATTTATGTACTGATATTAATCATGTGTATCCTACTTATAGTTATAGTTTCTGGTCATGGATTTGTTTATATTTTTCATTCATATTACAATTATACCTCTTAAAAAAGAATATGGTTAGGATTTTAATACATGGACTAGATTTGTTATAAACAACCTTAGTGTTTTCCTAATGAGTATATCTCACACCATTTTTAGGCCTCTATTACATTGGGGTACCTAAACAGACATCATGGTTGTAGGATCAGGTTCATAGATTGTACTTGGTTACGATTACCCTTCTAATCTTGGCTGGAGTGCGGAAGAAGAGGACCGGGATTGTGCTCATAATGTTATTGGAGATATCTGATGAGTCTTTTATTTATTCCCCTTATTTTCTGGTCAAACCCTATGTATTATATTTTATGTCTTCTTCTATGTTCATTTGTATTGTTTACTGTTTTTTCAACATGGAATGTTCTGCATCATCACTTGTTCATTTATTATCTATGATTATTTTCAATTATATTTTATTTCCATTATTTATTATGGATTTCACTGTATTTATATATGATCTATAGGGTATATTATATCCATTTTACCACTTATAGACCCTCTCTACTAGTTGGCAGCCCTTGGTGTTTGAGGAGGCAAACTTGAGGTGATGTGGTGAACTGGCTCGGGGCACCGATATAGTGGATCCCAGGTCAGGATGTTGTACGATGGACTATATCATCAATCCATGATCCTCCCATTTTTATTCAACAAATATCCTCTCTATAGTGTCTCTATTAATCTCCAAGATTATATAGTTAACCATGGATAATTTAAATAGTAGGGATTATATAGAGTTTTCAGTAGGTTAAGGAATTAATATAGAAAAATAAATTAATAAATTTATTTAATTTATTTATTTCATCTAACATATATCTGTGACTGCACATAGATTAAAATTATGATACTAATAAATATTATATCATTCCTAGGGTAAAACCAATGTTCTAAATCTAATGTAACTCTTATATTTTCCATCCATGACTTCGATCAATAGGAAACCAATAATTTCCAAAACAAATCTATGTGTGTGGTTTAAAATATTTAATATTTTTAACATATTGATTCCAAGGTCTTACAATTCCCATAACCCCACGCCAACTCTGATTAAAAACCTAGATTAATATATAGAAATATCTATAGGGTCCATGAATCAATACCGGAGTCATTACAGTAATTTCTAGGAAAATCACACACTCAAAACACTATCAAAATTTCATGATGTTATTTAATACTTAGACTTATCCCTAGGGTTTTCAATAATGTTAACTTATCCTAATTACAAAAAATAACTAAATTAATCCTAAAAAATAACTCAACCTTACTCTAATACCAAGTGGGGAACCTCAGGCCCGCACTCCCAGGTCAGGTACTAAAAACACATGATTTTAGGACTTGCTTTAATACCATGTAAGATGTACCAAACTAAACATACTTATATTTCAATAATTTAAAGATTAAATTTAATAATAAACACATAATCTCATGAACATAAGTTTTAGTGTCTTTGAGGATCAACTACATAAGAAACATATTTTACGATACTTATGAACATTTCCCCATAATCAAACCACACTAGATCCCATTATAGACTCCTCATTGGTTTTACTCATCTTCATAACCTAGGGAATAGAAACATAATAAAGTGGTAATCTCAAATTCTCCATAAGTTAAAACTTATTGATATTATATCAAGGGTTATATTATAATCATATGAGAAAACATTATCATGGAATAAGTGTCTTATTAAAAGAATATAGAACAACAAGTGTTCTCTAAAATTCGTGATAGATGAGAATGAAATCTCAAATGATCAAACATGTACCAGGGCATAAGAGTATGGGATAATAAACATAAAACATGGAAAATAATCATAATAATGTGACATAAATATGTGTCATGTCATAGAAACATAGTATAATAATGAATTATGGTACAAAACATAAGCATTGGGAATCATATTTTTTTATCATATTAATAAGGATCACCCTTTAAGTTTTTAGTATATCCAATAAGGATCACCCTTCAAGTTTTGAGAATATCCAATAAGACCCTCCCTTTATGTTGTGAGTGTATTCCAAGAAGGTTCTACCTTTATGTTGTGAACACAATCCAAGAAGTCTTACCCTTTATTTAATGAAAAAATCTAAGTGTATCCATGCTTAATTATCTTAAGAGATGTAAAATATTAACCATTGCAGTGGATGGATTTAACTGAACCATCTCTTGTTAAGGATTTATCAGGACCAAATCATCACATAATAAAAACCATACATAATTGTGCCACAAGATCATAAAACATTCATCAATTCATCATAACTTAATTAATCCTTGGGAAAGAAATAGGTTTTAGGAAAAATTGCTTAAAACATCATCATCATAAGACATCTAGAGAAATAAGGGTGGTATCTTTAAAACATATCCCAATTGTAACATAAGGAATGTCAATTGATGTTTATATAGATTAAAAATACCTTTTATTATTATTGTATAAATCAATTTGAAAAACAAGAAGAAATATCCCTTTTTCAAAAACTCCTAAAATTTTTTTCTTTTAAACAAAATACTTTGAACTTTAAAAAAATTAAAAATTAATACTTTAATACCAAAAAGGAGTTTTGGAAAATAAATTTTATTAAATAGATATGTTTTAAAAAAACATTCTATGTGAATACATAAAAACACTGAAGACTTGTTTTTTAAAAACATCATCCTTTAAAATCTTTTTTTAAAATAAATAATTCCTTTTTAAAATAAAACTTTTGCTTTTAAAGAATATAACAATTTTTCATTTTTCTTTCAAAATCATAAAGAATTAAAATAATTTTTAAAACCATTTTAAAATAAGGAAATTAGGCTTTATAAAGAATGATTCTCATAAAAGTGAAATAAACTATCAAAGACTATTTTGTAAAATGTTTTCAACATTTTCAAAAAAGATGAAGTTATGGGTCACATTAAAAAGTAATTTTAAAAATGGTAAAGTGAAAACTTTTGAAAAAAATTAATTTTAAAAATAATATTTAATAATATATAATTAAAATGGAAATAAAGGTATTTCAAAAAAATTGTTTATTGAGAGATAAAATATACAATTTACAAAGGAAAAAACCTTTTTCTATGTATTTTTTTTAAAAAATACCTTTATTAAAACTTACATCATAAAGAGAGTAATAAATATTTCATTATAAAATGGTTAAGGATAAATTTTAAGATTATTATAAATAAAACATTTTTGTATTTAAAAATAAGAAAGGAGAATGTTGGTGGGAAGATGGAACATGGATATGGAAGAAAAATAGATCATTTGGAGAAAATAGGAACAGTTTTTAGCATCATTGATTTTTATAAAGAAATACATTCATAAATGAAGTTCCCTAGAAAATAAAGAGTAAATAAATTATAATATAATCATAGAACATAATAAAATCATCTTGTAAAACCATATTCAAATAGTAATCATTGTTACTCGATAAAACAAGTTGAGTGAAGAAAACACCTTACGACTTAAGAAGCATTTTAATAAAAACCTCTCGAAAGAGAGAGCTTAAAATTGAAATTAAAATAACATGATTAAAAGATAATTCATTGTATTATATATTAAATATGAATTATACATTCCATTTAAATTAAATTAGGTTCATAAACAAAACATGTCCCAAAGAATGGTAATTGAGACGAAGCACCCTTACCTTGTATTCTCACTTAGTTAAATGTGTTGTAACTTCTGGTATAACAAACATAACCCTATTAATAACTTATTTAATAACCTTATTCAAATATATTACACTTTATATTCTTAAATTATAATTATTTATTACACATTTATTGGTTAGTTATAGAATATTTTCATCATCAGATGTTTGTAATTTTAATTGTTTTGTACATGCTTTGTAATATTGATGTCAATCATCATTCTTTGATACTGAGTTCATAAATCCTATATTATTTAAGGTACCATAATAATTTTTTTATAATGACTTATAAAGTTCCAATTTCATTCCATGAGATTTTTTGTTATTATTCTTATAGATTAAATTGGTAGTGTGTTTGTTTCAGTAATTTTTAAGAAACAAAGGAAGTTACAGTCAGGGTTTCAAATATGAAGATTACAGTCAGGGTGACCCAAAGATTTGGGTAATTAAAAGGAAGTTACTGGGATTAGTAATAAACTAGAATAAACCTAAGCATTCATGTTCAGGAGACATGGTTTCAGGCATTAAAAAATACAGGTTTGGGCTCAGAGGGAGATATATGTGCCAATCGATAAAATATTAGTGTGCTTCTAGTCAAGAGAAAATAATGCCACTTATCTTAACATCTCCTTTATTATGTTGAGAGAGCATCGGATATATATTGAGATTCTTTTTTAAATATCCTTTTTGGTTTGATAAAATAACTCTCTGAGAGTTTTACATAAGGAGTAGTTTTAAGATAAGCCAAATGGTGTGTAGTACACCATTAGCTATTGGAAGGTGATGAACCTCATTATAATTCAAATTCAACTTTTTTCATGCAAAATATTATATGGAAATGGTAAAAAGTGATATTTTTAATTTACATTAATGTTTGGGATGAGCGGGTTCCTATCCATTCCATATATTGGGTCCAAGAATGCAGAGAGCATGGGTTATGGTAATCAAGGAATCATTCACTGATGTGATGGAAAGTGTGATCCTAAGGTGGTGAGAAGGTTTCCATTCAATAGTGGCCGCCTCTCATGTGGGTAGGGTCATGGAACCTTTAGACTAATCATGTGATTGTTTTTTTATCACTCATATTACATTCAATGAATAGTATCATGCACTGTTGGATTTTATGGTAATTATATGTATGAATTGATAATGGATGGTGTGAAATTGTAGAGGTGGGTGTTATTCTTAGAGTATCTTAGGACAATACATAGATTTTGGATTAGGATAATGTAAGTGGTGGGGTTATATCATGAGAACATTTTTTCTTGGGAGATTGTTCATCCACGAGACATCACCAGAAGTTAGGTATGAGCTTTGGTGAGAATGTTCAGAATGATATTGGTACACCTTAGAATAAGAGATTCGGAATATATCTTAGTGATGTGTCAGTCGTAGTATTTGAATATCTTAAAAAATTAGTTGACCAGAATTGGTTTGACTTAAATTATCTCAAATAGAGGGATTAATTTTCTGAGGATACCACATCAGGTACGTCATTTGGATGAGATGGGTGCAGCTTAAAGTTTGGTCATGGATTTTCAAGGAAAATACATTGTGGCCCATATGAGCATCATTATTTGGAATTCAAGAATTTTGATCAGATCAAGGATCGAGGGTAGTTTCCTTTCATGTGATTATATAAATGTGTCCGGAGTGTTTCTATAATGCTATAGATGTTTTCGATAGGAAATTCTGATGGTGTGAGTACCGTGACTCGAAATTGGTTGTGTTAAAAATAAAAACCTATGGTGGATAGCACCATAGGCTATATGATAGAGTTGAAAAATTTATTATGTCTTGGGTTAGATGGGATTGGGTAATCCTCATCTTTTTATTTAGGTGGTAGTTACGAGCACTATCTTAGGTTTAATGGTTCAAGTACTGTATACTTAAAATAACACTTGAAAGTTCCTTGTGTGTTCTGAAATGCAACACGGTTGTTCAAGTGGAAATTCCAAACCCAAGTAGGTTTGGAAATGTTTATTTGTTCCTAAATTCTTCTTAGGGATAAGAAGTTTTAAATTGGGGAGACTGTGAGATCCCATGTTTTATACCCGGTTGTAATTTCTAGGGGTTTTTGAAAAAAGAATTGGTGTCCAGGACTATAAGGGGGTATCGCATGGTTTTTTAAAATATGAAAGGTGGGGCACATAACTATGTGATATCTTTGAAGTTTATTACAGAGGTGAACCGCATGGATTGTGTAAGGTTTTTCTAACCATACACCTATCCCATCTGGCGTGTGGAGTTGGACAGTGCCAAAGGCATAGTTAGCACATGGTTTTCTTAACAATGTAGCCAAACCATGTGGGGTGTATCTCTTAGACAATGTGATCTGCATGGTTGGGGTATGTTTTTTCAAACTATGTGGCCTAACCATGCATCTCATTAAAGGGTTAAAATAATGATTCTACCGTCTGTCCTTTTAAGGGTTTATACCCCTTTTTCCTCCTCTACTCTCATCCAGCAGGTCCCTTGCATGATCACCTCTCCCTCCCTCTTACATGGGTAGTTTTACCCCATTACTTGTCTAAAAAAAGTGCCACTAGGTGTGTTGGAAGCATATCGGTTATTATTATACTCCTCATGCTTCATCTCTTAATTTATCTCACAATATTTAATGCTAAATCCATGCGACCTAATTCACCCTATTTTTAGGGTGTTTGTTTAATCTTATGATTTCCCTCATTCTAGCTCAAATAAAGGATTGGTATTGGATAAGTGGACCATCCTAAGCATGAGTTATGTGCTTTATACCTTTTCCCTAGGGTTTTTTCATTTATTAAATTATCTTCATTATGTCGCATGTTGTACTTTTTGTACATTTCTCCCAAAAGTAATCAATGACTCAAATTATTTGTTTAAACATTTAATGTGATGCCTAAATATCACCTTGACATGGTTAGAGGTTTTCAACCTCTACCCGAACCACCTTCAAGGTGGGTTTATCCATCTTTCTAAGCTAATAACCACCCCTTTTGGTGTGTATGATTTTTATCTAGTTATTAAAGACTTGAATGAATTTAAAGAGTTAATAAATAGTTGATTGTATTGAAATGGATGATTTTACTTGGGCATGGACACTAACAGTGGCCCAAGATTTTATATTACTTATTGATTTATTATTATGATAGGAATATCTCATTATTATAATATGGCACCTCTCATTATTATGATATGGAACTAATGAGCGGGGTAGAGGTATAAAACCTATGACCTCATATACACATATATCTTTGGATATTAGGTAACCTTATTATATAGCCTTGGGACCTGGCCCATGTAGGTATGGTACTATTTTTAGTTCCTTGGACTCGAGGAGGTCACCCTATTATACAACCTTGGTACCTTTCCCATGTCGGTCTGATACTATTCTGAGCTCCTTAGACTCGAGGAGGTTTCCTTGGTCTATAGCCTTGGGACCAACCCCTATGATCTGATACTTTTTACATATGCGGCGTATTCTAGAGATAGAAGTTACTTGCACACATTAAATTTATGTACTGATATTCATCATGTATATCCTACTCATAGTTATAGTTTTTATTCATGTATTTGTTTATATTTTTCATTCATATTACAATTATACCTCTTATAAAAGAA
Organism: Viscum album; assembly: GCA_963277665.1. Lineage (NCBI taxonomy): Eukaryota > Viridiplantae > Streptophyta > Magnoliopsida > Santalales > Viscaceae > Viscum > Viscum album. The sequence goes on from OY728140.1 coordinate 1,013,585,743, forward strand.
TATGGTTAGGATTTTAATACAATGACTATATTTGTTATAAACAGCCTTAGTGTTTTCCTAATGAGTATATCTCACACCCTTTTTAGGCATCCATTGCATTGGGGTACCCAAATAGACCTCATGGTTGTAGGACCAGGTTCATAGATTGTGCTTGGTTATGATTACCCTTCTAAGAAAGGATGGATTACGGAAGCAGAGGATCGGGCTTGTGCTCATAATGTTATTGGAGATATATGATGAGTCTTTTATTTATTCCCTTTCCTTATTGGTCAGACCCTATGTATTATATTTTATGTCTGCTGCTATGTTCATTTGTATTGTTTACTCTTTTTTCAACATGGAATGTTCTGCATCATCATTTGTTCATTTATTATCTATGATTATTTGCAATTATATTTTATTACCATTATTTATTATGGATTTAATTGTATTTATTTATGATCTATAGGATATAGTCTCTCCATTTTACCACTTATAGACCCTCGATACTAGTCGGCATCCTCTGGTGTTTGAGGAGGCACACTTGAGGTGATGTGGTGAACTAGCTCGGGGCACCGATATAGTGGATCCCAGGTCAGTATGTTGTACGATGAACTATATCATCAATCCATGATCCTCCCATTTTTATTCATCAAATATCCTCTCCATAGTGTCTCTCTTAATCTCTAGGATTATATAGTTAACCATGGATAATTGAAATGGTAGGGATTATATAGAGTTTTCACTAGGTTAAGGAATTAATTTAGAAAAATAAATTAATAAATTTATTTATTTTATTTATTTCATCTGACATATATCTACGACTGCACATAGACTAAAGGTCTGACATGAATGAATATTTTATCATTCCTAGGGTAAAACTAATGTTCTAAATCTAATGTAACTCTTATATTTTCCATCCATGACTTCGATCAATAGGAAACCAATAATTTCCAAAAAGAATCTATGTGTGTGGTTTAACATATTTAATATTTTTAACATATTGATTCCAAGGTCTTACAATTCCCATAACCCCATGCAAACTCTGATTAAAAATCTATATTAATATATAGAAATATACATAGGGTCCATGAATCAATACCGGAGTCATTACAGTAATTTCTAAGAAAACCACACACTCAAAACACTATCAAAATTTCAAGATGTTATTCTATAAGTATACTTATCCCTAGGGTTTTCACTGATGTTAACTTAGCATAATTACAAAAAATAACTAAATTAATCCTAAAAAATAACTCAACATTACTCTGAAACCAAGTGGGTAACCTCAGGCCCGCACTCCCAGGTCTGGTACTAAAAACACATGCTTTTAGAAATTGATTTGATACCAAGTAAGATGTACCAAACTAGACATACTTATATTTCAATAATTTAAAAATTAAATTTAATAATAAACACACAATATCATGAACATAAGTTTCAGTGTCTTTGAGGATCAACTACATAAGCAACATATTTTACGATACTTATGAACATTTCCCCATAATCAAACCAGACTCGACCCCATTATATACTCCTCATAGGTTTTACTCATTTTCATAACCTAGGGAATAGAAACATAAGAAATGGGTAAGATCAAATGCTCTGTAAGTGAACACTTATTGATATTCCATCAAGGGTTAGATTATAATCATATGAGAAAACATTATCATAGAAGAAGTGTCTTATTAAAAGAATATAGAACAACAAGTGTTTTCTAAAATTCGTGATAGTTGAGAATGTAATCTCAAATTATCAAACATGTACCATGGCATAAGAGTATGGGATAATAAACCTAAAACATGAAAAATAACCATAAGAATGTGACATAAAAATGTGTCATGTCATAGAAACATATTATGACAAGGATTTATAGTACAAAACATAAGCATTGGGAATCATATTTTTTTATCATATTAATAAGGATCACCCTTTAAGTTTTTAGTATATCCAAGAAGGATCACCCTTAAAGTTTTGAGAATATCCAATAAGACTCTCCCTTTATGTTATGAGTGCAGTCCAAGAAGGCTCTCCCTTTATGTTGTGAACACAATCCAAGAAGGCTTACCCTTTATTTCATGAACAAATCCAAGTGTATCCATGCTTAATTATCTCAAGAGATATAAAATCTTAACCATTGCAGTGGATGGATTTAACTGAACCATCTCATATTAAGTATTTATCAGTACCAAATCATCACATAATAAAAACCATACATAATTGTGCCATAAGATCATAAAACATTCATCAATTCGTCATAACTTAATTAACCCTTGGGAAAGAAATAGGTTTTAGGGAAATTTTCTTAAAACATAATCATCATAAGTTATCTAGAGAAATAAGGGGGATGGTATATTTAAAACATATCCCAACTGTAACATAAGGAATGTCAAAGGATTTTTATATATATGAAAAACACCTTTTATTATTATTGTATAAATCACTTTGAAAAACAAGAAGAAATATCCATTTTTGAAAAACTCCTAAAAATGTTTTCTTTTAAACAAAATATTTTGAACTTTCTAAAAAAATTAAAAATTAATACTTTAATACCAAAAAGGAGTTTTGGAAAATAAATTTTATTAAAGAGATATGTTTTAAAAAAACATTCTATGTGAATACATAAAAACACTAAAGACTTGTTTCTTAAAAACACCAGCCTTTAAAATCTTTTTTAAAATAAATAATTCATTTTTAAAATAAAAATTTTTCTTTTAAAGAATATAACAATATTTAATTTTTCTTTCAAAATCATAAATAATTAAAATAATTTTTAAAACCATTTTAAAATAAGTAAATTAGTCTTTATAAATAATTATTCTCATAAAAGTGAAATAAACTATAAAATACTATTTTGTAAAATGTTTTTAACATAGTCAAAAAAGATGAAGTTATGGGTCACGTTAAAAATTAATTTTTAAAAAGGTAAAGTAAAAACTTTTGAAAAATTTTAATTTTAAAAATAATATTTAATAATATATAATTAAAAATGAAATAAATATATTTCAAATAAAAATTTTGATTGAGAGATAAAATATACAATTTCTAAAGGAAAAAACCTTTTTCTATGTATTGTTTTAAAAAAATAACTTTATTAAAAATTACATCATAAAGAAAGTAATAAATATTTCATTATAAAATGGTTAAGGATAAATTTTAATATTATTATAAATAAAACATTTTTGTATTTAAAAATAAGAAAGGTGGATTTTGGTGGGAAGAGTGAACATGGATATGGAGGAAAAAGAGATCATTTAGAGAAAATAGGAATAGTTTTTATCATCATCAATTTTTATAAAGAAATACATGCATAAATGAAGTTCCCTAGAAAATAAAGAGTAAATAAATTACAATATCATCATAGAAAATAATAAAATCATCTTGTAAAACCATATTCAATTAGTAATCATTGTTACTTGATAAAACAAGTTGATTGAAGAAAACACCTTACGACTTAAGAAGCATTTTAATAAAAACCCTTTGAAAGAGAGAGCTTAAAATTGAAATTAAAATAACATGATTAAAAGATAATTTATTATATTATATATTCAATAGGAATTATACATTCCATTTAAATTAAATTAGGTGCATAAACAAAACATGTCTCAAATAAAGGTAATTGAGACGAAGCACCCTTACCTTGTATTCTCACTTAGTTAAATGTGTTGTAACTTCCGGTATAACAAACATAACCCTCTTAATAACTTATTTAATAACCTTATTCAAATATATTACACTTTATATTCTTAAATTATAATTAATTATTACACATTTATTGGTTAGTTATAGTTTATTTTCATCATCGGATGTTTGTAATTTTAATTGTTTCACACATGCTTTGTAATATTGATGTCAATCCCCATTCTTTGATACCGAGTTCATAAATAATATATTATTTAAGGTACCAGAATAATTTTTTTATAATGACTTATAAGGTTCCAATTTCATTCCATGAGATTTTTGGTTATGATTCTTATAAATTAAATTGGTAGCATGCTTGTTTCAGTAATTTTTAAGAAACAAAGTGTGGTATGTTGATAATAAGTTAAAAATTAATATAAGATTTTCATAACCTTAAACAAAATATAATTTTATCATTTATTTATAATAATACTAGTAGTTAGTTTTATATAGTCATCCATGATAAAAATTTATAACAATGTTCACATAGGTGGTTAAACCGACCCAAATAAGAACATGTTATAATCGATGGATGGGTATGGTTAAGAAAGTGATTAATTTGGAATAATATCATTATTAAAAAAGTATAATGATATATTTTATATGTTTTTAAGGTATTTAATCATATTTTAAGATATTTTGATAAATAATAAAAGTCTATATGAAAAAATATATATTACTTCATAGAGGTGGTAGTTCGTACATACACACGGGTGACGTTCTCATTTTCCATAGAAAGTAAAGAGGATTGGAATTGGTTTATATTTTAAGAAAATTAATGATGTTTTAAATATAATATTTATTCATTAAATTCCACCTTTGAACCATCCATGTAAGACAATTATGAAAATAAGATAATGTCCTTTACGAAGGTGGTAGTCTGTACATAACACAAGTGATGTTTTTAGTTTTGAAAATTAGATTAAGGCTTGGAGAGTTGTTCTTTGGAGAATATTAGATACTATAGAAAGTTTCTTAGAGTTTTAAGAAGTTATATTGATATTTTTTTCTTGAATCCAAGAGGCTTGGGGTGTGAATATAAGTGGGATGGTGATGGCTCCTTTTATAAGGGAGAAGAGTGACATTTTTATAATAATATAAAAGTTCGTCACTATTAAAAAGTTAAGCGGATTCAATAATGAACAATAATGGATTTCAGAAATTGGTAAGGTCAAGAAAGACTCAACTATAAACTTTCACACATGTTTTTAACATGGTTTTAAGTCTTTTACTCTTATATTTTTCACTTTTAGAATTTTTTGTTTTTATCGTGGTAAATAATTTTTACTTAAGTAATTTAATTTTAATGAATAAAAATAAAATGGGTATTATTAGTTAATTTAATCCTAATGATTCAAATTATAAAATAAAATTTATCAGATAAAATTTATAAATGTAATAAAAATTAATTTTAATATTACCACACATAACGTGTAAAACCAATTTTTAGAAAAATTGTATTTTTATGTTTAAAATTTATGATCAAGATAAAATTATAAATTTGATTGATTTTTATGAAATTAATTGGTTTATTAATAGAAAATAAAATTTATTTTGGTTTCAAAACAATTCAAAACAAAATTCCATATTTTGGATACTTAGTTAAAAGAAACATTCCAAAAATTATTTTTATTAGTGTAAAATATTACTTAAGTTTCTAAAATATTAAACATTAGTTTTATAAATTCATTATCGTATTTTTAATGATTTATTTTAATTTATAAATGTATATATTTTTTATATCAAAATTGTTTTATAAAATTTCAAATAATTCTTTTATTATGATAGTGTCATAAAAGTGATCGTATTTTTCAAAATCGGTATTTTCATTATTCACCCTAAAATTCAACATTTTCAGAAAAAAAACTCTAAAATTAATCTTAAGATAATTTTTATGTGATTAATTTAAAAATTAAGATCATTTTATAAAATTAAAATGATATAAATTTTAAATTTATTTTTTAAATGAAAATAAAAAAATAAAGAGAAACTTATTTTATTAAAAAAAGATGTGTTTGAGCATTCTTAATATTATTTCATATTAATTTATAATTTAATGAATGTTAATACATTAGTTTATACATAATAATATTTTAAAATTGGATATTTTAATTTATTAAGATAAAATATAAAACACTTAAAAAATAGTTATTTGAGAAAGAACAATCAATTTTTATATTAAATAATATTAATTATTTCTTCTCTAAATATAAGCAATTTTAGTTGAGTAGTATATTTTAATTTACTATAGGTTTTATAATTCTTATAATTTTATTAATAACATTCATCTCATATGTCATGAATTTTTTTAGTTTAATGTAGCGTGTGGAGCAAGCTATTGAACATAGTATTAATTTAAAGATAAATATATTTCAAAATCTCATGATGTTATAGTGAGTTGATGAAAGCTCTACTAGACTCCTGGTGGTACCTCGCTAAGAGTATGGTGGGTGAGTAGTGGGGTTATCCCATTACCAATGCTACCAGGATTCCTTTGGCATTCAAGTGAATTCTCAGTGAGCTCATCCCCCTTTTTTAAAAAAGGGGTATAAAGGAGATCTCTACCTTTTAAATTAAGACAACCATTAGAGAGGTATTATTATTCCAACTATATGAGAGGGGATATATTCCCCTAATTATCGCCTTTTATCCCCCTTTTCCTCGTTATCCCTAGTGGTTTGGGATCGTTTCATCACAATGATCCACGGTGATTCATTTTTATTAATCCTCCCTTGTTCTTTTTATTATTACCTTTTGATTTGGGTGGTTTTGTTTAAGGGTTTAATATAAAATTCCACTAAACTATGGTGGAATTGATTTATAATGATTGTGATTTCATGTATGGTGAATAAAGTCTCATAAAGGTTGAATTATCATCATTTCACATTATTTAACTTGAGGTATGTCTTGGAGTATATTTACTTAAATATTTTGGTGATTTTGGTAGAAATTGATCATTTATTGGGTATGATAAATTATTTATTTCATATTTCATAGGCTTGGGTTCACATCAGAAGTAAACTAGACCTTATTGCACATGGTTTCATCATTGTTACATCACCTAATGAGGTTTACCAAGTTTATTTTGATTATAAAATTTGAAATAAATAAATTGTTGATTGATTTATAAATGTTTTATTAATGATACATGTGCTCAATGACTTGATAATGGCCGGCACAAGCATGGATTATTAAATAAATAGTGATTCATAGTATGTATCCTTTTCTCATTGTGAATAGTTATTTCTTGGTCATTTTTCTTAACTGTTGGCATATTATGTTTGTTTTATTATCATTATTTGTAATGCCATGATTATGTTACATTGCATAATTATATAAATGGGATTGGATCATATCATCCTAATAGTCAATAGGGATCATATAGTTTACTAAATGGTTTTTTGGTGACATCATGTTCAAATGAGTATCGATGGCCCATTTTATGGATTCTCTTGGTGGAGTGTGTTGGTTTTGACTTGGTTTTCTAATGGAAATTATTTACCTTTAAAATATGATTTTATGGAAATAGATTTTTGAATTAGTTTTTTTGAAGGAATTGATTTTATTTAAAAGAGAATTTTGAAATGGAGTTTCAAAAAATTGATTTGTTTTCCATGAGGGTTTTTCTATGGGATTTTTTCCAAGTTCCTAGTATAGGTAAGTATGTGATGTAACTTTAAAGTAATTTGTGAAAGGGTCCTTTTGACTTGTATTTTAAAGGAAATGATTGTTTTTTTAGATAAAAAATTTGGTCTAACTATCTTCATGTGGGTGATTCCCTATTTTTCCTAAGCATGTGTGCTTGTGTGATCCCTTTTTATTTTTGGTTTCACTATATGTTATCTCCCATTTCATTATTATTCATGATGTCATAACCATGTATGAAACCTTCTCTTGAGTAATGATTTTTTTAGATTTGATAGAGATATTTAGTAGGTTCCTTGTTGGTGAATGTCCATAGGATCCTTGGGATACCCTTTTTATATGGGATCGAGTCTAAGACTCTTGAGTGACCCTGAATTCTTAGAGTGAGACATGGGGTTAAGTGAGACTTTGATTGAGTTATCACATGCATATTGTGATCAGGACATAGGGTGATTGTGGGGTGGTGTGAGATGTCACGACCCGACCCTACCCAGGCTCGAGCCACAAATACCCCAAGACTGCCTCCATAGGCCAGGGGATGGCAACAAGTACTGAAGGCTAAACAACTCAGGGAGGCCTTTGCCTAAGTACCTATACACACACACGCAGCCCACTCAATGCAGAAGTGTAGAGTAAAAGGGAAATTAAGTACCAACTACTATAAACAAACCATCAAGGTGCATTGACCTCTAAACAGTACAAAGTGAGTGTTGAAGGTAAACTGAAAAGAAAAGGGAAAAACACACTCCCAACTAGAAAAGTGCCACAACCTGACAACAGGTAAACAAAAGTACAATAGCTGGGAGGTTCCCAAACCTGGAACCTAACTATGACCACCGTACACGGTCCAAGCTCCCGAAAACCTAAGCTCCTCTGACGTCACGATCGACCTGTCTATTGTCTGAAAGGGCACACCAAGTGCGGGCAAATCCCAAGAAGGGGTGAGTATAAAAATACTCAGTAGGATACCCCAAATGATCGAGGGAGAAACAAAAAAGGTACCGAAGAGTGAGCAGTAGATTGAACAGGGAATAGTAAAGGAGGACGACAGAGAGTGCAGTAGAGTAACAGCTCAACCCAAAAAGAGAAAGGAAGTAGACTCGTCCCAACACAAGGATCTAGAAACAGTGAGAAGATGAACTTCACATCGATTCTTTGCTACCTATAGTAGGAGAGTAGACTCTTCCAACCACGAGAAACTAGACATGGAAAGCACATGGCATACCCTGCGCGTCTTCGCCTCTCCTGGAAGGAGAGTAACCAAAACCCAAGGAGTGGGTACTGGAACAAGGTATACATATATATATGCTCTGTCAAGAAACCCAAACAAGATTGTAAGGGGATCTCTATCCCGTATCTCATCCTAAGAAAGTGAGTATCCAATAGTCCCAGAAGTAAACACCATAGATGCCCCATCATCCCACCCGTCTGCCCCGAACTGTAAGTCAAGGGGCTCAAATCACCACACCTTGACACGATACGCTTTGGGTGGCACTGACTCACCCACACAGTTTTAGGTCGCGTCTCAAGGACGCCTCTTGGTGGGTAAAGCGCCCCTCGTATTTGAGAGTTCTAGGGAAATTCAAACCACACCTCGTCACTGTCACACAGTCAAGAGGTCTTCTCAAAGTCAAAGCTACCACATCACTAACCCATACAACCAAGGGTCCCGCTCCTGTAGTCATAGAGAAAAGCCACAGACTAGCCTATTAGAAAGAACTGAGTCTGAAAGAAGTCATCGGGTAACCCACTACTTAGTCTCTACTGGAGGGTAAACCCTAAGAGTTCATCGGGTAACCCACTGCCCAGTCTCGGCTGGAGGGTAAACCCTAAGAGGTCATTGGGTAACCCACTGCCCAGTCTCTACTAGAGGGTAAACCCTAAGAGGTTATCGGGTAACCCACTACCCAGTCTTTGCTGGAGGGTAAACCCTAAGAGGTCGTCGGGTAACCCACTGCCCAGTCTCTGTTGGAGGGTAAACCCTAAAAGCTCATCACGTAACCCACTGCCCAGTCTCTGCTGGAGGATAAACCCTAAGAGGTTGTCGGGTAACCCACTGCCCAGTCTCCGCTAGAGGGTAAATCCTAAGAAGTCAATGAGAAACCCACTGCCCATCCCCGCTGGAGGGTAAACCCGAAGAAGTCGATGAGCAACCCACAGCCCAGCCCCGCTGGAGGGTAAAACCGGAACTGCTCTAGCCATGTCTAGTGGATGGTACAACACTGTCCAACAGAAAACGGAGTGGGTATCATGCAACAACCCAATTCCAGAACAATTCACCTAGTAGAGGTTCAGCGCCTGTGTAGTGTGGGACACGTCGATACCTGGAGCTCTGCCCAGGGAAACACATCACGATAGAACACGGAAGGAGGATATGATCTCGATACTCGGCTAGGGAATCTGCACCCAGGCTCACCGGGGCTTCGTACCCTACTGGAAATAACCTCCTGGGTAGAGGATCGGTGCCCGTGTAATGTATTGGTCACACATAATCCTCAAAAACACTATCAGGGAACACAAAGGGATGTGATACTGAAAGCCCACACATCTAAAGGGAAAAAGGGGAACCCAAACAACTCTGCCGATCACACCGTCGATAATAGAACCAGGGGAAACCACTCAACCATGCTGGTCTAAACCATCATGAACAGAGGGACCCTCTGCATCACGAGAGGTCAAAAGAACGTAAAGCAGAACATGGAACGCACAAGGGGCCCACACAATGTGTGGCCCTATCTCATCTCCAAACCTTGAACACAAATGTTCCTAGTTACAACTAAAAAATGTACCTCCCAGTATTCTCATATACTCTCAGAGTATATCACGTCTCTAGCCCAAAGGCTATCGAACGCATGGCACCCAAAGTCTGCGTGAAGGGAAAAAACGTAATTTTGCCAACCTTCTTCCTCCACGGCCCTAGTAAGGCCAACCATATCTCTTCAAACATCAACTTCACTCACATAGGAGTGAACGCGATCACACACCATGGGTTCTCTTCCAAACACAGCAAGAAGAACCGCCACCAGAGCACCTTTCATGCTTCCCCATTTAATGAGATCTCGAATGAGACTTCACACATCCAAATGGATCATACCATTGTAATACTCACAGAAAAACATGCGAGATTGACTATTTACTCACCTCCAACAGACATCCGACATAAAAGTCATTCAACACTACTTTACACCCAAATGGCGTCCCGTGGTCCCGAGCCTTGGTCTCAAAAACAGTTGGGCGCATCGCACCATTGCGATCCCCTCGGAAAGACACATCAAATTGACTACTTACTTGCATGGAACGGATGTCCGGAGAATAAGATGCATTTCGCTGCCCCGCACACGAGCGGTGCTATGTGGGACCCACATCACGGTCCTAAAATGCAACAAATGGATTTCACCATTTCCATCCTCTCAGAAAAGTACAAAAGATTGAATAATCACTTGTCCAAAATAGACACCCGGTGATGAAGATGGAAATCACCGACAACTCCCAAAACAGCCCTGGTGGGGCCCGCACCATCTTGCAGAATTAAAACGGGCGGATTGTGCCATTTCAATGCCCTCGGAAAAATACTCATAATCGACTACTCGTGTAATGTCTTGTATTTTTTTATTATTATTATTTTAAATATTATATAGAATTATTTCGAGACCGGGAATGAAGACGGCACATCGTTCCGAGGTCCAGTGAGCCCGGAATGGTGGTTTGAACTTTTTTTTAGTAAAGTGAGTCGGCACTTGTGCGCGGCTGTGGAAGTTTCCAAAACGGATGCCCGGATTAAAAATCTGAGCGCACCGTTGCATCTGGGATGACGACTTTACCTAAGAATGAGGCCAACCTCGACCGGCGTGGGTCGAGGGAAAAAGTTAATTTTCGGATGTTTTAACTAAAATAAAAATAAATTAAATTAACAAGTTTATTTTATTTTCATTTAAGGAAACATCCGCTGCAGCGCGGAAACGGCACAACTATTTCCTAAATTAATGGCGTGTCATAATAACTTCAACATGGAGATTCAACGTCATTAATGATGTCGCGTAATTAAATGACAACATGTTTCCCTTTCTAATGGGTGAAGCAATTGTTAATCGTTGGCAACGGCTGAGAGGAACCTCTGCCGAATCCGCGAGGCGTTGGAGGAAATTCTCGGCGACGAACGATGACAGATTGAAGTCGAGAATTGCTACGCCAACAACATTGAAGGATCCTGATGACAACGGCAGTGTGACGCCTTCATCAACGATCGATCCTTTTGAAAGGTAGGGGTTGTTATTTCGATTTCTTTTCCCCGTATTTTAAGTTTAAACGACAAATGTGGATCAACCACGAAAAATTTGATCTGCGGACTTGTACGTTTTTTCGGGAGGGATTTTCTTTGGGAAGATTATGGGGAATTGATCCATGATTTATGTTGTTGTCGATTCTTTCTACATTTAAGCCTATTAACGGGAGTGGATCAATGCCGTGACGAACGATGGCGGAGGTTCGTTCCTCAATTTGTTTATTTGGATTTTCTTCCTCCTTTTTCCCCGTGCGTTCTTCGAGCGTTCTTCGTGTGGGAAGATCAAAACACATTTTCGGAGCCGATCGGAGGTCTGAAAACACCAGAAGCGTCTTCGTGGTGTCAGGGCGACCAAAACCTGGAAGTTTTGCAGCGATCAGACGGCCGGATTGATGATCGGAGCAGCACGGGAGGCGCGCTGGTGAAGAGCGCCGTTTCAAGAAATTTCTAGAATACATGGCTTGTACTTCCGAAGAACACGTCTTATAGTATTGGCAGTGGAGGCTAGGGTTTCGGGGTCAGAGAATAATCACACGGTGTGTGACCCTGGTCACATAGAGTGTTGGACCTTCCTCGAAACTCGGTGTGTACTTTGGGTAGTACACGGACACGGGATGATCTACACGGCTTCAGGTGGCATGGCGTGTACAGCTTGGCAGAGGTGGCTACGCAGAGCTCGGCGTGTATCCCGGGGAGACATAGACACGGGATGGAGTACACGACCGTGTACTCCTTCACACGGCCAAACAAGTCCAGCAGCGCGGGTCACCCCGTGTGCAGTTTACACGGGTCGGAGTACATGGGTTGGTGACCGTGTACGGGCACATGAACAGAGTATACAGAGCCAACCCTAGTTACCCAGACAGAGCATGTAATCCATACTACATGTCGTGTACTATGTTTTTTCTACACGACCAGCCTCATGACACGGGCCGTTGTACACGGGCATTACCTGGGGTCGGACAACACGGCGTGTATCATTTCTACACGCCGTGTACTTTTTGGAAAACGGATTGGTCCTTTTGTTCACCATGCCTTGAACATATTTCGTTTGGGTTAGTTCCCCTTCTTCTTGTTTCCCTGAGGGTCAGGCATCTTTCCCTCACGCAGGATTTTGATCCCTTCAGCAGGACTTTCTGTGATAGAGTTAGGCATCCATCCGAGAGGCCCGGATCGAGATCCTCTATCCATTCCAAACCCTAGGTAGAGTCAGGCATCGATGTGAACAACTCTACCAGGCATTGATCCTCTACCAAGAAGGTTAATTTTGGATGAGTCACGATATCCGCCATGGCCCTGGTAGTGATCCTCATCTGTGTATCGAGATCTTTCCCACTCAGGAGTGTGTCTCCCGTAATGAGTGCTTCTATCTATCGTAACCCTTCCACTCAAGAGTGTGTCTCCCATAATGAGTGTATCCATCTCTTGTGACGGTTCCCGAAGAATATAACTTCTCGAACGGACGTCATCAGAGCTATAAAACTCGTGGAGTGTGTTCTCACAGAATGAGCACATCACGGAATCTTCGAACAGAATCCCTTATGGGGGTATGCGGTTGCGTAACTTATCTCTAGACCACGGGTCTGGGTTTTGAGTATATCTGGTTTGTTTTATATGTTCTTTAAACATATGTTGTGCATAGATGACTGTACCTTTACTTTGTATTGCTTTGTGGTTTTCGGGGTCCTCTACTAAGTATTGTTATACTCACCCCTGCACAGGCTTTGCCCGCACGTCTGGTGTCTTGTGTAGACGAGCAGCCTTTTGATAGATTCTAGGGCAGACCAGGACAGTAATGAGCTCTCTGAGTTCCCTATAGGCCAAGGCATTCCTACGGCTATGAGCGGTAGTCCCGGTACCTTTTGTGCTTACAGGTTGGACTTTTCAGTTTCAGACTCTTGTTTGTTTGTTTTTGATGGGCTCGTATTTTCCCCAGTTTAATTTTACAGTACTATACCTTTCGTCGTACTCTAGTGGTTGGGGTTTACTTGTATACATGAATTGTGTTCTGTAGTGTTTTACATTTTAGCATTTGTGGGCTTGGAGATGTGTGAATGTGTACAGGTACTTAGGCAATTCCTCCCATGTTAGTGATATTCCTACTCGGTGCTAGTCACCATCCCCTGGCCTATTGGAGGCGGGCTTGGGGAGTCACAGCGTGGGCCCCACTGGGACGAGTCGTGACAGCTCGCACGCCCAAAACAGACGTTCGATGATAAAGTTGTGAAACACTGCTCTTAGCTTAAAAGATAGATCATGGGGCCCATGACTCAACTCTGGTTTCAATGCCTGAAAACCCCTTGGAAATATTCGTCTCGACTCCAGGGTCGCAACATCACTAACGGCGCTCAAAACGGACTTCGGATGTGTCTGCACCGCCCAAAACAAGAACCCCTAGAATAACGTCAATCCACTTAAAGGCGTGTCTCACCATTGAGGCCCCCTGTTTTAGGAATTAAAAACCCCTGAAACTATCTCAAATTCTACGCCTCGACCCGAGGCTCGCACTGCCGTAGACGGAACGCAAAATGGACACTGGTAGTGAAAGTTACGGGTGTCCAAGGTCGAGGGGACGAACCCCTTGGGCTGGACCGGTCGGTCCACCCGGTCGTGGACTCCGTGTCCACGCAGAACCCACTGGCCACGAGGGCCTATCGCGGTCTTCTGTGGAGACCCGCCGAGTGCAGGTCTTTGTCCCCGCACGAGGTCGCGTGCTGCGACCCCGCTTCGTCACGCCATCGGCGCTATCGGACTCGGCCACCGCTTGGAGCCACTACCTAGAGCTGCCTGGAGCCGCCGCCGCCCGCAGCTCATGCCGACTGCCACTGGAGAGCCCCGCCACCGCTGCCGCTTCGGACCGCTGCTCGGAGACCACCGGTCCACCCTGAAAACCACCAGAAAAAGGGTGTTTGGCCGGAAAACTTCTCGGGTCCACCCCGGGCACCCCAGGAATAAAAATTTCAAACTGAAACATCCGTTGAAAAGCCTAGAACTAGTCCTACTCGAATATGGGCTTTGGTTGACTATTTGACAGTAATTCAACACTAAAAATTGAGCTCAAAGTTTGCAGGAAAAATAAAAAGGAAACGAAAAGATCCTACCTCTTTGGGCGTAGCCCGACGCTTCGTCGTCGATCTGTCGTAGTCGGATCCACAAAGCTTTGTTGAGGGGAGGAGGGGTGCTTGAGGAGAGGGAGGGCTTCCTGGTTGAGAACTTTTTCCGCCAGAGAACAATGGAGAAGGAGGGGAGGGTGTTGGCTTAAGTAAAGGAAAATTAATTAAAAAATTTAATTAATTTAAACCCCTAAATTGACCCACATCCGAAACTCTCGACGGGGTTGAGGTTAAGCCTCCTCTAGGGTAAAAATCACCTCCCAAGCGCAATGGCAGTCTCAGAATTTTAATCCAAGCCTCTGTTCGGAAGTTATAAAATTTAACGTCCGTTGCCGCTAAATTATGAAACGCCCCTTGTGGCATTTTTCACAGAAGGCCCGCGCCTGTGATAGTTACACACCTCCTAGGGTAAATGGCACGCTCCGGACTCAACGATGCCCTCATTTTTCTCATCTGAGCTACTATTTAGGAGATACTCTATTTATTTTGCATGCCCAGTGTGAACGCACTGAAAATTTAATTCTAACCACATCGGGGCTTGGAATCGCACGCCGTCTGAAGGTGCTGCTCTGGAATAACATCAAGAAAATTCCAAATTCTTTTATAACAAAAACCAGGTTCTTACATCATTTCATCCTTCTATATTTTCTTACCTGAAAAGAAAAATCAGGGAACAACTCAGGGTACTAAGCCCACACCTGGCTCTTCCATACCCAGAAGAACTCATGCACAGTTCTGCGCCATCGCACACAGACCAAAGGATTTGATCGGTTCACACGAGGTCTTCCCTTGCCGATGACGTGCATAGGAGCACGCACACTTCTTCTTAGGTGAGTCATGTGGGAGACATCATGCACCCAAACCAGCCTTTGGGTTTTGGGTAAGGTAGTAGGGGACCTCTTTATCCCTTTGTGTGGTCTCGAATGGCCCGAAGGACCTCGGGGGTAGCTCACCTCCCCGGTCGAACCTGTACATCGCACGTTGTGAATGGAAATCACTATTCAAACTTGGGAAAAGTCCTGGTGATTCCCTCCTTCAGAATATTCATATAGTGAAACACCCAAGGATATCTGGTCATGCAAAGTTTCATAGTCTATGTCTCACAACCAAGACTATCTTACACGCTCAGAAAGTAATGGAGTCGACACCATCGACTAACGGAAAAGGTTATATGCCTCCTACTCTACCAACACAGAGTTACACCCGACGCCCTGCGTCACCCTGCTAACAACTCAAGCAAGGAGTAGGGAGAAAAATCATTTCACACACAGAGTCTAACAATTCTACTGCAAAAAAGTAGAAGAGTCGTAAAGTGTACCTCTTATCACCTCATGCTCTGCGGAATCATAGACATACAAAACTCACGGCTATCCACGGTCCCAACTATCATCTCCCGGAGCCTGACGTGGACCGCCTGATGGTGGTGGGAATAACTCGTAAGGTCTTCCCCCACTTCCAGCTCCTCCCGCTCCTCCTCTATCACCACCTCTCTGGGGACTACTCCGATCACGGCGCTGGCTCTGCCGTGGTGGTGCGCCTGCTGTCTGCCCGAAGTTCTCAGCATACCTGGTCAGGCAGTCCCATGCCAAGTGACCTCGCCCATCACAAGCATAGCACCGGCGCTCTCTGGGCTGCCCCGGTTCCCTCCGATGCCACTATGGGGTACGACCATGGCCAGGAGTCCACTCATGGAAGGGTCTTCTCTGCTAGGGGACCTGCTCTCTACTGTCCTAGTGGTGCATGCCACGTCTCCGAAACTGGCAGTGGGAAGGCCTCCTGCGTCGAGGTTCTGTCATCTGGCGCCTGCTAGCTGCGGCAGACGTCTCGGCTCCGTCGTGCCTACTGCCACCACCAACTGTAGTGCATGACAGGAAGCTCTCTGTCACCAGCGCCTGCTCCAGCACCTCGGTATAAGTGGGAATTCCCAAGGGTACTATGATAGCACAAATCTCTCTGCAGAGACCCTGATTGAACTTCGGCGCTCGGAAGTTGCCGTCATGGACCAAGTCTGGGTAAAAACATGCATGGTCTACGAAACTAGTCACGTACCCAGTCACCGTCATCCCTCCCTGCTGAAACTACAGGAGATTCTGGATCTGAATGGAATGTAAGAAGGAGGGGTAAAACTCCTCATGAAATAGCAGCTGAAATTCGTCCCATGAAAGTGACGACTCATCGAGTAAATGAATCACCAGAATCCACCAATGCCCAGTTGCTCCGTGGAAAAGGTTGGCGGCCAAATCCACCATCAGATCTGTTGGTGTCTGTGCAAGCCTGAAGAGGCGAACCACTTTCTCTAGCCAAACCTCTGCTTCCTGAGGGTCTGGCTCACCACTGAACCTCAACGGTCTCTGTCTCTGGAACTCACGGTGCGCGCTCAAGCTCCGTCTGCTCTAAAGAAGTTGTCTGTTTCTCACCAGGTGAGGGTGCTACTATCGTCCCACCCAGAGAAAGGGGCATGCATGATGGGTTCTGGACTGAGGCCTCGTAGTTTGTAGGGACGTCATCACAAACCAAAGCTAGTATCCTGGCTAGCTTTCTTTATGGAGGCATCCCAAATCTTATCAAGGAGCACCACGATCAGATGAGCATATATGTATATGACAGTAACAACAATGGGGATCTAACTCAAGAAGTACAGTCAAAGACTCAATCCTATGTGATGCACAAACCAATTTTCCCTAAAACGGGTGTCTCAGCATGCGAGTCGACAAGCGGGTAATCAGGGTCCTGGTGAATAGATATGTTGTATGCCACACCATCACTGGACTCCCTGGCCTGAGAGCCGCTCTCGAGACACATTGACACTGTTTCCCTAGATCCCAACCAATTCCTTTTTAGGTACATCCAAACAACATCCCAAGGAACGAATCACCTATGATACCACTTTTTCACAACCCGACCCTACCCGGGCTCGAGCTGCAACTACCCCAAGCCCGCCTCCATAGGCCAGGGGCTGGCGACAAGCACCGAAGGCTAACCAAATCGAGGAGGCCTTTGCCTAAGTACCTGTACACACACATGCAGCCAACTCAATGCAGAAGTGAAAAGTAAAAGGAAAAGTAAAGTACCAACTACTATAAACAAACCATCAAGGTGCACCGACCTCTAAACAGTACAAAGTGAGTACTGAAGGTAAACTGAAAATAAAGGGGAAAAACATGCACCCAACTAGAAAAGTGCCACAACCCAGCAAAAGGTAAACAAAAGTACAATATCTTGGATGGTTCCTAACCTGGAACCCGAATACAACCACCATACGCAGTCCAAGCTCCTGAACACCTAAACTCCTCTGACATCACAATCGACATGTCTGTCATCTGCAAGGGCACACCAAGTGCGGGCAAAGCCCAAGTACGGGTGAGTATAAAAATACTCAGTAGGATACCCCGAAGTCTCGAGGGAGAAACAAAGGAGGTACCCAAGAGTGATCAGTAGATCAATCAGGGAATAGTAAAGGAGGACGATAGAGAGTGAAGTAGAGTAACAGCTCAACCCAACAATAGAAAGGAAGTAGACTGGTCCCAACTCAAGGATCTAGAAACGGTGAGAATATGAACTTCACATCGATTCTTCGCTTCCTATAGAAAGAGAGTAGACTCGTCCAACCATGAGAAGCTAGACACGGAAAGCACGTGGCATACCCCGCGCGTCTTCGCCTCTCCTGGAAGGAGAGTAACCAAAACCCAAGGAGTGGGTACTGGAACAAGGTATAAATATATATATGCTCTGTCAAGAAACCCAAACAAGATCGTAAGGGGATCTTAATCCCATAGCTCAGCCCAAGAAAGTGAGTAGCCAATAGTCCCAGAAGTAAACACCATCGATGCCCAGCATCCCACCCGTCTGCCCCAAACTGCAAGTCAAGGGGCTCAAATCACCGCACCTTGACACTATCCGCTTTGGGCAGCACTGACTCGCCCGCACGGTTTTAGGTCACTTCTCAAGGATGCATCTTAGTGGGGAAAGCTCCCACTCGTACTTGATAGTTCTGGGGAAAGTAAAACCACACCTCATCACTGTCACATAGTCGAGAGTTCTTCTTAAAGACAAATCTATCACATCACTAACTCGTACAACCAAGGGTCCCACTCCGGTAGTCACGAAGAAAAGCCATAGACTATCCTAGTAGAAAGGACTGAGTCTGAAAGAATTCGTTAAGTAATCAACTGCCCAGTCTCTACTGGAGGGTAAACCCTAAGAGGTTGTGGGGTAACCCACTGCCCAGTCTCTGCTGGAGGGTAAACCCTAAGAGGTCATTTGGTAACCCACTGCCCAATCTCTACTGGAGGGTAAACCCTAAGAGGTCTTCGAGTAACCCACTACCCAGTCTCTACTAGAGGGTAAACCCTAAGAGGTCATCGGGTAACCCACTGCCCAGTCTCTGCTGCAAGGTAAACCCTAAAAGGTTTTCGGGTAACCCACTGCCCAGTCTCTGCTGGAGGGTAAACCCTAAGAGGTCGTCAGGTAACCCACTACCTAGTCTCTGCTGGAGGGTAAACCCTAAGAAGTCAATGAGAAACCCACTTCCCAGCCCCGCTGGAGGGTAAACCCAAAGAAGTCGATAAGAAACCCACTGCCCAGCCCCGTTGGAGGGTAAACCCGGAACTACTCTGGCCATCCCTACTGGATGGCACAACACTGGCCAACAGAACATGGAGTGGGCATCGTACAACCACCCTATTCCAGAATAGTTCACCTAGTAGAGGTTCAGCACCCATGTAGTGTGGGTTACGCCGATACCTGGAGCTCTGCTTAGGGAAACACGTCACGATAGATCGTGGAAGGAGGATATTATCTCGATACTCGGCTAGGGAATCTATGCCCAGGATCACTGGGGCTCCGTACCCTACTGTAAAGAACCTCCTGGGTAGAGGATTGGTGCCCGCGTAATGTATTGGTCACACCGAATCCTCAAAAACTCTACCAGGGAGCACGAAGGGACATGATACTGAAATCCCACATGGCTAAAGGAAAATGGGGAACCCAAACAACTCTGCTGATCACATCGTTGAGAACAGAACCAGGGGAAACCACTCAACCCTTCTGGTCTAAACCATTGTGAACAGAGAGACCCTCTGCGTCATGAGAGGTCAAAGGTACGTAAAGCAGAACACGGCACGCACAAGGGGACCACACGACATGTGGCCCTATCTCATCTCCAAACCACGAACACAAACATTCCTGGGTATAATTACAAAATGTACCTCCCTGTATTATCATATACTCCCAGAGTATATCACATCTCTTGCCCAAAGGCTATAGAACGCATGGCACCCAAAGTCAGTGCAAAGGGCAAAAACATAATTTCACCAACCTTCTTCCTCCACGTCCCTAGCACATCCAACCATATCTCTTCAAACATCAACTTCACTCACATAGGAGTGAACACGATCACACACCAAGGGTTTTCTTCCAAACACAGCAAGAAGAACCGCCATCGGAGCACCTTTCATGCTTCCCTATTTAATGAGATCTCGAATGAGACTCTGCACATCCAAATGGATCGCACCATTTTAATCCTCGCAGAAAAACACGTGAGATAGAATATTTACTTGCTTCCAATAGACATCTGACGTAAAAGTCATTCAAAACTGCTTTACGCCCGAATAGCGTCCCGTGGTCCCGAGCCTCGGTCCCAAAAACGGTTGGGCAAATCACACCATTGCGATCCCCTCAGAAAGACACGTAAAATTGACTACTTACTTTCATAGAACGGATGTCCAGAGAAGAAGGTGCATTTCGTCGCACCGCACATGATCGGTGCTATATGGGACCTGCATCACAGTCCTGAAACACAACAAACGGATAGCACCGTTGCGATCCTCTCAGAAAAGTACACAAGATTGACTAATCATTTGTCCAAAACGGACACCCAGTGATAAAGATGGAAATCACCGCCAACTCCCAAAATGGCCCTGGTGGGGCCTACACCATCATACAGAATTAAAATGGGTGGATTGCGCTATTGCAATTCCCTCGGAAAAACACTCAGAATCGACTACTCGCACGCCCCGAACGGACGTCCGATGAGAAAGTTGTGAAACGCTGCTCGCAGCTTAAAAGACAGGTTGTGGGGCCCATGACTCAACTCCGGTTTCAAATCCCGAAAACCCCTTGGAAATATTTTTCTTGACGCCATGGTCGCAACACCGCTGACGGTGCTCAAAACTGACTCCAGATGTGTCTGCGCCGCCCAAAACAAGAACCCCCGGAATAACGTCAATCCACAAAAAGGCATGTCGCGCCACTAAGGCCCCCCGTTTTGGGAATTAAAAACCCCCAAAACCATTTCAAATTATCTGCCTCGAGCCGAGGCTCGCACTGCTATAGACGACATGCAAAACGGACACCCATAGTGAAAGTTACGGGTGTCCGAGGTTGAGGGGACGAACCCCTTGGGTTGGACCGGCCTGGACCAGCCGGTCCACCCAGCCTGGGCCGGCCCACACCGGCCCGTGGCATAGCCACGTGGCTTAGACATGGACTACAGGTCCACGCAGTGCTGAATGGCCACGAGGGCCGGTCGCGGTATTCCGCGGAGACCCGCCGAGTGCGGGTCTCTATCCCCACACGGGGTCGCGCGTCGCGACCCTGCTTCGTCGCGCAACCGGCACCGTCGGCCTCAGCCGCCTCCTAGAGCCGCCGCCCAGAGCCACTAGGAGCCTCCACCACCTGCAGCTCGCGTCGACCACTGCTGGAGATCCCCACCACCACTGCCACTTTGGACCACCGCCCGTAGACCGCTGGTCCACCCTGAAAACCACCGGAAAAAGGGTGTTTGGCTGGAAAACTTCCCGAGGCCACCCCGGACACCCCGGGACTCCAAAATTCAAACTGAAACATCCGTTGAAAATCCTAGAACTAGTCCTACTAGAATATGGACTTTTCTTGATAATTAAACAACAATTATATGCTACAAATTTTTAAGAACCCGGTTCTTGTTTTTGAGGTTCGGGTTTCTTCTTTTCTCATTTCCTTAAGTGTTTTTGAGAAAATATGGAAAATGGGGAAAATTCTAATTTTTGGAAAGTACGCACCATGTACTTTGTCCACACGTTGTGTACTTTTGGCCTTGTGGAGTGAGTACACCGGGCGTGTGGCCGTGTTGGCGATGAAGGGTGTAGGAACCGACTACACGTCGTGTAGTGGTCCTTTACACACCGTGTAGTCAGTCGGTAGGTGAATAGTGAGGCGGTGGCCATCTGTGTGACAGAACATGCCGTGTACTCAAGGAGACACGCCATGTAGTCATGTCGGCAGGTGAACAGTGCCACGCTGGCGGGAAGCCGCCAGAGGAACAGTTTAAAAATGGGAAGTACATGTCGTGTACTCATAATTACACGCCGTGTACTTTTTTTCTCTTAAAATGGGTAGTAGCCTCCCCTGTTCATAGGTAAGTCTTAGAACCGGACGGCATCTCGGGAGATGATGTCCGAATCTTCGAAGATCCACCAGGTGCACGTCGAGAATTCATTTCTGCCTCGGACGATCTTGTTGGAACCGCACGGGTAAGCCCTCCACTCCCCTTAAGTTGTTCTTACCAATTCTTCCTCTAAGGGAAGTTATTTGTCTTTAAAATATGTTTCTTCTTCGTCAGATCTATGCCATTTTTGGCTGTTTCTGGGATCGAGGATCATGTATACCGTTCGTTGGTGTATAAGGTAGGTTGCTTGGTGTTTATTTCCAACTGTTGTGAGTTTTGTGCATTTTTGTGCCACGAACCCATGTTGGGGTGTCATGAGGCTGAGGCTGTGGCTAATTTTTCATACCTAGAATTGTATAGGTGATTAATTAAAGTTGTAAAACTGTTTTTTGGGATCAGTTCTTGGATCTGGGACCACCCTCGGGGTGCATTCCTCTATTTATCCATTTGGCCAGGATACCCGAGGGTATGCCTTTAAAGTAATGATTGTATAATTGCCTTGAGAGGAATTGCTTTTGAATGTTTATTTACAGGTTGGGCATGGCCCGGTTACTTGCGCCTGAGGGCAGTGTTTTACTTATCCCGTGGGCATTGTTTTTCTTAGCCCGAGGGAAGTTGTTATTCTAGCCTGATGGAAACTTCTGCTGTGCCTGTGGGCAGCTGATTCTGTGCCTGTGGGTGACACTTACTACGCTCGAGGGAAATATCTGTATGTCTGAGGGCAGATTCTTGTGTTGGATACTCTTTACCTGAGGGTAGGGGTTTACGTGTCTGAGGACATTATCTATTTACTTAGAATATTCACTGTGGTGATATTTTAAATTAAATGATTAAATGGATATTAAAATGACAATATAAATGGTTAAGTTAGTTACTTTTTAGTACTGCTTACTTTATTAAATTTTACTACTACACACTATTGTTTCACATTTTACACACAATTGAGAACGGGCCTTTGGTGGGTGCCTACTGGGAATTTATTTCTCACACCCTGTTTGGGTCATGCTTTTTGGCCCAAAAATATTAAGTTTCTACAGGTGTAGATAAGGGCAAGGGTCCCTATACAGGCACTTGATTGCTGCTGGGTTGTAGGAGAGCATGGGACCGATCATTGGCTCGCGATGCCGCGAGCTATTCTATTTTTCTTTTCTATACTTGTACTCAGTTGTATTGTACTTCTATGTAACATGTTCTGGCTGTTTTTCTTAGAATTGGAGACATGTTTCATCATATCTATATATCTGGTTGGTTATATCTATTACAGTTGTGTATTTCATTTGTGTATGGTTTACTGCTTCCGTTGTTGTTGTATGTTTTATTTATATTCCACTGCGCTACACTTTGACAAATGAGGGAATATTTTCCCCACTATCAGACCTGGGCCCTCGCTGCTAGTCAGCAGCCTCTGGTATTTGGGGAAATGCGCTTGAGGTCATGTGGCGAACCAGGTTCGGGGCACCCGTTGAGTGGCACTCGGAACCGGGACGTTACAAAGTGGTATCAGAGGAGTTATTTTCTTTGACTTACTATTTGGAGCCTTAGTCAGGGATAGGACAGGAATGGTAGTTGGTAATAAGTTGTGCCCGGGCGTAGCTAACCCGTGTACAGGGAAAATCCAATTTACCTCGTATTGCAATTTTACAGTTGAATTGAGGTTCATCGTTGGGTGACGCACTTGTATTGTGTTGTTTATCTGTTATTCATGGGTTCTATTTAGTTGAAACCCGATGAGATGAGGGTATTCCATATCATACATCATTTAGGAACATGCTATAATCACATGCCATGCATAGTTTTCATTCCATGTAGGTGCATTAGAAATTGCATGTTGTTGTGATAGTTGATGTGCTAGAAAAGCATGTTGTTTTGATAGCTACTTGATAAATACCTGCTATGTGATAGGGTATTGTTGTATAAACTTGTTTGTATAATGGATGCCAAACTTTGGTTTTTGGGGAGTATGGTTCCCCATTTATCGGAATTTGGTGGATCATTAACTGTTTATTATGTTATAACATAGATAAGATGTCAAACTTTGATTCGTGGGGAGTATGGGCCCTCACGGATCGGAATTTGACACTTAAGTGTTGTTTTTCAGTGTTTTCTGGGTTCCGGGGAAGTTTCTGAGGCATATTGTCCAGAAACCCAGTATACACGCCGTGTAGTACTGTAGACACGCCGTGTATGTTCTTCTGTTCGGGAAAAAAAATAAACTTTTTGAGTACACGCCGTGTACCCGGAGTACACGTCGTGTAGTCTCTACCAGTGTCACAAACCATGTGGGCGGAAACACGGGGAAGGTAAGATCTTGGGGCAAACACGCCGTGTGGGTTTGACCCGGTGTCCGCTGTGTAACTACAACACGGGCGGAGGAAACCTTAAGACATACATGTCATGTCCACTGTGGAACATTTCGTGTAGTGAGACCTGGGGACCTAGCCGTGTAACTAACAACACGGTTCGGGGTAATCCTTTCAAGTACACTCCATATGTATATTGAACACTCCGTGTAGGTTGAGCCGTGTATCCGGCCGTGTAACTAACAACACGGGTCGGCGGAGCTCGTCTAGTACACGTCGTGTACCTGTGGGACACGCCGTGTAGTCTTTTCCGAGGACATGCCATGTGGAGTAAGCCATGTTGCTGGGAAACGAGGTGGTGTACACACCGTGTGTGGGTGTAACACGCCATGTAGTTTCAAGCCGAGTAGTCGGCCGTGTCACAAATGACACGGGCAGTTGGAAATTTCACCATACACACCGTGTAGATGTTGAACACGCCGTGTAGTTTTGTACCACGGGAGCCATGTGGCTTAGCCGTGCAGAAGGACCTGGGAAAGGGAAGGGGAGTCAAGTACACGCCGTGTAGTTAGTATACATTCCATGTAGTCTTGTTTTGAAAATTTTGAATACCTTCTTCCTCTTGTTCCCTTTTTGGGGTTTCTTCGTTTTCGGTCGTTAATAAACTTGTTCTAAAGGTGTCTTTTTGACCTTGTAGTGTCATTCCGCCTAGATGACCGCGCATTGTCCGCAAAGAGAGCGGTGACAACTATACTCCAGAGATGGTGGGCCATGGGCTACCAGTTGATCCTCCAGTAGAGACAGATGTGGCGCCAGCCGTTATACCAGACACAGGCGCGGAGTCGCAGTTCTATGAAGTCTTTATGTGGTTCATGCAGACCTTTAAGGGAGCACCGCCGGCTGCCACATCTATGGCTGAGTTGACTCGTATATTTCAGCAGCAGCATCCACCTACATTTTTAGGGGATGGCAGACCACAGGCTGCGGAGTCTTGGCTAGGATCGATGCAGACTATTTTCGAGCATCTTGAGACGCCTACAGGGCAGAGGGTCAAGCTCGCAACTTATATGCTGCGTGATTCCGCCAAGAGGTGGTGGGATGTTACCACCCAGTCAGAGCATCACAGAGACATGGAGTGGGAATATTTTCAGGCATTATTCTATGACTTCTTCTTCCCAGAGATGCTAAGGGAAGATAGAGCTCAAGAGTTCATGAATCTGCAGCAGGGCACTATGTCGGCAATAGACTATTCTACTCGCTTTACTGAGCTTTAGCACTTTGCACCCATGCTGGTGGGTGATGAGATGCTGAGAGCCAGGCGCTTAGAGGATGGTCTTTGGTATGACATCTGAGCACTGGTTAATGTTTTCAGGTTACCTTCTGTACATGCTATTGTGAACCAAGCGCTGATTACAGAGAGGAACCTGCAAGAATCTAATGGTGTGGGCCAGGGCAGTTCAGCACCAGTTACTGGTACTATTTCTGCTGGCAAGAGGAAGAGACATATGGACTTCTCTCAGGGTGGCAGTACCAGTCAGAAGAATGCTTCAGGTGGCCAGTTCATATGCTACCAGTGTGGTAGAGAGGGGAACAAGAGACCGTAGTGTCTGTTGACCTCACCTGTTTTGATAATCCCAATTATGCTTTCATATAATTTGATAGTCTCAATCTAATGTTTCTCTATATATTAATTCTTTCAATATGTGATCAAGATGATAATAATATTAAAACAATCCCTGAGATATGTTAATCCATGTCTATCTATGTTTATATGAGTTCTGAAGTTCTTCTAACCCATTCGGATATGCTTTGCATAAAAACAGATAAGTATAAGTTACTGATATGCGTATAGCTACTGATAAAGAGCTACCTGTACTCAGTCTACCAATAGATCTAGTCTACCGATAGACAGATTCACCGATACACAAAGGTCACTGATACGCAGATCTACCGATATGAACAGAGCTACCGGTAAGCATATACCAAGTCTACCGACAGAACAGAATGGAGCTACCGATGTGCATGTATACCAGTAGTCACTGATAGAGTAAGCCTACTGATACGATTATTGACAATAACAAACTTGAGCTACCGATAAGAGGAAGTCTATCGATAGAACCATTCTACTGAGCTACCGACTGACAGACAGACAAGAGTTACCGATAGACAGAAGTCTACTGATAGAGCCAGTTCACAGATAGTTACCGATAGAGTAAGTCTACCGATACAAGTACAGTCACCGATACATCGAGCAACCGATGGAATGAAGTCACTGGTATATAGAGAAACCGATGTAAGATCAAAGAGCTACCGATGGAAGGACCTGCTATAAATTCCATCATACACATTTACCAACATGAGTTACTAATTGATCAACCAGTCAAACTCTATACTCTCAATACTATTTATTTATTTAGCTAACGATTACATTTGACGTTTTTAATGCATTCAATGTAATTTAATGAATCTTGTTTCCATGTCAGGAAATCGTACCTAGTACCCATGAAAAAAAGTAATCATTATTTTGCCAGAGCTGAAAGCTATAAAAGGAAAGATAAAGACCTAGCTTTAAAGGATAGTAAGATGATGTGAAGTAGTGCATACGACAAGCAGCAAAGAACTAAGAAGGTACACGGGTGAAAAAGACAAGAGTTGAACATCATTTAAACATGGATCATTTTTCACTAGTCTATATCCATACTCCAAGAATCCTAGACATACACGAAGCTACTCATTTTCAAGGAGAACACAAGCCGTGTCTTGAGTGAACTACCAAGAACACTTCATGCACTTAGGCTGCTAAGTTGAACCTAAAATCAAGGAAGAAAACGACACTCTATTTTCTGAGCAGAAACCAGAGAAGGACTCAGAAGCTTATCAGACAAATCAAACGATTCCAAATCTGCACTGCCAATCACTAAAGCTTTTCTAAACTCTCTCTCTCACTTTATTTAGTGATTCCATCTTTACATTTCGATCAGTGTGTGTACCTTGTTTATTTTACACACACACTGTCTTCTGAGCAAAACTGGAGGATTCTTAAATCCTCACTCAAACTTTATAACCCTTTGTTTCCCACTATGGATAGTAGTAGAGGACGAGTAAGACCTGGACAGCTTGTGTGTTGTTGTTTGTATTTCCCACATAGAACTGTGGAATAGGTCTTTGGACCTGGATAGTAGTGTACTATTGTTTACCCCTGATCCAGGGTGTGGATCAATTTATATAAATTGTTGATAGGACTAAGTCTCGGCTTGAGACTAAACCTCTTGGTTATTTCTGCTGTGTTTTTTAGTTTAAGTCATAACCATACTATATATATTTATTTCATAATCCGTTGCTATTACTTTGAAATAAAAAACTATTTTAAAGCTACTTTGATGGTTAAATTAGCAAGTGTTTGTACTTATTGTAAACCAGTAAGTTAGTTTCAAAAGTTAATTTAATCTTCAGATTAATTCAACTAAGACCTAATCAATCTTTGAGAAACTGATTGAACATTTACACTCTGTATAGATTCACTACAGTTTAACTTTGTTTTTAAATTGGGGGATTTTAAGAGAAATATTTTTAACATAAAATTTAATTGGAAATCAATTCACCCCCCCCCCCCTCTTGAGTATCCACTCTGACCAACATTTGGTATCAAAGGAGTTGTTTTTGTTAAAGGATTGTTGGAATACTCTGTTTTTAACTGTGATTTTAGTTTCATCTTTAAAGATCTTAAATTTCTGTTAGTTCTAAATTTTATCTCTTTAAAATTTCTTTTCTAAAATCTAGTTATGGATAATATACTAGAGGGTGCTGTTACTAACAGGTCACCTTTCTTTAATGGCACCAACTATGCCCAGTAGAAACTTAAGATGAAAATACATTTAGAAAGTATGGGTTTTGATATCTGGACTGTAACAACCCGAAATTTTGAATAAATCTTGTTTCCTAATTTTGTGTGTTATTTTATTTTTATACTCAACAAAACTGTTTCATTTGATAACATGAGTATAATTAAAATGAGACCGTTGGGTTTTGACTGTTATATGACCATTAGTCAATATGACCGCTGGAAACTAAAAGTTTAGATTTTTGTCTCTAAATACAAGTGATCATCGTTAATTATTATAGAAAGAAGATTTGATGGCCTCACCCAGTAGTCTTGGACCGATCGAAGCCCATCTAACAGAACTTGGGAAGGAGGTAGCACCACTGGGCTTTACTCTGGACCAAACCCAAGCCGAAATTCATCGTGTGAAGCTAGAATGGAATCTCCTTCGCGAGAAGTTCAAACTGATAGAAATTACTACTCGTGCGATGTTGGCCGAGCCTCCCTCAGATTCTCTCACCTTAGCACACCTTACACTTAGGTCCTATGCTGGTGTGATAAGGGGCTATGTAAGGAGACCGTAACTGCCTTGTGTAATCCTTTGTTTTAAATAAAAATTGGGATTTCTTCTTATGATAATGTTTATGACTTTTCAAATGTCCGGATAAATATATTATGCATATTTTTGATGAATTTTAGAAAATGGATATTTTAAAAAAGTTTATGTAAACCATAAATAATTAAAAATGTGTAATGATTTTCAAAAAATGGTCTTCTACAATTATGTTCAGTATGAAATTTAGAGTCTAATAAGATCAACTTAATTTTTGATGAATAGTAAATTATGAATAGTGATTTTATGATTAGGATTAGTAATGTGACCAAATGGATTAGTAATCTCACTTAAAGAAAGTTTTAAAATAATCTAGGCACCTTGATTAAGTAATGTGATTCAATAAAATGGTTAAATAACGGTTTCATAAATTATTATTCAATTATTAGTTTTTTTTGGGTGAATAGTGTTTTTTAATTAAAAATTAAATTAAAAAAATTAAAAAAATTATTTTTATAAAATGGATCTCATTTTTGAACTCAGTGCATCGATATTATGTTAAGGTAATTTTTGGGGTTTTTTCTGAAAAAAAAATGAATTTTCAGTGAATAGTGTATTTATTTAAAAATAAAATTAATAATATTTAGAAAATTATTTTTATAAAATGGAGTTCATTTTTGAAATCAGAGCATTGATATTTGGTTAGTGTGAAATTTTGGGATTTTTCTGAGAAAGTTGAATTTTCAGTGAATAGTAAAAATACAGCTTTAGGGTTTCGGTATGTTTAATGACATCATAACTGTGTCATGGTGATTTCATGAGATATTTTAAGGGTTGGCCAACCTAAGGTGATGAATTATTGTTTTTTGGGCTCCATGTGGCCTAACGTCATGGGAAATATCATGGGAGAGCACATGGTTTTGAGAAAAGCACATGTGAGGTGTCCCTTGGCCATTAATGCCTTATCCCCTCACTTTCCATATAAATACCAAGCACTCCTCTCATCCATTAGACTCCAAAACCATCCTCAACTAAGTTCTGGTCTCCTTACCTCCCAAGGAGTCCTCCCAAGGTTCCCCCAATCCCTCAAGGTCCAAACCTTTGAGTTTTAAGAGTTACGTTTTAAGGTAAGGGGTCTGATCTCTCTCTTTCTTTTCAAGAAATCTCTTTTATGTAATTTCTTTTATGCTCCATGTTCTTATGTTAAAGGTTGTTCTTTTATACTCCTCTTACTTCCCTTTTTATGTTAATATAATGATAGATCTCATCTTACTCTCATTATTTCGTTTTATGAAGTTTTAAGTGGCGCCGTTAGGCTGCCGAGATTTTTGTAACGGATTCTTTCTCCCTTCTCATTTTTCAAGATCTATTTTCATGTAAAGTATTTCAAGTTACTTTTTATTATGTTGGGGTATGATCTCTAAATTTATCATACTGATATTTTATGATCATATGATGAGAGACCCCATTTTATCTCTTCAATTCAGCATTTTGAAGTTTTAAGTGGCGCCGTTAGGCTGCCGAATTTTTAAGGGATTCTTTCACCCTTCTCGTTTTCAATATCTACTTTCATGTCAAGTATTTCAAGTTCATTTTTATTATTTTGGGGTATGATCTCTATATCTATTATACTGATCATTTATTTTCATATGATGAGAGACTCTATTTGATCTCTTCAATCCATTTTTGGAAGTTTTAAGTGGCGTCGTTAGGCTGCCGAATTTTTAAGTGGTTCTTCACCCTTCCCGTTTTGAAGTTCTACTTTCATGTCAATTCTTTAAAGTTCATTTTTGTTACGTTGTGGTATGATCTCTATATCTATAATACTGATATTTTATGACCATATGATGAGAGACCCCATTTGATCTCTTCAATTCAGTATTTTGAAGTTTTAAGTGGCGCTGTTAGGCTACCGAATTTTTAAGTGGTCCTTTCACCTTTCTCCTTTTTCAATGTTCTAATTCCATGTCAATTCTTGAAAGTTACTTTTTATTATGTTGGGGTATGATATCTATATCTATCATACTTATCTTTTATGTTAATATGATGAGAGACCCTATTTGATCCCATCAATTCATTTTTTGTTGAAGTTTATGTGACGTCGTTAGGCTGCCGAATTTTCATAAGAGAAATCTTATTTTTGTCTTCATTTCATGTTCTTCATTTCATATGGTATATTTTCAAATTTCATTACCATGTTCTTAAATCCCTTATATTCTGTCCCTCTACTGTTTTATGGGTCATTTATGAATGTTTGACACATTTCCCCTCTTTTTTCAATGTTTTCTAAAACCCTGTAACATAGCCGTTATGCTGCAGAATTTTCGTCTCAAAATGTCTCTCTCTTTTTCTAAAGTTATTTTATTTTATTAAGTGAATACCCAAAGCTCTCTCTTCTATATGGGTATTCACATATATACCAAAATTTTCTATCTTAAATTCTGGGATTTACATACATGACACCCACATTCCCTTTTCGTGGGTTTAAAGTGACATAAAGATAATGTCTTTAAAGAAGTTTTTAAAACGTTATGATTATGAAATGAAACCCATTTATTTTATGCTATATGGGTTGTTTATGAAATTATTTATGATTATATATGTGGCTCACATGATAATAAAGACATGTCAAGGGTGCGCCCAGATAGCGCTCCAATGCATTGGGTAAAGGCTTAATCTCTAGAGATGACTTTTTTTAGACTGATACCTTGGTGAATAACCTTGGTAATTTTAATGACACCTTGGGGATGGACCTTGGTGAAACGAAATGATTGTCAATATTAAATGTTGCAGCCACATCTTCAAGTTATGAAAAATGTTATTTTTATTATTAAATGCATCATGATTTCTTTATCATGCCTTAAAGTTCTTTTCATGACCTTATTGAAGTATCTCAAGTTCACATGTAAAATGTTTCTCTTGTTTCCCTTACTAGGCCTTCTTCTCACCCTTTCTTTTGATGTATGTCCCCAGGTTATGAGATGCAGTAATGAACCTAGGATGAACTTAAGGAGAATCCTTTCAAGTGTTTAAGAAGAATCTTTTATGTTTTCATGTTTAAAGTTCCTGGTTTCCAAGACACTAAACCTTAAAGATCCTCAGTTTTGTAAAATGTAATAAAAGTTCATGTTATAAAAAGGCGGGATGCTATATGGACTACTATAGAGTCTCAATATAAAACTCCAGAAACTGAAAGAACAACTTGGGATGAACCTACAAAGACTGTTTACAATAATAATTGTAAAGCTATGAATGAAATGTATTGTGCTTTAGGATATGAAGAGTTTAATAGAATATCTGCTTGCAAAACTGCCTATAAAATATGGGATACTTTGGGTGTTTCTCATGAGGGAATAACCAATGTTAAAGAAATGCGATTGAATACTTATACTATTAAATATGACAATTTTAAAATGAAAACTAATGAACCCATTTCTGATATGTATCTTAGGTTTAATGATATAGTCAATACAATGAGTTCACTTGTAAAAGTTGTTCCGGCTAAGGAACAAATTATGAGGATACTGAGATGTATGCCAGAATGATGGAGAGGCACTTATGTTTCAATCAGAGAGTCATGTGACATTGGAGCACTTCCTGTAAAAGAGATTATTGGAAAATTAATGATATATGAGGAAGAACTAAAGGTAAATAAAGAGGAAGATGATGAACCCAAGAGAAAATCCGTAGCTTTCAAGACTACTGCTTCAAAGATCAAGGACAAAGAAAAATCTCAAATACAAACTGACAGTTCAATAAGTGAAAGTTCAGACTCTGACAGTGATGCTGAAATGGCTCAAATAGCCAAGAGATTCAAGAATTTTTATAGGAAGAAGAAATTTTTCAGAAAATATAACTACAAATGAAAGTATGATAACAAGGGACATTGGAAGAAGGATTGGAATAAGTCTCACAAGGAGGATGATATAGTCTGCTATGAGTGAAAAAGTAAAGGACACATCAAGGCTGACTGTCCAAAACTGAAATTCAAAAATAAATATGATTATAAGGAAAAGAAGTACAAGAAAGCTATGAAAGATACTTGGAGTGATTCAGAGGACATAACAAGTGAATATGAAGTTTCTTATTCTGATAAGAATCATGTCAACATGTGTTTCATGACCAACACATCTGAGGTAACCTTATATACTCCTATTTTAAAGTCTTATTATTCTGGAGATGATGTAGAATCTGATTCTGATTTTGAAGATATGTCTAAGGCTGACTTATTTGAATATTGTAATATGTTGGAAGAGATATGCAATGAACATAAGGATAAATACAAATCATTGAAGAAATATCATGCTCTCACTACTACTGTTAAAACCGAACTTACTATAGAAAAAGAAAAGAATGCTCAACTGTTAAAGGAAAATACTGAATTGAAAATGTCTAATGAGAAACTTAGAAAGGACTTAGAAAAGTTCACAAATGGAAAAGATACTCTAACTCAAATGTTAGGAAATAAAGTTTCACCTAAATACACTACTGGTTTGGGATACCAACCTGGAAAAAGACAGTTCACTAAAACTCGATTTATTCCTAAGTCTGGAAAAAATTCTGCTTATTCCAGTTCTGAAAATTTGTATGCTTCAACTAGTTATTCATATGGTTATAGATCAAATAAATTTTATCTTTCAAAATCTATTGATTCTATAAATTATATGAGACCCATAAGAAAAATATGGGTACCTAAAGCTTTGATTTCTAACCTATCTGGACCCAAGAAGATCTGGGTACCAAAATCATTTTCTATCTAAATCTGTTTTGTAGGAAACATGCTTAAAGAGCTCTCAAAAGAAGGTATGGTACTTGGACAGTGGATGTTCAAGACACATGTCTGGAGATTATTCATGCTTCAAAAGCTTAATAAAGTTTGATGGAGGCCACTTCACCTTTGGTGATAATTCTAAAGGAAAAATCATCAGCCTAGGCCAAATTGGTAACACTGATTCAGTTTTAATTTCTAAAGTTTTATTTGTTGATGGACTGAAATATAACCTGTTAAGTATTTATCAATTATGTGATGATGGATTTAATGTGAAATTTGAAAATTATTCCTATAATGTTTTTAATTCTAAAAATGTTTTAGTACTTTCTAATTTAAGAAATGAAAATGTTTATGTTGTTGATTTAAATGCTTTAGATAAACAAAATGTTACTTGTTTAAATGATTTTCATAAAGAATCTTGGCTTTGGCACAGAAGATTAGGACACTGCAACATCTATTCACTTAGAAAACTAACTAGGAAAAACCTGGTTTGAGACTTACCCAAACTTGAATTCCCAAATGAAAAAGTTTGTAATCCCTGCCAAAAGGGAAAGCAACATAAAGTTTCTTTTAAATCAAAGAAAGAAGTTTCAACTTCTCAACCTCTCGAGTTGGTTCACATGGACTTGTTTAGACCTTTAAGAGTTTCTAGTTTAAATGGGAAGCATTATGTCTATGTCCTAGTAGATGAATTTTCTATATATACTTGGGTATACTTCTTAGCTCAAAAAATTGAATCCTGATTTTACTTTGTTAAATACTAAAGTCTGTAGAAAACCTTAGTGGAATTAAGATTAAAACCATGAGAAGTGATCATGGTCGTGAGTTTGAAAATCAAGAGTTTGAATCTTACTTCTCACACAATGGCTATAGTCACAACTTTTCTTCTCCTAGGACACCTCAGCAGAATGGTGTAGTAGAAAGAAGAAATAGAACCCTTCAAGAAATAGCTAGAACCATGCTCAATGAGTATGATGTGCCTATTTACTTTTGGGCTGAAGCTGTTAATACAGCCTGTTATATCATCAATAGAGTCTTGATTAGAATAGTTCTCAATAAGACCCCATATGAGTTATGGAAAAATAGAAAACCAAAAGTTAGTTACTTCTGAGTCTTTGGATACAAAGTTTTTATTATTAATACAAAGGATAATCTGGAAAAATTTGCTTCTAAGAGTGATAAAGGAATTTTTCTTGGTTATTCTTTAACTAGAAAAGCATATAGAGTCTTTAATAAAAGAACAAAATGTGTGGAAGAATCTGTTCACATCAAGTTTGATGAAACTGATCCACATGAGCCTAAAACATCTCTTGAAAATCTTGAAGAAGATTTGAGTGTTCTGGACCTTAATGATAAATCTAAAGAACCTGCCATAAAAATATCCAGTTCTGGACATATTCCAGAATCTGCTCCTAATGAACCTGAACTTGGAGATGAACCTGAAATTTCTAGTCCCACCTTTACTAGATCAATAAGGATTCTAAAGAATCATCCTTTGGATGCTGTTGTTGGTAATCTTGATAGAGGGACACAAACTAGAGCTTCTCTAAGAAATCAGGTTGAACATCAAGCCTTTATTTCACATCTAGAACCTAAAAATGTCAATGATGTTATCAATGATGAATTTTGGGTAATGGATATGCAAGAAGAGTTAAATCAATTTGAAAGAAACAAAGTCTGGGAATTGGTTGACAGACCTAAGGAAACTTTAACAATAGGCACTAAATGGGTTTTCAGAAACAAAGTTGATGAATCTGAAAACATAGTTAGAAACAAAGCTAGGATAGTTGCACAAGGATATAGTCAAGAAGAAGGTATAGACTATAAGGAAACCTTTGCACTTGTAGCTAGATTAGAAGCTATTAGGATTCTACTTATCTATGCTGCTCATCTGAATTTCAAGTTATATCAAATGGATGTTAAAAGTGTTTTTCTAAATGGTTTTATTGTCAAAGATGTTTTTGTTGAACAACCGCCTGGATTTACTAATCCACATTTTCCAAATCAAGTTTTTAAAATTTCTAAAGCTTTATATGGTCTAAAACAAGCTCCAAGAGCTTGGTATGATAGACTTAGTAATTTTCTTATTTCAAAAAGTTGTACTAAAGGGATTTCTGATCAAACTCTTTTTATTAAAAGAATTTCTAAAGATGTTTTAATAGTTCAAATATATTTGATGATATTATCTTTGGATCTTCTAAACACTCTTTATGTACTGATTTTTCAAAGAGTATGAAAAATGAATTTAAAATGAGTTTGATGGGAGAACTCAAATATTTTCTTGGTTTTCAAGTTTTCCAAAATGAAAATGGTATTATTTTGAATCGAATTAAATATACAAAAGACATTTTAAGATGTTTTGGTTTGGATAGTATTAAGGAAAGTGAAACTCCTATGAGTACATTTTGTAAATTGGATGCAGATGAAACTGGGAAACCAGTGGATCAAACCAATTAAAGAGGTATGATTGGAAGATTACTTTATCATACTGCTAGTCGACCAGATATTATGTTTATTGTGTGTATGTGTGCAAGATTTCAAGCTAATCCAAAATAATCTCATTTACTTGCTGTTAAATGAATTTTTAAGTATCTTAAACATGCTATAAACTTAGGTTTGTTTTACCCAAAAGGAAAACCCTTTGAGTTAATGAGTTATTCAGATGCTGATTTTGCTGGTTGCAAGTTAGATAGAAAAGGCACATCAGGAACATGTCATCTATTGGGAAAATCTTTAGTATCTTGGTGTAGTAAAAAACAGAATTCTGTAGCATTGTCCACTACTGAATCAAAATACATAGTTGCTGGTAGTTGTTGTGCACAAATTCTGTGGATGAAACACACTCTTTTTTACTATGGATATGAATTTAAACACGTTTATATCAACTATGACAACACTAGTGCAATAAATATCACAAAGAACCCTTTGTCTCACTCTAAGACCAGACACATTGATGTAAGGCACCATTTCTTGAGAGATCATTACCAAAAGGGTGATATTATTCTTGAGTTTATAGGTACTGAACATCAATTAGATGATATTTTCACTAAACCTTTGAGTTCAGAAAGGTTAAGTTACATTAGAAATGAGTTAGGTATGTTTAACCTTGACCGGTAGAAATTCTCATTGATGTAAAATTCTCACCGATGTAAAATTATCACCGATGTAAAATTCTCACCGATGTAAAATTTTCACCGATGTAAAATTCTCACCGATGTAAAATTCTCACTGATGTAAAATTCTCACCGATGTAAAATTCTCACCGATGTGAAACACTCACCAATGTAACCTCACTGATAGGAATTCTCACTGATAGACCCTATCAATGATTGCACTGTTTTAAACTTCTGTCTGCCACCAAAATCTGAATCGTTTTTGCATTATTTCTTTTTATTTATTTATTTTATGATACCTAAATGATAAAACTAAATTCCAAGCTACTTCTCAATCCACCGAGCCTCAAACCTTTACCCTCAAACCTTAGCTCCTGAACCCTTAGAGAACCCTAAATCCTTTGAACCAGTGATGGAAAAAACCAAACTTCCTACCGGCAGAGATGAATTTATTGAGCCGAAAACAAAGAAGCAGAAGACCGAGAAAGAAGCAAGTGGTAGTGTTGCTAGAACTAGGTCGGGGAGACGACCAGTGAATCCTCATCTGCAGAATCGAGTTATTGTGATTGAAAAGGAGTTGTGTGTAGAGTGGATGCTGCCTAGAAAATCCTTAGTGCTCTAAGTGCTTGAAGATCAAAAATGGGTAGAGTGTTTTTCAAACAACAATGGTCCCTAATTTCCAAAATTAGTGAAACAGTTTTACGAGTTTGTAACCTTTGAAAAATCTGAGAATGAAAATTGAGTAACCTCTTTTGTGAATGGAAAGAAGATATCATTTTCATCTATTGAATGGGATGAGTGCTTAAAAGTTCCACATGAAGGGGTATCTGGATATTTATCGAGATCCATGCCACCAACCAGTGATATTTTTGACTATGAGACTGCTTTGGAAGAGCTGACTGGCGATGGAAATCAAAGATATGTAGTTGCTACAGAAATGGATGGAGAGAACATATTGTTGTTCAAATTCGTTCAGCATGTCTTGATTCCAAGGAGAGGAGACTTTTCCAATTTGAGATATCAGGATATCTATCTCCTGTATCTCTTAAGACATTGTGTAAAATTTAATTTGTGTAGATTGCTGATGATCCAAATGGAAGACATGACAAGGCCGAAATCAAAGACAAATGCCCTATTCTTTGCTAAGTTAATTTTTGTGATGATCAAGGTAAAAGGGGTAGCTGATTATCAAGATGAGACAGTGGTAGTGAAGAATAACTTTTGTATCACCTCTACAGTTTGAAAATACATGAGGATCAATTGGAACCCTTGGAGAGGAGAATGGGTCAATGATGACCAGAAGGTGTATGACAAATTTAATCCTGTGAATCATCCTTCAAGACCTAAGGATGTGAGGGATCCAGGTCTGGGACCTGATGAAGAGGATCCAGAATACAATGATGTTTCAGAAGAGGAATATTCCTCTGCTGATGAAGGAGGATACCCTGACTTACCTCCTAGACCAACTCCTAAAAATCTAGATCAACATAAATCAGATAAGGAAGAAGTTGTTGAAGAAGCTGTTGAAGAAGCTGTTGAAGAAGCTGTTGAAGAAGCTGTTGAAGAAGCTGTTGAAGAAGCTGTTGAAGAAGCTATTGAAGAGGCTTTTGAAAAGGCTGTTGTAGAGAATAAAGAAGATTCTCATGAAATTGAAGCATCTCTGTCAGCAGAGTTGAGTCTGAGTCTAGTGATTGGACAATCTTTAGTCTCTACTGAGGATGCAGTAGAAGTGGAAGAAGTTCTACCTAATTCAAAAGAAACTCTTGCTGCTGCAGAGAAAGAATTTATAGTGGAAGATTCTCTTGAAAATGAAAGACCTACTGATAATGTTGAGAATGTTATTATCTTGATTGAGGATGCACCAGTTGAGGGGGAGCATCAAACCAATGTTGGAAGTGTTACAGTTGCTGTTGGAATTGAAGATTGGGCAGAAGACCCAGGTTTTGTAGTCTATGGTTTAGACTATCTAGATTCAGATAATGAGGTATCTCACAATAGACCAAATATTGTTTATAATATTTAATCTGAGTTTTTTCCTGAAGATGTGGTCAGAATGCATGACCTGGATAATTTAAAGAAAAATCTTAAGGACAGTTTTGTGGAAGAGGTAAAGAAGATGGAAGTCTCTTTGGTATCTTCAATTCAATCAGTTATGACTGACTCAGTGGTCAGTTTAGAATCTGAAAGAATCTTTTAATTCCTCGGTTGCTGAGATGAAGTACAGTTTTTCTGAAGAAAATGAGTATGTTGGAAAGATCTTTTGAACTTTCTCTTACTTGTAATTTTTCAACCTTCATGGTAGAAATAGTGGAAGAAGTTAAAGACTGTGAGGCTCAAGTTTCTAGACTTGAAGTAGATCTTGAAGCTCTAAATGAATATGTTGTTTCTTTAGACTCTTACATGAGCTCAAAATCCCAAGCATACAAGGACTTAGCCTATGTCAAGAGTGTGGTAAGCCAGATGGTTTTAGTATTTGAAGGTTTCAAAACTTCTATGAAAGATCATATTAAAACCCAGGATTCCCAGGTTCAAAATATTATCAGTGGGTTGACTAAAAGCTTCAAAGAGACTATATCTTTCTATGTTGGTTCTCTTACATCTAAACCCTATATAGATCTGAATCAAATTCGAGTTGTGATGAAGGAGGATCTTGGTCAAGCTTCAACCAGTGGCTATGTGGACTCATCCGAGCTGAGAAGAGTTGTTCTTTCTACCAGAGATTCATACAGAGAGATAATGAAGATAGTCTAAGACTACATGAGAGAAGCATATGCCTCTCAGAAAGAAGTGAAAGATAAGGTGGACTCTTATTTCTTTAATATTTTCACCAAGAATCAACTCAACAATCACTTCAAACTTCTGTTGGAAAATATGAAGCTGCCTCCTGTCAATCAAGATTTCAGAGAGCAATTTAGCAAGCTAAGGGAATTGACTCCTGCATTGGAAAAGTTTATGGAAACAAGGATGACTTCATATCCACTATGGAGAGATGAGGAGGAATAATTATGGATTTTAGAAATCTGTTGCTGCCTTTTCTGCATGTTGATGCTAGGCCAGTGATTGTCCCTCCTGCCTTACCAGCCTCTGCCTCTGCTACTTCTCCAGTTCAGATGACTCATGCCCAAGAAATTCAAAGCCTCACTCCTATGATCACACAAAGGACTCCTTAGTACATACCAGGATCAGTTTCTATGGCTCAACCTCCTATGATAATTTCTGAAATTCCTAATCCCTCACCTGCAACCACTTCACTTGAATCCTCTTCTGCTCACAAAGGCAAATCTCACATTGAGGATATGGGTTGAACAAGTGTCTAGACTATTTTATAGGAATTCAGTGTATTTTGTTTTATGTCTATGTACCTTTTTGCAACATCTAATACAAATAGATTTCCTTTATTTCTCATTGTGCTATTTTTTCTCTTGTTTCTTATTGTTTCCCACTTTTTGATTATCACAAAGGGGGAGAAATGTTCTATAGGGATATTAAGGGGGAGAGATATTAACGAAAGAGGGGAAATTTTATCTAAGGAAAAGCTATCATGCTTTACTCCTCTGATACTGCTACATTATCAGTGCTTTTACTTTCATCCTTTGATACCATTTCATTTAATTCTCTGATACCACTAAATTTTACTTTAGATATCATTGAATTTAATTTTATCTCTAATACTATCATTTTTTTCTTCCACCTCTGATCCACTATGTTCTATAACATACTATTTCTATGAGATAATTGCATGTAATGATATATCCTCTGATACAACTACTCACTATCTTAAAACAATAATATCATAAGTTGTGATTATCAAAAAAGGGGAGATTGTTAACCTCACCTGTTTTGATAATCCCAATTATGCTTTCATATACTTTGATAGTATCAATCTAATGTTTCTCTATATATTAATTCTTTCAATCTGTGATCAAGATGATAATAATATTAAAACAATCCTTGAGATATGTTAATCCATGTCTATCTATGTTTATATGAGTTCTGAAGTTCTTCTAACCCATTCAGATATGCTTTGCATAAAAACATATAAGTATAAGTCACTGATCTACGTATAGATACTAATAAAGAGCTACTGGTACTCAGTCTACCGATAGACCTAGTCTACCGATAGACAGAGTCACCGATACACAAAGTTCATCGATATGCAGAGCTACCGATATGAACAGAGCTACCGGTAAGCATATACCAAGTCTACCGACAGAACAGAATGGAGCTACCGGTGTGCATGTCTACCAGTAGTCACTGATAGAGTAAGCCTACTGATATGAGTATTGACAATCACAAACCTAATCTACCGATAAGAGGAAGTCTACCGATAGAACCAGTCTACCGAGATACCGACTGACAGACAGACAAGAGCTACCTATAGACAGAAGTCTACCAATAGAGCCAGTTCATAGATAGTTACCGATGGAGTAAGTCTACTGATACAAGTACAGTCATCGATACATCGAGCAACCAATGGAACGAAGTCACTGGTATATAGAGCAACTGATGCAAGATCAAAGAGCTACCGATGGAAGGACCTACTACAAATTCCATCGTACACATTTACCAACACGAGCTACTAATTGATCAACCAGTAAAACTCTATACTCTCAATACTATTTCTTTATTTAGCTAATGGTTACTTTTGATGTTTTTAATGCATTCAATGTTATTTAATGAATCATGTTGCCATGTCAGGAAACCGTACCTAGTACCCATGCAAAAAGTAATCATTCTTTTACCGGAGCTGAAAGCTATAAAAGGGAAGATAAAGACCTAGCTTTAAAGGATAGTAAGATGATGTGAAGTAGTGCATACGACAAGCATCAAATAACTAAGAAGGCACATGGGTAAAAAAGACAAGAGATGAACATCATTCAAATGTGGAGCATTTTTCACTAGTCTACATCCATACTCCAAGAATCCTGGACATACACGAAGCTACTCATTTTCAAGGAGAACACAATCTGTATCTTGAGTGAACTACCAAGAACACTTCATGCACTTAGGCTACTAAGTTGAACCTGAAATCAAGGAAGAAAACGACACTCTATTTTCTGAGCAGAAACCAGAGAAGGACTCAGAAGCTTATCATACAAATCAAACGAGTCCAAAGCTGCACTGCCAATCACTAAATATTTTCTAAACTCTCACTCTCACTTTCTTTAGTGATTCCATCTTTACATTTCGAGCAGTGTGCATACCTTGTT
Organism: Viscum album; assembly: GCA_963277665.1. NCBI lineage: Eukaryota > Viridiplantae > Streptophyta > Magnoliopsida > Santalales > Viscaceae > Viscum > Viscum album. The sequence continues at coordinate 1,013,627,636 of OY728140.1, forward strand.
TATTTTACACACACACTGTCTCCTGAGAAAAACTGGAGGATTCTTAAATCCTCACTCAAACTTCATAACCCTGTGTTTCCCACTGTGGATAGTGGTAGAGGTCGAGTAAGACCTAGACAGCTTGTGTGCTGTTGTTTGTGTTTCCCACGTAGAACTATGGTAGAGGTCTTTGGACCTGGACAGTAGTGTACTATTTTTTACCCCCGATCCAGGGTGTGGATCAATTTATATAAATTGTTGAGAGGACTAAGTCTCGGCTTGAGACTGAACCTCTTGGTTATTTTTTCTGTGTTTTTTAGTTTAATTCATAAGCATACTATATATATTTATTTCATAATCTACTGCTATTACTTTGAAATGCAAAACTATTTTAAAGTTACTTTGATAGTTAAATTAGCAAGTGTTTGTACTTATTGTAAACCAGTAAGTTAGTTTCAAAAGTTAATTTAATCTTCAGATTAATTCAACTGAGACCTAATCAATCTTTGAGAAACTGATTGAAAATTTACACTCTGTATAGATTCACTACAGTTTAACTTTGTTTTTAAATTGGGGGATTTTAAGAGAAATATTTTTAACAGAAAATTTAATTAGAACTCAATTCACCCCCACCCCACCCCACCCCTCTTGAGTATCCACTCCGACCAACAGTGTCCACAAGACCCAGTGGAGTGTCTAGCTTGTGGCAAGATGGGTCATCTGCAGCGCTTTTACAGGGAATTTCCACCGATGGCTAGTGAGAGGGGTTCTGTGCAGACTCCGTGTGCGGGATCAAGACTAGTGGATTCTTAGCAGTCATGGAACTGGAATACGTCAGGGTGTGCAGGCAGAGATGATGGTCGTGGCCATGGTAGCCAGACACCAGGATCTCAGAGGCAGCAGGGTGGGACAGCTTAGGGTAGCCAGGCTGTGTCGTAGGGCCGCAGCACTGGGTAGGCATATGCAATGCAGTAGACCCAATAGGAGCAGAATCTCAGACCTTCTACAATCAGAGGTACTATTCTAGTAGCTTCTGTCTTATCTTCAGTACTTTTCGATATGGGTGAGACACATAGTTTTATATTTGTGCTCGTTGTGGAGAGCCTTGGGCTCTGTGTTTCTACTTCTTCTGATATCATAATGCTAGACACTCCGTTAGGGACTAGAACGGATGGTGTGCATCAGTGCAAGGAGTTCCCCCTTGAGGTTGGTGGGTGTCACTTCCTTTGGGACCTCTATATCTTAGAGATGACGAGCAATGACTTCATTATCAGGATGGACTGGTTGGTTCCCTTTAGAGCCTTTGTGGACTGCTATTGTCGCAGGGTGAGTTTCACGTCACCAAAGGGCAGAGTGTTTCTATACAAGGGCAAGTGGGATGTTCAGGTGAGTCGAGTTGGACCAGAGCATCATGGTCGAGGTAGAGTCACAGCCCAGATTGCGATCTTATATCTAGACGACCAGGGGATTTGTCAGACGGATTTCCCTCCAATGGTTGATCGTTTCAGGGATGTCTTCCCGGACGACTTTTCGGGTCTTCCTCTGGAGCGTGAGGTGGATTTCTCTATTGAACTCGTGCCAGGAGCAGCACCGGTGTCCATTACTCCTTATAGGATGGTCATACCTAAGTTGCAGGAACACAAGAGGTGGTTAGAGGAGTTACAGGAAAAGGGTTTTATCCGACCCAGTACTTCTCCATGGGGTTCTCCAGTCTTCTTTGTGAAGAAGGTGGATGGTACCCTCAAACTCTGTGTGGATTATCGAAAGCTGAACTAGTTGACGGTTAAGAACCGATATCCCTTACTGAGGATTGATGATCTTTTTGAGCAACTTCGTGGAGCACGATTGTTCTCGAAGATTGACTTGAGGTCCGGATATCATCAGCTGTGCGTTAGACCATCTGATATACCTCTCACATCTTTTAGGAGCAGGTATGGTCTATATGAGTATACGGTTATTCCGTTCGGACTCACGAACGTGCTAGCGGTTTTCATGGCTATGATGAATCGTGTGTTCCATCCTTATATGGACTCTTTTGTGGTAGTATTTGTGGACGACATCTTGGTGTACTCTCACACTCAACACGACCATGCCACCCATCTTGAGATCGTATTGAGTACACTGAGAGAGCATTGGCTATATGATAAGCTCTCAAAGTTCCACTTTTGGATGGACCAGATTCACTTCCTGGGTCATATCATCTCAGAGGTAGGAGTTTCAATAGACCCAGATAAGGTGAGAGCAGTAGTTTCCTAGGAGCAGCCTACGAACGTGTTTGAGATACGGAGTTTCTTAGGGCTAATTGGTTACTAAAGGCATTTTATACAGGACTTATCCCGCTTAGCAGCACTATTGACAGGCTTGACTAATAAGGGTGTGAAGTTCATTTGGTCGGAAGCTTGCGAGACAGCCTTTCAGGACCTGAAAGGAAGGTTGACATCAGCACCGATCCTGATACTCACAGAGTAGGGGAAGATCTATAAAGTTTATTGTGATGCATCAGGTATTGGGCTGGGAGCAGTGTTGATGCAGGGTGATCGAGTTGTTGTGTACGGGTCTCGATAGTTGATGCCACATGAGAGGAATTACCCGACACATGACCTCGAGTTGGCTTCATTTGTGCATGCATTTCATTTTTGGAGACATTATCTATTGGGAGAACATTTTGTGGTTTTTACCGATCACAAAAGTCTCAAGTATATTTTTACTCAGTGTGACTTGAATTTGAGGCAGCAAAGGTGGGTCGAATACCTTCATTCCTTCAATTTTGAGCTTGACTATACACCTAGTAAAGGTAATGCAGTAGCTGATGCACTGAGTAGGAAGACTCAGATACAGGCAGTGTAGGAGGCCAGTGGCGAGTGTCAGCTCATGGCTTTGTTCTCTGAGATGCATTTGGAGGTGCACGACAGTCAGGGGAAGACCTATCTTTCATCTTTAGTTGTAAATTCTACCCTCCTGGATGGAGTGAGGATGAGACAGCTATCAGTTTCAGAAGGCCTAGTTCTATGTGAGTCAGTGGCAAGTGAGGACCCTTCTCCTGGTTGGACGATAGGTGATGATGAGGTTTTGCGTTTCCATGGATGAATATGGGTTACAGGGGATATACGTGAGGAGCTGATGCGGGAGTTTCATGTTTCATCTTAGGCAGTTCATCCTGGGGTTACCAAGATGTACCATGACTTGAGACGTCAGTACTGGTGGTCGGGTATGAAGAGAGATGTAGCTGGTTTTGTGATGAGGTGTTCCACCCGTCAGCAGGTGAAGGCAGAGCACCAGAGACAAGCTGGACTATTACAATAGTTACCCATTCCAGAGTGGAAATGGGATGATTTCATGATGGATTTCGTGACTGGTTTTCCAAGGTCACATAGAGGTAATGATGTCGTGTGGGCTTTTGTGGACAGACTCACAAAGGTATCTCACTTTTTTTTGATCAAGGAGACCTTCGGTGTTGACGAGATCGGAAGGTTATATATCTGAGAGATCGTACGTCTTCATGGGGTTCATCATTCTATCATTTTAGATAGGGACGCCTGTTTTACATCTCGTTTCTGGCAGAGTTTTCAGAGGGCTTTGGGTACACAGGTGCTTCTGAGCACAGCTTACCACCCTCAAACCGATGGCCAGTCAGAGCATAATATACAGGTGCTTGAGGACATGCTGCGTTCATGTGTCCTAGACTTTGGGGGCTCTTGGGAGAATCATATACCCCTAGTCGAGTTTTCCTATAACAACAGTTTTCAGGTGACTATTGAGATGGAACCTTACGAGGCTTTATACGGTAGGTCGTTCCGATCACCTTTGTGATGGTTAGAGGCAGGTGAGGTAGCTTTACTGGGACCACGTCTCGTGTAGGAGACTTCTGAGCAGGTCCAGTTGATTCAGAAGCAGATGGCTACCGTGCAGTCTCATCAGAAATCATATGTTGATCGCCGCAGATGACCTTTGGAGTTTGTGGTCGAGGATCAGTTTTTCTTGCGTGTTTCGCCGAGGCTAGGACACAAGCGGATCGGGAGATAGGGCAAACTTTCACCGAGGTATGTGGGGCCATTTGAGATTCTGGGGAGATTCGGGCTGGTTGCCTATCGGTTTCAGTTACCGCAGAGGTACCGGGCCATGCACGACATCTTCCATGTATCTTAGTTGTGTCGTTATCATTCCGACATGTCTCATGTCTTTCAGCACGAGGAGGTTGAGATGGAGTTAGATGCATCCTTTGAGGAGCATTCGATTCGTATCGTTGATAGGAGCATGAAGGTTCTCTGAGGTCAGTCAGTTCCTCTCATACAGGTGCTATGGCAGCATGGCCGAGTGTAGGACGAAACCTGGGAGTGGGAGACTGACGTACGTGCTCAGTGGCTGGAGTTGTTCACGGCTATATCTTCTCCACCCTTGGAAGGAAAATTCTGGGGTGAATTTCTTTAAGGGGGGAAGTTTGTAAGAACCCGGTTCTTGTTTCTGAGGTTCAGGTTTCTTCTTTTCTCCTTTCCTTAAGTGTTTTTTAGAAAATATGGAAAATGGGGAAAATTCCAATTTTTGGAAAGTACACATCGTGTACTTTTGTCCATGTGGAGTGAGTACACAGGGAGTGTGTCCATGTTGGCGATGAAGGGTGTAGGAACCGACTACATGTCGTGTAGTGGTCCTTTACACGTCGTATAGTCAGTCGGTATGTGAATAGTGAGGCAGTGGCCAGCTGTGTGACAGAACACACCATGTACTCAAGGAGACACGTCGTGTAGTCATGTCGGCAGGTGAACAGTGCCACGCTGGCAGGAAGCTGCCAGAGGAACAGTTTAAAAATGGGAAGTACACACCGTGTACTTTGTTTTTTTCTCTTAAAATGGGAAGTAGCCTCCCCTATTCACAGGGAAGGCTTAGAACTGGATGGGATCTCGGTAGAGGACGGTCGAATCTTTGGAGATCCGCCAGGTGCATGTCGGGAATCTGTTTCTGCCTCGGACGATCTCGTTGGAACCGAACGGGTAAGCCCTCAACTCCCCTTAAGACGTTCTTACCAATTCTTCCTCTAAGGGAAGTTATTTGCGTTTAAACGGTGTTTCTTCTTCATCAGATCTACGCCATTTTTGGACGTTTCTGGGATCGACGATCGTGTATACCACTCGTTGGTGTATAAGGTAGGTGTCTTGGTGTTTATTTCCAACTGTTGTGCATTTTGTGCGTTTTTGTGCCACGAACCCATGTTGGGGTGTCATGAGGCTGAGGATGTGGATAATTTTTCATACCTAGAATTGTATAGGTGATTAATTAAAGTTGTAAAACTGTTGTTTGGGATCAGTGCTTGGATCCGGGACTACCCCTGGGGTGCGTTCCTCTATTTAGTCGTTTGGCCAGGATACCCGAGGGTATTCCTTTAAAGTAATGATTGTAGAATTTCCTTGAGAGGAATTGCTTGTGAATGTTTATTTATAGGTTGGGCGTGGCCCAGTTACTTGCGCTTGAGGGCAGTGTTTTACTTAGCCCATGGGCGTTGTTTTGCTTAGCCTGAGGGCAGTTGTTATCCTAGCCTGAGGGAAACTTCTTCCATGCTTGTGGGCAGCTGATTCTGTGCCTATGGGCGACACTTACTACACCCAAGGGAAATATTCGTATGCCTGAGGGAAGATTATTGTGTTTGATACACTTTACCTGAGGGTAGGGGTTTACGTGTCTAAGGAAATTAGCTGTTTACTTAGAATATTCACTGTGGTGATATTTTAAATTAAATGATTAAATGGATATTAAAATGAAAATATAAATGGTTAAGTTAGTTACTTTTTAGTAATGCTTACTTTATTGCATTTTACTACTGCACACTATTGTTTCACGTTTTACACACAGTTGAGCACGGGCCTTTGGTGGGTGCCTACTGGGAATTTATTTCTCACACCCTGTTTGGGTCACACTTTTCGGCCCAAACAGATTATGTTTCTTCAGGTGTAGATAAGGGAAAGGGTCCCTATATAGGTACTTGATTGCTGCTGGGGTGTAGAAGAGCATGGGACCGAGCATTGGCTCACGATGCTGCGAGCTGTTCTATTTTTCTTTTATGTACTTGTACTTCAGTTGTATTGTACTGCTATGTAACATGTTCTGGCTGTTTTTCTTAGAATTTGAGACATGTTGCATCATATCTATATATCTAGTTGGTTATATCTACTACAGTTGTGTATTTCAGTTGTTTATAGTTTACTGCTTCCATTGTTGCTGTATGTTTTATTTATATTCCGCTGCGCTACACTTTGGCAAATGATGGCATAGTTTCCCCATTATCAGACCTGGGCTCTTGCTGCTAGTCGGCAGCCTCTGGCATTTGGGGAAATGCGCTTGAGGTCATGTGGAAAATCGGGTTCGGGGAACCCGTTGAGTGGCACCCGGAACTGGGACGTTACAAAATTGATCTCAAAGTATGCGGGAAAAATAAAAAGGAAATGAAAAGATCCTACCTCTTTGGGTGTAACCTGATGCTTCGTCGTCAATCCGCCGTAGTCGGATCCGCAACGCCTTGTTGAGGGGAGGAGGGGTGCTTGAGGAGAGGGATGGATTTCTTGTTGAGAACTTCTTCCACCAGAGAACGATGGATAAGGAGGGGAGGGTGTCGGCTTAAGTAAAGGAAAATTAATTAAAAAGTTTAATTAATTTAAACCCCCAAATTGACCCGCATCTGAAACTCTCGACAGGGTCAAGGTTAAGCCTCCCCTAGGGTAAACACCACCTCCCAAGCACAATGGCGGTCTTGGAATTTTAATTCGAGCCTCCGTTCGGAAGTTATAAAATTTAACGCCCGAGGCCGCTAAATTACGAAAACGCCCCTGATTTCATTTTTCACAGAAGGCCCGCACCCGCAATATTTACACCCCTCCTAGGGTAAACGGAATGCTCCGGAATCAACAGTGCCCTCATTTTTCCCATATGATCTACCATTTAGGATCTACTCCATTTATTTTGCGTGCCCAGTGTGAATGCACTAAAAATTTAATTTTGGCCACAACGGGGCTCGGAATCGCACGTCATCTGAAGGCGCTTCTCTAGAATAATATCAAGAAAATTCCAAAGTCTTTTATAGAAAAAACCGAGTTCTTACATGAGATATGTTGAAATTGATTAAGTGATGGGATAGATCATTAACCATCATTAATTAGGTAATTATTTTCATTCTTAATGAGTTTTATTTTCCTTGGTTCTTATAGGAGATCCCTCATCAATACCTTAGTTGTTTAGGTGGGAGATAGTCCATGTGATGTTTCAATTGATGGATAAGGTTAGATTCATGGGAAGTAGTTCCAATATTGTGATGATCCTCCATGTGGAACGAGATGTGAGATTAATAGGAGATTGGGTTCCTCCTTAGTGATGTTGGATTATGTCAGTACGAGATGAAGTGATTGGGCATGTTGTAATGAATAGGCATGAGCTTTCATTTGAATCGGCACCCAATTTGGCCCATCACAATGCCCGAAGGGCATTCCTAATCCCCACGGGTTGGTGACAAGTGTCTGGGCATCACAAGAACACCTTTGGGAATGGTTTTTCCCAAATCATAGATACAATAGAAGAAAAAATAAAAAACAATTCAAATGTGTCATAATAAACTACAAAGATCTAACCCATTTGCATATATATCATAACATCAATAAAATTAAATTATAGGAAGGTATAACAGAAACAAAACTAACTAAAAAGAAAACTATCACAAGAAACCAACTTGAGCAGTGCCCTCACCACCACCATGCAACCTTCAGTTTCACAACACCACCCCAACTCACCCCACATCATCCTTGACAAACAAGAAGGACCCAACTAAAAACATGGAACCATAAATTTTGTAGGTTTTAGAGAAAAATCCCAGTAGTTCACCCCAACCCTCTAAAACTATACAATTTATTTTATAATACATTTAATCAATGATAGTTTGAAAATAAATCTATAAAATAATCTTTACATATATAAAATGCATAGAAATCAAAAAAAATCTATGATATACTTTCAAAATATTTTCTATTTTCCCCAAAATCGATCACACACGTTTTGAAAACAAATCCAGCGGCTAAAGTTGTTTAAAAACCACACACACCATTGACATTTATCAAAAACAACTCACACTTGTTTTATCTAAATTAAAATGGTTACTTTAAAATATTCCTCCATCTAAATCCATCTTTATCCCAAACCCCATTTTGAGATCCACTTTAAAGTACTCATACAAGAGTCTTTAAAATTCAAAATAGGTTTTCACAAAAAAAAAATAAACCCATTTTCAAAGGAAACAACCCAACTCATATATGTTATGAAAAAAAAACAATCACCACATACATATCACAAGGAATATAAAAATGAAACATAAACAAGTAAGGTGCCTTGTCAAAGAAAAATGGGGAAATTATACAACCAAGCACTAGATCAAACTCCCCTCAATCAATAACTCACCAAGAAAATGATTGTGTCATGGTCCTACCCAAAGTTCACTAACATTTAAAACACCTAATTGTAAGTGTATAACCACTCAAACTAGCTATCGACATATGATAAGTCTAAACTATCATCAAAGTATCCCAAAAAACCTCATTGGAATGAAAACCCCCCACCTAGTCCTTCTGCCTAGCATGACTGGTAGGAAACTAGTGGCATGTGAACCAACTAGAGGAACAAGCTAGATCTTGCACTTATTACCCAGCATCCCATGACCAATAAATGGAGTGAATCATAGTAAAAAAAAATACAAGTATACCCATAAGGCATAACCATAAATAACATCACCCCTAACACCCAAATATAAAAATCCACATACACATAACATGCACATAATGAAAATAAAGCACATTCCCACACAAGGGGAGTAATAAGAATCACATAGTGATCACAGACCCACATAAGGGGTAACAAGAAGGGGGAAATTAAGATTTCCATCTACATACATCATTTAAAACCAAAGTGTTAAATGGACCTTTAACACCAAAACACGGCACAGAAAAGCCCTTTCAAATTTCATAAAATACTTTACCAACACCATTTAGAAAATGATGGAAAACACCCAATAATTTAAAACATTTCAATATCACCCCTATACAAGGGATATATTATTTAAAAATCTAAAACATGTACAAATCCATTATTTCCATAACACTTTTTATAAAACATCACTTAAAACATTTTAAGGGCCCCAAATAAATCACTCATTTCTTTCAAAACGATAAAAATCTACCCTTCAATAAGGGTATTTCTCTATAAAAATCAAGTAAAGGCCAAAGGGCCAACAATTTATACCAAACCAATTAAAAAAGTCAAAAAATAATTACACAAGGTGAAAACCACACACACACATTTCAAATAATCATTTAAAAATACATTTAAACACCCCTTTTTACAAACCATTTAGAGGGCAACACCACACTTCAAAACTAAATTCCATTTAAAATGATATTTTAACTCATTGAAAACCAAAATCAAGTCAAATACCATTACACAACATGAAAAAAAATTAAAAATCCATAAGGCATTTCACAAGAAGATTATCATCTTTAAACATTCCATTTTAAGCTTGAAAATATAGAATTTACATGAAAAAACAATTATTAAAAGATAAAAACATTAAGAAATGGTTTCAAATCACAAAATGGATATCACATATTTTTCTAATTTCATAAAAAATGAATTTAGAAATCATAAGAACGTTAAAATTACAAAATTAAATAGTTTTATAGTAACACCTCTCTCAAAGAAGCAGAAACCATGCTGAAACATCCCAAAACATTTCACCTTAAATGGAAACCATACACATGAGACAAGAAATGGTGTCTACAAACCCTAGACACTAAAATAAATATCATTAAAACCACTCTAAACCCTAAAATAGAGCCATATTATAACTACAGTTCATGGGGAAAGATAAATCCAAAATAATAGAGGGAGATAAGGAAGAAGGTGTGGAAAGGTGGAATAAATCACCTCAAATATTCTTGGAAAACAAAAAGGGAATCCAATAATCCAGGGGGGAGAAAATGAAGCTCCTACCAAGATTCATAGGGTTAGACAACATAGGGGAAGAGAAATTGGGGTAAAACCACTTAAAATCAAGAGGGGAAATGGAAAAAACCCAAAAATTAAACACATGGACAACTTGCATGGTTAGGAAAACTATGCGCCAACCATGCGGGTTCCACTACCTCCCAAAAATCTTAAGCTACATGGTTACTTCCGAGAGGTTGCACGGTTAAACAAACCATGCACCTCAGTTTTTATTCAGATTACCTGACACAGTTTTCTCAAAATGAATCCCATTTCATTAGTAAAACCTCTAGAACTCCATGATTATGTAATCGCTGTCATTTTCTAACTGTAAAAACTTCAACTTGCTTCTGGTATCCTTTTCCAACATGTACCTTCATCAGAAAAAAGTCTCAAACACCTTGAACTCATGTTTGATGAAGTACGCCCACACTTTTCATGTGTAATTGTCAATTAAATCCATAAATTAGAGAGAACCACTATGAAAATTAACTAGATTTGTTCCCCTAAACATCTATGTGAACCAACTCTAACTTCTAGTTCTTTAGTGTTTTCCCTTCCATTCAAAAATACACCTTTTACTGCTTTCCAAAGATTAAATCTTTTCATGTTCCATACTCTATGATTTAGGTATTTAGAAATCCCTTGGGATCAAGAATATCCATTCCCTTATCACTAAGATGGATTAGATAATCATTCCAAAGTTTATCAAAAGTAACCTCTCTAACACAAATTTCTCCTTTCGATGTCTATAAGATATAGGGTCTCTTCCTTCACTCTTTTTGCTACAACTCTAGAGCCATGTGAAATTTTTCATGTTTCATTTACAAAAATTATACATAAACTAGATTCATCGATTTATCCCATTTAAATCAAGTTATTCCTTAATCTGGGGATGTGCCTCACACCTTCCAAATTCAAAAAGATTTTGTTCCTTATCTGGACAGAGACATCTCCCTTGCCAATAATCTCAATAGATTTCTCATTCACCAGATAAACTTTATCGTATCTTCCAAATGAGTAATTTTTCATACTCTCCCATTTAGATATTGAATGGAATGAAGCTCCTAAGTCTAACACCCTAGAATCAAGTGAGCTAGTGGTACTTAAGAGTAAACCACTCTCTTTTTATTACACAAGGTTTGAGGACCCATTAGAGGAAGTATATCTTTTGTAGTTATCCCTCTAGTCACTATAATTCTTCTTAAGGTGGTCTTTCCTCCCTCAATTATACCACATGGGAGCATTTTCCACCAAGATACTTCTACTCCATCTCCTCTTACCTTTCCCTTTCTGGTGACTTTTTTTCTAGTAGTATTCCATATTCCCTCCAAATTGTAAGAATTTCAAAAATATTATTTTATCTCCTTCTAATGAATTTCTATATTCAAGGTTAGGTTGTGTACATATATGAACTTCAAATATGCCTTTCTGCTAAAATACTATCAGTGGTTATCATCGCATCCTATGATTCTATAAGTGGGGAAAGTAATAACAACATCAAAATTAGGTCTTAGAAATCTACCTTTATTGATTCCCTATAACTTAAAATTTCATTGAATTCATTCAGATAAACGGATGTATACCTTTATTCCAATATTTACATGTCTAATAGTATAACAGCCTCGAACGTGCACTCCCGGATCTGATACTAGAAACATAATATTTACATTTATGGATTTGATATCAATAAATGTGACCCAATTTCCACCATCCCAAAACTTACAAGATCAAAAAGAAAAAATTGGATCACTTACATACCAAAGAAACTTTTAGGTTTATAGTTTTAGATAATTAAGAAAAACTATTACATAATAATTCCAATGTATTTAAGTGATCATTTTTCTCAATATTCCCTTCTTTTATTAATTCAAATTACGAATTCAATGTGTACCATAAAATTCTTCACATATGAAACCTATCTAAACATAATTAATTTAACATTATTCTTCATAATCTAGGGAAAATGAAAACATAAAATGCTTAATAAGGGTAAACATAATTATTAACAAATAAATTTCATCAGTGAGCATAATATGAGAATAAGGGTATTATGACATAATGAAATTTCATGATCATAACATAAAATAATTCATACCCATCAAAACATGGATCGTGAATCATGAAACATGGAATAATGCTTTAACATAAGAAAAGATTCATATAAGTCAACAATCATGATCCATATAAAAACAATCCTTGAGAAAAAGATACATTAGAACTTGATGTAAGTATAAAGAAAACGTGTTGGTAACTTGGAACATTAATTTCATATCACCCTTGCAATCGCTCTTACGAATGGAATAACATGCCCAGTAAATTCCAATAATCTCTTAGGAGAAACTTATAACTGGTTAACTCTATCTCACTACTCAATGCATTGGAGAGATATATCGAGCTCACCTGTCATCATAAACAATGTCCAAGAACCATAACATAATTATAAGACATGAAAGATTTCATTTTTCAACATAACAATAATCATTGTTATTTCATAGCTTGATTTACTCATGAAAAAGAAATTGGTTCCATGATAGTATCTTTGAAACAATCATAATCCATCTAGAAAAATAATAATAATAATACCATTATAACATATTACCAGTGGAAAATACCATTTTAACTTTGAAATTATTTTTAAAAACTAAAAAATTGAAGAATATTATGAAAATCATTTTCTTTGAAAATAAAATTAGAAACTAATAAATGAAGATTCAAATAAAATAATGGTAATGATAGTGGGAAAATCCATTCATTATTTAAATGTAAAAAATAAACATTCTTTGTAAACTTTTGTAAATGGAGTCAAAAGTAACCCATGCGAAAAACATTAATAAATTACCTTTTAAAAACTTTTAAAAGAAGATCAAGGTTCATGTAAATAAATTTTGGAAATAATTTATGTTTTTAAAAAAAATATTGAAAATATTTTAGAAAACATGGTTATGGAATAGAAAGATTCCTAGTTTAAATGAAGATACAAGATTGGTATCACTTACAAACAACTCTCTTGATGTTTCTTTAATTAATAAGGGTGGAAAAGGAAACTAAACATGTAAAATAAATTCAAAACTATAGGATAATAAATGATATGTGGTTCAATAAAATAAGAGAATATTATATCTCCTAAATGAACTTTTAACATAGATAATACTAAAATAAGATGAGATTGTATCATAAAAATCCTTACCATTTTTGAAACTTGTGAATCTTAATCCTGTAAAAGAAATGAATTCAAATAAAACATTAAATATCATGAATATGATAAGATACATGATATAACATGTCAAGATTCAATATATATATATCATATAAAGGTGTATAACATAAACTTAAGCCTCAAATAAATTTGAGATGAATGACCCTTACAAATATCATACCATTGAATTGAGAATTAATTAATGGATCAGTTATGTATAAAAATGTAAATCCACACAAGACAAGTGGAAATACATCATAAATAAAAGAAAATTAATTTCACACAAATTATGTTATAATGTAATCAATGAATAAGTGATATAACCCAATGAAAGGAAATTGAATTAAGAAACCCCTTACCACTTGGTAACATTCAATTCAAATCCTTGTAGATGAAATAATTTGAATTTTAACTTAAAATGTCATGATGTATAAAGTATTAATGATATAAAATGTAAATGGAATATTATATACTCTATATAAAAGAAATTGGGTGCATAATATTAAAATATTCTTCAATAAAGGTAAATTGAGATGAAATATCTTACCTTAAGTCCGGACTTTCCATATATGTCATTTAACTTCACTTATTTAGTCAAACTCTTTTTCTTTATACCTTAATCCCTCCAAGGTTAGTGTTATTCCCAAACTAAGACCTATAGAAAATGGGGAGGTATGTTGGTAATGTATTTGGGTAGGACTTGACTGGACTATAGTGCTCAAAGGGTGTGAGGAAGAGAGGAGGGGATGTACTCTTTTATAAGTGAGGGGAGGGCACTCTTGGAATTACCTAAATTACTAAATTAATATAAATAAATTTTCATAGAAAAATGGGAAAAATTGATATATTTCTAATATAAGATGAAAATGATTTTAATTCCTACCATCTGATAAAATTTGGATAAGTTTATGTGATTTTTTCACCATTATCACTTTGTTTTAACCCCTCGTTTACCCTTTTAACGATTACTGCGGTATCAATTTTTTTATACTATAAGATTCAAGAAAGTTGCTATAAAATAAAAATTGATTAATAAATGGAGCATGGTTGATATTTTTAACCATATATCATTCACTTGGTTGAAAATAGGTTTTTTATGAATTTTAAATCAATTAATAAAATATTGGTTATTATAAAATATCATTAATGTCATTTTTGGAAATATTCATTTAATTTGAATTTAAAGTCATCAAGATAATATTGGAATTTTAATATATAATTTTAACACAAATTAATATGTTATATTTATCTATAAAATTCATGATACACTATAATTTTCCCAAACAATATTACTTTTAGAGTTTTTAAAATCATTTACATGATTATTCTACTGCTTGTATAAGCATTATGTCGGTGTTCTGTATGCATTTAAGGTAATTATTTCATCACTAAAATTTAAAAAAATCATCATAAAAATAATTTCATTCTGCTCAAAATAACCTTTAATATTCTTTTACAACTTATTTGTATCCATATGTGAGTATATAATAGAAATTTAAAAGAAAGAGAGTGACATTTTTATTTCAAGATCTTTTTCCTAGAGTTAATGAATTTCTTTACCATATATACTAAGAACATGAAATATACTTACTTAACAATTATAATTTCATCCTTTAATCAATTTCCATTGCAATCTCATCTTTTTCTCCAAACAATGAGATTCCAAATAAATTTTTCATATCTGAAACACTAAAATCAACTTCTAACAAATCAAATAATCCACAAAATGATAACAATTTATTCCTTATATCTTTAGATATTAACCAAAACTAAAATGGTTAGCACAAGGTAAGATAATATCCAAAATTTATAAACCTTTGTATGAATAAATAATACATTTAACTCCAAAATTTCCACAATAAAATCAAAGGTTCAACTTTGATAATTCCATAAATAAATAAATCTACATCCCAAATTTCCTTAATAACCTCAAATTTAAATAATGTTTTAACCTCAAAGTTTACATCTCCAAAAATGTAATATCATTATTCTGAAAAATCTTTCATGTTAAACCTAAGGGTTATATATACCTCAACCCAATAAAACATCACCAAAAATATCATTAAACACCTCAAAATCTCATCACTTAAAACATCAAAATGGGTATTTATGCCTTTAATCTTATGATCAACCTTAAACTTATAAACTCATGATTGTATCCATAACTATTAAGTTAAACTCACATGAAAATATACTAATCTACAAAGTTATCTAAACTATAACAACCCATGTCTTTATTACACATTAATTCATGATTTATTACATAATATTACACATAATACAATCAGGGAGATTGAGAAGTCTAGTTTATTTGGGTAATTAGGTACATTATATAACAAATTAAAATATGGGGTACATAAGATTTATTAAAAACTTTCTTAATATGCTCATATTATTCCATTGTTCTTAAAATTGCATGGGATAACCTAGGGATATACATAAGAAAGGGGTGATCTATAAATCTCAATAATGGAATAAAAAAATAATAATATGAAGAAAGTATTACATGTTAGACAATAGGCATTTTCATGGTACATAAAAGGGGTGAGAATCGTAAACATGAAAAATGAGGCATGATATAGCATGATAACATAAAGGAAATATGGTAATGTAGAAACAACTTTAAGCATCACATCATAAGTATAATTCAAGGTTAACCATCAAGACAAAATAACATAATTTTCTTAGGATAATCTCTCACGCACCATATATGGCATCTCATGAGATTAAAACATTACCCAATGCATTGGAGCATTATCTAGGTGAACCCATCATAATCATATCATGTACATGTTATGGATCGTCATTCTCCCAGCCACACAAACCCCCTCCTTAGGGTTTCCTCTAGTTTCATTTGTTATAGTTTGTTTTCTCTTCCTTTCCCTAGAATTATCTTGGCCTTTTCAGGTTGATTTTCATCGGGATAATTTCAAAGGATGTTCCTTCAATGAGATCTTGTATTTTCATTACTGGTTCTTCGGGTTCACACTTCCATCCAAGTTTACTTGCTTCATCATTGTTAGGGATCTCCTTCCCCACCACTCGTTATTCTAGTTATCATTTTATTAGATTTCTATATGATAATGGTTGTGGAACCATGTTTTTTTGTATTGAAAAATGGTCAACATTGTCATTTCTTAGATCTAATTTTGTTTAGATCTGGTCATCTTCGTCGCTTTTATCATTGTTCTAATCTCTAGGAAGGAAGATGCTTGGTGGATGGTGTTGACTTAAGGATGTACGAGAGCAGAGGTTTGATCTTGGACCTAGCTCGATGCATTGAGAATAGATCTGGATGGGCACCAGTGGGTGATCATGATGGCGCTTGGGTGTGGATCTGGCTTGTATTTGGTAGATAGTTTCAGTAGTGATCTGGTTTCTATTAGGCGTCATCGGTCTCAATTGTGGTTGTGAAGCAGTTCAATTATCTTCACCAGTGTTTTTCTATAAGGAATTTGTTTTTTTTTTTGTGGATCATTTTGTTTGATTGGTTATTGATGGATTTGCGAGCAATGGATTCTGACTCATTTAATTTGTAATGCATTGATGCACCTTGAAGTTGATGTTGGGTGGGTGACCTTGATAAAGGGATGTTTGTGATGACACCCATCATTCAAAAATCTATCCATTTCTTACTAGATGGATGGGAACCTTTCTTTGATCCTTTTCACTGTGATTTTTTTTATGTACATGCTTCATATCAGGTTGACAATGCAGTGATTCTTAATATGAATTGTTGGGTGGGCGGCTTGAAAGAGAGATAGGTGTGTTAGCACCTATCATCCAGTCCTCCTTCCACTTTATGTGTGGGTTGGAGGGGTGATTTCTCATGTTTTGTTGGACCATCATGACACAAATTCTTAGCAAAGGGGGTGAGGCATCTCCATTGATTGATCTCACTTTGCATGATCTGGCAAGGGGTGATGAGGCTTTTTTGATTCTTGTATTGATTTCAGTTTTCCTTTTGACATTCGAGACCATGTTAAGGGATTGGGATCTTATTTTTTAAGGTATACGTTCCTCTTTCATGTAACGGGTTCCCTCTTCTCCTAGTCTTAAAAAGGGATTTTCCTTTCTTTTTTATGTTCAATAAAGGGGGTTTGACCCTCAAACCTTTCAAAAAAATCTTGTACATGCATAAGTGTGTCACATAGATCATATAAATAAGAATATATTTCATCACATTTAATCCCATGATAATGGAGTGTAGTTTACATACATGTAAGTCCCTAATAAAATAAGTGTAAGCGCATAAAGGTGAACACCCTTGATAGGATATGGGTATGGGTATTCACTACACAATTGTTTGGCATGGAAAATCGTAGTAAAATTTCGACAACATGACTAAATGTCCTGAAGGCCGAAATTTTTATTGATTTTTGGATAATTCCCCTTTTAAGGGTAAAGGGGGAAACCTCACATGACTTCAAGACTTAGAGACAAAAACAATGTCTGAAATTTCGGCAACATAATGGGGGCATATAAATGTTCATGGGAGGGATAAAATGAGAGTGAAAGGGATCTCTAATCATTTAGACATCATAAGGTAAGTAAGGGGGTATGTAAGAACATATCCCAACATTAGTAATTTGAGATAAAATGCATAAGATAATGAAGATGCTTGAATAAAGAGGAGAAGGAGATGATCTCTTACCTTGAGATGGTGGTTCCAAAAGATTGGGAGGAGCTTCATGAGAGCTTGGGGGCACCTTGGGATAAATTTAAAGAGGATATGGTAGAGTAAGTATGTATTACAAGGTTTTTGAGTAAAGTGTAAGGGGATCTTAGGTGGGTTTATATAGGAAAATAGAGGGGGTTCTTTATTATTTCTCAAACTTAGGTTTTGGACTCTATATAATAAAGTAATCAAAACTAAAAACTTTATCATAGTTTTTGCCCATGGTTTCTAAAAAAGAGGATTGGTTTTCATTATTTTATAAGGCCAAGTTCTAAACCCATTAAGATGTTACCCTTGGTGATGTGGAGGTGAGTCATGTTCATTAAGGAATGATTTTAAAACCTTAAAATATAATATAGGTTTTGGAGGATTCATAAATGATTTATAAAATTGATAAAATAACCTCAAAACCACATTATTTTAAAGGGGAAACATAGATTTGGTCGTGAATACCCTTAACAGCATTTATTAAATCATTTTTGGGTCATTATGATGTCATAATACACACCATATATTTATACTGTATTTAATTTTTATCTGAAAATTCAACTCTCAGAAAAATATGAAAAAAAATTACTGTTGGATAATTTCTAAATTCTAATTCCAAAAACAAATTATCCAAATAATTTTCTAAATATTTTAATTCTTACTTTAAAACAAGAATTGATATTTATTGAGAAATGATGGGTTTTATGATGATAATAGTTTTCAAACCCTTATAAAATTTATTTATGACTTTGTAAAATTGTATTATCAACTATACTTAATAAATATTATTTAATAATAATATTTTATTAAAATATAATTTATTTAAAAATAATAATTAATTCATCCAAAGGAATGTCTAAATTGAAATTACATATTCCCCAAAAATACAATTTGTGTTTTATCGAATCAAAATCAAAATAATTTATAAAGTATCAATAATAAGAAGCAAATAAAACCATTATTATATTGGAAATAAAATATAAATATTCATATTATTAGGGTATTTATATATATCCCTTTATTACACCGGTAAACGCGTTAGGGGTAAGGTGTGCGATGGTGAGGTTTTCATGTGGTGGTTTGGCGTACCTGGTTTGGATCTTGATCTTGATGAGCATGAACTTCTCCTATAAATAGTTTTGATCGTGATTTAGTTATTGGATATTAGTTTGAGTTTGGTCAAGGGAAAATCCCAATGATTATATCTCCCTAGGAAGCTCCAATAAAAACCCTATATTTATACTAATCATATGATCGCTATTCAATAGTTATATTATTAATGGTTATGATTCTTAACAGTAATTTAAATCCGATATGATATAATAAAATTAAATAAGTGTATGTTTTTTCTTTAACTATAATACATAATATGGAATTTAATTCAATCAAAAAGGTAATTTTATTTATAAAATTTTGGGTCGTTACAATATTCTCCCCTTCAAAATTTTCACCCTTGAAATTTTAATTTCACACACTAAAATAGATTAGGGTAGTTATGTTTCATCTCCACCTCCAGTTACCACATCACTTCTTAAATTTTGTGGTTTCTCCATATAACTTTGACCGGGTGCATTGTTTTATTTCGTAGAACTTTGTCTCTATGATATAATATTTTCACCGACTTCTTATCATATGAAAGATCATTCTCCAATAGTACCACCTTTGGATTCATCACATTTAAGGGGTTTGGTATGTACTTACTCAAGAGGGATACATGGAACAAATCATGTACTTGATATATGTTAGGTGGGAGTGCTAGTCGATAGGCCACCACTTTGATGTGATCAAGGATCTCAAAGGGAATTATGTATCATGGACTAAGTTTCCCCTTCTTCCCAAATCTCATGAATTTATTCCATAGAGATATGTAGTGGAATACCTTATCTCTAACCTCAAACTATAGGTACCATCGATGATTATCAACATAGCTCTTCTATTGACTTTGAGCATCCCTAATGTGTTGTTGAATGATATTGACATTTTCCACCATTTCCTCGACCATTTCAGGACCTAGTAGTTAGTGTTCACCAAATTCATCCCAACATGCCAGTGTTATGCACCTATTCACATAAAAGGATTTATAGGGATCTATTTGGATGCTTGAGTAGAAACTATTATTGTATGATAACTTGACTAGATTAAGATGTTGGTCTCATCCTCCTTTAAATTCAATTTAGAATGCTCACAACATGTCCTCAAGTGTCTGGATAATATGATCAAATTGGCCATCATTTTGAGGGTGATAACTCGTGATGAAGTTCAACTCGGTATTTAGATCATGTTGGAGACTCTTCCAGAACTTGAAGGTAAATATTGGATTTCGATCAGATACAATCGATAGTGGTGTTCCTTGTAGCCTCACTAATTTTCTAATGTATATCTTTGAAAGTTGATCGACTGATAAGTCCTCTTGGATTGCAATGAAGTGAGTAGACTTTGTAAGACAATCCATCACAAACCATATAGCATTATTTCATCTTGATGTTTTCAGAAGACTAGTGAAAAGTCCATGGTTATGTCTTCCCATTTCCATATAGGTATGGGTAATGGTTACTTCATCCCCTTGGATTTTTGCCTTCAAAAATTCCCTTGGTGGCATACAAGACACCTTGATGTATATTCTATGATCTCCTTATTCATATTTCCCCACCAATAGTGTTCTTAAATATCTCGATACATATTTGTGCTCTCTGGATGGATGGAGAAAGTTGGGCTATATGCATCATCCAACAACTCTTTCTTTAACTCATTATTTTATGGTACACATAGTGATGACCCAAATCTTACAACTCCTTTATTATTTTTGAACTCTTAGGATTTCCCTTTTATTATAGCTTCCATCTTTTTTTTAATTTCCACATCATCTCTTTGAGCATATTTTATCTTCTCCAAAAGGGATTGTTGAGCAATCATTTATGAAAGGATTGATGATGTTCCTTCCCTTATGATTCTCATGTCCATCCTTTTCAAGTCTAAGAAGATCAGATCCTTCTCAATTCTCATCAATGATAAAATTACCAGATCCTTTCTACTTAGAGTATCTGCTATTTTATTTGCTTTCTCAGGATGGTAGTTGATTGACCAGTCATAGTCTTTAATTATCTCTAACTATCTTCATTGGTGAATGTTAAACTTTTTCGATGTGAATATATAAATTATGTTCTTATGATCTGTATATATTTCACACTTCCCCCCAAAGAGATAATGCCTATATATTTTCAATGTGGAGATTACTATATCCAACTCCAGATCATGTATTGGATAGTTATATTAATGAACTTTCAATTACCTTGAGACATATGCTATCACTTTTTCATTCTGCATTAGTACATAGCCCAAGGCCTTCTTCGAAGCATTGTTGTATACCATGAAAAGTTCCACACTTGAGGGAAGTGTAAGTACGGGTGTAGTGATAATCCTTTTTTCAACTTCTTGAAACTCTATTCACATTAATTATTCCAAAAAAACTTAACTCCCTTCTGATTTATCTTGGTTAGAGGGTTTGATAATTGTGATAAATTTGTCACAAATCATCAGTAATATCCAGCCAGTCCAAGGAAACTATGAAATTATGTCATAGTAGTTGGTCTTGTCCATCCTTAAAATGCCTATGTTTTTTAAGGGTCCAAAAATATCCTTTTGATGGTGAATTAATTCCCTAAAAATGTTACTTGGTCTAGGTATAAGTTTGATTGTGAACTCAATAACTCGTTTAGTAGGGAGACCAGACAATTCTTTGGGAAACATATCAGTGTATTCCCTCAAAATGGGAATGTATTCAAGAATGATATTTTCCTTAGTCTTAATCATTTGATATAGATATTATTTATTGTAGGGAAATAATATCAATTATTTAAATGGTGATGCCAAATAAGATTCATCCTCTTCCTTACTCTTGTATAGAATCAAAGGGTGATTCATGGGATGGAGGGTGAATTCCTTCTCCTGGTAATTTATGTTGGATATGTAAAAGGAAAGTCAATCCATACCTAGAATTTTATCAAATTCCACTTAAGTGATTTTGATAAGCTTTTCAAGAAGAACATTCCCAAAAACTTAAACATGTGATACAATAATCATAGCAGTTTTCCCCAATAATATAAAATCATTTCGAGTGGTGATTCGATACTCTTATAAAACTTAAAAGATATGACATTAGTTTATGAATTGATATACAACATTAAATACACTACTCTAAAGTAGAGGTTACATGTAATTTGGTCATCATGATCCATATCTTCATAGGAATTTACTTGTACCCTTAGTTTTGGAGATTTTTGATGCTCATCATGCTTGTCAGCCCTTGGAATAGATCATTGGCTCGGATAACTTCTCCACATTTACAACATATAACTGTAAAAGGTACATTATATTGAACTTTATTTCCATCCATCACATTATCTATTTTTTCATGGAAATTTTCTACTTTATGTCATATCTTTCCACACATAAAACATCTCCCAGTTCCTTTGTGACATTTCCCTTAATGCCTCTTTCCACATTTTTTGCATAAAGTAAATTGGGTTTTCTTTCCCTTATCACCTTTATCGAATGAACTTCCTTAAGATTATTTCCTCCTCTTACTTAACATATTTAGGAATTCAACTAAGTTTTAGTTGTTGATTTTGATTTTTGATAGCTTCTTTGGCATAATCACATGATTCCATACTTGAGCTCTCATCATGTTAGGCATCTCATTTGGACAGTCATCACATTTCCCTTCATATTGTTTGTTTACTAGGTTCCTCCTATTTTCATCCATTGGATAGAATAATGGGAAAATTAGGAATGATTACTCTTAAACTATCAAACATGTAAATGGGAATCCAATAACATTAAAGGTATAATTTATGAATGATATGTATTTCCTTAACTTGTGAATCTCTAGGCTTCAATATTTGTTATCCATGATCAATTTCCTAACATAGAATTTTATGACAATTTTTGTTCCCTTAATAATGGTTTATAATGAGATTTTGAATTTATCAAAACATATCCCTCAGGAGTGTCAAACCATGTGTGCAGCAAGACCCATTGTCATGCACTAGTTCTCAGACGATTCTAGCTCAATGTTGTGTTTTTTGAGTGTTACCCCTAAGTACATTGGTTCCAGATCCACATCCACTTTTAGTATCCAAACAGGGATGTATTTGTTTGGAAACCACTTACTCTATACTTTACAAAAACTTAGGGATGTTTTCTTATGTTTATTCTTATCCCTAATGCTTTCCTTCAATTTTTCTAATATTGATCCTAAAAATAACTACACTTTCCTCGAATACCAATTATAACAACCCATGTCTTTATTACACATTAATTCATGATTTATTTCATAAGATTACACATAATTCAACCTAGAAGATTGATAATTCTAGTGCATTTGAATAATTAGGTACATTACATAACAACTTAAAACAGGGGGTACATCAACTTTATTGAAAACTTCCTTAACATGCTCATATTATTTCATCATTCTTAAAATTGTATAGGATAACCTGGGTATATACATAAGAAATAGGTGAGTTATAAAGCCCAATAAGTGAATAAACAAATTATAACATGAATAAAGTATTACATGTTATACAATAGGAATTTCCATGGGACATAAAAAGGGTGATAATCATAAACATGAACAATGAGGCCAGATATATCATGATAACATAAAGGCAACATGGGAATGTGGAAACAACTTTAAACATGACATCATAAGCATAACCAGCAAGAAAACATAATGTAATATGCTTAGGATAACCTCCCACACACCATACATGGCATCTCATGAGACTAAAACATTACCCGATGCATTGGAGCACTATTTTGGCGCACTCGTCATAATCATATCATGTACATGCATAAGTGTGCCACATAGATCATATACATAAGAACATATTTCATCATGTTTAATCCCACAATAATGGAGTGTGAATTACATATATTTAGGTCCCCAATAAAATAAGTATAATTGTATAAAGGTGAACACCCTATATAGGAAATGGGTACAGGTATTCACTACACAATTGTTTGGCATGGAAAATCATAGTTAAATTTCAGCAGCATAACGAGGGCACATTAATATTCATGGGAGGGATTAAATGAAAGTGAAAGAGTTATCTCATAGTTTAGACATAATAATGGAAGTAAGGGGTATGTGGAAGAACATATCCCAACATTATTAATTGGAGATAACAGACATGAGATGATGATGATGCTTGAATAAAGAGGAGAATGAGAGGATCACTTAGCTTGAGAGGGTGATTCCAAAAGCTTGGTAGGAGCTTCTTGAGAGCTTGGGTAACCTTGGGAGGACTCTGGAGAGGGGATGGAAAATTAAAGATGTTATTCAAGGTTTTTTAGTGAATATGAAGGGGATATTGGGTGGGTTTATATGGGAAAATAGAGGGGAGTTACTTATTATTTCTCAAACTTAGGTTTTGGACTCTATATAATAAAGTAATCAAACCCACAAACATTATTATGGTTTTTGTCTATAGTTTCTCCCAAATAGGAGTGGTTTTCATTATTTTATAAGTAAAATGGATTAATTCATTAAAATTTTACCCTTGGTGATGTGTAGTTGGGTCATGTTCATTAAGGAATGATTTTAAAACCTTAAAATATAATATAGGTTTCTTGATGATTCATAAAGGCTTTATAAAATTAATCAAATAACCTCAAAACCACATTATTTTTAAGTAAAAACATGGATATGGTTGTGGATACCCTTAATAACATTTATTACATCACTTTTGGGTCATTATAATGTCATAATACATGTATATTTATACCGTTTTTAATTTTTACCCAAAAATTCGACTGTCTCTGAAAATTGTGAAAAAATAATTGTTGGATAATTTTGACGTTATTATTCCCAAAATATTATTTATTTTATCCAAATAAGTTTCTAAATAAGTGAATTTTCAATTTTAAAACAAGAATTGATATTTATTAAGAAATGACAGGTTTTTTTACAATAACAGTTTTCGAACCCTTATAAAAATTATTTTGAGCTTCGTAAAATTAAATTATAACCTATACTTAATAAATATTATTTTATAATAATATTTCATTAAAACGTCATTTATTTAAAAAATTAATTAAAAGGAATGTCTTAATTGAAATTACATATTCCTTAAAAATACAATTTTTATTTTATCAAACCAAAATCAAAATCATTTATAATGTAACAAAAATAAGAAGTAAATATAAGCATTATTCTATTAGAAATACAATATACATAGCCATATTATTAGGTTCTTGATACATAACCCTTTAGTTCACTAGAAAAAATCCTAAAGGTAAGGTGTTTGATGGTTTTCATGAGGTGGTTCTGCATACATGGTTTGGGTCGTGATCTCAATGAGCTTGAAATTCTCTCGTAAATGTTCACATGTGCTTTGATTGTTAGATATCATCTTGGGTTTGGTCAAGGTAAAATATCAGTGATTTTATCTCCCTAAAAACCTCTAATAAATGGGCTTCATAGGGTATGATCCTACTGGTCAATACCATCACTTCCTTTGTTTGTGTCAATTGGATTTATCAAAACTCTATATTTATACTAATCATATGATTAGTGTTCAAAGGCTATATTATCAATGATTATGATGATTAACGGTCTTTTAAATCTGATAGGATATAATAAAACCAAAGTTCATGTGTTTTCTATAACCATAATACATAATAAATCATTTAATTCAATAATAAAGGGAATTTTATTTATAAAAGTTTGGGTCGTTGCATAAATTATGCTCTGATACCAACTATAACAGTCTTGAACCCGAACTCCTGGATCTAGTGCTAAAAACTTAATCTTTACATTTATAGAATTGATGTTAATAAATGTGTCTCAATTTCAACTGTCCCAAAACATACAATATCAAAAGGAAAAAATGGATCACTTACATACCCAAGAACCTTTTAGGTTTAAAGTTTTAGAGAATTAGGAAAAACTCTTACATAACAATACTCATGTCTTTAAGTAAGCATTTTTTTCACTCTTATCTGCTTCACATTAAGTCTTCAACATGTCTCGTAAAGTTCTTTAAACATGAAACCTTTCTAGACATAATTCATTTAACATCATTCTTCATAACCTGGGGGAAACTAAAACATAATAAGGATAAGCCCTGATGCTCAGTAAAGGTAAACATAAGTATTAACAATTAAATGTCATCAGTGAGCATAAGATGAGCATAAAGGTATAATGACATAATTAAAGTTCATAATCATAACATAAGAGAATTCATACCGATCAAAACATGGATCATAAATCGTGAAACATGGAATATAGATTTAACATAACACACTAGTCATATAAGTCAACAATCATGAGCCATGTGAAAACAATCCTTGAGAAAAGGATACATTAGAACTTGATGCAAGCATAAATAAAACATGTTGATAACTTGGAACATCATTTTCATATCACTCATATAGTCACTCTTACAAATGGAATAACTCACCCGGTAAATTCCAATAATCACTTAGGAGAAACCTATAACCAGTTAATTTTTCCCTTTACCCAATGCATTGGAGAACTATATCGAGACACCCATCGTCATGAGCTATATTGGGATCACCAATCATTATAAACAATGTCCAAGAACCATAACATAATCATAACACATGAAAAATTTCATTTTTCAACATAATAATAACCATTGTTCTTTCATAGCTTGATTTACCCATGAAAAAGAAATGAGTTCCATGACAATCTCTTTGAAATAATTAAAATTCATCCAAAAAAATAAGGATTGTATCATTACAACATATCCCCAATGGATTATAAGTAAAATAAATGGTTGTTGTCATTGATGAATAGAAATAGCATAAAAATATCATTAAACATTCTTGAGAAAAATATTCTTTTCACTTTCAAAGTCACTTTTAAAAACTAAAAATTTCCAGAATATTGTGAAAATATTTTTCTTTGAAAATAACCTTGGAAACTAATAAAGGAAGTTTCAAAGAAAATAACTATTACAATGGTGGGAAAATCCATTCATGACATAAACGTTAAAAATAAACATTATTTTCAAACTTATTTAAAGCGAGTCAAAAGTGACCCATACATAAAATGTTAAGAAACTCCCTTTTAAAACCTTTTAAAATATGGTCAAAGATCATGTAAAATAACTTTTTGAAATCATTTATGTTTAGTAAAAACATTCTTAAAAACATTTTAGAAAATATTTTAGAAAACATGGACATGAAAGAAAAAGATTCTTGATCTAAAATAAGATACAAGATCGGTATCACTTACAAACAACTTTCTTGATGTTTCTTTAACCAATAAGGGAGGAAATGGAAACTAAACATGCAAACTACATTCATAACCAGAGAAGAAGAAAAGAGATGTGATTCAAAAAAATAAGAGCATATGTGTTGTACCTCTCGTACCCCTCGTGGTTTAATTTTCATGATCACAATCACTCTCTTATTTATCTAATCTTGTTTTAAGTGTTTTTGGATGATAGGCATGATTTCAGGTTGCCAAGGAATTGGGCCAAGAAAGCCAGAAGGCAAAAGTGGACTGATTTCAGTCCACCGGCCAACCGGTGGATGACCACCGGCCAGCCGGTGGAATCTTGACAGAAGGCATCCCCTCTGTCCAGACCACCGGTCAACCGGTGTCCCATCACCGGCCAGCCGGTGGAACCCAGACAGAAGGGACACCTACTGTCTCACCACCGGCCAACCGGTGGCCTCCTCACCGGCCAGCCGGTGGTGCTTGGGCAGAAGGCCTCTCCATTTTCCAAGCACTGGCAAACCGGTGGATCTGTACCGGTCAGCCGGTGGAGCCAGTCAAACTAGTCGTTGGGCTTTGACCAGACTTGTCCACTTGACTCCCAACGGCTCCGAAGGCCTCTCCAACGGCTCCGAAGACCCCCAAAGGCCATTTGAGGGTTCCCCCTCTATAAATAAAGGACTAGGAAGCCCCGTAAACGTATGGTAGCCCATGGGAACATTTTTCGATCACTTGGCGAACCACCGGCGCATTCCTCCAAGGAACCTCAATTGCTCCAACCCATTTCCACATCCAAGGAGCATCACCATAGAAGCTTGGGAGCGCTCTTCATCAACTCCAATCAATCCATTGGCGCCCAAGACTTCTCTACATTACGGTTTTTCTTGTTTTATTATTTTGAGCATCAATTTGGGTTTGTGCCTACAAACCCCTCTTTCTCTCATCTTCCTTTTGTTTGGGTTTTAACACCACCTTCAAGGTGTGAAGAGGTTAGTCAAGCCTTCCCCTTAAAAGGCTTGAGTCATAGGTGATCTAGCCTTCACCTGTAAGAAGGCCAGTGGGTTCTTGCTCAACCATTAAAAGAAAGCTGTAATAGGTTCTAGACTACCTTAAAGTCTAGTGGGTTTCTTGCTAAAACCATTAAAAATCAAGCGGTAGTAAATCTCTCAACGGTTGAGTTGGGAGCGGAGACGTAGGCTTTGGTTTAAGCCGAAATCCGTTATCAAGTTTTGTGTCTTTCCTCTTTTATTTCCGCTGCACTTTTTACTTTGATTTTAAATTGTTAATTATTTTTTAAAAGGCAATTCACCCCCCTCTTGTCATCACTCTCCGACCCAACAATTGGTATCAAAGGCAAAATTTGAGTAATACCCTAACCGGTTTCAAATTCAAGATCCTCTGTGATGGCTTCAACTTCTTTCGCCCCTGAAGGCTATTCTTTGGGTCGTGCTCCATTCTTTGATGGAACCGACTATACCTATTGGAAAACCCGCATGACCACTTTTCTTAGAAGCATTGGTTATCCTATTTATAAAATTGTCATGCATGGTTATTCTCTTTCTTCTCCCGATGAATCCAAATGGACTCAAGACGATATTAAAAATTTCGAGCTTGATGGCAAAGCCATGAACGCTCTTCATTGCGGCCTTGATCGTAATGAATTCAATCGAGTTTCCACATGCACTTCATCTCATGAAATCTGGAAACTATTGGAGGTTACCCATGAGGGGACCAACAAAGTTAAGGATACTCGATTGGATATGTACCGTCAAGATTTTGAGTCTTTTACCATGCATCCATCTGAAAATATAACTGAAATTTTTACACGTTTTACTGATATTTGCAATGGGAGAAAGTCCCTTGGTGATGATGTGTCTGCAGAAACGATGGTCAAGAAGATCCTTTGGATCCTACCAAGCTCATGGGCACCAAAATTCACGGCAATTCAAGAAGCAAAAGATGTCAAGAAAATGCCGGTTGAAGAGCTCATCGGATCCCTCATGACCTACGAGATCACCATGAGGAGGCAAGCTGAAAAGGAAGGCAAACCTATCAAAGTTCCAAAGAACATCGCCTTCAAAGTTCAAAAAGAAGAAAGCTCCTCCTCCTCATCGTCTTCCTCTTCAAGCGGCGATTCAAAAATGGAGAATCTTGCCCGCAAAATGCACAAATTCATGAAGAAGCACAAGAAGAAGAAATCCCGCAAGGCTCAACCCAACGAAAAATATGAGCCCGAGGTAACATGTTACGGGTGTGGCAAGAAAGGCCATTACAAGCCCGATTGTCCACTCAACAATAAAAAGGCCAAGGAAAAGGAAAAGAAGAAGGCATTCAAGGCCACATGGAGTGATAGCTCCACATCCTCCTCCTCCTCCTCCTCAAGTGACAATGGTAAAAAATGCCTAATGGCATTTCATGAGGTATCCTCTTCCGAGTCCTCATCCTCTAGTTCTTCAAATTCTTTCAATCATTTATCTTATGAGGATCTCCAACATGCTAGAGATCAATTGGAGGAAGGTTTTCACGAACTTTATTCCAAATTTATTACTTTAAAAAAGAATTTCAAAAAACTTTCTTCCGAAAAGGAACAACTTCTCAAAGAAAAGGAGGAGTTGTCCCTCAAGGTCCAAAACCTTCCCGATGTTGATTCTATGGAATTAACAATCAAGGATTTAAGGAAATTCCTAGCTAAGTTCACCGAAGGTGAACATAACCTTTCGAAGCTCCTTGGTTCCCAATACGTATCTAGAACCACCCAAGGGCTTGGCTATTCCAAGAAAGCTTCCTCTTCCCATGATCCTACTATTTTTTTAAGGGGGAGCTCCCAATATAAATTTTGTAATTATTGCAAAAAACCCGGGCACTTAATTTATGAGTGCGATTGCAAAAATGCCCGGTATGGAAGGCCCAAAACCATTTCCTTTAATGATGAATTTCATAGGAGAAGACCCGCCACTAGACAAGTTTGGATTGAAAAATCCCTTTTAGCGAGTCTCACCGGACCAAAATTTGTCTCGGTTCTAAAATCCTCTCCCCGGTGATTTGTTGTTTTTATTTAGGGGGGGGTTAGGATCGTTTAAGCCTTTTTGCTTTATATTCAAAACTTTCAATTCAAAACTTTCAATTCAAATCTCAAAAATTTCAATTGGTTTAAAAACTCTATCTTGTTTTTCAACCTTTCCCTCAATCAAGTTTTATGCCCCGTGCTATTTTGATAATCAGAAAGGGGGAGAAATTCTTGGTTGATTGGGGGACAAATCTTTCTCTCATTCTTTGATTTATCCTTTAAAGCATGCCTTTCATTTCAGTCTTTTACATTGCTTGTTTTGGTGATTGTGATCATCAAAATAGGGGGAGATTGTTGTACCTCTCGTACCCCTCGTGGTTTAATTTTCATGATCACAATCACTCTCTTATTTATCTAATCTTGTTTTAAGTGTTTTTGGATGATAGGCATGATTTCAGGTTGCCAAGGAATTGGGCCAAGAAAGCCAGAAGGCAAAAGTGGACTAATTTCAGTCCACCGGCCAACCGGTGGATGACCACCGGCCAGCCGGTGGAATCTTGACAGAAGGCATCCCCTCTGTCCAGACCACCGGCCAACTGGTGTCCCATCACCGGCCAGCCGGTGGAACCCAGACAGAAGGGACACCTACTGTCTCACCACCGGCCAACCGGTGGCCTCCTCACCGGCCAGCCGGTGGTGCCTGGGCAGAAGGTCTCTCCATTTTCCAAGCACCGGCCAACCGGTGGATCTGTACCGGTCAGCCGGTGGAGCCAGTCAAACTAGCCGTTGGGCTTTGACCAGACTTGTCCACTTGACTCCCAACGGCTCCGAAGGCCTCTCCAATGGCTCCGAAGACCCCCAAAGGCCATTTGAGGGTTCCCCCTCTATAAATAAAGGACTAGGAAGCCCCGGAAACGTATGGTAGCCCACGGGAACATTTTTCGATCACTTGGCGAACCACCGGCGCATTCCTCCAAGGAACCTCAATTGCTCCAACCCATTTCCACATCCAAGGAGAATCACCATAGAATCTTGGGAGCACTCTTCATCAACTCCAATCAATCCATTGGCGCCCAAGACTTCTCTACATTACGGTTTTTCTTGTTTTATTATTTTGAGCATCAATTTGGGTTTGTGCCTACAAACCCCTCTTTCTCTCATCTTCCTTTTGTTTGGGTTTTCACACCACCTTCAAGGTGTGAAGAGGTTAGTCAAGCCTTCCCCTTAAAAGGCTTGAGTCATAGGTGAGCTAGCCTTTACCTGTAAGAAGGCTAGTGGGTTCTTTCTCAACCATTAAAAGCAAGTTGTAATAGGTTCTAGACTACCTTAAAGTCTAGTGGGTTTCTTGCTAAAACCATTAAAAAGCAAGCGGTAGTAAATCTCTCAACGGTTGAGTTGGGAGCGGAGACGTAGGCTTTGGTTTAAGCCGAACTCCGTTATCAAGTTTTGTGTCTTGCCTCTTTTATTTCCGCTGCACTTTTTACTTTGATTTTAAATTGTTAATTATTTTTTAAAAGGCAATCCACCCCCCTCTTGCCATCACTCTCCGACCCAACAATATGATCTCTCCTAAAGAAACTTTGTACATTGACAATCTCGAAATAAGATGAGATTGTATCAAAAAAATCCTTACCATTTTGGTAACTTTTAGGTCTTAAGTAATTGAAAGAAATGACTTCAAATAAAACCATAAAAATTATGAATATGAGGAGATCCATGATATAACATGTCAATGGGAAGTATATACACCTCATATAAAAAGATAGGTGCATAACATAAACTTAAGTCCCAAAGAATGAAAAGTTGAGATGAATAACTCTTACAAAGATCATATCATTGATTTGAGAATTAATCAATGGAGCGATTATGTATAAAAAATGTAAATTCACACAGAACAAGTGGAAATACAACATAAATCAAATTATGTGTAAAAAAATGTAAATCCACACAAAACAAGTGGAAATAAAACATAAATCAAACAAAGGTAATTTCACGCATAATCAAGGCATAATATAATCAATGAAGAAGTGATATAACTCAATGAAAGGAAATTGAGTTTAGAAACTCCTTACCACTTGTAACTTTCAAGTCAAATCCATATAGATGAAATAATTTGGATCGTAACTTAAAATATCATGAAGTGTGAAGGATTGATGATATAAAATTTCAAAATGGTAGTATATAGACTATATAAAAGAAATTATGTGCATAACATTAAAATATGTCTCAATGAATGGAAATTGAGAAAAAATCTCTTACCTCAAGTTCAGATTTGTCATGTATATCCTTTTAACTCCTCTTTTTGTTTATACCTTAAGCTCTTCCAAGGTTGGTATTCTACTCAAACTAAGACCTCTAAGACGTGGGGAAGGATGTTGGGAAAGAATTTGGGTGGTACATGATTGAACTAGAGTGCTCAAAAGGAGTGAGGAATATAAGAGATGGGGTTCTCTTTTATATATAAGGGAGTCACTCTTTGAATTATTTAAAGTATTAAATTAATATAAATTAATTTTCATGGATAAATAGAACCAAATTGATATATTTCGAAGATAGGGTGAAGATGGGTCAAAATTCATTCATCCAATAAAATTTGAACGAGTTTATATGATGTTTTCAATCTTATTACTTTATTTTAACCCATGCCCCTGTTAACCTTTTTGACAATGACCGCAGTATCAAATGTTTCTACACTATAGGAGTTAAGAAAGTTACTATAGAATAACAAGTGACCCATAAATGGATCATGGTTGATATTTTCAACAATATCTCATATACTTGGTCAAAGATAAGATTTTTATGAATTTTAAATCATTTAATAAAATATTTTTTATTATAAAATATCATTAATGCCATTTTTGAAATTTAATTTGACTTTAAAGTCATCAAGATAACAATGGAATTTGAATATAGACTTTATGTTATATTTTATCTATAAAAATTGTGGGATACTATAACTCGTCCAAAGAATATTACTGTTAGAGTTTTTAAAATCATTTAATTGATTTTTATACAGCTTACACAAACATTATGTTCACATTTCGTAAACATTTTAAGGTAATTATTTCATCACTAAAATTTTTAAAAAATCATCATAAAAATAATTTCATTATGCTCAAAATAACCTTTAAGATCCGTTCATAACTTGTTTTTATCTCTATATAAACATATAATAAAATTTTAAAAGCAAGAGTGACATTTTTTATTTTTCATTACTTAAAATAATGTCATTTTAAAAAAAAATTACAAAAAATTATCATAACTTCGAATCTTGGGTGAGGATGGTCGAACACCACTCATTTAATAAATTAAAGACAAGTGTTAAGGTTATTTTTAACCTTCATATTATTTTTAACCTTAATTGTTCGATTTACCCTTACTGATGTGACAAATATTTATCACGATTACTATTCATAATAACCAAAAATAAAAGAAATTGTTATGAAACGTTATTAATGGATGTCATAATTATGACAATAATGATGACTCTTCAATTCCCAATTAATCCCCCTCTTAATGGCCAACCTTTCATATTCTCACCATTGGATCAGATCTCATGTACTCTATAAATATGGTGATATGTTAATGAAATAAAATGGACTTTTGGCTCTACATTGTGTTCTCTATTTCTTGTATTTCTTTTGTATTTGTATTCATATGCAAATTCGACATTCGCTTCCTCAACGATGCGCTTCACCTATGATCGATCTTACATTTCCGGTTTCGAAATGCTTCGCGGTTTCAATCGGCGTTCGATCAGTTTCACAACACATTATCAGCACAATCGTCTTCTCCGTGTTGCGCATCGTGACGTCACTGTCTTCATCCCCATCATCGGCATAAGATAAATCTCATAGGAAAAAGGTATGTCACATGTTTTTATAAACATTCTTATTTTGACATACTTTTTCGCATGCGCATCAACTCCACTCATTCGAAGTGCTACATCAAAAAGGTGAGTCTTATTTTACATGTAAGATATTGTTACATTTATTTTTCCCCTCTTGATAAATCTGGAAATAATATATGATTTTCTTAATCTTTTACTGCAGGAAAAATCATAAGCTCCTAAAGAGCTGTAATGACTCACGATTGACAAATTTCACTTCATTCCCTGGAGAGAATGTGTTTGATTAATAACCAATGTGGTCGATTCCGAAACAAACATCATTCATCAAATGAATAAAAAACTACACTGCCAGAAGTGGTTGAATGATGAACATCGTGTACCCGTCGTACGTCGAGCCGTTGAATGATGAACATCGTGTACTCGTCATATGTCGAGTCGTTGAATGATGAACATCGCATACCCATTGTACATTGAGACGAATTTTGATGAACATCACGTACCCGTCGTACGTCGAGACGAAGTTTGATGAACACCGCGTACCCCTCGTACGCCGAGCCGAAGTTTGATGAACATCGCGTACTCGTCGTACGTCGAGCCGAAGTTTGATGATCATCGCGTACCTGTCATACGTTGATCTGAAGTTCACCAATCATTCCATGAACCATGAAATTTCATATCTCTTATTTCTTGTTCACCTTGAAAGTGTCAAGTTTGAGTATGTTATATAAAGGTTCATGATAGAGATGATGTTTACTTTAAATATTTGTAAATATTTGTTTTATTTATTTTCTCTTTCTTTTATTTCTTATAAAATGTTTTAGAGAAATTAAATATTCTTGATAAATAGGCGTAAATATATTTTATATATATTAATCCCCCAAAGTGGATGAAATTGCTGAATTGAATATTCATTCAATTATCTCGAAGACACTATAAAACTCGAACAAATAATTTTATTCCGTTCCCTGGAGTGAATGAGAATATTTATTGAAAATGATTTATTTCATTTCCCAAAGTGAATGCAAATATACCTGATTTTATTATAAATCAAGTTCGAGGTGAATATGATGTTTTGCGAATGATCATTGTGTTGTATTTGTTTATAACAAATAATAAAAATATAAGCACCAGAAGTGGTTTGATGACAATAAATATTTACAGAGCACAATAAATTATGCGGTGAACTGAATAAGATTTATCCATATTAAGTTAAGGAAGAATATAAATTTAATTTATCATCTCATGGTTTGTATGAATCAATGTATTCATCATATTATTAAGGTGTTTTGAAAAACATCTAAACTCTTGAAGAGTTTTCTAAAATCAATGAATTATTTGATCATGAAATTACATGGAATGTCCTTGTATTTTGAATTAATCATCCTGAAGATGAAATGTTAAATTTTTGAATGATTTTACCCTTAATGAATAATTAAATCTCTTCCAAGAGTGATAGATTTCATACATAAGGGGTTGATGAAGAACATGCTTATCCTAGAAGGATTAAATATAAAATGAACATTTTATTGATCCTTGAAGGATATGCATGTACATGTGCATATGTACCTTGAAAATAACAATAAATCATATTATGATGCAAGGTAATGTTCTTCCCTATTCATTGAAATCTAAAGGGTATAAGTTATTATTATTCTAAAATTCAAAACTGAATGTTTTGGTTATGAATTGATCATGGACATTCTATGAGTTAAATGATGATCATTATGAATGGGAGATGTAATTATTGTAGTCTTTTTCCCTTAGTCAAGTTTTTCTCACTGGGTTTTCTTGATAATGTTTTTAACGAGGCAACACTCTGAGGACTTGATGTCATTGTACTCTTTTTCCCTAATCAAGTGCTTTCCCCTGAAGGGTTTTTCCTTGATGAGGTTTTTAATGAGGCAATCATACATCATAATAGATATCCAAGAGAATTTTATAAACTATTATGGATATCTATAATTAATGGCAATTGTTGGCCTTCCCCGTGAGTTATAATTTTCAATGAGACCATTCATTATCACTTTTTCCTCCCATGTCTTGAAGACATAATTAAATAATAATATTAATTGATGTCCTGAAGACACAACTAAATGATATAATCAGGGGGAGTTGGGAACACTGCACTCTTTTTCCCTTCATCGGGTTTTTCTCACTAGGTTTTCCTGATAAGGTTTTTAATGAGGCAACAAGACATGTAATTCTTTTATTTTGGCTTCACTTATATTTCCCACAGGGATTTTTTAGTGAAGATTAAATAAGGCTCCATGAAATTATGGCATCCAAGGGGGAGTGTTATGAAACGTTATTAATGGATGTCATAATTATGACAATAATGATGACTCCTCAATTCCCAATTAATTCCCCTCTTAATGGTCAACCTTTCATATTCTCACCGTTGGATCAGGTCTCATGTACTCTATAAATATGGTGATATGTTAATGAAATAAAATGGACTTTTGGCTCTACATTGTGTTCTCTATTTCTTGTATTTCTTTTGTATTTGTATTTCCATTTGTTATTATCATCGCCATACGCAAATTCGACATTCACTTTCTCAACGATGCACTTCACCTATGATCAGTCTTACATTTCCGGTTTTGAAATGCTTCGCGGTTTCAATCGGTGTTCGATCAATTTCACAACAGAAATGTATTTATCAAATTTGAATCTCTTAATTCCAAATATGAGGTTCATTTTTCAAGATTCAATTACTAAGTGGCAGAAATCAACTTAAATATAAATGCATAAAACACAATGAAAACAGTTTTTAGAAAAATGTGTTTTTAAGTCAAAAAATAAACTAATACCAAAATCAGATATAATGATGATTAAAATATAATTAATTAGATTATATCTAATTCAAGAAGACTTATGTTACTTTGAGATCAAATTCAAAGCATAATGAAACTTATTAATAAAAAAGAAATGTCACCTTTACAAAAATCGGTATTTTTCACTATAAATTTTTTCAAAAGAATCCCAAAATTTAACTCTAAGCTAATTTTGATATGTTGATTTCAAAAATAACATCCTTTTTATCAAATACAATTACTAAAAGTTCAATAAACCGATATAATATTCACTCACAAAAAATAATAAAAAACATTTTTGAAGAAAACGTATTTTTGAAGAATAAAATGATTTTACTTGAAATTGAGTGTTTATTTCCTGAGTATTAATCAGTACATTTATATTGAGTATAACATTTATATATATTTCTTAATGCAGTTAATCTTATTCATACCCATCAATTTAACGACTGTTATAACTACAATATTTAAATAATAATATTTTATGGTTCATTTAACCCCGATGTTGCGTGTTGTATATGCTATCAAAAATAGTATTCTTTTAAAAACTTAAGATGTTACAAATAGTCTCCTTAGCAAAAACTCTTTGTTCGTTATTGTGGGCTTCTCATGCGTATAAGCTAAGGTCTTTGGAAGTTTTGATGTGATCTTTACTCTCAGGATGTTGAATGTCATGTTATGGGTAAGTGACACATGCATCATCCCAAGTGGTTTCTTATCCATCTTTTCTCATTCTTCCTTTTTCATCACTTTTGGCTTAACTCATGTCAACAAAAAAATCAACGTCTTTCTACACAAGACATTCTTTTATCTGCATTTTTCAAAACCCAAAATCCATTCTATTGAACTTCTCCAGCCGAATCTTGCTCCTATCTGACACCATCTCACAAGAAATTGTGAACTCTCATTACTTCCAATCAATGTGAAACAAAAGGCCAAAAACTACTTACTGAAGGCAAATTGTAAAATGATATTACTAAATTAAGCTCTGAAACATATTACTAAATTAAGCTCTGAAACACCTTCACCGAGGCTTGATCCTCTGAACTCACTCCAACCACGAGTTTTGATACCACTTGTTGAGTTCACAACCACCTTCCAATTAAACCACTAAAAGATAATGCACTGGAACTTCACGTGCACAAGCAACAGCTCCGGAATAAACCTCGCAACATCTGAAACTTTGAAGACATGCGCATTCAATTCATTGTTCATTGCACCGCAATGCAAAATCACTAAAAGAACGCAAGCAAAATTATTAGAAACAACAATCGAAAGAAAACTCGAAAGGCAAAGAACGCAAATGGTTTTATATGGTTCAAGTTTGCGCCCCAATCCACAAGGGAATGTTACTTCACTTTTATTCAACAAATCAAAAAAAATGATCACAATCGCAACCACACTGTGATTTTCATTGTACCAATCACAAGTGATCCACCCCTACCTTTTATATTAATGTTCTCTGGTGCTTCCAGTTGCCACCATCATCTAATTTGCATGGACTGAAGACCGCCTCCCTTCATCTAATTTGCATGGACTGAAGACCACCTCCCTCAAGATACACAGAGAAACCCTTCATCTAGTCAAAACTTTCCATCATCTCAGTGTGCCCAACCGGTTGACTTATCATCTAAATGAAACTCACACCACAACATCAAAAACTTCATAAAGAAAACAAGACAAGACATCAAAAACAAGAGGTTATGTAACTACACGCCCTAATACCAATTGTTGATGGAATTACTTTGATCACAATAATTAATGGGGTGAATCAGATAATCAGCTCCAATCAATCATGTTCTTCAATTAAAGACAATAACTAACCCCAACCAATATAAGACAACAATATGTAAAAAAGAACATGCATAAGGAACATAGGTATTTACTTGGTTCACTTGATGAGGGTTGTATGCAATTCATTGTTGCATGTACAAATTCACTATAAAGATCACTTGTTACACTTACACCAACGTGCAATGAAAACCCTTAGTTTAATCACAACATGCTTCACACGTGTCCACAATTTTTGACAAAGAATCCAAGTTGACTTTAGTGAAAATGGAAAATTGTTAGCGAATAAAGCCAATAAAACAATTACTCTCCATGCATGCAAAACGAAAGCAAAACACATGATATTGAGTGATGCTAGGAAAATTATGGCAAGTGTATAAACACAATATGGGATATTGTGTAAATGCAAACATCACATACATTACATGATAACGTGGCAAAAGCTTTGAGAATTCAGAAGTCATGCACAGTATATGATGAGCGTTGTGACTTAACATTACACAAGAGGAAGTGTAGGACATCATTCATGAAACCCTCGGGTTGTTTTGTAGCAAAGCAGTAGAAGGCAGGGATCGATATGACAGCACGGCCCACTTAATCACGCTCACCCATTGCCCTTTTCACATCAGGAGATAGCCCTCCTACTCGGATAGAATTGCAATGATTGTAGCTTCCATACCAAGATACGCAAGTGCGTGAAATAGTAACATTTTAACATGCTTTAGCCCCCACCAACACCACGAACGGACTTTTCAGGTGATTCAAACATTGTTCAGGATCAAATCAAACAAAATTCCTTGAAAAGGAAAAATCACTTTTATACTGCTCAACATGAAAAAGAATCAGCACCTGTAAGCATCAGACGACGACATTCCTTGAATGGGAAACCCTGCTGTTCTTTATGGAGTCCACCAGGCACTTCACTGTGCTTTCCCAGTAATCCAAGCACCCACAGCATCCTCCATCTCCGAAATTTGCTACGCTCCACAAAGAGAGGGAGAAGAGAATTGCCGCCCAACCCACATGGAAAATACCACATTACGTGAAGGACCGTGTGCCCCCACGAGGAGAAAGCCTCCGGATGATTTAACTTCATACCAAACCCTGCCAGCTACTGCTTCACGTGGCTAACCAGGGACGAATGTTTCAGAGATAACGACCCTCCCCCTCGGCCAATAATTCCCCGATGGGCTCCGTGTACAGCTGAGATGCCTCAATCATGGAGCTGCTGAATTGGAGGGATGTCCGTGCTTGCTAGTGGTGAGAAAATTGTTGCCAATTGTAATACCTTAATCCAAGACATCCTCAAGAATCCTCCTTTCCGTGAAGGAAAACCAAGCAACGTGTCTGAGCTCTCGAGCAGCTCGATCAGATCTTGGAGAGGTTTGGGGGTTCAGGTCCTCCACACTGCAAATCCTCAGCTTCCGAGTCACTTCCAGACGAGCTCCCAGAATCCGAATCTGCAAATAACAGAACAGTAAGAACTTCCCAAAGAAAAGAACGCAAAACACGGCCTTTTCATACCACTTGACGAGGAGGAATCACTGCTTGAGCTGCTGGAGCCACTGGAACTGCTCGTAGCAGGAACAGGAACAGGAACAGTAGCAGGAACAGTAGCAGGAACAGTACCAGGCCCAGGGCCATCGGCCTTTTCGATCTCCACAGGTGGTAAGCTCGTCGCCGGAATGTCATCGCCTATGTCAACGTCCTCTTCCCCGACTTCCACATTATTTGGCCTCCTCGCGTCCCCAGTGGCAGCATCAGGCCCCTCTCCCGGCGGGAGCTGCCAAGGAATGTTCACAATCCACTCGATAATTGAAAAATATATGAAAATGGTAAATGTCTTACCTTATCGCCAGGCTCGATTGCAGAGGCATTGTCCCCCATCATGTTCTGCCTCCTAAACTTGCTCACCATCTTTTTCCAATTGGTCACGAGCCGATCGAGTTCCCACAGCGTCTCCGTATCTATGGCTTCGATGTCAAGCTCGATCTCATCTCCTTCATCTGTCATATGCGCGTTCCTCTTCCTTATAATCTGGACAACCTGGACCATCTTCTGCTGTGGCAAACTCTGAAGCCCGAGTCCCAGCCTTTGCTTCTCCTCCAAACTCATCTCCCGTTTGTTTGGATCCTTTGCTTTGGGCTTTGGAAGCTTGCCATTACTGGTCTTCGTGACCAGAGGCTTTACAGGAGGGGTCCGAGCTGGGGATGATGTAGTTGGGACGGGTGAATGCATGGGTGCTGGATTTGATGCACTACCGGCCGATGCAAGAACCCGTTCAGGTTTCTTCGGAACCGAGGGCAATGAACTGCGCTTCTCTAACTTCTGTAACTTCTCATGCTGAGGAACCCCATTCCAGTGAACTTTTTGCGCTTCATCATCGGCATTCTCGGTAAGCCTTTTGCTGATAGGTTGAAAAAGTTCTTCAAACAGCGACAAAAGGAGCTCCGCATACTCAGAAGCATACTGTCCTTTGGGATTGTATAAAATTGCATTATCAAAAGTTAGCCTTACATCAGCAGCAAACTCAGCAGGGGTTGGATAGAGATTCTTC
This sequence comes from Viscum album, assembly GCA_963277665.1. NCBI lineage: Eukaryota > Viridiplantae > Streptophyta > Magnoliopsida > Santalales > Viscaceae > Viscum > Viscum album. The sequence goes on from OY728140.1 coordinate 1,013,668,753, forward strand.
GAGAGATTCAACTTTACAGTACCCAAATCCATGGGTTTCTTGACGATTTGGTTATAATCGTGAAGCTTCATTCGCTTGACATCCACGGGGGAATTGAAGATGTGCCCGTACTTGTGTTTAGACAACTTCCCAAGAACTTGCCCACACATCTTCATCAGGCTCGCATTTTCACCATCCATCGCGATCCGATTCGATTCTCTGCATGAAGAGGCAAGCGCCAAGGAGTTTGCCCTCTTTAATCCCCGACCAACTGCCTTGCTGTTGTTGTTGGCCTTCTGCCCTAATTCGCCATTCCCGATCCGAGTTTTCAAGCAGCGAGTATCTTCCAGCTCCTGATGCAGTCTGTTCTTTAATTCGATCAGGTCCGATTTTGAATAAGAGGACAGGTCGAAGCAGACGTACCCGCCCCGATGGAACACATTTTCAACATCAATGTTGGATGAAGGCTCTTGGTGGTTAATTAATAGGTACCCGGTATCGTCCGACGCAGACTGAGAGATGGAAGGAGACTCGCACCTGCTGCCTTTGAACTGCCCGGCGTTTGCATAGGTGTGCTTCTGATGCAGCTGCTTTCTCTTTTTGGAAGGAGAATGATTCGGGTTACGGTTAGGGTTTGACATCAGGGTTTTCGCCATGAATCCAGCTCGAGACCGCGCCCAGTTCGATTCGTTCCGGCCCGCCGACAACCCCGAAGCCATCAACACCGGATTCAGTTGCTGTGCTGTGATTCCTTGACTCCGCGACGAGCATCAATCAACTCGCCTTCCCACAAGAACACCGACAGTCCGACTGCCAACGATTAACGGCGCATCGACGGCACACCGAATGAATTCTTGAGGAGAAAAGGACAAACCTCGAAGTAGCCGAACGGAGATAGAGCGACGGCGAGAGCTCTCAAGGGCCAGGGGTCTATCATGCCCTAGCCTCTGCGACGAACGAGAGAGGAGGGCTTGAGGTCTTAAATAAAGAAGATGAGATCTGCCCGGCGATATTTCGGGCACATCTACAGCCGTCTGTCGGAAGAAGATGATGGATCGACGGTGGCTGTGGATTCACGGGCTTTCCCGTAAAATCGACCAACCCATTTGGCATGAACGATGCAGATCAAGCGGTGGGAACACGTGGTGGCATCCTACCTCGGCATTCCCGGGTCTCCATTTCCGGCGATTTTACTGTGAATTTGTGCAGCATTTTGGGATTTTCGACCATGTGGGGACCACAGACGGCTGACGTGGCTGCGCTCGTCCGGGCTTCTATACAGACTGGAGCTGCGAGCCATTGCCACTCGCTGCTGGATCGATGCCTTCATGCATATTTCAGTAATTTTATAATAAATCTTTTCAAATCCTCAAAAATTAAAAATTGAAATGTGGAGTTTAACAAACACGAACGTATAATGTAGTCCACTGGGGATGAAACAAAAATATTCACTTAATTAAACTATTTTAAAAAAAACAAGTGAACCCAAATTAATATGATTTCATGATATGTTGTCTCATTAAAAATCTGATTTAGAAAATCTAGTGAAAAAAACCTGATGAAGGGAAATGAAGTACAACGTTCTCAACCCTTTCTCACAAAGTTATGATAGACTTTTTAGTCTTCACATCCTAATTTTATAAAACAATTTCTCAAATTTTGAAGTTAACAATGTCTTTTTGAATAAATCTGTGAGATTATCACAATATCTTATTTACCGGATATCAATCTCACTATTATTTTGAAGGTCATGAGTAGAAAAAAAATCATGATATATACTTTGTTCGATCACCTTTAATACATCCACCCTTCAGTTGTGTTGTACAAGCAACATTATCTTCACATAATATGTTGAGAATATTATCATTCAGATCTAATCCACAGTTACTTTTAATATGATGAATAATTGATCACAGTCAAACACGTTCTCGGCTTGCTTTGTGAATAACAATCAACTCAACATGGTTGGAAGAAGTCGCAGAAATTGTTTGTTTTTTAAAACAGCAAGAAATAGTTGTTCCACCATATGTACAAAAACATTCAGTCTGAGTGTCACGACCCATCCTCGGGGCCCGTACCGTAACTACCGCAAACCCGCCTTCCATAGGTCATGGACTGACGACCAGCATCAAAGGCGAATCTCTGATGAAAAGGGAAGACATTGCCTTAAAACCTGTAACACACACAAATTGAACGCAAGCAGTAGAAGCAACAAGTACTAAAATATAAAAGGAATGTGTACTAAAAGTAAGTGGACCAATATACAAACTCAACTGAACAACAAGTACAAGTACAAGTAAAAAGGAAAAACAGCTCCTGGATCGTCCACCGGGAGAATCCTACCTGAAGGGTAGGTACAGATCTCGAACAACTCGTCCCTGAGGTACGTCTCATCTAGTCCAGCTCTGAGCAGCCTCCCGTCTGTCACCCTCAGCCTCGATCACTGCTGACCGTCCTCTGCACAGAACATAACAAAGTGCGGGCGAAACCCGTGCAGGGGTGAGTATAACAATACTCAATAGGGGACCCCGAGACTCCCGAATGTCTCCCAGAATCCACTAAAGATAAACCAAAGAAGAAAGATACAATCGCGAATTATCAATCAACCCTACTTAGGTATATGCCCATAAATATACCTAAGTTACCAGTCACAGTCCGACTCCAACTCTCGAGCCCAAGCACAACCCAGTCCACAAAGGAAGTAAAGTCAATCACCTCGATGATAATGATTGAAAGACAAGACTTAGTTCACACAGGTATACAACACATGAAGAGGGGTAGAGATGATTAGATGTAGCATCTGAATCATCTCCTATGTCGAACCCACGTAGGATCCTGGAACAATATCAGCACTGTCGAACCCACGGAGGATCCCGGTACAGAAATCAGCACTGTCGAACCCACGGAGGATCCCGGTACAGAAGTCACCGCTGTCGAACCCACGGAGGATCCTGGTACATAAGTCATCGTTGTCGAACCCACGGAGGATCCTGGTACAGTATCGTTGCTGTCGAATCCACGGATGATCCTGTCATCTCAGCCGTAGACAGTCATAGGGTTTCCGCACACAACACGCTCGATTCTGGGAGGGTCCGCTCCTCGAGCCAAGTGTCGATACATCAACTACCACGAAGTCTCGAGTTGATGTATCTCGTAGTTTCGTCTCATCATAAGGAACCCAACGCAACAGACGGTGAATCAATCAGACGCCCGGTCTGTGAGTTATTGGCATTTTCGTTCTAGGAGCCCGGTTGGTTTTTAGGCTCAAACCAACCCGACCGTATCACAATTGTGTCCAAACCTCAAGTAGGATATGCCAAAAGAATCGTCTTGCTCTAAGAATTTCATCACCGCAGGCGGTTCGTCAATCGGACAACCGTAGCCCAAGATATGAGCGGAAAGGTGAAAACTGGCCATTGCAGGTCCGGGTTCGGTCCGACCCGGTCCGCGGGTCTGACCCGGTCCGAGGAAACGGCCCGGCCCGAGGGCGGTCCGGCCGAGGGCGGCCCGACGGCCTGCCCTAGCCGCGCCCGAGGGGGGGGGGGCTGGCACCTGAACGGTATAACCGTTCGGGTGAACCGAACCGGAGCCAGGTGGCGCTGGTCCAACACACGTGGGACCCGACGGGGTCCCGCTCCTCCCGACCGGTCAAGCGGCTAGCCACTCCGGCTCCACGGCGGCCGGCCCGGCCGACCGCCACCCCACCTCCACCGCGGCGTGACAGCGCCGCGGTGTTGCTGCCCTCCGCGCGGCGCGACGGCGCCGCGCCGCCACCGCCGCGGCCCGGCCTGGCTGCGGCCCTCAGCTCCTCCGCACAGCGCGACGGCGTCGCGTGCCTCCGCCGCGGCCCGTCGTGGCCGCGAATCTCCCGCGCGGCACGACGGTGCCCCACTCTCTTTGCGACCCGACGGCCTTGCGCCGCCGGTTTTCTTCGCGGTCCGCCTCCATCGTCAACAAACAAGAACAACCGAAGGGGGAGGGTCGGCCGTGTTCGTGCGGTCCGAACCCTCCTCGTCATGGCGATAACATTTGGCATACAAATCCAGAAATTTGAATGATGAAGATCGAAGGTTTAATCTCATATTTAAATTAACTTGAATCCCCCTACCTCGAATCGATGAACGTTGACGAAGTCGCGGGAAAAGGGCGGACGTCGATTCTTTGACGTCGGAAAGCATCTGAGGAAGAAGCATCGTCGACGTTCTTCGTGGGCGGCTCCTTCTCTTTTAGCTTGGTCGAAGATCGAAGACGGTGTTCGTCGTTCTTCGGAGATGAGGAGCGTTCTTCGTGTTCTTCGTCGAGAGGATGAAGTTCTCCAAAAGTCCTCTCTCAAAGTCTCACACAAAAGAATCGCCAACCAAAATAAAATAATAGCTCCTATATTATTTTATTGTTGCCTTGCATTCAAAAAGAATTCAAAAGTTTTCAAAAAGATAATTAATTGTGGCCATTAATTAATCTTTAGGTGTGTTGGCACCATTATGAGGAAGTTCAAGAGCTCCCCCATTTACAGGGAGTTCAAGGGGTTTAAAGGGGGGTTAGAGGAGTTAAGGGGCTCGGGTGGGCCCCACCTAATAACATCCTCCCAAGGGAGGTTAGGGTGTGGTGGGCCCCACCCCTAACCTCCACTTGGAGGTTTTAACCACCAAACAAATAAAAATGAGTTACACCCATTTTTATTTAATTTTATTTAGAAACCCCAAAAATTAACTTCCTTTCTCGTCAGAACGCAACTTCGGTAAAGGTCTCACTAAGTAATCACTGACGCTGCGAGTTCAACAGTGCCCTCAGATTTCAATTCCGAACACTAGTTCAAAAGATATAAAAACTCACTCGTACGTTTACTGAACGTACCCAAACAAAACTTCAGAAATTGATTCCGGGCACACTGGGCCTCGGAATCAAGCGCCGTCAGGAACTGCGGACTAATAAAATTCCCATGTATTTAAAAAAAATCACGGAATTTCTGGGTCTTTACACTGAGATCTTGCTGTATGTGGACCAGACAAGTATCCAGCATCACCACAACCAACCAACTTTGGTTTTGAATATTTGGAATAAAGTAACCTCTGATCTTAGGATCCTTAAAGATATGTTAATACTTGTTTGACACCATTCCAATGTCAATGAGTAGGATAATAACCATACCTTGCCAATAATTTTACAAAAAATGATATATCTGGCCTTATATTATTTCCAAGGTACATCAATGCTCCAATAACACTTATATATGGTACTTCAAGACCAATCGGTTCTTCATTATCCTCTCGTGGTTTAAAAAGATCATTATCTCGATCAAGAGATCATATAACCATTGATGTACATAATAAATGTGATTTATTCATATTAAATCTATGTAGGACTTTAGCAGTATATCATGATTGATGAACAAAAATTTCATCCTTAAGATGTTCAATTTGTAAACCAATATAGGATTTTGTCTTTCCAAAGTCTTTCATTTCAAATTCTTTCATCAAATATTCCATTGCATTAGAAAGTTCATCATTAGTACCAATAGTATTTAAATCATCAATGTATACTATAATGATGTCAAATTCAGACTTAATCCTCTTAATGAAGACACATGGGCAAATTGGATCATTTTGACAACCTTCTTTCATCAAATATTTACTCAAATGGTTATACCACATATGCCCTGGCTGCTTTAAACCGTATAATGATTTTTTCAGATTAATTGAATAAAGATATCGAGATCCAGGATATTTTTCTAGCAATTTGAATCCTTCCAAGATTTTAATGTGAACATCATTATCAATATCACCATAAATATATGCAGTCACAACACCCATAAGGCGTAATTCAAGTGGATCGTGTACAAAAAATGTCATGAGATACTGAAAGGTTATCGCATCCATTACATGAGAGTATGTTTCATCATAATCAATTTCAGGTTTTCGTGAGAAGTCATGAGAAGCTAGTATTGCTTTATATCTCATGATTTCATTATTTTTATTTATTTTTCTCACAAATACCCATTTATATCCATCAGTCTTGATCCCTTTAGGGGTTTTCACAATCGACCCAAAAACCTCATGTTTAGCAAGTGAGCCGAGCTCATACTAGATTGCGACTTTCCATTGATCTCAATCTAGGATTTCACGACATTCATTAACCATTTTAGGTTCTTGATCCACACCCATAATTTCAAGCGCTTTATTGAATGAAAATGTGTTATCAATAATGGTCCCCACTCGGTTCCAACATCTTCTGATGTTGGTGAAATTTATTAAAATTTCCTCTTGATCATGATCATGTATTTTTGATACATTTGCATCCACTTCGAGTTCATTTATATCTTCAACCAACATAGGTTATTTTCCTTTTCTTTAATGAGTATTTTTATCTTTTGAACCAAGTGGTCTCTCACGCTTCAGGCATGGATTGGAAGCATTGTTGGAAATACCATCAAATTGTCCTTCAGAGACATATATTCTTATTAGTGCATTCACAACAGATATATATGATTTTGTAACCCGTTTTAAATCAACGAATGCATCAGGAAATCGATTTGTTAATTTTTGAAAATTAACGATCTTTTGAACTTCAAGTTCACTCATGCTCATATGAGGATTAAGATATAATAATGAAGTCATCTTCCAAGATATTTCTTTTGAAATCGATTAATTTTACCCTTTTAATGTTGGAAATAAATTTTCATCAAAATGTTTTCATGAATACATCTCCTATCACAATCTCAAGATATTTAATGATCGAGAGAGATTATAAATAAATATATATATCCAATCTCCTTTGGGGTACCATTTTTGTTTGTTGTAGTGGTGCTACATGCACATATACAACACAACCAAATATCCTTAAGTGTGAAATTTTTGGTTCATGCCCACAAGCTAATTGCAAAGGGGAATAATCATGATAGATTGTTGGCCTTATTTGGAGTAGTGTTGTTGCATGAAAAATAGCATGTCCCCATGTCAAACATGTAAAGACCCAGATTTTACATTTTTTTTAATTATATGAAATTATTACGAGTCTGCGAAAAATTGACGGCGCGTGATTCTGAGGCCCGATGTACCCGGAATGAATTTCTGAACTTTTTTTAAGGTACGTTCAGTAAACGCGCGATCAGTGTTTTCTAACTTTTGAACTGGTGCTCGGATTAAAAATTCAAGAGCACCGTTGAATCCATAGCACCCAGATTCACTTAATGAAGGATTCACTTCAACCGCAATAGGTCGGGAGAAAAAGGTAGATTTTTGGACTTTTAAAAGACTAATAAAATAACAAAGTTATTTTATTTCTCTCTTTTTTTTTCCTCCAACGGACAAGCGGCAGTGGAGGGACCAATGACATGTCAAGCCATTAATTGTCTTGACTCCTCAATGTTTGTAACTGTACTGTTGGAATTAGGAAGGTTCATTATTAAATGAACCTTATAAATTCTCGACAACGTTACCCACCTCTTCCCCCTCCTATTTATATAGAGCTTCAAGAGGGGTGTTGGCACGACTTCACCAAGTGATGAAGCTCTGGTAGAATACCATGACGCTAATCACTTGGAGGACGGGATCGATTCTAGCGAATGATGACGAGTGCCACCGAATCACAAACTGACAAACACCAACTCTTCCTCAAACGCAGACGTTCTCCAATGATCTTGAGGTAAGGTTTATTTCTTGTCTAAATTCAAAAGTTGTTGAATGAGTTTACTACCCTCTTGCTATAAAGCTAACGTAGAGGGCGCGAGCCAAAAAAATAAGGCCCAGACCCTCTGCCTTTTGTTTAAATTTGACGTGTTCTTCACGAGCGATTTATTCGGGTTGGACGAAACCCGAAACGGTGGGTTTAGCGACGAAGAGGGTGTCCTAGGGAGTCTTTTAACACCTTCAGATGAAAAAACGGGCCACCGGAGCTCACCTGGTGACCCACGGAAGACCGCCAGAACTGGCGCTGACGGAAGAGAAGATGGAAGCGCGCCGTCACGCACCGCCGGCGGAGAAGGCCGCAACCGTAGCCGCGATGAGTGAAGATGGAGGCCAGCTCCAGCCGGTCGCGAAGGAGGTGGCGGCGTGCCATCATGCGTCGCTAGAGAAGGGTCCTGCAGTGGACAACGGCGGCAGACATCGGCTGGCCGCGTGCGGAGGCGAGCGGCGCACCGTCACGTGCCGCTAAAGATGGTCGCGGCTCAAAAGCCGCGACGGAGGGCCGAGACTCGCTCCCTATGGGTCCCGTGGGAGACCTGGCAGCGCCCCATGGCGCCGCTGCTCAGACTCCAAACAGGGGACCCCCCCATGCCAGCTAGGGCGGGACGCGCCCCTCCGCGGGCCGCGCCGCATGAGCCCAGTAGGTCGCGCCCCTCCGTGGGTCGGTCCGCGCCATCCCAGCAGGCCGCACTGCCCAGGCGGGGTGGGCTGGTCCGCGGCCCAGCCCAACCGGGATAGCCTAGGCCAGTTCAGGCCGACCCAAACTGAGTCGGGTTGGCCCAGATCATGTCGGGCTAGGTCGGTCCGACCGGGTCGGACCAGACCCGAAATTTTCCAGGCCTAGTTTCGCTAAAAGAGCCATAACTTGTGAACCAGACGTCTGTTTGACGAACCATCTATGGCTATGGGATCCTTGGAGAGAGACGGTCCTTTTGGTATACTCCACTCAAGTTTTGAAGAAGATTGGAGTACAGACGGGTTGGATCGAACCCGAATCCAACCGGGCCCTCGGTACTAAAACGCTTATAAGTCATAGACCGGGCGTCTGATTGACACGCCGTCTATCGCGTTGGAATGCTTATGACATGACGGTCCTTTGGGATACTTATTCATGGAACTTTGTGGTTGTTGAGGTATTACCAATGGCTTGAGGAGCAGATCCTCCCAGAATCAAGTGTGCTTAGTGCGAGAATCTTGTGACTGACTGTAACGTGAAGAAAGAACATCGATCCTATGTGGGTCAGCGTCTATTGATCCTGTGTGGGTCAGCACTTAGCAATACTGTGTGGGTCAGTATCTATTGATCCTGTGTGGGTCAACGCCTAGAGATCCTGTGTGGGTCAGCATCTATCGATCTTGTGTGGGTCAGCAGCAGAGCCTCTCGACAGAATAAGATGATCTAGATTTATGACTAATCATCTGTACTTATGTACTTGAGTTATATACCTGGTGTGAGTTGAGTCTTTACCTTTATGGTATTTTTACCTTAGTGGAGTTACCTTCATGGTGTTACCTTTGTGGTACTTTTACCTTCGTGGTGTTACCTTCATGGTGTTACCTTTGTGGTAATTTTACCTTTGTGGTGTTACCTTTGTGGTATTCTTACCTCATGGATCAGTTGTGCTAAAGGTTTAAAAGTTGGAGCCTTATGTTTTCTCATGCACAAGAAGAGTATATCTTGATAACTTAGGTATATGTATGGACATATAACTAAGTAGAGTTGATGACTGCTTCGTGCTTTGTGTTTGAGGTCTTGATTTGTGGTTTATCCTTTGTGGAACTCTTGGAGACCTTCAGGGGTCTCGGGGTCACTACCGATTATTGTTATACTCACCCCTACACGGGCTATGCCTGCACCTTACTGTGTCTTGTGCAGATGATGGACAACGTTGATCGAGGATGAGGGAGCCAGGACTGGACGGTGCTTAGAGGTGGACCATTTGACGTGACATGCTGCAGTGACCACTGATCGTGAGCTGTACCTACCCTTCAGGTAGGATCCTCGGTGGACGATCTAGGAGATGTTTTCTCTTTTCAGTTGTACTTGTACTTTCCAGACGGGCTTGTATTCTAACCCCTTTACTTTTAGTACACTTTTTACTACAACAGTTTACTTCGTGGTTGCTTCTTGTTGTGTTATTGGATTGAGTGTTTGTACAGGTTTAAAGGAAATGCATTCCCGTTTTAGGGATACGCCTTTCCAGTGCTGGTCATCATCCCCTGGCCTATGGAAGGCAGGCTTGTGGTAGTCACGACACGGGCCTCGAGGGACGAGTTGTGATAAAGTGGTATCAGAGGAGTCGATTCTACCGAAGAACTAAGACTCTGATATTTTCAATGTGGTAGTAGTGTTAAGTGATATGAGTGTGGTTTTTAGTTTGGAGAATCCAGTTTTGGTGCGGAGGCCGACATATCCATACACTTGGACCCTGAATTCTGATTTCTGACTCAGTGCACGAAAACACTGGTTGCGTGTGTTTTGAAAGTTTTTTTTATGATTTCTTTGAGTCAGCTCACCAGGTATAACTTATTGACTGTGGCGCACCTGTTTTCTTTCAGGATGTCGCCACGTAGACAGCCAACCAGGATTCCTGAGAGAGTACATGATGACAGCCCACCGAGTGATGAGGCCTCGGTGCAGGGCCCTCTTACGGTGTTAGCACCTTCAGGTGGTGTACCAGCAATACCAATACCCGTTGGGTATCCATTGCTACCAGCCCCACCAGTAGAGGGTGCGCGCTGACTGAGCGTATTGCATGAGTTTCAGCGGAAAAGGACTCCAAGGTTCCGAGGCGAGATGAATCCGCAGGTGGATGAGGACTAGCCAGAGGCTGTGGCCAAATTTTTCACTTAGTTGGGACACTAGTTGATCTGATGGTGATCCTAGCTGCCAGTCTCTTCTAGGGAGTAGTTGGAAGATGATGGAGTCTGACATTTCATATACACGATGAGGCAACCCTCACCTGGGTGGACTTAGAGGGCCTTTTCAGGGCAGAGTTCGTCCCAGTGACCCTATGCTCAGTGCGTATACAGGAGCTGCTGCACTTACAGCAGGGCAACATGACCGTGACCCAATACTCAGCGAGATTCACTGATCTCTCTCGCTACTCCACCGACATGGTACAAGACCCTTTCTTCAGGGCCTGAACCTTTGAATAGGGTCTCCGATGGGAGATCAGAGCATCGATGATATCATTCAGTATTCCGATGCACGCTGGGGTGCTAGAGTGAGCACTTTTGGTGGAGAGCTTCCTAGCTGAGCAGACACCGACAGCGAGAGCCACCATCGAACGTCAGGTAGTAGAGTTATCCACAGCAGGCAGTAGAAAGATGACATAGGGGCCCAAGTGGTCTAGACCTTCTGGTGGACAACCTCAGGATACAGGGTTAGTGGTGAGGGGCTCACGGGATAGAGGAGGATAGATGAGGAGCAGGCGGTTCTACTCGTGCGGTGGGCATGGTCACATGGCTCGCGACTGCCTAAATCGCTATACGGATGACCAACAGATAGTCGAGTGACCGCCGAGGCAGAGGCAGAGGTTTGAGCAAGGAGGTCCACAGGGCGGCAGACGTGACAGAGAATCTGGTCGTGCAGCAGGCGGTGGGTGTCGATTCAAGGTTCTACCGCCACTACCTCTAGGTGGTCCACCCCGACCATAGGGAGTAGGTGGACATGGACGAGCTCAGCTCCAGGCAGTTGAGGCCTACGATCACAGAGCTTCAGAGATGATTTGAGGTATAATATTTGTCTACTCCACCTTAGCTGTAGTATTTATAGACACAGGTGCTAGTCACTCTTTGATTTCCACGACTCTCATTCGGAGCTTGGAGATTCCAGTGGAGTTTTTGGCTCGATCCTTGCGATTAAAGGCTCATACGGGAGAAGATTTGACGATTACACATTAGTGCCGACACTACAAGAGAAACACCGTTTAGCGGCGATTATTTTTGCATGTCGCGACAGTTTAAACCGCCGCCTAATACGGCGTCTCCAATATATTAGCGGCAGTTATTTCTATTTTGTAGCGGTTTAAGGAAAGCATCGTAGCTGCTTCATTTCATGGCGGTTTTACTAAGTTTAGTGGTGTTTTTTTACGAGCCCTTGATATCATTTTATTCGCGGTGGTTATAACCACTGCGAATAAACTCAAATCCAGTGGCCGTAAAACCGCCGCTGAAGTCACGAGAACCACCGCGGAATGAGGCAGCTATGATGCGACTATGTATCGGCGGTTAAAACCTCTGCAAAACGTAATTTTTTTTACGTTTTGCGGCGGTTTTCACCGTTTAGCGGCGGTTTAAACTGCTGCCAATGTACATTTCGTGGCGGTTAAAACCGCCGCTAAAAGCTGACCAGATTTTTTTTCTTCCACTGCACCACTGCCCTGAAAAACAAATCAAACCAGAAATACCATATTGTACATACCAACAGATAACAAGAAACATCAACCTAGGAAATCAGTATAGAATAAATTGAAAAAAATAAGTAAACATTGACATTCTATATAAGAATGAACCATATTGTACATACCAACATACAATAAGAAACATCAACCTAGGAAATCAGTATAGAATAAATTGAAAAAAATATATGATAGAATCAACTATAAAACATAGGTCCATTATTTGACTACTCTCCAAACATACATCTAGCTAATCCTTCTTGATCCCCCATAATATATATCACTTGAAAATGAAACATTAGATCTACATGTGTGTCGGTGTTCCCATATAGGGAGTGAGCGTAAAACACAGTTAGATTTACCATGTGTGGGCCTCCTACTTGGTTTAATACCCCAAATATACCATCACCACACACATCTAATATACCAGGTGTCTTAGAGAAACTCGTGTGTTAGCCTCACTCAATACCTTATTGTGCACTCTTATGTAACACAACTAATCTTCTATAACTTATTTCTTAAAAAAATCATGATACACAAAAACATTATGTTCTATTTGATCATAATTTAAAATAATTATTGAGATACATTATAGTAATCACCTTCTAAACCTGGTAGGATGACTCTAAAATTCATTACACATGTTCTTTCAACACAATTTTAATCTAAGATGAATCATGTAACATTACCTTAAAATTCATGCCTTCAATTATATTGTATTTTATTCCTCTTAACTAGGATACAATATATTCCCCTCTGAGGTTCAATCCCAACATCAAGAAACATGCTATTATTCTTATGCGATAAGAATAATATAAATCACTTTTACAAAATACCATAGTTAAAGACTCTAGTATTATATTCTTTATATAGTCCTTAATTTTAGATACCCCTCCTAGTATCAAAATATCATATCCACCTTCAAGTTATATGCCCCAGCCTCTTAATCATTCATCCATTATCATCATACCAACATATATGATATTGAAAAAAATATATGGGCCCTCTAATAGGTGTAACCCACGACCATACCTTCTCCAAATTAGTCATTAAAGACCAAGATGAAACTAAAATGGAAACTCATGATAAATTCAAACACTATCTATTTCTAGGTACCTTTCACAAAGTGTTCCCCTTCATAAAAAGTTAATATTCTTGAAATATTTCTATTTAAATTGAACATAAATGGTATGATTTATCCCACTAATCATTAATAAACTATGTGTGTTATGATTATATTTATAGAGATTCATATTATGCTCATCGCATGGGCCTGATCCCAACAATGTAAACACCTACGAACACTTTTTATGGCGAAAAATGAATAATTTCCTAACTATGTGGCCTTAAACAAATGAATCATAAACATGTATTATATGTATGATTAACCTAAAAATCATATATTTTCATATCTACACAGATTCAGAGAGATCATAGGAATAGGGGTAACTCGTTAAACACTAGTATTTTGATATTATTCATTAAAAAATCATAAATCTATAAGGGAATCCAATAATTCAAATGATTCCACCAAAAGAATATTTGATGATCCCAAAATCTCACACCTTTTACCAATACCTATTTTGAGGAATCTATAGTATGAATCACTAGTGAACACCTTTCATTGTAATTTAGTTCTAAAAGGACATCCATACCAAATATTCATATACATGGAAGCCCATTGGAGGTTCTCATTAAAAAATAGATAACCTAATGTGAATCCATTAACATGGAATTGGATTGATAAACTATGAACTCTTAAATTTGATGATGTATTGATGGGTTTCTTCATTGTGTTTCCTTTTCAATACCTTCATCACATCCTTCAATTAAAATTGAATCACCAAATGCACCAATTATGTTCAAGAACAAAAACAAGCTAATAGTACCCATAAGGAACACAATGGCGAGGCATGAAAACGATTGTTATGTCATACATAGGACTCAATTTCTATGAATATATGTTCCCCATACCCTAACATACATTGTATCCTACCCTTGTAAAATGAGTGCATGATGGTTCACACCTTATTTCAAAAATACCATCTAAATGGATCTATCCTGACATTATATGACACTCATGGTAATCTATAGGGAATAATGCCCCACAGGTTGTCCAACTAAAAATATTCTATGGCAAAACCATTGGTCCATAATTTCACATCCAATCTTTTTGTATCCTTTCAATAGATCATGAGAACACATTATTCTCTTATCATATTGATTTGGATAAATATGTCCACCATAAATTAGAAATCACCTTAGAACTTCCTTATGAGTATCATGTTCAATATAGTCATTTTTATTAACATGTGACCTTGAGTACTCAAGAAGATATATAGGGTGTTTTTCCCTATTGTCTATACTCAAGCATCTAAAAGTTGATCCCACTGGGGATATCCAACCATTGACACTCAAGATTATATTTATACCCCTACTAGTTTAAACACCCTCGAGGCCCATTAGAATATCTAGATAATATACTAGGGATGGTTACAATGCTCTAATATCTAAAAGCATCAGAATCTATCCTAAGTGGCCTTTGTGACTATAAAATTACAATGGAAAACATAACCCACACGGGTGGGGGAATTTTTTATCATTTTTTCCTTATGTTCATCTCCAGTATCATTCATCCTATGGGATCACACCCAAATTAATGATATCCCTCTTACAATGTAAATATGTGTTTCCTATTGGTGGTAACAAATTAGTATATTTCTTCAATGTTAACCTAATTGATGTTGAGAAACATGATTCTATTGAGTATGAAACAGGTGTGGATGAATCCACTACCCCCTCACCACTAAAAAATAGTAAAACCGTCTCAACATAAGAGAATATTACTTAGTTCAAATTCAAAATAGTATAAAATGTGAAAATCAATATTAAATTTATATAGGGAAAAAACCCATTATGTATGGTGATTTGGTTGATGTTACCATACCTAATTTATCTAATATTATATAATAATAGTAGATTAATCAATCAATAAAGGTCGATCTGAGATGTCCAACTTGATTAGGATCAAATAAATTGATGCAAATTACCACAACATTAATGTTTTATCTATAGTTACCTTCATGGGGTATATATCTCAATCAATATAAGGAAATTACCACTCACAAGGGCCTCCCAGTAAGACAAATTACAAGGGCCTCACCAAAGTGTCCACAACACTATCCACTTGATCACTATGAAATGACCCAATTTGTTCAACACATCAACAATGGGTTTAACTCCTAGTCATCTAAAATCTCGACTACCAATTCAAACACAGGCCTAAATGGAATGATGTATACCAAACTCGAAAAACCAAGACATAAAAAGAAACATCAGAAATCAATAAAATGCATAAAAGGAAACATGAGAAATCAATGAAATTTTAGGACATGAAAATGTTTGGTGGAAACTATGTGCCACAAATGTTACATATACAAACCAACTATTCCCATATTTGTTCAACACATAAACAATACAACTACTCATGGTCCGATGATGCATCATCACCCTCTCTACCTTTATCTCCACTTTCTGCTGTCACCTGTAAGAACATTATATTGAAAATTAAATACGGTTGCATATTTATATTAAAACTTAAAACCAATGAAAGTTAGAAAACTAAATGATTTTGATTTTTTTTGATTTACCTTCATACCACCAGTTGATGCACTACCACCGGGGGCATATCTGCTCATATGCTGACGTATTTCAGTCAACTCTTTCTACAAAGAAGATATCTGATCCCCCTGCTGGTGAACTGTGTTTCGTAGAGAAACAATCTCTTTATGAGCATCTTCGGGTATGGGCTGACTAAATCCAGGAGTAGATGCAGCTGCCATCCCCGGTGACCTGCTAAAAACCTCAGATGGTATGGGTCCCAAACCCATCCCACACACTCTACCAGGATGCTCCTTCCCAAGAACTTTAGCAACTGGGTCATCCTGGGAGACTGAGTAGGACTGCGAAGGATTGACATCCCATAGTTCTTTAATTTTTGCCTATAAATAAAATATCAATATATATTAACACAATAAAAACTGATAATAAGTTATTATAATAAAAAATTGAATTCATACCCCAACTTCTTTAGCAGGCTCATTAACAAAACTTCCATCTGATTTCTTGTGAACATCCAACCACAGTTCAGTTCGGGATGCTTCGTGCCCTAAAATCTGTGACTGCATTAAGAAAAGATAAATAAAAAATTCAATATATTAAATAGATAATATTGTCTTATAAATATTTAAACTAATTAAAATATTACCAATGTCGTTCGTCTTCTAGAAAATCTTTTTGAGCCCGCAGTGTGAGGTATGACTTGCTTAGCCCGGTTTGATGCATTCTGTCTTGAGAGATCCTGAAATAAATAAAATGCAATTTAATAGTAATGTAGTCAATGTCATGTCCTATTCATATACATGTATAAATGTAAAATGAGGATAATATAATAATATATATTTCAATACCATCCACTTCTCATCACAATGTCTGTCAACAAAAACTTTTCACTGTTCTTTCGGTACCCCACTGGGTAGCTTCTCATACATTTATTGCACAGTGAACGAAGTATCGTTGACATCACACCACAATATTCATTTGAAATCTTTCCATTTTTTACCTAGATTTTTCAACGTCCACTTCCGTGCTATCACATCAGCAACTGTAAAGTGGAAGAACATCTGTATACAGAAATTCATTTTGAACATATTAGTAACATGACATTCAATTAAACCATAATGTAATAAATTTACCTTTATTTGAGAATAAAAAACTTCATTTTCCATCTTGGAGGCATATGTCTCCAATCATCATATGAAATAGGAAGGGAAATTGGATCCGCTGCCAGCTGGCCTATAATTTGGCCAAGTAACCCCACAACGTCATCCATAGGGACCCCATAAGAATCAAATGGCACGACTATCTTTTCACCAGTCATATTCCAAACATCTGAAATTTTTATGTTTTTATCCACAGTTGCATTTTTTTCATCTTCAATGAGCAAACAATTAGTATAAACAAAATGCAATAAATTTATTTAATTAAAATTTGTACCTATGACAGTGACACTCTAGTATGCCTGTAATAAAATGGAAGGGGTGTGTCGCTGCCCCATTGCTGAGGCTCTTGAAGGGGGAGTCGACGACTCAGACTCTAATGGGATATCCACAGATGGTGTGAGAGATGGTGCAGGGGGAGGTGGTGCAGGGGTGTAGGCAGTTGGTGCCTAAGATGTCATGGGGAGGGAGCCAGATAGATCGTCATCTGTTACAGAACTAGATGAAATAGTGTACCGCTTCCTCCTTGGAATTCCTGTCATTTAATTAAATAAAATTAAGTTCAGAATATATATTTCAAAAAAATTATGCAGAAAAAAAATAAAAATGATAATAGATGCCCAGTACTAACAGACAAAATATATATAACAATGATAATGAATGACTGTAGAAATGAAACAAGTGGTTGCTGAATAAATAAATAATTGTACATACAGTCATTTTCCCATTCAATCATGTCAGTTTCTTACTCCATTTCTTTATCCACTTCATTCATCCTTACTAGACTAATATTTTCAATATCACGATGGACAAATAATTCTTCTTCCTGTTGTTGATTAAATTCAATTTCAGAGGTCAAATTTTCCACTTCATCACCCATATCATACAAATATCTTTGTATTACGTGAGCAACTACACTCCACCCTTCATCGACAACATCATTCACATAATATACCATTTTTCTTGCAATGCTAAGATATATGGATCATGCAGTTCACGATCACCAACATCCATCAAGTGATAGAAGTTCACATAAGTAAATTTCAAGGAATCTCTTTTAACACCTTTTATAATATCGACCCATTTTCATTTGAATAAAACAACAAAAAAATATACGTGGTAGTTTAATTCAATAATATCATGCAAATTTCCATAGTATTCTACTTCAGAAAATGTAAATATACCACTATTCTGTGTTTTCAAACCCACTTCTCGATCGACTGTACGAAATCTAAAGTCATTCACATTATAAGTGTCGAACTTTCTAACTTGTTTTAGAGGACCTCTAGCAAGAAACTTCAAATCTTCTGACACCTCTGCTTGAGTATCAGTATTCATTATATGAAAAAAGAAATATACTTTATTAGATTTACAAAATGTATGTGTCAAACTAATATTCATATTTATTGTAATATTTATGAACTTACATGTTGTGAAAACTATTCTACAAGATCTTTATTAACAACTTTTTTTTATATCTTTCTCATTTCGTGTTTGGCCTCTCATTCGTCTCTTTATTTGTATCCTCAAATCTTCAATAAATGGATCTGCAATTTCACTATTCAGCATCACATATCTATGTGCCTGTAATAATTCCAATTCAGTTAGTGTCACATTTGAGGTCCTCCCAACTGATCGGCCAATAGCAGGAAATATTTTGAATTTCTGATGTATTTGAGATTGAGTCGATGTGTTGTAAACATGTCCAACTTGATTAAATATTGTCTCAATATCATCCAAGTATCGAGAACAAAAGATAAGACACTCCTCAGCCAAATATCCTTCAGCAATAGAGCCTTCTGGTTGAGCATTATTTCTCACGTATGATTTCAAATGACCAAGATATCTGTGAAATAAAAGAAACATAATTATACATTTAATTAAGTACCAAAAATTGTTTACTTAACTAAAAAATATATAAATAAAGTACCTCTCAATTGGATACATCCATAGATAATGAATGGGGCCTCCTAATTTAGCTTCCTCAACCAAATGCACAGTTAAATGCATCATTACAGTAAAAAATGACAGAGGAAAGATCATCTTCATTGCACAAAGGGTCAATACAAACCTCTCTTAGAGGTTGTCAAGATGAAATGGATGTACAGATTTCTCACATAGTTGTCTGAAAAATATGCAGAATTGGAGTACAACAACAGTAATTTTTTCAGGTAATAATGTACGCAATGCCAATGGTAGTAACTGTTGTAATAAAATATGTGAATCGTGACTTTTCAATCCATGTAACTTATGATTCTCCAAGTCAACACACCTCGAGATGTTACTTGAATACCCATAAGATACCTTAACATTCTTTAAAATTTGAAGGAGTGTATCTTTATCCCTATTTTTCATTGCAAAAATTGTCGGAGGATACTTTTCATTCTCATCTGGCCAGAGATCGCATTTTATGTTCATTGCTTGTAAGTCTTTACGAGCATTGAGATGATCCTTCGACTTTCCATGCTCATTAAGCAGTGTGAAAATCAAATTGTCACAGACATTCTTTTCAATATGCATCACATCAAGATTATTCCGCAAAAAATTAAATTCCCAATACGGAAGTTTGAAGAATATAATTTTTTTCTTCCATTGTTGCATTCTGATTTCGCTTGACGATGCACTTCAGACCCGTTTTCCGCTATCATTCAAATGACGAACCTTCCAAAATTATGTTTCAACATTTTCAAGTTGTGTTAATATTTCAGAACCAGTTAACAACTTTGGAGGTGGTCTACGATCAATGGAACCATTAAATTTTGATCTGTTCAGCCGAAATCTATGAGATGCATCGAGAATTTTTTGATGACACAAGAAGCACCATTTTATACTGT
Organism: Viscum album; assembly: GCA_963277665.1. Lineage (NCBI taxonomy): Eukaryota > Viridiplantae > Streptophyta > Magnoliopsida > Santalales > Viscaceae > Viscum > Viscum album. Next base: position 1,013,688,429 of record OY728140.1, read on the forward strand.
GAGGTAGCCATTTGGTATCAAAATAAAAGTTACAAAAGATATAATCCAAACCCATATAAGTGTTCCAACCAGATAAATTCCCAAGCCTAGGGAAGTCACTAATGGTCCACATTAAAGCAGCATGCATTTTGAACATTATTTTAGAAGAAGCATCAAATGTCTCAACACCGTTGTTCCATAACTCCTGCAATTCATCAATCAAAGGCTGAAAGTATACATTAATATCATTTACAGGCATTTTTTTTCCAAGAATAATCATCGAAAGGATAAAATATGTTTGTTGCATATACATCCACAGAGGCAGATTATAAGGGATCAAAGCAACTGGCCAAATGCTATAACTAGTACTCAAAGTCCCAAATGGGTTGAATCCATCGACAGCCAATCCCAATCGAACATTCCTAGGATTAGATGAGAAATATAGATGTAATGAATCAAATGTATTCCACGATTGGGAATCTCATGGATTTATCATTAACCCATCATTGTTATTATCCACAGAATGCCACTTCATGTATTTAGCGGTTTTCGATGACATGAATAATCTTTGCAATCGAGGCTTCAAAGAAAAGTAACGTAAAACCTTTTCAGGTGTGTTTATTTTCTTCTTCTCCATGAAATTATGTTCATTCAGACTCCCAACATCACTCTTTTCCTTCCATCTAGAAGAATAAAATTTCTGGCAATTCTGTTTACTTGAATCCTCTCCCCAATAAAGCATACAATCACTGGGACACACATGTATTTTTGTATAATTCAGACTAAGCTTGTTAACAACTTTTTTCATATCATAAAAAGATTTTGGGATTTTTGCTTCAGGAAATGCATCACGAATCAATTCCAATATCATAGACATTGCCTTATTTTTAATTCCACATAGACATTTGATATAGTACAACTTCAGCAGAAATGAAAGCTTTGAATATTTCAAACACCCACTATAAAATTTTTTATTTCCATCGTCAACTAAATCATGAATTTTTTTTCCTCAGTGAAGTTTTCTCTTACATTTGGCTCCACAGAATCAAGAGGAGGATCCAATGATATGTTACAGTCTTGATCTGCCTGTGTTATAGTCTCAAAAACATCACTTGTCACGTTGCAATTTGTAGCACCCTCTTCTGGTTGTTCTGATATGTTTTGATGCTGATAGTGGTGTCTTGCAGTGCCTAATACATCATTTATGAGGTTTTCATTTCATTTTCCATTATCGACGAGCTTGGGACCTCATTCTGTGGATTAACATCAGTGCTCAATCTTTCTGTAACATTCGATTCTCCATGCCAAATCCAACACAAATATTGACCAGGGAATTGCTTCAGTATTAAATATTCATAAACTTCATCTCTCTTCAACCATGTTCTAAATTTACATTTAGGACATGTACATTTTATTCTCCCTTCAACGAATTGATTAGAAATTTCAAAATCTAAAAACTCATTCAATCCCTTAACATACCAAGGTGTGTTCCTCAATAATGTGATCCAACTTTTATCCATGTATATCACAATGTGACTACACAATAATAAAAAAATTAAAACAAATAGTTACTACTAAATAGAGAAAGAGATTCATATATACAATAGTATAAGATTATAGAAACATAATATAATAAAGATGATCCCCTGAGTTAGATATGAACCCTCTAGTGTTTGGGATAGGGGACGTTTCTTTGGTAAAGAGAAATAGTGTGCTAACAACGTGGTAGCTACTTTACCATGAAAATCAAAGCACATTGTTAATTTGGAATAACCCCAACCTAAGTTCTCTATAGAGTCTTCATATAAAACTCTAATATCGAATAAATCTATTATAAATAATGTTTAGGGAAAACCTTATGATGCTTAAAAAACTCAACACATTGTTAATTTGGAGTGACAAGAACCACGTGAGGGATGGTAGTCTTGAGGCATGATAAGTGGTGGTGTTCATGGAAATGCATGATGAAATAACTTGGGATATTAGGTTCTGATGTTCTACAAACCTTGTGTGGATTGGATTCCTAGACCTCTCTTTGGTGTATTCACATAGAAAAGAGTGGTGGTGTGACTTGAGGGTGATTTGAATCATATATGTGTTAGTTCTCATGAGTGGAGAATTATGGTTAAATGGGATGATCGAGGATCTGACCATGGAGTTGAACTAAGAGTCAAATTCAGACTTCGGTGTGGGCATTGAACATTTTTGTTATTCCTTGAGTTTTAAGGCATCGTAGTCAGGATATGATAATGCATTGGTGGGTGTGATTGAGCGCCTTTGGTATAATTCATCTAGAGAATGACTTACTAGTGTTGTTGCATAAAAATTGATGTGGTAAGGTGGAGACCACATTAGAAATGGCGTTCAAGATGCGGATGATGTGGTTTGGGGATCAAACTAGGGTATTTGAAGAATAGTTGATGTGTCTGGGCTTGGTGTTTGGAGTTTCATAGTAGAATCATGTTGGTAATTTGGAGATGAAATGTGGGTTGTTGGTACCATCATCCAGGACAACATAATAAGATAATCAGAATCACATAGGTGGAAATAGATCCCAGAAAGAATTATCTCTAAACATTATATTCAGGAACTTGGAAGAATTATATTCATCCAAACCACTACAATAAGTTAGAATGAATTCAATACCATTCACTTCAACACACAAAAGAAATTTATGCAAAGTAAAGGGATGCTATGCTTGAGGAACACATGTTTGATGGACTCCATGATCGAGTATCAAAAGTATAAGGAACTCCATACCTAAGTGTCACAATTCATTATAGTCAAGCAGGCCTTATAAATAAATAGGTTATCCATTTCAAAAAATAATGAAAAATACAAAGATACATATTCAATGAAAGTGATTACTTTCATCCAAGACTATACATATTAATGAAAAATCATCTAGTTTGGATAACATATAGAGAAAGAAAATACAAATAAAATTTAAATACAAAATAAACCTAGTTGAACTATCTCACAATAAAATTTCACTAAAAAAGTCACAACCATATTCACAACTCAAAACATCTCCATGTGATCCCCAAAAAGTCACAATATTCCAATATAATATTGAAACAAATTTTCAATATCACATTTATTTATCATTAAGGCATCACTTAAAATCTTTATCCTATAATGAGTAAGAAAATAAATATCCTTCTAGTAAAATTGATGAATATAGATCGATAGTAAAGTAGGTAGTGTGATTTAACAAGCCTACACTTATATAAGGAAATGTTTTAGAATACATGAATTTATTATGATGATGTGTAAAAAAATAATCTTAAATTATCATCTAAGTCTTGGAAATTGAATCTACATAGATATAAATTCCTAACTTGAAAATAAGTAGAGGCCCCTCATACCCATTTACCTAGAAAAATTTCTCATCATCTTCATGATGAATCCAGAGTGGCACTTATATAGGTGTAAACCTAGTCGTGTTCAGGTCATAAATTCACATAGAAGTTTTCTACAAGATAAAATATAAAATATAAAAGAAGAAAAAAATCTCAATAGGTTCAAAATAGAATAAAGAAAATCATTTAGAATATATCATTGGAATTCCAAGACTATACATCCCGTGGTAGTTCATTTATCACATGAAAACAAGCACATAAATCAAATCCTGATCACTATATAATGCTTTCACTGATCCAATAGTATTCTATAATTAATGATATAAGTAATAATGTTATACAATATATAATCAGTGTCCTTACGTAGGAATAAATCAACTATCATAACATATACTGGATTATCTAGCCTATAAGGCTAAACTCTAATACCTCTAACACCACTACCCTAGTTTTAATAAAACAACTGAAATATCATTAGTAATTAACTCTAATACCTCTATCATGACTCTATTCTTCAAGAACCCAACCTGCGTTGGCAATGAAATTGAGTTTAAAAAAGATTCAAAAAAACTTATTTCAAACCTTAGGGTTCGTATAGGCTTCCAGGGTCACAGGGGGCCGGGGGAAGCAGGGTCGTCGGGGTCGTGAGGTTTCCGGGGTTGCGGGGTCGCCGGGGTCGCGGGGGGCTGGGGGAAGCAGGGTCTCCGGGGTCGCCGGGGTTGCGGGGGATCCGAGGTCGCGGGGTGCAGTCAGGGTGGGGGGGGGGGGAAGGGTTGTCATTGTAAAAAAAACATGTTTCGTGGTGGTTTATTATAAACCGCTGGGAAACCATTTTTAAAAAAGGTTTAGAGGTGGTTCCCAGAACCGCCACTAAACAACCGCCTCTAGACTCAATTTTTGTTGTAGTGTGGCAGTGTGAGCTTACTCTAGGAGGCGAGAGCTTCGGCTGAGATCTTCTAGTAGCGGCGTCGATGCCTTATGACGTTATCTTGGGTATGGATTGGTTATCCACAGTCCATGCTTAGATTGATAGTATTAGGTGTAAAGTGCGGTGTGTTCATGAGGATGGGACTAGGTTTTCCTTCACCGGTGAGAAGGGAACCTTTGAAGCATAGGATAGACTTACCTGGAGGAGGGTGTAGCTAATCACACATCAGTTAGCTAGCCTTACCCTTGGAGTAGTTGATGTTGAGAGTCTGAACTATCCTGTAGTGGTGGACCAGTATGCTGATGTCTTCCTCAGTGATGTTCCGAGACTACCTCCTCATAGATAGGTGGACTTCTACATCGATATGTACCCTGAGATGACACCGATATCTACACTATCATATCAGATGGCTCATGCGGAGCTTTGTGAGTTATGGATACAGTTGGAGGACTTGTAAAGGAACTGGTTCATAAGGCCCAGCGTTTCTCCATGGGTAGCCCCTATTTTATTCACCAAGAAGGCAGATGGGAGTTTGAGACTCTGTGTGAACTATCGGCGCCTGAACCAGGTGACCGTGAAGAACAAGTATACACTTCTGAGGATTTATGATCTATTTTATTAGTTGAATGGAGCTCAATGGTTTTCGGAGATATACCTCAGATCAGGCTATCATTAGCTCAGGATACGAGATGAGGATGTTCATAAGACAACCTTCAGATGTCGGTATGGCCACTATGAGTTCTTGTTTATACCATTCGACGTGACCAACACCCCTTCAGTGTTCGTGGGACTCATGAACATGATCTTTTATCCATACCTAGATCACTTTGTGGTGGTCTTCATCGATGACATCTTGATATACTCGGCGTCGGAGGAGGAGCATGTCTATCATCTGCAGATAGTTTTGGATACACTCCGAGAGCACCAACTTTATGGTAAGCTCTCAAAGTGCCAGTTCTGGATACGATAGGTCCACTTTCTAGGACACATTATCTCGGAGGATGGAGTTGTGGTAGATCCGACGAAGATAGAGGCAATGCTTGCTTGGGATCCACCTAGGAGTGTGACTGAGGTGTGGAGTTTCTGAGGATTGTTTGGGTATTACCGGAGATTTATACCCGACTTTTGCAGAGTTACAGAACCCTTTTCACCATTGAAAAAGAAGGGAAAACCCTTCATATGGATGGAGAGATGCCAACAGAGTTTTTAGGAGTTGAGGCAGAGACTGACGAGTGCCCCCATCTTGAGGCTACCAGAAGAGGGGGTTGGGTATGTAGTCTACTGCAACGCATTAGGGACCAAACTTGGATGTTTCCTAATGCAGGAGCGAGCAGTGATCACATATGGTTCATGAAAACTGAGACAACATGAGTAGAACTATGCTACCCATGGCCTGGAGTTAACAACAGTTGTATTTGCCTTGAAAATGTGGCGACACTACTTGATGGGCAAACAATTTACTATTTACTCTGATCACAAGAGTCTCAGGAATATCTTCTCACAGAAGGACCTGAACCTGAGACAAAGACATTGGCTATAGTTCCTCCAAGACTATTACTTTGAGATAGTCTATACTCTTGGGAAGGGGAACATAGTGGTAGACACACTCAGCAGGAGGTCTGGTTTACAACTGCTGAGTGAGGTGACATAGAAGCTAGCCGTGTTGCAGATATCCTTTGTGGATAGAGATGTAGAAGCTTACCTCCAGTCTATAACTGTCACCCCCCCACTTCTTCAGCGAGTTTGGGAGGCACAACTTGGGGACAATGGCTGCGAGGCTAGACATGCTCAGATATCCTCAGGACAGACACCTGATGGATTTTCTGAAGGTGGAGAGCACGTTATTCTCTTTAGAGGATGAACCAAGGTACCAGTGGCGTTATGAGATGAGGTGTTGAGGGAGTTCCATACGTCCCCTCTGGCGGTGAATCCTGGTGTGGTGAAGATGTACCAAGACCTTCGACATCATCACTGGTGGATAGGGATGAAGAAAGCAGTGGTAGAGTTTGCTTCATGATGCCTCACTTGTCAGCAAGTGAAGGCCGAGCATTAGGTTCCAGTAGGCTTAGCATAGCCACTAGAGGTGCTGGAGTGGAAGTGGGATAGTATCTCCATGGAATTTGTGACAGGTATTCCACATATGTCCAGGGGACATGATTCCATCTGGATGATCGTTGACCAACTCTCCAAGTCATCCCACTTCCTACCTATCTGAGATTAGGGATCAATAGAGGTATTGAAACGCCTCTATGTATAGGATATTGTACGAATTCATGGGGTGCCATTGATGATCGTCTCTGATCGTGACACACATTTTACATCCCGGTTGTGGAAGGGGTTACAGGAGGCATTTTTGAATCAGCTACATTTGATCACCGCCTTTCATCCTCAGACGGATAGTCAAATAGAGCGGACCATACAGACACTTGAGGACATGCTTTGTACTTGCGTCCTAGATTTTGGCCGCAGTTGGGAGGATCACTTTCCCTTGGTGTAGTTTGCATACAACAACAGTTATCACTCCATCATCAGTATGACACCATTTGAAACCTTGTACGGCTGACCTTGTAGGTCACCTCTATGCTAGATAGACCCAAGGGAGTCAAAAATTATGAGACCAGAGTTAGTACAGGCAACCACTGAGAAGGTGAAGATAATTTAGGAGCAGATGAAGACTGCACAGAGTAGAAAAAAGTCTTATACTGATAGAAGATGAATACCTTTGGAGTTCGAGGAGGGAGACCATGTCTTCTTATGGGTCTCACCTCAATGAGGTTTGCGGAGATTTGGCTGAGGCGGAAAGTTATCTCCGAGGTTCATCAGACATTTTTAGGTTCTCAGAAGAGTTGGTGAGGAGGTGTATCACCCAACTCTTCCTCCACAGATGCACTGGGTGCATGATGTTTTCCACGTGTCATAGCTGAGGAGGTACATGTATGATCCATCACATGTCATCAACTGGGGTGAGCTGGACATCAACAATGGGGAGACGTTTACGGAGGTTCCAATAGAGATTGAGGATCGACGGGGAATGGGTCCTTCATGGATGATCAATTCCACCGATGCGCGTTCCCTAGCAGCATGGGAACCTACAGGAGAGAAAATGGGAGCGGGAGGCTCAGATTCATGCTCAGTACCCCCCATTTGTTTTCTTATTCAATGTTTTGGTTTTTGTGGATGAAAATCCCTAAGGTTGGGAGAATGTAAAGACCATGATTTTCCATGTATTTTTTTAATTATATGGAATTATTACGAGTCTTTGAAAATTGATGGAGCGTGATTCTGAGGCCCGGTGTGCCCGGAATCGATTTCTGAACTTTTTTTTAATGTACGTTCAACAAATGCACGAGCGGAATTTTCTAACTTTTGAACCAGTGTTCGGATTAAAAATCTGAGAGCACTATTGAATCCGCAACACTGGGATTCACTTAAGGGAGGCTTCACTTGAACCATAGTAGGTTGGGAGAAAAAGATAGATTTTTGGACTTTTTAAAAGAATAATAAAATAAAAAAGTTATTTTATTTCTCTATTTTCTTTTCCTACAACGGATGAGCAGCAGTGGTGGGACCAACGACATGTCAAGACATTAATTGGCTTGAATACTCAATGTTTGTAACCATACTATTGGAATTAGGAAGGTTCATTATTAAATGAACCTCATAAATTCCCAATGGCATTACCCACCTATTCCCCCTCCTATTTATATGGAGCTTGGAGAGGGGTGTTGGCACGAATTCACCAAGCTACAAAGTTCTGTTAAAATATCGTGATTCCAACCACTTGGAGGATGAGACTGGTTCCATTGAATAGTGATGAGTGCCACTGAATCATGAACTGAAGAACACTAACTCTTCCTTAAACTCAGACGTTCTCCAACGATCTTGAGGTAGGGTTTATTTCTTATCTAAATTCAAGAGTTGTTGAATCAGTTTACTACCCTCTTTCTATCAAGCTAACGTGGAGGGAACTGGCCAAAAAAACAAGGCTTGGATCCTCCACCTTTTGTTGAAATTTGACGTGTTCTTCATGAGCGATTTATTCAGGTTGGACAAAACTTGGAACGGTGGGTTTAGCGATGAAGAGGGAACCCCAGGGAGTCTATTGGAACCTTCAGATGAAAAAACGGGCCACCAGAGCTCACCCGGTTACCCGTAGAAGACCTCCGGCAACTGACGCTAGTGGAAGAGGAGATGGCGGTGTGCTGTCGCACACCGTCAGAGAAGGTGGCCTCAGCGGACATTGGTTGCTGACATCGACTGGCCACAGGCGGAGGTGAGTGGAGCGTTGTTGTGCGTTGCTGAAGATGAGACTAGGTTTTCCTTCACCAGCGATAAGGGAACCTTTGCAGCATAGGATGGACTTACCCGAAGAAGGGTGCAGCCGATCACACATCAGTTGTCTAGCCTTACCCTTGGAGTAGTTGATGTTGAGAGTCTGAACTATCCTGTAGTGGTGGACTGGTATGCTGATGTCTTCCCTAGTGATGTTCCGAGACTACCTCCTCGCAGAGAGGTGGACTTCTACATCGACCTGTACCTTGAGATGACACTGATATCTACACTAGAATATCAGATGGATCATGCGGAGCTTCGTGAGTTATGGATACAGTTGGAGGACTTGTAAAGGAAGGGGTTCATAAGGCCCAACATTTCTCCATGGGTTGCCCCGATTTTGTTCACCAAGAAGGTAGATGGGAGTTTGAGACTCTGTGTGGACTATCGGCGCCTGAACCAGGTGACCGTGAAGAACAAGTATCCACCTTTTAGGATTTATGATCTCTTTGATTAGTTGAAGGGAGCTTGATGGTTTTTGAAGATATATCTCAGATCAGGCTATCATCAGCTCAGGATACGATATGAGGATGTGCAGAAGACGACCTTCAGATGTCGGTATGGCCACTATGAGTTCTTGTTTATGCCATTCAGCATGACCAACGCCCCTATAGTGTTCATGGGACTCATCAACATGATCTTTTAGCCATTCCTTGATCACTTTGTGGTGGTATTCATCGACTACATCTTGATATACTCGGTGTCGGAGGAGGAGCATGCCTATCATCTACAGATAGTTTTGGATACACTCTGAGAGCACAAACTTTGTAGTAAGCTCTCAAAGTGCCAGTTATGGATACGGGAGGTCCACTTTCTGGGAAAAATTATATTGTAGGCTAGAATTGTGGTAGATCCAATGAAGATAGAGGTAGTGCTTTCTTAGGAGCCACCCAGGAGTGTGACTGAGGTGTGGAGTTTCCTGGGATTGGTTGGGTACTACCAGAGATTTGCACCCAACTTTTCCAGAGTTGTGGAACCCTTGTAAGAATTAACGAAGAAGGGAAAACCCTTTGTATGGATGGAGAGATGCCAACAGAGTTTTCAGGAGTTGAGGCAGAGACTGAAGAGTGCCCCCATCTTGAGGCTACCAGAAGTGGGTGTTGGGTATGTAGTCTACTGCAATGCATTAGGGACCTGACTTGGATGTGTCCTGATGGAGGAGCGAGCAGTGATCACTTATGGTTCATTAAAACTGAGACAACATGAGTAGAACTATGCTACCCATGACCTGGATTTAGCAGCAGTTGTCTTTGACTTGAAAATGTGGCGACACTACTTGATGGGAAAACAATTTACTGTTTACTCTGATCACAAGAGTCTCAGGTATATATTCTCACAGAAGAACCTGAACTTGAGATAGTGAAATTGGCTAGAGTTCCTCCAAGACCATGACTTTGAGATAGTCTATACTATTGGTAAGGGTAACTTAGTGGTAGACGCACTCAGCAGGAGGTCTGGTTTACAGCTGCTGAGTGAGGTGACATAGCAGCTAGCCACGTTACAGATATCCTTTGTGGATAGAGATGGAGTAGATTACCTCCAGTATATGACTGTCACTCCCCAAATTCTTCATTGAGTTTGGGAGGCACAACTTGGGGACATTGTCTCTGAGGATATACGTGCTCAGATATCCTCAAGACAGACACCTAATGGATTTTCTGAAGGTGGGGAGTACGTCATTATCTTTAGAGGATGCACCATGGTACCCATGGTGTTATGAGAGGAGGTGTTTAGGGAGTTCCATACATCTCCTCTGGCGGTGCATCCTGGTGTGGTGAAGATGTACAAGGACCTCCAGCGTCATCACTGGTGGCCAGGGATGAAGAAAGAAGTGGTAGAGTTTTTTTCAGGCTGCCTCACTTGTTAGCAAGTGAAGGCCGAGCATCAGGTTCCAGTAGTCTTAGTGCAACCAATAGAGGTGCCAGAGTGGAAGTGAGATAGTATCTCCATGGACTTTGTGACAGGGCTTCCACATACGTCTAGGGGACATGATTCCATCTGGGTGATTATTGACCAACTCACCAAATCAGCCCACTTCCTACCCATCTGATAACATGGATTATTAGAGGGATTGGAACGCCTCTATGTACAAGAGATTGTAAGAATTCATGGGGTTCCATCAAAAATCGTCTCTGATCATGACACACGTTTTACATCCCAGTTGTGGAAGGGATTACAGGAGGCGTTTGAGACTCACCTACGTTTGAGAACTGCCTTTCATCCTCAGACGGATGGTCAGACGGAGCGGACCATATAGACACTTGAGGACATGCTTCGTACTTGCGTCCTAGATTTTGGCCACAGTTTAGAGGATCACTTTCCCTTGGTGGAGTTCGTATACAACAACAGCTATCACTACACCATCGGTATGACACCATTTAAGGCCTTGTACAGTTGACCTTGTAGGTCACCTCTATGATGGATAGACCCATGGGAGTCAACACTTATGAGACCAGAGTTAGTACGGGCTACCACTGAGAAGGTGCAGAAATTCAGGAGCGGATGAAGACTGCACAGAGTAGATAGAAGTCTTATACTGATAGGAGATGAAGACCTTTGGAGTTTGAGGAGGGAGACCATGTCTTCCTATGAGTCTCACTTTGACGAGGTTTGCGAATATTTGGCTGGGGTGGAAAGTTATCTCCGAGGTTCATCGGACATTTTTAGGTTCTCAGAAGAGTTGGCGAGGAGGCATATCACCTGGATCTTCCCCCACAGATGCACCAGGTGCATGAAATTTTCCACGTGTCACAGCTGAGGAGGTACGCGCATGATCCATCACATTTCATCAACTAGGGTGAGCTGGACATCGATTATGGGGTGACATTTACAGAGGTTCCAGTGGAGATTGAGGATCAACAGGGAGTGGGTCCTTCTTGGATGATCAATCCCTCTAGTGCGCGTTCACTATCAGCATGGGAACCTTCAGGAGAGAACATGAGATTGGGAGGCTCAGATTCATGCTCAGTACCCCCCATTTGTTTCCTTAGTCTATGTTGTGGCTTTCGAGGATGAAAATCCCTAAGGTGGAGAGAATATAAAGACCCCAATTTTTCATGTATTTTTTTTAATTATATGGAATTATTAAAAGTCTGTAAAAATTGACGGTGCGTGATTCCGAGGCCCAGTGTGCCCAGAATCAATTTCTATTTTTTTTAAGGTATGTTCAGCAAACGCACGAGCGACATTTTTTAACTTTTAAACCAGAGATCAGATTAAAAATCCGAGAGCACTGATGAATCTATAGCGTTGGGATTTTCTTAAGGGAGGCTTTCCTTCAACCGCAGTAGCTCGGGAGAAAAATATAGATTTTTGGACTTTTAAAAGAATAATAAAATAAAAAAGTTATTTTATTTCTCTATTTTCTTTTCCTCTAATGGACGAGTGGCAGTGGCGGGACCAACGACATGTCAAGCCATTAATTGGCTTGACTACTCAATGTTTGTAACTGTACTATTAGAATTAGGAAGGTTTATTATTAGACAAACCTCATAAATTCCCAATAGAGTTACCCACCTCTTCCCCCTCCTATTTATATGGAGCTTGGGGAGGGGTGTTGGCATGACTTCACCAAGCGACAAAGTTCTGGTAAAATACCGCGACACCAACCACTTAGAGGATGGGACTGGTTCCAGCGAATAGTGATGAGTGCCACTGAATCATGAACCGAAGAACACTAACTCTTCCTCAAATGTAGATGTTCTCCAATGATCTTGAGGTAGGGTTTATTTCTTATCTAAATTCAAGAGTTGTTGAATCAGTTTACTACCCTCTTGCGATCATGGTAACGCGGAGGGAATGATCTAAACAAACATGGCCTGAATCCTCTGCCTTTTGTTGAAATTTGATGTGTTCTTTTCAAGTGATTTATTTGGGTTGGACAGAACCCAGAACAGTGGGTTAGTGATGAAGAGGGCGCCCCGGGGAGTCTATTAGCACCTTCAGATGAAAAAACGGGCCACCAGAGCTCACCCAGTGACCCTTGGAAGACCGTCGGCAACCAATGCCAGTGGAAGAGGAGATGGCAGCGTGCTGTCGCGCACTGTCAGAGAAGGGGGCTGTGGTGGATAGTGGCAACTGACATCGGCTAGCCGCAGGCATAGGTGAGTGGTGCGTTGTCGCACGCTGCTGAATATGGGACTATATTTTCCTTCACCGACGAGAAAGGAACCTTTGCAGCATAGGATGGACTTACCCAGAGGAGGGTGCAACCAATCACACATCAGTTGGCTAGCCTTACCCTTAGAGTTTTTGATGTTGAGAGTCTGAACTATCCTATAGTGGTAGACCGGTATGCTGATGTCTTCCCTAGTGATGTTCCAAGATGACCTCCTCACAGAGAGGTGGACTTCTACATTGACTTGTACCCTGGGATGACACCGATATCTACACTAGAATATCATATGGATCATGTGGAGCTTCGTGAGTTATGGATACAGCTATAGGACTTGTAAAGGAAGGGGTTTATAAGGCCCAGTGTTTCTCCATAGGTAGCCCTAATTTTGTTCACCAATAAGGAAGATGGGAGTTTGAGACTCTGTGTGGACTATTGGCGCCTGAACCAGGTAACTGTGAAGAACAAGCATCCACTTCTGAGGATTTATGATCTCTTTGATTAGTTGAAGGGAGATCGATGGTTTTCGAAGATATAACTCATATCAGGCTATCATCAGCTCAGGATACGAGATGAGGATGTGAAGAAGATGACCTTTAGATGTCGGTATGACCACTATGAGTTCTTTTTTATGTCATTTGGCATAACCAATGCCCCTGAAGTGTTCATGGGACTTATGAAAATGATCTTTTAGCCATAACTCTATCACTTTGTGGCAGTCTTCATCGACGACGACGTCAAATGAGGATCATGCCTATCATCTGCAGATAGTCTGGATACACTCCGCGAGCACCAACTTTATGGTAAGCTCTCAAAGTGCCAGTTATGGATACGGGAGGTCCACTTTCTGGGACACACTATCTCAGAGGCTGGAGTTGTGGTAGATCTGATGAAGATATAGGCAGTGCTTTCTTGGGAGCCACCCAGGAGTGTGATTGAGGTGTGGAGTTTCCTAGGATTGGTTGGGTACTACTGGAGATTCGTACCCAAATTTTCCAGAGATGCGAAACCCTTGTCAGTGTTGACAAAGAAGGGAGAACCCTTCTTGTGGACGAAGATATTCCAACATAGTTTTTATGATTTGAGGTAGAGACTGAAAAGTTCCCCTATCTTGAGGCTACTAGAAGAGGGCGTTGGGTATGTAGTCTACTGCAACGAATTAGGGACCGGACTTGGATGTGTCCTGATGTAGGAGCAAGTAGTGATCGCTTATGGTTCATGAAAACTGAGACAACATGAGTAGAACTATGCTTCCCATGACCTGGAGGTAGAAGCAGTTGTCTTTGCCTTCAAAATGTGGCGACATTACTTGATGGGAAAACAATTTACTGTTTACTCTGATCACAAGAGTCTCGGGTATATCTTCTCATAGAAGGACCTGAACCTGAGACAACGACATTGGCTAGAGTTCCTCCAAGACTATGACTTTGAGATAGTCTATACTCTTGGGAAGGGGAAAGTAGTGGTAGACTCACTCAGCAGGAGGTCTGGTTTACAGCTGCTGAGTGAGGTGACATAACAGCTAGCCGTGTTGCAGATATCCTTTGTGGATAGAGATGGATCAGCTTACCTCTAGTCTATGACTATCACTCCCCCACTTCTTCAGCGAGTTTGGGAGGCACAACTTGGGGACATTGGCTACGAGGCTAGATGTGCTCAGATGTCCTTAGGACAGACACCTGATGGATTTTCTGAATGTGGGGAGCACATCATTCTCTTTAGAGGACGCACCATGGTACCAATGGTGTTACGAGAGGAGGTATTGAGGGAGTTCCATAAGTCCCCTCTGGCGGTGCATCCTGGTGTGGTGAAGATGTACCAGGACCTCCGACATCAGCACTGGTGGCTAGGGATGAAGAAAGAAGTGGTAGAGTTTGTTTCACGATGCCTCACTTGTCAGCAAGTGAAGGCCAAGCATTAGGTTCCAGTAGTCTTAGTGCAACCACTAGAGGTGTTGGAGTTGAAGTGGTATAGTATCTCCATGGACTTTGTGATAGGGATTCCACATACATCCAGGGGACATGATTCTATCTAGGTGATCGTTGATCAACTCACCAATTCGGCCCACTTTCTACCCATTCTAGAGCAGGGATCAGTAGAGGGCTTGGAACGCCTCTACATATAGGAGATTGTACGAATTCATGGGGTGCCATCGACGATCGTCTTTGATCATGACACACATTTTACATCCCGGTTGTGGAAGGGATTACAAGAGGCATTTGAGAATCAGCTACGTTTGAGCACCGCTTTTAATCCTCAGATGGATGATCAGACGGAGCGGACCATACAGACACCGGAGGACATGATTCATACTTGCATCATAGATTTTGGACGCAGTTGGGAGGATCACTTGCCCTTGGTAGAGTTCGCATACAAAAACAAATATCACTCCACCATAGGTATGACACCATTTGATGCCTTGTACGGTTGACCTTGTAGGTCACCTATATGCTGGATAGACCCAGGGGAGTCAACACTTATGAGACCAGAGTTAGTACGGGATACCACTTAGAAGGTAAAGATAATTCAGGAGCAGATGAAGACTACACAGAGCAGACAAAAGTCTTATACTGATAGGATATGAAGAGCTTTGGAGTTTGAGGAGGGAGACCATGTCTTCCTATGTGTCTCACCTCGATGAGGTTTGCCGAGATTTGGCTGGGTCGGTAAGTTATCTCTGAGGTTCATCATACATTTTTAGGTTCTCAGAAGAGTTTGTGAGGAGGTGTATCACCTGGATCTTCCCCCACAGATGCACTGGGTGCATGACATTTTCCAAGTGTCGCAGCTGAGGAGGTATGTGCATGATCTATCACACATCATCGACTGGGGTGAGCTGGACATCGACGATGGGATGACTTTTACGGAGGTTCTAGTGGAGATTGAGGATCGACGGGGAGCGGGTCCTTCATAGACGATCAATCCCTTGGGTGCGCGTTCGCTAGTAGCATGGGAACCTCCAGGAGAGAAAATGGGAGCAGGAGGCACAAATTCGTGCTTAGTACCCCTATATGTTTCCTTAGTCTATGTTGTGTCTTTCGGGGATGAAAATCCCTAAGGTAGAGAGAATGTAAAGACTCTGATTTTCCATGTATTTTTTTAATTATATGAAATTATTACGAGCCTGTGAAAATTAACTGCGTGTGATTTCGGGGCTTAGTATACACGAAATCAATTTCTGAACTTTTTTTTAAGGTACGTTAAGCAAACACATGAGCGGCATTTTTTAACTTTTGAACCAGTGCTCGGATTAAAAATCCAAGAGCACTGTTGAATCCGTAGCACTGGGATTCGCTTAAGGGAGGATTCACTTCAACCGCAGTAGGTTGGGAGAAAAAAATAGATTTTTTGATTTTTAAAAGAACAATAAAATAAAAAAGTTATTTTATTTCTCTATTTTCGTTTCCTCCAACGGAAGAGCGGCAGTGGCGGGACCAATGACATGTCAAGCCATTAATTGGATTGACTACTCAATGTTTGTAACCATAATTTTGGAATTAGGAAGGTTCATTATTAAATGAACCTCATAAATTCCCAATGGATTTACCCACCTCTTCCCCCTATTTATATGTATCTTGGGGAGGGGTGTTGGCACGACTTCACCAAGCGACAAAGTTCTGGTAAAATACCGCGACGCCAACCACTTAGAGGATGGGACCGGTTCCAGCGAACAGTGACGAGTGCCACTGAATCACGAACCGAAGAACACTAACTCTTCCTCAAATGCAAATGTTCTTCAATGATCTTGAGGTAGGGTTTATTTCTTATCTAAATTCAAGAGTTGTTGAATCAGTTTACTATGCTCTTGCTATCAAGCTAATGCGGAGGGCACGAGCCAAACAAACAAGGCTTGGATCCTTCACCTTTTGTTGAAATTTGACGTGTTCTTTGAGAACGATTTATTTGGGTTGAACAGAACCCGAAACAGTGGGTTTAGCGATGAAGAGGGTGGTCTGAGTAGTCCGTTAACACCTTCAGATGAAAAAACGGGCCACCAGAGCTCACCCGATGACATGCGGAAGACCGCCGGAAACCAACGCCAGTGGAAGAGGAAGGCGGCGCGCTATCGCGCGCCGTCGGAGAAGGGGGCCACAGTGGATAGTAGCAGCCTACATTGACCGACCATAGACGGAGGTGAGTGGCACGTTGTTGCACACTACTGAAGATGGCTGCAGCTCAGAAGCGGCAACGGAGGGCTGGGACCCGCTCCCTGTGGGTCCAGCGGGTGACCTGGAGGTGCCCCATGGCGCCGCTACTCCGACTCCTAATAGGGAACCCACCCTCCACTACTGAAGATGGCCACGACTCAGAATCCACGACGAAGGGCCAGGACCCGCTCCCTGTGGGTCCCTCGAGCGACCTGGCAGTGCCCCGTTGCGCCGCCGCTCCGACTCCAAACGGGGGAAAACACCCACCCCCCGTGATAACTAGGGCGGGCCCCAATCTAGTGGGTCACACCTACAATGGTCCACGCCCCTCCGCAGGCCGGGCCGCGCAAGCCCAGTGGGCTGCGACCTCTGTGGGCCAGGTCGCGCCCCTTCGTGGGCCAGGTCGTGCCAGCCCAGCGGGCCGCACTGCCCAGGCGGTCCGGGTCAGTCCACGGCTCAGTAGGCCGAGCCCGCCACGGTCCCGCCCAACCGGTCCGGTTCGGGCTGGGTCGGGTCAGACCCGGATCGGGTCGGGTCGACCCGAAGCGTGTTGGTCTGACCGAGTCGGGCTGAACCCAGACCCTTCCCGACCTATTTTCGCTAAAAGAGTCGTAACTTGTGAACCAGGCGTCCATTTGACGAACAGTCTACGACAATGGGATCCTTGGATAGAGACAATACTTTTGATATAATCCAATCAAGTTTTGGAGAAGCTTGGAGTACGAACAGGTTGGATTGAACCCAAATCCAACCGGGCCCTCAGCACTAAAACGTTTTTAAGTCACAGATCGAGCGTCTGATTGATGCGCCATCTGTCACGTTGGAACGCTTATGACATGGTGGTCCTTTGGGATACTTATTCATGTAACTTCGTGGAAGTTAAGGTATGATTGATGTCTTGAGGAGAGAATCCTCTCATAATTAAGCGTTCTTAGTGTGAGAATCTCGTGTCTGGATGTAACGTGAAGAAAGAACATCGATCCTATGTTGGTCAGCATATATCGATCCTATGTGGGTCAGTGCTTAGTGATCCTATGTGGGTTAGTATCTATCGATCCTGTGTGGGTCAGCAGTAGAGCCTCTCGATAGAATAAGATGATCTAGATTTACGACTAATCATCTGTACTTCTGTACTTGAGTTATATACCTAGTGTGAGATGAGTCTTTACCTTTGTGGTACTTTTACCTTCACGGTGTTACCTTCGTGCTATTACCTTTGTGGTAGTTTTACCTTCGTGGTGTTACCTTAATGGTGTTACCTTTTTGGTACTTTTACCTTTCGTGGTGTTACCTTTGTGGTATTCTTCCCTCATGGATCAGTTGTGCTAAAGGCTTAAAAGTTGGAGCCTTATGTTTCCTCATGTATGAGACGAGTATATATTGATAACTTAGGTATACACATGGGAATATACCTAGGTAGAGTTGATGACCGCTTAATGATTTTTGTTTGAGGTCTTGTTTTGTGGTTTATCCTTTGTGGAACTCTGGGAGACCTTTGGGGGTCTCGAGGTCCCTACTGAGTATTTTTATACTCACCCCTGCATGGGCTACGCCCACACCTTGCTATGTCTTGTACAGATGATGGACATCGTTGATCGAGGCTAAGGGATCTAGGACTGAATGGTGCTCAGAGGTGGACCATTTGACATGACGTGCTACAGTGAATACTGATCGTGAGCTGTACCTACCCTTTAGGTAGGATCCTCAGTGGACAATCCAGGAGCTTTTTTCTCTTTTCAGTTGTACTTGAACTTTCCAGTTGGGCTTATATTCTGGCCCCTTTACTTTTAGTACACTTTTTACTACAATAGTTTACTTTTTGGCTGCTTCTTGTTGTGTTATTGGATCGTGTGTTTATATAGGTTTAAAGGCAAAGCCTTCCCATTTTAGGGATACACCTTTCCGGTGCTAGTATCTAGCCCTTGGCCTATGGAAGGTGGGCTTGGGGTGGTCATGGCATGGGCCCTGGGGGATGGGTCGTGATAGAATTGGGTAATTTAGTTTTCATAAGTAGTGGTATATTGATAAGTTGTAATTTTTTTATAAATGTTCAAACTAGACTATTTTAGGCATGAAAATGAGCTATAATATGTTCAAAACTTATTCCCAATGGAGTGTAATAATTATTAAAAGAATGCGATGAATACTCACTATTATTATCAGGTTGAATATGCTTGATTGAATAATCTGAGAATTTTTCCCTTAACCTTTTTATTTGAGAAAGTAATTTCACAAACGCTAGGTTGTGAGTGGATAATAAACACACATGGGACCATCTTTTTGGTGAATAAATCATGATCATAAAATATCTGAATGGTCCACATGGTGGGTGAATTGGTCCACATATATATAAGGACCCGACCTTAAACATTACCTAATCTAGAGTTTTTAAGTTAAGAAATGATTCTCTTACATTTGAGGATCTTTTCAGGTTTAGAGTTTTAGAAAATTAGGACAAACTCTTACATAGTAAATCCATACATTAAAAGTAGACATTTATACTCGATATCCATTTTTTTTCAACACAAAATTATTTAAAATAAAACAAGATTTCTTTTCATGAAAAATCTTCACAACATTTATCTTGACTTCTTCCTTTCTCTTAACCATCCTTAAACTCTATGATTTTTTTAAAACTTGGGATGAGAAAAAATCTCAGTAAGGGACATAAAAGGAGGAAAGAAACATTAGTCCATTAATACTTATAAACACTTGAAGTCATTTTTACAAAGATATATTTCTCACCCTTAAAAGCAACATATACATACTTTATGAAAACATGAGGATTCTATAAAAAATGACAATCATAAACAAACCATTTAGGTAACTTGGGGCATCATTTTCTTAAAATACTTACTTATGATTTTAACCCTTTCAGTTACTATATGATTTGTAACCCTCATGATTACCTTACAATGTAACCCTCATGACTACCTTATGATGCAACTATCACAGTTACACTTAGAATAACCATTACGGTCAACTTCCAACATACCCAATGCATTAAAGGGCTATCAAAAACCCACTCGTCTTTAGTTTATAATGGAACCACCCATCATCATAAAAAATTCTCAAGAATAAGAACATAACCATAAAACATGAATACTTGCATCATAAAAACATTTTGTGAGGAAAATCACTTATTTTAAAAGAATACTGCGCACATACAAAGGAAAAAAAATTCTTTGAAAATAACCATTTAATCTTATAAAGGAGGATTCAAAACATCAAGGAGTTATGAAATATAGAAAATCCACTCATGTAGTATAAAATAAAAACATTATTTTTCAATTTTTTAAAAAGGAAACATTAAAGAGGATTTTAAAAGGAAAGTCCCTTACATGAAACCTTAAAATATTCCTTTTTGAAAAAATTTGAGAGAAAATTAGAAAGTTCCCATTTTAAAAAATTTATTTACATATAAATACATCTATAAAATCATTTTAAATACATTTACATGAAAGAGAAATATTTAGAAAATAAATCTTTAAAACATTTAAAACAAGGTTTTTCGTTAAAGAGTCCCTTACCTCATGTTCGTTTTCCTTTAAACGTGTTCAAACCTACTGTATAATGGTTTAAAGAGTGTTATTAATTTATTAAAGTTTTATATTAATATTTATAATAACTTATATTATCTTTTTAAAACATATTTTCACCCATTTAGTAATAATATTTTGTTATTTTCATTGTTTCAGATGTGTTCGTTTCGTGGTTTCATGGTCGGGTCATTATGGATTTTCTTTTCAAATGGAAAAAATACTCTATAAGTGGAAGAAAATGGTATTAATACACCTCTAAAATTTTAAATGGTCCCATATATCATTTTTATTTCTAACATGAGGATGATTCATTTGATAAAATGTTAATGATAAAGGTTTAGTTTATTTTGGCAGTTTTTCCAACCTTCACGAACTAGTTTCATTTTGTTTAATATTATGGCCATATATTAATTCCAGAATTTGATTATCATGACCCTTCCCAAAGGGTCCTACATCGTGACTACCACAATCCCACCTCTAATAAGCCAGGGGCTGGCGACTAGCACCGAGTAGGAATATCCCACAAATGGGAGGCATTTACCTAAGTATATGCACACACGCACACATCTCTAATCCCAAAATGTTGAAATGTAAAAACACTAAGTAAAAAATTCATGCATATACTAAGATAAAAACCAAAAATTACAACAGTAGGAAACTAGAAATTAAATAGGGCCATAATACAATCCCACCAAAAGAAAGAGTTTGCAATAATGAATGCACAAGTTCCTAAAACTCATCCATAGAAAACCCTACCTGAAGGGTAGGTGTAACACAACTATCTGAAGCCATAAGAGCACACCTCATATGTATGATCATTCTAAGAACCACCTGGTCCTGGTCCACCTAGAACTCCATCAAAGCATTGATCATCTGTACAAGACACGACACATGCGGGAAAAGCCCGTGCAAGGGTGAGTAAAACAATACTTAGTAGGACACCCCAAAACCACAAAGGAATACCACTAATAAATACATGAAGTACACCACAAAGAAATACATGAAGTATACCACAAATAAATACATGAAGTATATCATAAAGAAATATATGGTACCACAAAGGAAACACACAAAGTACAGTGAGCTTACACAGGTATAAGTCTATAGCATGAAAAGCATGATTATCAAACGTAGTCCACAAAACACCCAGTATCTGTAAGACAGAGTGTCGATAACACATAGAGTGTCGATAAAACATGGAGTGTCTATAACATATGGGATGTCGATAACACACCAAGTGTCTATAACACACGGAGTGTCAAAACACACAGAGTTTTGATCAGTCATGTAGCCCCCAAGTCACGTAGTCACTAAGTCACGTAGTCACCAAGTCACATAGTCACCAAGTCACAGCCAGTCGTAGGATTCTGCTTGTAGCGCACTTGTACTGGGAGAGTCTACTCATCAAGCATTAAGTTATATTCCAAATTACATATCAAATCATTTAGAGTATATCAAAATCATTGTATCATCTCAAGGGTTCCAACACCTCAAAAATCTAGTCAAACGGATGCACGATTTGAAAGTTACAACTATTTTACTGAAAAGGTATGACCCGAGTCTGATTCGGCCTGATCCGCCAGTCGACCCAACCTAGTCCGGCCGACCTGACCCGACCCAACCCGAACTATTATGGTCCAGCCTAGCCCGCTAGACTCAACCCGCTAGGCCTGCTAGACTCAGCCCGCTAGGTCCAACTCGCTGGGCCACTGGAGTGGCCCGACTCCTCCAGTCCGACCCATGTTGTGGGTCAGCTCGGTGCGTCGCACGCGTTCCACCCCAACCGCGTGCCACCCAGCTTCATGCAGTGCCACACTACATTCATGTGATTGCCCACCATCTACCTGCCAAGAGGCTTCGCCACCGCCACGGGGACCATGTGGCCCGCCTTCCGCAAACGTGGCCCATCCTCACTACGTCCCTCAGTTGATGCCCGCAACACCGATCCGGCTGTAGGCTCCCACACGGTCCTTCCTAGACCACTTCCTTCCACCATCACCGGCTACCCCATTGGTGTCCCACCTTCTTGCCCTCGTGCTTTGCCTGGACCGGCCCTGCCGGGCCGCATCCTGGCACTGCCACCGCCCACCCTGCTACCGGCTACATTGCCGGCAACCTGCCTGGACCGACTGAAGTCGTTGCTCTGGATGTCACTGTGGGCCATCACCCAATGCCTCCGTAAAATTCCGCCTCAATAAAATTACATCACGCCTTCACCATCATGCCTCTATAGTGTCGTTGGGGTGTCAGATCCTTGGTTTCAGGTTGTTGCGCCGCGAATCGAAGACACAATAATCATCCACTCATACAATCACGAAGAACACATATAATGGGAGAAAAGGGAAATCATTGTCATGACCCGTCCTCGGGGCCCGTGCCGTGACTACCCCAAGCCCGCATTCCATAGGCCAAGGGCTGGCGACTAGCACCAAAGGCGTAAATCCGGATAACTGGGAAGGCATTGCCTTTATAAAAGTAAACAAAACACCACAGAGTACAAGCAGAAGTAAAACACTAAGTAAAACTGAAACAAGATGTGTTGAAAGTAAAGGGGCCGAAAATACAAGCCCAACTGTAAAGTACAAGGAAAAAAGATAAAACAGCTGAAAGGTGACAATCAACTCCTGGATAGTCCACCAAGGATCCTACCTGAAGGGTAGGTACAGATAACGCAGCTCCTGGATCGTCCACCACAGATCCTACCTGAAGGGTAGGTACAGATAGCCTCCACAACGCTCTCTCCCGTCAACCTCCTCCGAGTGTCGTCTCATCGTGAAGTCCACCACCAGATACTGTCTCGTCGTGAGGTCCACCTCCGGGTACCGTCCAGTCCTCGAACACCCGGCCTCTATCTACACTGCCCGTCGTCTACAACCAACACAACGAGGTGCAGGCATAGCCCGTGCAGGGGTGAGTATAACGATACTCAGTAGGGACCCCGAGACCCTCAAGGTCTCACTAAATCCAACAAGGATAACCAAAAAGAAGATCTCAACAGATAACCTCTACCTAGGTATATGCCCATACATATACCCAAGTTATCAAGTAACCCATCTCAATCATGAGGAAACACAAAGATTATGAAATCAACGGATAAACACTACCCAGGTATATGCCCATACATATACCTAAGTTATCAAGTGACCCATCTCAATCATGAGGTAAACAAAAAGGTCATAGACTCAGCTCAAACCAGGATTTTCATTATCAAAACCGTAACTGCTGAAGAGCCCCGTCTCTGGAGTGTACAGTGGTCCTGTCACGACTCTGAGTTACTGCTCACAAACCTAAGACTGCTGAGGTACTCCTCCTGTCGAGTACCGTAGGCCAGCCACCCAAACACAGTAGTGCTTCCCGCTGGGGTATGCCACCCAAACACAGTAGTGCACACCCCCTAATAGCCTGCAGAGGTACTCTCCGGACGAGTACCGCAGGTCTGCACTGTCACACAGTAGTGCTCCGTCCGCCATGGGTCTGCACCCAAACAAAGTAGTGCTCCGTCCACTGGGCTAGTCGACTCACTGCAAGTCGAGTCTGTCAAGCAGTCGTCAGGTCTTAGCTGGCTACACGGTCTCCATACTCCGTACGCTCGTCTCCGAGAGGGTCTGCTCCACGAGCTACTGGTCGATACTCCAAGTATCACAAAGTCCCACGAAGAAGTATCTCAAAGGACCGCCTCATCATAGGGGTCTCAACGCAACAGATGGCGCGTCAATCAGACGCCCGGTCTGTGAGTTACTAGCCTTTTCGTCCCAGGGGCCCGGTTGGTTTCGTGTGCGAAGCAACTAGGCCGTATCTCAACTGTACCCTGAACTCTCATAGGGTATGCTCATAGGTACCGTTTCTCAACGTGATCACCAACGTCATTGACGGTTCGTCAAACAGACATCCGGTCTGAAAGTTATCAGCTTTTCCGTTCTAGGGGCCCGGTTGGATTTCTGGTACAGTCCAACCCGACCATACTCCAAATGTGTCCAAAACTCAGGTGAAGTATGCCAAACGTTCCGTCTCATTAAGAGGAATCCAACAAAGTCGATGACACGTCAATCGGACGTCCGGAGCTCAAGATAAAAGTGTTTCTGCTCCGAGGGCCCAATTGGTTTTGGGTTCGAACCAAACCATCCATACTTCATGTGACACCGGTTAACCAAACCGGTCACACCATTGCGATCCATACAAAAACAAACACGAGATGGACTACCCATTGGTCCAAAACGGATAGCCGGTGAAAAAGTTGCATTTCACCGCAACACGCGCAAACCGGGCCTCGTGGGGTCTGCGCCTCGACCTCGACTTAAATATCCAAAATTGGTTTTGAAACATCCGTCTTAATTCCAGGGTCGCAACCTCGCAGATGGTTCAACATTCCGACACCGTATGAGAGAGATATGTCCGATACAAGATCCCGTAATAATAATAATAATATTATTATTCGGTGTTTCGTGGGCCCAAGCCATGAACCAGGATTTAGTATTCAACATTATACTTGAATCGACCGTATTGATGTCAGGATTACATCACCACTGACGGAAATCCAATCGGACGTCGCATGCCTGAGTTATGGCGGGTTGAAGATTTAATGATAATATTAAATCTATTAAGTACGAGCGTTTCGGGTACCCGAACCAAAAACCCGAAAAAATATATCCAATATTGGACTCATAAATTATGTCTCGAAGTCAGGGTCGCACTGCCACTAACGGTTCGTGAAACCGAGGTCACACGAAGAAGATACCATCAAAAATGTGTTTTATCATCAAAAGTAATAACAACAATATTTTATTGTTATTATTAATTACTTATTTATTTACTATTCCTAACTCCAAATCAAACCACCTTTTTTTGGAACCCTTATTGGGCGCTGGAAACATACACCATCAATTAATTCCTTTCTTTTTATTATTATATCATCAACTTAAACTTTCTCTCTCCAATCTATCAGTTCCTTCACGTTTTAGCACCTCCAACCCAAACCTCCAAACCCTATCACCCAGCCCTTCACGCGGTGTCCTCTTCCGACCGAAGTCATGCCTTGAACACACGCCGAAATGACACCGCCGCGTCGCCCCTTCTGTGGGTCGCTGTATCTTCGTTCAAAACCCGAAAATTGTGACAATCATAGATTTGTGATCCTCGGGTTGAAATCTCTGCATCCGTATGCTCAACGTAACATTGAGTTTTTAGCACGCTTAATTATTTGGTGACGAATAATGCATGAGAAACGAAACAGAAAGGTTCACGGTCTATGTGCGGATCGATGACCATATTTGTTTGGCCACCGTCGTTGAGATTCAAGAACAAGAGGAATTAACACAGAGATATTTATCATACTTCAAAATTAAACCCCTACCTCAATTCAAGAAGGTTGATCGCTTGACGAAGGTAGGAGATGCTATCTTTGTTCCGTTGACGTTGCCGCGGGATGACGACGTTGCTTCGTCAACGTCGAGAAGGAATAAGTCGAGGTTGGCGCCAGCGTTCTTTGCGTTCTTCGATGAGGGAAAGAAGTCCTCTCAATCCTCCCAAATCCCCTCTCTCAAGACTCTCCCCACTAGAGATTATGCCAACACCCATAATAATAAAGTATAACCATTTATTAAAGAGTTGGCATAAATATTTCAAGAGAATTTCAAAAATGTTCCAAATAATTAAAAGATGTTTAGTTCATTAATGAAGAGGGTTGGCACATTAAATTGAAGGGGTGTTAAAGGGGGGTTGGAGAGAGTTATGGGAAGATGAGAGGTTGGGGTTCGTGTGGGCCCCACCTCTCATATATCCACAATGGGAGGATTTAACTTCCTTAGATATAAATTTGTTTTAACAAATTTATTTAACTTTTCTTAACTAAACTCCAAAATTAATAAAACTCAACCTGTTTAAAACGCAACTGCGGTAAAGGTCCCCTTAAGAAATTACCGGCGCTGCGAGTTCATCGGTGCCCTCGGATTTCAATTCCGAGCACCGGTTCAAAAGATAGAAAAACCCACACGTACGTTTACTGAACGTACCCGAAAAAAAGTTCGGAAAATTATTATTAGTCACCCTCGACCCGCGCCGGTCGATGTTAGGCTCTGCCTAAGTAAAACATGCCCCAACGAACCCAACGGTACTCTCGGATTTTCAATCCGAGTTACCGTTTAGAAGTTATGAATTTTACAAAAAAAATAATTGTCACATAATTATTTTATTTGAGGCTAAAAACTAACTTTTTCTGGTGGCCTGCGCCGGCCAAAGTTAGTATCTGCTTAAATAATGCATAACCTCACGAGTCCAGCGGTGGTCTTGGATTTTTAATCCGATCTACCGTTTGTGAGTTATAAGCATTCTAAAAATAAAATAATTTATTTAATTATTTTATTTACGGTTATGCCATTTTTGGAATTTTTCACAGGAGGCTCGTGCCAACTAAACTTAAGTCGCGCCTAGGGTAATCCCGCCATCGTGAGCGCAACGGTGCACTCAGATTTCTGATCCGAGCAACCGTTCAAGAGTTATTCCACTTTTTCAGGAAAACTGTTTAGGCGCGTTAATTTAAGTTTAATAAAACTTTGACGGATCATTCCGGGCACTCTGGGCCTCAGAATCAGGTGCCGTCTGAAACCGCGCACTCGCAAAATTCCAAAGAAATTAAGAAAAAAATTTCCTTGAAATATCTGGGTCTTTAAAATCATAAAAGCACCCGAAGGATGGATCTTGACCTTTGTTTTTGTCGGCCTCGATTCACCCTTGTTAGAAGGATTAACGAAGAACGATAAGGATAATCACAAAGATATATCACCCGTTAATCCCACATTTTAACCAGCCCACAAGAACAATAGAACTGTGGATCAACCTGCTCGTTGGGTGGTCTGCATTCATTTTTGGATCTAATAAGGGGAAAGGAAATTACAAAGAGATCAAAGGCCCTACCTAGGGTTTGGACCGATCATCGATGAAGGGCGAAGCTGCTTCGTCATTGTTTGTTGATCCGTTAATCTTCGATCCAAGATCCGATCTCCGACCTGCCATCGTCAATTCTCGATTCGCCGACGTTCGTTGGAGAGAAATCCTTCTCGGCTTATGAGAGAAATTCTAGGGTTATGAAGATAACCCTTAATTATCTAACAAAGTTAATTTTAAAAAATATAAACCCTTACTGCATCATAATAAAATATTTTTATTAAATATTTTATTACCGACACGTCAAAAAACCGACTTTTTCGCCTGGACCATGTAGGATGATGTTAGTCCCCCCCTAAGGTAAAGTTATTGTTATGAATGCAAAAATACCTTCATATTTCTGATATAGGCACCCTTTTAGAGGTTATTCCAATTTCAAGAAAAACTTTCTGCATGATTTATTAAAAGCTTAACATTTTTTAACGAGTTGTTTTGGGCAGACCGGGTCTCAGAATCTCACTCCGTCTCAGTGACTGGTCTCATAATTTTCCAAATTAATTTATAAAAATAAAACTAGAGAAAACCCAAGTCATTACATTCTCCCCACCTTAGGGATTTACACCCCCAAAATCCAAAACAAGAGATACTCAACAAAAAGGTGAGAGTACTGATCATGAATCTAAGCCTCCCTCTCCCAAGTGCTCTCTTAGAGATTCTCATGCTACCACCGAATGTGCATTAGAGGAATCAACCACCCACAAAATATCCTCTCCTGTCGATCCTCGATCTCCACCAGGTACTCCGCAAAAGTCACCCCATCATCAATGTCCAGCTCGCCCCGGTCAATGACATGTGATGGATCATGCACGTACCTCCTCAGATGCGACACGTGGAAGACATCATGCACCCGATGCAACTGCGAGGGTAGATCTAGGAGGTACGCCACCTTTCCAACTCTGCACGAAATCTAAAAAGGGCTGATTTATCTCAGATATAACTTGCCAAACTGACCAAATATTCGCAATCCCCGTCGAGGAAGGACCCGAAGAAATACATGGCCTCCCTCCTCGAACTCCAAGGCCCACTGTATCCTGTCAGCATACAACTTCTGCCAGCTTTGTGCAGTCCTCATCCACTCTTGGATGATCTGTGCCTTCTCGGCGGTAGTCCACACCAACTCTGGACCCATGAGTAATGACTCACCTGAGTCAGTCCAGCAATGTGGTGACCTTCATGGTCACCCATACAAGGACTCAAACGACATAATACCAATGGTGGAGTGATATATGTTGTTGTATGAAAAATACACCATAGATAGGTGATCCTCCCAACTACGACCAAAATCTAGGATGTAATCACGTAGCATGTCTTCCAAAACCTGAATGGTCTGCTCAGTATGGCCATCCATCTGGGGATGAAACGCCGTGCTCAAGTGTAATTGATTCCCAAACACCTCCTACAATCCCTCCCACAACTGGTATGTGAAACAAGAATTATGATCTAAAACAATCGTCTATGGAAATCCATGAATCCAAACTATGTCTTGCATATAGAGGCATCCTAATCTCTCTACTTGAATATACTCATGGATCGGTAGGAAGTGGGCCGACTTGGTGAGTCGGTCAACGATCACCCAGATGGTATCATGTCTATTGGACGTGCATGGTAAACCCATCATGAAGTCCATCGATATACCACCCCACTTCCACTCTGACACCTCAAGTTAGGATCATTCTCAAAGAATATATACTTAAGACTCTTATGGTCAGAGTAGACGATAAACTGCTCACCCATCAGGTAGTGTCACCACATATTCAATGTGAAGACTACTGCCGTTATCTCAAGATTGTGGGTCGCATAGTTCTGCTCATGCTATCTCAACTGGCGTGAACCATAGGCAATCACCACTTTCCCCTACATCAAGACACAATAATGTTCGGTCCATGATGTATCGAAGAACACTACATAATCGACACCCTCCTCTGGTAGTCTCAATATGGGAATGCTTGTCAACCTCTACCTCAACTCTTGAAAGCACTGCTGACACTTCTCTATCCACATGAAGGGATACCCCTTCCATGTCAAAGTCGTCAAGGGTGACGCTACTCTAGAAAAGTCAGGTACAAACCTTCGATAGCCCCTTCCAAATCTAGGAAACTATACACCTCAATAGCACTCTTGGGTGGATCCCAAGCAAGCACCACCTCAATCTTTGTCGGATCTACTGTGACTCAAGACTCTAAAATGATGTGTCCCAAAAAGTGGACCTCTCGAATCCAAAATTGACACTTCAAGAGCTTCCTATAAAGTTGGTTCTCTCAGAGTGTGTCTAGGACCATCCTGAAGTGTATCATGTGCTCCTCCTCGGACACTGAGTACACTAGGATGTAATCAACGAAGACCACCATGAACTAGTCTAAGCAAGGTTGGAAGATACTATTCATGAGTCCCAAAAACACTACTGGGGAATTTATCATGAAAAAAGGAATCACCAAGTACTCTTAGTGGTTTTACTGACATCTAAAGGTTGTCTTCGGTACATCCTCATCCCATACACGAAGCTGGTGATAGCCATACCCGAGGTTAATCTTTGAGAACCACCTCACTCCCTTCAGCTAATCGAAGAGGTTTTTGATCCTTGGCAGTGGATACTTTTTCTTCACAGTCACCTGATTTAGGTGTTGAAAGTCCACACATAACCTCAAGATCCCATATTCCTTCTTGGTAAATAAAATTAGGGATGCTGAGAGTGAAACCCTGGGTCTCAAGAAGCCCTTCCTCTGCAAGTCCTCCAGCTGTACCCTCAAATCATGAAGCTCTATGGGATCCATCCAATATGTAGGTTTAGATATTGGTGCCATCCCAAGGTATAGATCAATGCAGAAGTCAACATTCCTATGAGGAGGTAATCCGAGGAAATCCTCAGGAAATATGTCCTCATACTTCATCACCACTGCAAGAAAATGAGGAATCCTATCATCCCCTACACCAAGGGTGACTCTAGCCAACTGATGGGAAATCGGCTACACCCTCCTATGAGTAAAGTACATTTTTTTCTAAATGCATTTTATTTTCACCAACAAAGGAAAACTTGGTCCCATCACCATAGACACACCACACTCTACACCTAAAATAGTCAATCTGAGCATGGATTGTAGATAGCTGACCCATATAAAGAATGAACATAAGGCCTCGATGCCACTACCAAGAGATCCCAAACAAAACTCTCACCTCAAAGAGTAAGGTCACACTATCGACACTATTGTGTGATCATTGAATCCCCTTCTGTAAAAGTATCTAAGCGTAAGGGCCGAGTCAACGATTGCACTGGAATCTCTGAGCCCAAAACAAGGTCTGTGTCAAGATAGGAATGACTGACACATGTGTCTATAAAAAATGTATCTAGGGTTGAAAAGACACAAATCATACCACTAATCATCCTTGGAGCATTGAGGTTATAGGTCTCCATCAACTGCAGTTGTCCTCGTCCCTGTCCACCAGCTCCTTGAGCCTGGTGTGGACCACCTGGGGGTGGTGGTGGTAATACGTCGAACCTATGACCACCGATTGCTGCTCTACTTACTCATTTTCTATGTTTTTATCCATATAGACCAACCTGATCATGTATCATACTATACCTTGGTGGTCCCTCAACCTTATCCTGATCACCCATACAATGGGTTGGGAAATCTCATGCTAAATGTCCCTGATTGCCACACGAGTAACACAGTCTGTCCTTCAGCTGGCTCGCTCTTCGCTGGGAGCCTTGCACCACTAATTCCATGTCCTAGAGTTGTCTCCTAGAGTGATTGACCTACTTGGGTATCTGTTTCTACTGTTGGATACCTACCTCTGAAGACTCATCTACCTGGTACCTACTGGTAGCTCCCACAACTGGCGTCTGCTCTACCAGAATGCTCTCCACCAGCAGAGCTTGCTCCCATACCCCAACATATATTGGGATACTAAGGGATATCATATATGACATAATCTCCCAGCGTAATCCATACTCAAAGGTCTGAGCCCTAAAGAACGGGTCTCATACCATATCTGCAGAGTAGCGAGAAAGATCAGTAAATCTCACTAAGTACTCCGCCATAGTCTGATTGCCCTACTGCAGATTTAGGAGATCCTGTATGTGCACTGAACATAAAATAGCTGGGAGGGACTCCTCTATAAAGATTCTCTTGAAGTCTAACCAAGAGATATTCACCTCATCGTGTGTCTGGTTTAATAAGATACACAATCTCCCCACTAATCCCTAAAGAAGACTCGCGGTTAGGACTTTCATCTGGTCGGTAGGTGTCCTCACAAGGTAGAAGACATGTGTAACTGACTACAACAAATCATCAACTATCTAGGGGTCTATATCACCCCTAAACCTGGGAGGTCACTACCTATGGAAATCACACAACATACTCATCCTATATGCATCCTCAACCGGTAGTGCTGGTAGTAACTGCTGTCCGAAGGGTGGTGGTATCGCTGGTACACCACCCAAAGGTGATATCTCCGGTACAGAGAGTATCTTCGGTACAAGCCCCTATACCGATGTCTCATCACTAGACGGATCATCCTCATGATCACACAATAGAATCCTAGCTGGCTGTCTGTGTGGAGGCATCCTGAAACAGATCAAGATGTACCATAATCAATAGAGAATACCTGGTGAGTTGAATCAAGAAGGACATGAGAACACACCCAAATACTATACTATTCATGTACCATTTTCCCCTAAAACTAGTTTTTTTTATGGATTGAGTCTAAAAGTAGGTGTCTTGAGTCCTGGAGTATAGATATGTCATCCGCCGCACCAAAACTAGATTCCCTGGTTTGAAAGTCAAACTTGAAACACTCAACACTGTTTCCCCAAACCAACCTCACAGACCTAAGATAATTAAGTAGAACTGAACCCCTCTGATACCACTCTATTATGACCCATACCAGAGGGTCCCGTACCGTGACTACCCCAAGCCCACCTTTGATAGGCTAGAGGATGACGATTAGCACCGAGTAGACATATCCCACAAATGGGAGACATTTGCCTAAGTACCTGTACACACACACACACATCTCCAAACCCAAAATGTTGAAATGTAAAAACACTAAGTAAACAATGCATTCATACACTAAGATACCAATCACAGAGTAATATAGTAGGAAACTTGAAAGTAAACGGGGCTAGAATACAAGCCCACCAAAAGAAGGAGTCTGCAATAGTGAATACACAATTTCCCGAAACTCATCCGTAGAAAAACCTACCTGAAGGGTAGGTGTAGGAAAAGTATCTGAAGCCATAAGAGAACAACTCATCTGTCTGATCACTCTAAGAAACACCTGGTCCTGATCCACCTAAAACTTTGTCAAAGCATCAATCATCTGCACAATACATGACATGTTCAGGCAAAGCCCTTGAAGGGGTGAGTAAAACAATACTCAGTAGGACACCTCAAACCACAAAGGAATGCCACTAATAAATAAACAAATTACACCAAAATAAAATACAAAAAGTATACCACAAAGAAATAAATGAAGTATACCAAAAATAAAAATATGGTATACTACAAAGGAAACACACAAAGTACTGTCAGCTCACACAAGTATAAGTCTATAACATGAAAAGAAAGATTATTAGATGTAGTCTAAATAACACCCAATATCGGTAAGACACAGAGTGTTGATAACACACAGAGTGTCGATAACACACAGAGTTTCGATAATTCATGCATCTACCAAGTCACATAGTCACCAAGTCACGTAGTGACCAAGTCACATAGTCACCAAGTCATAGCTAGCCGTAGGATTCCGATCGTAGCGTACTTGTACCAGGAGAATCTACTCCTCAATCCATTAGGTTGTATTAAAACTTCCACAAAAACTCAATCAGAGTAACTAAAAAGTACCATTTCTTCACAAGGGTCCCAACCCTGCAAATGTTTCATCAAACAGACACAAAGTTTGAAAGTTATGGTTGTTTTACTTAAAAGGTCTAACCCAGGTCTGGTCTGGGTCCGAGCTGACCCGTCAGACTTGACCCGACCCGCCATCCGACCCAACCTACCATCCGACCCAACCTGGTCCATCCCGGACTAAACCAGAGTGGCCCTCTAGGCTGGTTGGACCTGACCCAAACTGGCACGACCCGGCTCGGTGCGCCGCACGTGCTCCGCCCCGACCACATTCCCCCTTACTCCACGTGGTGTTGCACCGTGTTCATGTGGTTATCTCTCCACCAACCTACCCCATGGATTCACCACCTCTATGGGGTCCACACATCCCGCCTTCCATGGATGTGACCCATCCTCACCGCGTCCCCTGATCGCCGCCCATGACACCGCTTCGGTCGCGGGCTCCCACGCAGTCCCGCCTAGATCGCGTTCTACCGCCACCACCAGCCGCCTCGCTGATGGCCTTCCGTCCTTCCCTTGTGATCCACTAGGACCGACCTTGCTGAACCATGTCTTACTACCATTGGAATCCCACCTAGACTGACTGGATCCACTACTCTGAGCGCCGTCGTGTGCCACCACCCTGTGCTTTCTTAAGAGACTACCTCAGCCAAATTGTGTTATGCCTTCATTGTCGTGCCTTTACGGTGTCATTGGGGTGTCAGATCCTTGGTTTTAGTTTTTTGCGCTACAAATCAAAGGGGAAACAATCATCTGCTCATAAAATCATGAAGAACGAGAAGAACATGAAGAATGAGGGAAAGGGGGGAATCACAAAAGCACCCAAAGGAAGGATCTTGGCCTTTGTTCATGTCAGCCTCGATTAATCCTTGTTATAAGGATTAATTAAAAAAGATAAGGATAATCCCAAAGATCTATCAACCACTAACCCCAAAATTTAACCATATCGCAAGAACAACCAAACCGTGGATCAATCTATTCGTTGGTTGGTTCATGTTCATCATTGGATTTAAGAAGGGAAAAGGAAATCAAAAAGAGATAAAATACCCTACCTGTAGTTTGGATCGGTTGATGATGAAGGGAGAAGCTGCGTCATCATCGTTCGTCGATCCGATGATCTTCAATCCAAGATCCGATCTCCGATCCATCATCATCAATTCTCGATCCACTGACGTTCGTTGGAGAGAAATCCTTCTCTACTTGTCAGAGATATTCCAAGGTTATGAAGATAACCTTGAATTCTCTGACAAGGTTCATTTAAAAAAATTAAACCCTTGCTTCATCACAATGATTTTTTTATTAAATATTTTATTACCAACACGTCCAAAAACTAACTTTTTCATCTAGCCTACGCTGGACAATGTTAGGCCCCACCTAAGGTAAAGTTGCTATTCTGAATGAAAAGGTGCCCTCATATTTATAATTCGATCACCTATTTAGAAGTTACTCTAGTTTAAAGAAAAACTACCCACACACTTTATTAAAAGCTTAACATTTTTGAACGAGTTTTTCCAAGCACACCGGGCCTCAGAATCTCATGCTGTCTTAGCGCATGGTCTCAAAATTTTCCCAATTAATTTATAAAAATAAAACTTGAGAAAATATGAGTTATTATAGTGATAACATATATAATATATATATTTATCCCATTTTAAACAATTATAAGTGAATTTAAACTTTCCATGAATACGATAAAGGGAAATGAAAACTAATCATCCAATAAGGTGGTGAATCGACATACAATGGAGGACAATTTTGTTTTTAAGAATAAAAGGAGAAGATAAGAGATTTGATGATGGATACAACATTAACATAATAACATTTCAGTATATATATGATACTGGAGTTATCATGAAAATTTGGATAGGGAGTGAGGATAAGGTAGAAATGAGAAATAATTTAAAAGAGAAGGAGAAATTTACCTCTTGAATATTTTTTCATTGAGAACCTCTTTAAGGAACTTAGAATTGGTATTTTTGTGAGACCAGAGACAATAAAATGTGGCTAGGGATGAGGATAAGAGAATTTGACAGAGGATGGTTGAGCAAGAATGCTCAAGGTGATGAAATTAAGTGATGGAAGGAGCCCCCTTTTATAATTGAGGTGAGGAAAAATTTATGATTTACCTAAAATATTAAAATATAATAAGGCTATTATAGGGGTAAAAACTTTTAAAAGGCCTAAAAAGATCAGGAGATTACATTTTCGACTAAATATTATCATATTTATCCTTATTAAATATTTTTTTGATTTTTAAATAATTTAATAAAATATTATATTCATGAAATATATTTTTTGACAAATTTAACACTATTCATTACAAAGAATTTTAAAAAATAAAAACAAAATTTAAAATTAGAAACTAATATTTTATTATATCTTAGACATGTCATAATTATCTAGATAATTCATGGATTATCTTAATTGTTTCAAATTAAATTTATTTTAATATTTTTACTATCATTTATTTTATTTTTCAATTAATTTAATAATTACTACAACATCATTGTGAAAGAATTTAAAGTATTTGTTTGTTTCCTAAAAATTAAAAATAAATTATCATGATTAAGATAAATCTTTTATATTTACAAAGACTATTTATGGTAAAAAATATCTAAGGAAAACCATATATTAAAAATGTTAGAACCCTTGTTTTAATGATCACAAAATCATGTTAATTATGATATTAATGAGTTTTATGTTTTATGGTAGCTTTTTATAATATAAGGAAGATTATAAAAAAAATTTGGTTAAGTGTCTACCATTAGAAATGACTCACTGTTAAAGATTCCACCATAATGAAAATTTGATTAAGTATGGGAAAGACCCATCATCAGTAATAAGTTGCCGTCAGAACGTTTTTTGGAAAAGTATGGAAAAGACACACCATCAGGAGATGACTCACCGTTGAACCAAGAAATTTAACAAAGTGTTGGAAACACCTACCATCAGAGATGAGTAACCGCTAGGATAAAAATTTGGATAAGTGTCAAAATATCCTACCAATAGAGAGTAGTCACCGTTGAGGATGACCCACCGTCAGAATGGAAATTTGGAAAAGTTTTGGAAAGACCTACTGCTGAGATGAGTCATCGTTGGAATAAATCACTATCATTCTAAGTCACCACCAATATGGAGTCACCATTCAAAAGATTCACCGCCACTATTTCTATTTATTTTGAATTAAATATTTATAATGATTATATTGTTGAATTTAATTCCAAGAGTTATTTTAATGATTGTTCTTAAACTATTGAAGAGATGCATTAAAGTGTGTTACTCATACAATATAACGAGTAGAGGATCTAAGTGATTCTCCTTGAATTCTACTATTAAAAGAAGTGGCACACTCCCTCATGCAGACAGATAAACAAGTGAAAAAGATAGATACACACACACATGAAAAGTGTGATGAAACATATTTCAAGAACCATAAGAGTTCCACTTTCTGAGAGCTTACATGCTGCATCTTGCCTACGCATGACTATGCAGAAATGGAGCACATTGAACATTTAGTTCCTCCCCATAGTCAGAACAAAAGAGTTCATGAAACTATATTCTATTGATATTTTTAGTAATATGACTCAATATCTTTCTCAAGTTACATTCAAGGAGTCACAAGCTTCAGAACACATCAATCTGAGCAACAATATCTTTTTTACATATTTTATTTTCTCTATCTATTATTTATTTACATTATGAGTAGTGTGTGTTTACTCTATATTTTAAAAACACACACTGTCTCCTAATATTTAACTATAAGATACTCGATATATTCTAAACTCCATTTAATTTTTTCCCACATGCTGTGGAAGAGATCCCTGAGAGGCTTGTGTTAGTTTTATTCCCATGATTGTTGTGGAAGAGGTCTTGTGTGGCTCAGAAAACTAGTTTTCTATTGTATACTTGATTTGGGTTTTGGATCAAAGATTAATTTATATAATCTTCTTGAAAACAGGTGATTTCCAAGTGGAGAGTATTGAGTCTCAACTTGATACTGAACCTCTTGTATTTATTCCATTGCGTGTTTTGTTTTGTTTCTATGATTTAAACTGATTTTGTTTTAAACTATAAGAAAAACCAATACTTTTATAGTTAGTCTTAATTAATTTTTATATAAGGTTTTGATTAAGTAAATTGATTTAAAAATTTAAAGTAATATTTATATAATGTTTTAACTGAGACTTAATAAATCTTTGAAAAATCGTTTAAAAGATCAGAACTTATATCGATCTATTATTTTGATTAACTAGTCCATTTTAATTATTTGGGGGATTTAATTTAAACTTGTTTTGAATAAAAAAATTTATTGGGTACTCAATTAACCCCATCATGAGATACCCACTCCAACCAATATTTGGTATCAGAGGTTTTTCAAAAACTTTTCAATTGTGATTTTAATTGTGTTAAAGATCTTAAATTTCTATCAATTCTAAATTTAGTTCTTTAAATTGATAATTTAAAATAAGGTTTTTCTACTAACATACCTCCTTTATTTAATGGAAATAACTTTACTCAATGAAAAATAAAAATAAAAATTTATATTGAAAGTATGGGTTTCGAAATTTGGCATGCTATAGAGGATAAATATGAATTACCTACCACTGCTAGAGCTACTTGGGATGATGATACTAAACTTGATTATAAAAATAATTTAAAATATATGAATACTCTTTACTATACATTAGGAGATGAATATTTTAATAGGATATCTTCTACTAAAATTGCTTTTGAAATTTGGGATACACTAGCTATTTCTCATGAAGGAACTACTAATGTTAAAGAAATGAGATTAAACTATTATAAAATTAAATATGATATATTTAAAATGAAACTTGATGATTTGATTTATGATATATATCTTAGGTTCAATGAGATATTAAATACATTGAGATACTTGTGGAATCTAGTGTCAGATAAAGATCAAATCATGCGACTATTGTGATGTCTTCTAGAGAGATAGAGAGAGACATCTATTTCAATAAGATAATCATGTGATATCAGTAAACTACCTATCAATGAATTTATTGGGAAGTTGATGATGTATGAGGAAGAGATTAAATTCAACCATCAAGAGTAATATTAACCTAATAGAAAATATGTTTTCTTCAAGACTACTGTTTCAAAACAGAAAGAGAAATAAAAGGTACAAGTTGAAATCTATAGTGATAATGAACCACCAGCTAATAGTGATGAATACATGTCCTATCTAGCTAGAATTTTTATGAAATTTTACCACAAGAAGAAATTATTTAGGAAACCAAGATATAAGGGAAAGTATGATAGTATAGAGAATTATAAAAAAGGACTGAAAAAGAGACGACAATTCAAACGATATTACCTATTATGAGTGTAAAATAAAAGGACATGTTAAGGATGACTGTCCTAAGTTGATGTATAAGAATAAGTATGAGGAAAAGGATAAAAATTATAAGAATGAAATGAAAGAAACATGGAGTGCCTATGATAAAAACCCTAGTGAGTCTGACTCAACTCATGAAGAAAAGCAGGGTATAACAAATTTGTGCTTCATGATAAATATATCTGAGGTACCTACTATATCACATGTACTTAATTTATATCATTATGAAAATGAATAAAATGATTACGATATGTCAAAAGAGGAAATGTTTTAATACTATAATATGATTTAAGACACTTTTAATGAACTCAAATACAAATAAAAAGTTCTGAAGAAACAACATGTTTTATCTGTTACTATTAGAATTGAACTCACTGTAGAAAAAGATTAGAATGCTCAATTGCTGAAAGAATAAACTAAACTAAAATTTACAAATGAGAAACTAAAGAAATACTTAGAGAGATTTAAAAATTGAATATAAAAACTTACTCAAATTCTAGGAAAAAAAATTTCTTCTAAATATATTACTGGTATAGGTTACCAACATGGTCAAAGAAGAGTTGTTAAGATAACCCTTGTTCCTAAGTCTAATTCTAGTAATCCTATTATTATTTTTTATTCAAGTGGACCTAATAAAGTTTTTATTTTAAAGAGTATACAATCTTATTATATAAAACCTATTAAGAAAATATGGGTTCCTAAATCCCTAATCACTAACATATCTGGACCCAAGAAAATATGGGTACTAAAATCATTCTTGGTATAAACTTTGTTTTGTATGAAATATGCTTAAAGAGATCCTGTAGAAATCTATGTTACTTAGACAATGAATGTTCTAGTAATATGATAGAAGATTACTTGAGCTTCAAGAGCCTGATAAAGGTTTATGGTGGACATGTCACCTTTGGCGACATTGCTAAAGAAAAGATCACTGGACTTGGCCAAATCGGTAACACCAACTCAGTTTTACTTTCTAAAGTTCTTTTGTTTATGGTTTAAAATACAACCTTCTTATCATTTCACAATTATGTGATTATGGTTTTCATGTAAAGTTTGAAAACAATTATTTTAATGTTTTTAATTCTAAAAATTCTTTAGTATTTACTGATTTGAGAAATGATAATGTGTATGTTGTTAATCTCAATTCTTTTATTTCTCAAAATGTTTCTTCCTTAAGTTCCTTTCATAGAGAATCTTGGATTTGGAATAGGAGACTAGAACACTGTAACATCCACTCACTTAAAAATATTAAAAGGAAAGGATTAGTTAGGGATCCACCCAAACTTGAATTATGAAATGAAAAATTCTGTAACCCTTGTAAAAAAGGGAAATAACCCAAGATTTTTTAAGTTAAAGAAACAAGTTTAAACTTCTCAACCTCTCGAGTTGGTTCACATAGACATGTTTCGACCATCTAGAGTTTCTAGTTTAAATGGAAATAATTATGTCTATATACTTGTAGATGAATTTTCTAGATATACTTGGGTATTATTTTTAGATCATAAGAGTGAATCTTGTTCTTATTTAACCAAGTATGCTAAATCTGTATAAAATCTAAGTAGACTTAGAATTAAGACCTTAAGAAGTGACCATGTTCACAATTTTGAAAATAAAGACTTTGAACCCTTTTACTCACAAAATTTCTATAACCATAATTTCTCTACTCCTAGGACCCTCAACAAAATGAATATATATAACGAAAAAATAGAACACTTCAAGTGATATCTCAGACTATGCTTAATAAATATGACTTACATGTCTACTTTTTGGCAGAGGCAATGAACAAAACCTACTATATAATCAATAGAGTTTTAATTAGACCTATTTTAAAGGAAAACCCTTATGAACTTTGTAATAATAGAAATCCTAAGGTTAATTACTAAATAGTTTTTGGTTGAAAAGCATTTATTATTAATACTAAGGATAATCTCAACAAGTCTACCTCCAAAAGTGATGAAGGAAATTTCCTTGGCTATTCAACCTCTATTAAATACTATAGAGTTTTTAATAAAGGAACCCAAAATGTGGAAGAGTATGTCCATGTCCAGTTTGATGAGATAGATCCAAATGAGCCTAATACCCCTTTGGAAAACCTTAAGAATTATTTATCTACCTTGAACATAAATTACAAACCTTCTTATTCTCCTGTAAAACATGCACAAAAATCATCCAGTTTTGAGGAACATCAAGAGTCTAAACCTGAACTGGTAGAGGAACCTGAGGTGACCAAACCTTATTTTTCTAGAGCTATTAAGACTCTTAAATACAATCTTTTAGATGCTTTTGTTGAAGAATTATATATATGTACACAAACTAGAGCTTCTCTAAGAAATCAGGTTGAACATCAAGCATTCTTGTCACAGATTGAACCTAAGAACATCAATTATTCAATTAATGATGAATTCTAGGTAATGTCTATACAAGAAGAACTTAATCAATTTGAAAGAAATAAATTTTTGGAACTTTCTGATAGAACTAAATAAACCTTGACTATATGCACTAAATGGGTGTTTAGAAACAAGATTGATGAGGCAAAATAGTAAGGAACACGACTAGACTAGTTGAACAAGGGTATATTCAAGAAGATGGTATATACTATGAAGATACCTTTTCACCTGTAGCCAGACATGAAGAAATTAGGATACTTCTTGCCTATGCAGCACATATATATTTCAAACTAAATCAAATGGATGTCAAAAGTGAATTCTTAAATGGGTATATAGCTGAAGATTTTTTTGTTAAGAAACCCCCTAAATTTCAAAATCCTCATTTTCCAAATCGTGTTTTCAAGTTAACAAAAGATTTATATGCTTTGAAACAATCTCCTAGAGTTTAGTATGATAGGTTCAATTATTTTCTTATCTTAAAAGGATTTTCAAAAGGTATAACTGATCCTACCCTATTTATAAAAATAATGTCAAAATATGTTTTATTTTTTCAAATTTATGTAGATGATATTATTTTTGGAACTTCTAAAAATTATTTATGCACTATTTTTTCAAAAAAGATACAAAATGAATTTGAAATGAGTTTAATGGGTGAACTGAAATTCTTTATTGGTTTTTATATTTTTAA
This sequence comes from Viscum album, assembly GCA_963277665.1. Taxonomy (NCBI): domain Eukaryota; kingdom Viridiplantae; phylum Streptophyta; class Magnoliopsida; order Santalales; family Viscaceae; genus Viscum; species Viscum album. The sequence goes on from OY728140.1 coordinate 1,013,730,059, forward strand.
AAATAAAGAAGGAATTGTTTTAAATCAAATTAAATATACTAAAGATATTTTAAAAAAAATTTAATTTGGATAAAACTAAGAGTAGTGATACTCTTATGAGTACCACTTGTAAATTATATCTTGATGAAGCTGGGAATTCAATGGATTAAACCATTTACAGAGGTATGATTGGAAGTCTTCTCTACTTAACTACCAGTCGGCTAGACATTATGTTTACTATGTGTATGTGTTCTTGTTTTCAAGAAAAACCAAAAAAGTAACACTTAATTTCTATTAAAAGGATTTTCAAATACCTCAAGTATACAACCAATTTAGGAAAATTTTACCCTAGATGATAATCATTTGACATAGTTAGTTATTTAGATGTTGATTTTTGTGGTTGTAAGTTAGATATAAAAAGAACTTATGGAACATGTCATCTTTTGGGAAAGTGTCTAGTTTCTTTATGTAGTAAGAAACAAAATTATATTGCAATGTATACTATTGAAACTGAATACATAGCTATAGGTAGTTTTTGTGCACAATTTTTGTGAATGAAACACACTTTACTAGACTATGGATATAAATTTCAACATGTACATATAAATTGTGACAATACAAGTGACATAAACTTTTATAAGAAAACTGTATATCACTCTCGAACAAAACAAATTTATGTAATACATCACTTTTTGAGATACCATTTTCAAGAGGTTGATATAACTCTTGAATACACTGGTACAGAACATCAGCTTGCTGATATCTTCACCAAGCCTTTGAATTTTGAGAGAATGAACTACATCAAACATGAATTATGCATGATTAATTTTAATTAAGTTTAATTTTATATAACCCACTGTTGAGTTTTACCCACCATTGAGTTTTACCTACCTTTGGAGTTACCCACCATTGAAAACAAAATTCCTTTATCAATTTCTTTCCGATAATTTTTAAGCTGTTGTTTTAATTTATTTTTATAGATTACTTTATTTAATTTTTAATTTGATTCAAATTTTATTATGTTTTTCGATTTTCAATTTTCCCAAATCCCTAAATGATATACAATTAGAAACCCGTCTAATTTCAACGCTCTCACTCCCTTGCGCCTTTGCTCTCGAACCTTGCTAACACACTTTTCTCTCCCAACTATCAGCCTTCCTTCACCTTCATCCGAGCCTTCTAAGCCAATCTCCATGGTTAGAGTTAAGAGAGACACCAAATCTTCTTTGAATGAGTCACCTACTTCAAACAATCATAAATGAGAATCTAGTCATTTAACTACTGTTAATCCAGTAAACTCAGAGCTCACAAAGAGAGTTATGATACCCAAAAAAGAAGTTCATGCTGAATGGTTAATGTCGAGTAAGTCTTTATTGATCAGAGTTATTCTTATACAAGACCAGGGATGGGTATAATGGTTTTATTCTAATGAGAGACCCTTCTATCCTATGTTAGTGCACCAGTTCTATCAATATATCAAGTTCAATTTTGAAGAAGATGAAGATTGGGTAAGAAGCAGAGTAAATTGACAAAAAGTTATATTTTGTTCAAGATAATGGGATAGATGTTTGAGAGTACCTCATTAAGGTGTCTCAAATGAATATCAAGGATATGTTCTTGAAGATAATTTTAACTTTGTTTATGAGCATGCCTTGGCATAATTAACTGGATATGGGATTACAAGAAGACTGGTTTCTACTGATCTTTATGGAGAATGTCACCCACTTTTCAAATTTATCCAGCATATTCTATGCTCGAGGAATGGTGATTTATATACAATGAGGTATTAAGATATTTATCTTCTATGTATTATGATGATAGGTGAGGATATTAACCTATGTAGATATTTTATTAATCACATGATAGAGATGTGAAATCTATCTTCAAGGTCAAACTCCCTTATTTACCCAAAGTTTATCTTGATCATGATGGAGGCCAAGGGACTAGTTGAGGAAGGAGAAGAAACATTAGTAAAGTGTGGAGGCTTTTACATCACAAGATTCATTTTCAAAATGATGAATATTAACTAGAATCCATTAGAGAAACTAAGGATTGATGATGGTTAAAGACTCTATGATGATTTAAATCCGGTTGATCATCCATGTAGACTAATTATTATTGTGGATCTTGGACTAGATCCAGATGAGCTACTGGAGTATTCAGATGAGGAATAAGAGGTTGCTGCTTCTGGTGATGAGGAAAAGGAGTTTTCTATGGATGAAGGAATTGACACAGACCTACCCAAGGGTTATCCTACCATTACTTATGGTGATCCTAGCCCAATATTGACACCCCATTTTATAAAACAGGATGAAAAGATTATAAATATAATCTTGATCATGTTAAAGTGATAAAAGATCCCAAATAATAATCAAGGGACTTTCCCAAGTTGACCTTCACACACACACCCTTGTTCCCTACACATTATAAGGCCCGTGTAGCCCCCTGCACTAAACCAAAGAGTAGGAAACCTCTATAATGGGAACCCATACCGTAGACCTGCATTGGGAAACTTGTATTAACAGGGTCCTATATTCACCTATAAATAGGAACCTTAGTCTCCTCATTTGCAGGATTGAAAAATTAGAAGAATCCCCCAATCTCTAGTCATGCCTCCCCTTTGTCCAGGTCTCCAAAATTTCTCAGGTAGCTCTCCAAAACCTGAGATAAGAGATAATTAAAGGGGATAAGTGGTATCAAATCTCCTTCAGGGTCTAAAACACAATACACCTGAATGAGGACCCTTTATCCCCTACTAGTAAACCACCTGTGTGAGGCCCATTCCCAAATCAGGGACCTACGCAAGACTCATCCAGGGACACCTGAGGAGACCCGTGGTTCCTGGGCTAAAGCCTCTCCCAAGTGTTGTTTCATAGGTGGTCCATTTATCAAGAAATATTTAGTTCATGTAGGATTTTACCTCTTGCATAGATCCCTTTTAGTTCATCCTTGGTGCTGCACCTAGGATCTTCAACCAGGACCTACACCAGTCACCCTTGGAGCCCTCTTCCAATCCTCTAATGGTAGGGACTCTTTTTCTTTAGATCCCCTGTTTGAGAGGGATCAAGTTAAGACCTCCACCAAAACCTCCAAACTTGTAATAACATGAAGAGGATAACACCAACATGTCTCCCATTTGGATTTATATTCCTAAAATCATAGTTTTCCCTCACTTGACCTACTAGATAGTTTGGATCCTTGGGGTGCATGTGGATTTGTATCCCTTTAGTCATGAGGACCCCTACCCCAGGGATGGTGTCAGGGAGTTCCTAGTCTTAGATTCTAGGGTTACGACCATGTCCTAACCTTGTCAACTCTAATACCCAGACCCTCTGGTTCCAAGTAGGGAGGGAGAGGATCACACTTGCATTTCCTTTTGACATGGAATGTCATCCTCCTCCCTCTCTACAGAACCAATTTTAGGGTATCCCTCCTGGAGTAATCTCCTATCATTTATTGTATGATTTTACAGTCCTGCTCTTCCTTACCCCCTAGAATACTTAGTCAGAGTGGGGATGGGAACCAGAGTCCTCTCCTCTCTTCCCCACTTCCTTCCTTCCTCAGTCTTCATACCCTATACCCAGTCTAGGGTAAAGCAAGGGGAAGAAAATGTCATAGCCCTAGCCTCTTCCACCAACAAAAGAGGAGAAGTGTGGTTTGCTGAATCTTTTTCTTCCTCTTATTTCTCACACTGAGAATGAATCATGTGGTATTATAGGTTAACGATGATTATAAAATCCGAACGATCCATGCAACCTATTGAACTATGAGAACTCTGATTTCTTCTATAATTAAGATACATAGGAGGCCTACCTAAGGCCTAAGCTCAATGGGAATCCTCCCAAGAAGAAATCCCCAATCATATCCCTCATTAACTAGGGAATTCTCTTCAGGATTAATTCCCCCTTCCCTTAATAAAACCTCAGGGAATAATTTTCAAAAGTAATCCCCAACCTAATCCTCTCAAAGGGATACACTCCCATGCGATACAATCCTTCCAAGGGCCTCTATGGGTGAAGATCCCCATCACTGAACTACGTGAGTTTTGATTCCCATCCAAATGGGATATGCAGGAACCTACATGAGGTCCAAACCCAACACCCCAAATGAACCCTATTCTCTCTCTAAACCACATTCCCAGTATGATCTCATTCAACCTGGGAATCCATATCCCTTATAGGTTCCCTAGGCCACTTCAGCATAAGTCCCACACCAAAATTTGACTAAGAACCTTCCACCTAGACATCCTTTTCACATGATGACAAATTGTATGGCTTGGTCCTTATCACATGACCTTAAAAGGTATGATGTGCCCCATTAAGTGGAACAAAAATATGTGGGTTCTGATTCCTTTCACAAGGATACATAAGAAACCCATTTATGGGTCTGATCCTGACATCAAAACAAATCCCATCTCCCTAAATGATGATACACTCCAGAGCACCCTAATATGTGGCTAGAAAACCAGAATCATTGTAATAGTGACCAAAGAATCTCTAATTAGTACATAAGAGGTTACTATCGATGGAGAACCTTAGATACATACAGACAATTCTAAGATCTATACATGCTAATAATTTATTGTTAATTCAAGGGTATTCTACATCATACTTGGGAATTAAAAAAGGATTCATGAACATATATTAAATCTACAATAGAGTCCTGGAATAGTCCATAATTCCCCCCAAAAGGATGTGATGAGCTTGACCTCCCATACTCTCGACCAATGTGAGTTCTTAAGTATCATTGGCCAAAATTCATAGTGAGAACCTAACTTTGTAAAGAAGGTTCCTGATTATCATGGATATAGAACCATTGGGTGTTTCCAATTCTAAGGGAAACAAAAAATAATGAACCCGACATGATCCTTAACCAAGATGATAGCTTCACCCACTTGTCAGACCCTTTTTACTCTCAAAATAAAAGAGGGCCAAACAATACAATTAATCATGTATGTTCTCTTCCAAATGAGATACTAATTTGATGAGGTTTATTTTTTTTGTTTGTTATATATCTCAGGAAATTCCTTTTAGAACTCCCCTTATTCTAATGGCATCGTATCAACTCTCACTGATGCATGCCCCAACTACTGTTAAGGCTGAATTTTCATCCACACAGAGGAAACAATAACCAACCCAACATCTTCAACGTTGGGTCTCAAAACCATTGGTCTGAGAGTACCATCATAATAGTACAATCCTAACCTTGGAGGCTACCTGACATGCCCTCCATCTCATGAAACCCCATCGATTGTCCGGTCAGTGATGACCGATGGTCCTAACACACACATCACAAACTACCATCTTCAACCATTTTAGGATCCTGTCCCCTGAATGCAACAACTGGTCCCTCCCTTACCTTTGGGAGGTGGATCAATATGACTTATACATACTTATCTAGAAGAAATAGGTGTCCTTCTCAAGGGATCCTACCAATATTCACTGCCGCCAATGCCACGCAGTAGTGAACCCTCAATATGATGAGGGTTCCATCCTCATCCAATAGTCCCGGGTCATCTAGGCCTAGAAACAGAATATGACCAACATGGGAAAAAATCGGTCAATAGGGAGCAAGTTTTTACCTTTTACCATTCCGAATAATCCTACCAACCCAATTTGGTGGAAAACTGTGAGCGGGAACATACACCTGCCCACCTTAATTCATCCAGCCAACAGACTCATCTGATAGTAACCAAGGAAGTACATCATTCAAATCTAGTGGAAAACCATGAGAAAGAATATATACCTACCTTAACTAATCAAGAATGTTATCAGACTCATTTGACGATACTCAAAGAAGCCCATCGACCAAGTTTGGTGGAAAACCACAACCAGACACACACACCTAATTTCATTCATCAAGATTTCTAGTAGCCTCACTTGTCAACACCCAGATAAGTTAGTCATAAATTCCTGACAACAATTAAGGGGAAGACTCAACTCTCTTCCCCCACATATGAGTACTATCAGTATCCACTAGTAGGAAAGGGAGGACAAGATCAGGCATATACACCTACTCCAGATATGAAATGGGCATATATCCCCATTCCAATTTCTAAAGTCACCAATCACATATTGAAAATGGTCAAAGGGAAGATTAAAGTCCCTAAACACATTCTACAGACTTTTTAGGACATCATAATGGAGATGAAAATAGTGCCTGAGGGACAGACACACAACTCTGTCCCCACAAATGGGGTGGCTCATCAGTATGTCACCCCAGAACATACACACACATCTACTCCCATCCAGGAGGGACATTGGGGAAACTCCCTATATTATACGGACAATCAGATTGGGAACATACACCCACTCCAACTAGAGGCAATCAGCCCATCCCCATGGAAACTCCAAGACAGACACAAACACCTTCCCATAAAAACCACTTCTCTTAGCAAGTGGCCTTAGTCTCTCATAATAATGCATCCAAGAAGAAGCCTCCTCAAACATGATTGTAAAATCAAGAATTGATATATGATCCCACTATACTTAATTCAATATTTCATGAGGCCCTTATATGTTTATCTGTGGTAGCTCAAGATCCTACCCTCTTATTTCTAAATTATGGGAGCAGTAGTAGTAATTTTGAAGGTCTTTTCTGGACAATTCACCATAGAGTCTTGCTTCATGAGCATGATGTAATCGATCTTGAGATCCCATCTCCTGATGTGAGTCATATAATCCCTCCACATAGACAGTAGATAAAGGAGTAATAGGGTATTCCCCTTTCTATAATCCACTATGGTGGTCCTCCCCATGATGGAATTCGCTGCAAAATTTATCTCTGTAGTAGTATTTCATGTTTTCAAGAGAATTATACAATTGGAAATACAGTAATGATAAATACCTCCTATTGCAAGGCACTTGCGAAAGTAAGTCCAGTCATGTTTGATACCTTATCATTGGAAGGTAAAATCCTTTCTCAATTGGTCGACATACCAAGGTGATGGTCATTCTCCAAACCACCCTTGGGTCACTTACATTTCATTGTAATAGAGGAAGTCTCTACGAATCTTAATGCTTATGATAAGGTTGTAGGAAAGTGTGCACTTTGGTTAGAACAAGTAGAGGATTCTATAGCAAAAGATGAAGAATATATTCTAAACATGTGAAAATAGCTGGCTAAAGATGACATACCAGTCATGCTCTGGCCTTTGGCCACCACTCAATACAATATTATAGAGGCACTATCAGAAGATTGTGTTCATGACATCTGCCTTAAAATATAGAAAAATCTTCATCAATTGAAAAAAAAATTATTACCTTATGATGTGTATCAAAGTCATGTCAAGGTAATAGAAGGGTTGAAATGAAAAATTGACTTAATAGCACTCCTAGATTCACGACATCCAAAGATAAAGAAACAACAAGGAGCCCTTCAATGTGTGTGCCTCAACGTATTAATAAGATTGCGACAGCTGATCGCTGATACCCCATCTGGTGTTCATATCAGAAGATGGGGTGCACATGGGGTATTATATTTCACCACACTCCCTAACCAGCAAAGTCCACCAAAGGTTGTAACGTGCAATGTTATAGCTTCAGGATAGCTCAAACAAACGAAATCTATTCACAGCCAAAGACTGACTCTCATCGGCATTGGTCTAGAAGAGATCAAACTATTGAGAGATTTTTTCATCAGGCATATGAGAATATCAAAAAAGCTTTCTATTTAGGAAAAATCCACTATCAGATAACACAAATGTCAAAAATAACACAATGTTCTTTAGAAGAGGGTGATTTAAGTGTGTGCCGAATGATGTACCCAACCCACATTCGAACAAAAATCCATATAATCATAAGGTAATCTGTGATAGGAGCATCCATGATAGTTCAAGAGAAACCCCAGTCCACAAAGATGGGGGATTTTTTTAACTCAACCCTCTAGGCCAGCAAACCAGGACTGATGAGTTGTAAAAGTAGAATAGGAATAGCCCTATCCCTCAGGGTTAGGGTATTTTTCACCTCAACAACATCATCCTCAGTGGTAATCATTCTTATCCTAATTAGGAAATTTTTTTTAGAATAGATCCTCCTAGTTTTTCCCATTCCATGATCTGATACCTTCACTAGGGACATGGACAAATGAATTGTTTTAATGATTCCCTTTGGATTACTGTCTGCCAAACTGCTCCCATAGAATCAGAAAATGAGAGGAAAAATCCTTATTGAGGGCATGAAAGAATATAGTATTGCAAAGAAACTAATATAATGAAGATAATTCATTTTTCATTAGTTAATTTCATCAACACTACCCTCACAGATTCTATAGAACATGAGGCTAATTCAGAGGGATCAGAAGAGGATGTTATGGTTCATAATGTGGTCCACACCGAAACAATTGAAGGAGGTGTTCATACCCAAAACCAGAGGCTTTCCCTGAATCTAGTAATTCCCTCAAACAATCCACCATTACCTCCTAAAAAGGAATTCAAAAACAAAAAGGGAAAATGTTAAATTGTACCTCACCTTCCCACCAGAGAGGTTAAACCCCTTTCACTTGAAGAAAGATTTTTTCAATAGGAGGATGAGATAAAAGAATTAAGGAGACTTGATGTAGAATTACTCTGAGGAAGTATTCTTGATAGATATGTTTTATAGGAATATCCTCAACTCACACTTACAACTGGAACACCTCAATTAAGAGGGTTTTTTGTAGAAACTGAAGCAGATCTGATACACCCACTCAACATGGGATACCAATCACCAATATATCAAGATCCCGTAGCAGCAGATCGAGAATTTCATTCATTGGGTACGCAACCAGAATAGGTTCAGACACATCCTTATAGATCCACCCCTATAGTTTACCCACAACAGATACCAGTAGTGCCTCCACCGATGGTCCTACTAGACATTACACTTTTTCAAGCTCCATATGCTGCACCCATTCAAGTTCTGGCTCAGATAGACATTCCTTAAATGTTGATGAACACTATTGAGTCACTAATGGATCAATTTTAATCCATATAGGAATGATGTGCACTGATACAGCTAAAAAAGAAGCCTTACTCTGAATGGGTGGACCCAAATCTTCCCCTGCCGAATTTTGGGAACCCAATATTTCCAAATTTCAATGGTTTAGGAGACCCAAAACAACACTTGATACATTTTTTTATCTCACCATGACCTCATGATGGGAACCCTTGAATAAAAAGAAGTAGTGAAACTTAGGTGCTTTGTGCAATCGCTGTAAGGACCAGACTTTGTGTGGTATACAAGTTTGTAGGCTCAGTCAATCATGAGGTGAGAAGACCTCTATCAGAAGCTTCTCTTCTAATTCAGCTCAACACTATAGAAGACAACAATTTTTGATCTCTAAAACTATAATCAATGGTATAATGAAAGTGTTTCATATTTCATTTCTCTATGGAAAGGGTTGACATACTTCTTAAACCTACCACTCCCTCAAGAAGAGTTATTTCCCATCTGCATAAAAAATATTTGTGATGAGTTGTACACACCACTTATCTTTATAAAATATACAGGAGGGTTTTAGTACCTTGATGAAATTTCTCAAAGGGTGGAATACTTCATCATAAAGACAAAATCTAAGACCCGAGTAATTACATCAACTTAAGGAAAGAGAAAAGGGAAAGCATAGACCGCTATAATTACACTTAAGCAAGCCCCTATACCCACTCCCTCTACAAATACCACACCATATCATATAGATCCACCTTCTTAGCATAAACAACAACACTCACCTCATCAGGGTGATCAAAGAGAACAAAGGAGAAAACAGTTTGAGGAGATGAAAAACAAGGTCTATTCTTTTCCAAATGACCAAGTCCCTGGCTACTTCATATCAGCGTTGGAAAACAACTTGGTCAAGTTTAAAAATCCAAGGAAACCTAGAAAAGAAGGTGATAAAGATATCCCAAACTATTTACCTTTTAATCAAATGTTGGGGAACCACATCCAGGATTATTTTGTTTTTAAATACCCCTTCAAAAGATAGTGGACTCTGGGAAATTAAAGCTAAAAAATTTGTCTGCTCAGGTTGAGTATGTCTCTGAAACCAATCCATAGGAGGTAAATGAATGGAAAGAAGTTAATATCAAGAGTACATATAAGTCTGATGATTGGATGGTTAGAAAAATGATCAACCAAACTCATTATATTCTATAAGCATATCTGAAACAACAAACTGTTCCCTCAACCGCTTCCGCTATATCACAACCAACTTCATCGAAAACTTAGCCCTCTGAAATCCATCTTTAAAAAAGTATTATGACTGGAAGAGTAATAAGAAAACATAGGAAGATAAGCCTGTACCAAATCCGAATCTGTCCTTGACTTTAGTGGACTTCATTTCTACAATACCAAAAGCACGATCCCACTATACCAAATGGTACAACAAGAGTCAACACGTCAGACTAAATATTCACCAGATGAGGAGATGATATTCAGTTTCATTAACTCTATTCACTTAAAATATCCCTTCAAAGATAATGAGTGCAATCATGAACCCAATTTACCTATTATTTATTGGGTAAATGTGGGAAGAGGTCATCAAAGTCAAGGTTATAGGGGAAAATGTGGTCGTTCTAGGAGTCCATACTTTAACCATGCCCCTACTAGAACCATCTACATAGCCAAAACTAATGGGAAAGATCTCTAGTGAGCTGATAAGGAACAAGGGAATTCTTCTTCCACACATGGCAGGGTCTGCCTTGACATGATCATCCTGTAAGACCGGTTAGAGTATAGTCCACTTCCTAATAAACCCTAGCATGCAGGTAGACTTAGATGGCCTAATCCACTAGGAGCATAAACACCTTCATCTCCTATCCCAATGGATGACCTATCTATATTAGGAACATCATTTTCCAAATAACCTGTGAAAGAACATCCTCATGATGGAAAGAATAGACCTTTGGACCTGAAATATGATGTTTTGAAGAAAATAGCTCAAGTGATATCCAATTTTTCAATCATGAATGATTTAATATTATCAAAAGATCTCCCAGAATCACTTATTGAGGTCATGTTAAGCTCCCAGGAATTTGAAACTGAGGTTTATATTTCTGAAGTGTATCGTACAGAGAATGATCTTGGAGAATGTCCCACAACCATCTCTTTCACAAACCAGGATGAGGATTCCATCATACAGGGGCACGTCAAACCCTTGTATATATCTGGAAGGATAAATGACACTGATATCTGATGAGGCTTCATTGAAAATGGATCAGGATTCAACCTCATTCCATTCTGAACACTTCATCAATTGGGTTTCAATGAATATCACTTGTCCCCCTCCACTCTGATGTTACATGGTTATGAAAAGAATGATAAAAAGCCTCTTAGATAGATCATGCTTAGAACTAAGTTCAAGGATCTCGTGTCTGGATCATAATTCATGGTTGGTCAGCAAGATATGGCCTTAAATTCTCTATTGGGATAACCTTGGATACATCGGCATGAAACTATTCCTTCATCATACCACCAGTAACTCAAAAAGGGAGAGATTGTTGGAACCCTTATTTTAATGAACACAAAATCATGTTAATTATGATATTAATGAGTTTTATGTTTTATGGTATATTTTTATAATATAAGGAAGATTAGTGAAAATCTTTCTAAGAGTTGGAAAGACCTATCGTCAGACATGGCTCACCATTGAGGACGCCACCAGAATGAAAATTTGGCTAAGTATGGGAAAGACCCACCGTCAGTAATGAGTCACATTCAAAACATTTTTTTGAAAAGTATGTAAAATAACTACCAATAGGATATGAATCACCATTGAACTAATAAATTTGAAAATGTTTTGGAAACACCCACCATCATAGATGAGTCACTACTATGATGAAAATTTGGCCAAGTGTTGAAATGAACTACCACCAGAGAGCAGTCACCATTGAGGATGACCCACCATCAAAATGGAAACTTGTAAAAGTGTTATAAAGACCTACCACTAAGATAATTCATCATTTTCATGACTCACTGCCATCCTATGTCACCGCCATCTCCTCATCCATGGTCCTCTAACCTAAGGATAGTCCTGGGGACCCAAGGGCCTCATCCACTACCCTAATAGGGGTGCCTGTGGGCCCAGGCACCTTAGCCCCTAATACTCCATCTAATTCTTTATTATTTTTTTATTCTCACCCCATATGAAAAATAAGTTCCCTTAAGGTTAATAGTGTTAGTTGAAATAGAAAAAATGGAAGGGAGAAAATGGAAATACATCATCAAGATCAAGGTAGAGATCCCATTCATCCTCTAGATAAGCAGCTAACCCCTCAAGCACTCCTCAATCCGTAATGTTAGACACTCGCTTTGTGGCTAGGATAATATCACCAGTTTCATATATTGAAGCCTCCATCTCCTGAAAATATTTTGTCAAATCATCCAGATCACTGTTGGGGTAGAGATCAGAAGGAGCTTTGATATCACCCATATTTGGGATTCACAAGCTAGTCTGGATAAATTACCACACATCTTTGACATCATGAGTTATTCTTTCCCAAGCTTAGATCACTAATGGATATACATAATTTGGATCTGATGTGGCTATTTGTGAGTAAGACCCGACACACTTTGACTTGGAATCCTTTTTAGGCCTCTATTTTTGCTCAAAAGAATGAGGGTATGGAACACGAGATTCCTCCTAATGGCGATGGCTAAACCTCTTTGGCATAGAAGATATGTTATTTTTAACCCTATCCTACCTGGTAGTCTTTTATTGAGACCTATTTGAAGTCTCTTGAGCCTCAATGTCACCATATTCCGCTAGATCCTTCCTAGTATGCATACCACGACCCATAGTTGTCATGGACTTGACTCTATATGAACCCTTCTCCAATACCCCCTGAGGATATGAAGAGATCCATGCCTTGGAATACCCAGAATATAGAACAATTAATGTGTTTGATGGAGGTAGAGTGATCAAAATTTTAGATACCACCATGGCCATCAGGATCCAAAGTTTTCGAGCTACCATCAGATGCTTCTCAAGACTAACATGCATAGGGGTACAAATGATTGACTATTGATGACATTTAAACTAGTAGGCAAATCAATACGAAGTATAACCCTTGCATATGATCTCACTATCTATGAGAGACACCAGTACACTATCTCTAAATGCTATCATGTAAGACCTCAACTCATAATTATTTTCCTTTACATCATCATTAACATCCCCTGTTAGTGGGTTACCATGAGGAAAGAAGTTAAATTCCCTCGACACATTTAGCATCTACATCACATCATTATACTTTAGGTTCAGAGGCTAGATTCTAGAAACAACTTGAAAAAATGGGTGGAATCGGTTGTTCTAAATTTTAACCAGGATCAGCATTGCATATAAACTAAAGTGTGATGTGACCCACCCCCACAACACTTGAAACAACCGCACAATCCTAAATGGTTCTTCCTGTTGTATGTATGCAGCAAACAATAGTAAATTCTTACAAATATTGGTGCAACCAAACCTATGTACCTCCTCTATGCCATTTTGGATACTATAATAAAAGTCCCTAGCTTCACACCTCCATTGGACTCATAGAAAGAAAGTAGATCAAAACTCAACCACATGGAAAGGAATCCAGCCAGGCGAGTTTTTTCATTAATATTGGGATTAACATTATAACCCCAATGGGTATATTGAACCTTCTCCAGTGTGGGATAGAATGTACCGGGATATCCCTAATTCTATGCAGTGGGACATATGGAAGGGATCTCTCAAGTGAAACCTTCTCCTAATGGTTCTAAGAAATCCTTCATTTATGTCCTTGGATGGATGTTAGCCTTGGGATGAGGATCTTTATTATTATTCAATTTCTTCGACACATTGAAAAGATCATGGGACAATGGTGGTGTCCTCTCAGTGTCATCCTACATTGTCTTTAGTGGGATAAACTCATCATACATTTCCCCAAGAATAGACCCCCCAAAAATTTGGTAGATATCCCACAGGATGATACCGACTTCACCATGCATCAAGTGAAAGGAATTTGTTTTTGGACTCCATCGGCTTAGTAGTTTAGGGATGATATCTGGGTCCTTTTAGACATAGGTTTACCCTACCCAAACAACCTCATAGATGTGGACATCCTGTAACTACTTTCTGAATTCTACATAGGTTTGGTGAACCCAGTACACCCACATCCACTCAGGCCTGACTCCCCCTCTAGAGTAGAAATCCCAATCCTCCTTTCAGCCTTGCCTTTGATCTATTGGTGAAGCATGGAAGTTTGAATCATAGAAACGAGCCCTAGATTCTTGAATTTTAGGATTAAGATCTAGAGTAAAACTAATATGATGCATAATAAATCCAATGGGGGACTTTTCCTTTTTTGATAAAAACATTAATGGAGGAAATATTGGCATAGGGGAAGTTGGTGTGCTTCACAAACCTAGATTTCGGGAAGTATCTCTTAACCCCAGGGATGAGAGAATCCCTCAGAAGTACATTCCAATATAATTTAAGGTAGTCACTTCATGGGTACTCACATTGATATGGAACCAAAAACCTCACCAGATCTATAATAGTAGATTCAACTACATTGTAATAATCCGGCCTAACAACTTTGATCACCTTGAATGAACGTGTAGTAGCTTGTTCAGTAGAGATCATCGAGCCAACCATTGAAAACCAACAACATGGGATTAAATTCCTCATTAAAGTTTAAATATTTAATTAAGAAAATTAAATCTTTTGACTTGGTAGAATCTAAAACTTGGAAAAGGGAAGGATTCATGCATTCCCTTCGACCAGGTTCCTTGCATAGTCCCTTCAACCAGATGCCACGTGTAGGCCCTTAGATGAGGTCCTTCATGAAATATACTTGACATGGTTCTCTTGGTGAAACACCATTGATCAAGTGGTCATACCATTGGTTCTCATCAGAGGGAATTTGTGAAAGAGGCAATGCGACAGATTTGAGTGGATGACCAATATAGCAAGAGTGAAAATCAGAAACTTGAAAGGTGAGGAAAACGAAAAAAGGGGCCAATAGTATTTATAGACGCCACTGGCCTATGTTGTGGAGCTATTCACCTGAACAACACTGGGTACCTATGCATCATAACTTTGATGTAACCTTTTTTGGAAGCCCAACATGATTTAACTATAAATCCCCAGCCTTAAACATTACATAATCTTGAGTTAAGTCAATAATTTGACTTTTAATTCACATCGAGGATCTTTTCAGGTTTAGAGATTTATAGAATTAGGTCATAACTTATACATAAGAACTTGAATATTACAAGTAGACACTTCTACTCACTACTATCCATTTTTTCATAAAAGAACTCATTAAAATGAAACATGACATTGTTTCATGTTTTAACAACATAAATTTTCCTTGATCCCATCCTTGACTCTATTCTTCTTTATGTCCTGTGAAAAACATTTCAAAAATTAAGATGAGCATAAAAATCTTAGTAAGGGATACATAAAGAAGAAAAACTTTTAGTCTTGGGATAACATGAAAACCATGAATACTTTATCATAAAGTAATACTTTTCACCTTTAAGAAGTAGTAAATATACTTCGCTGAATATAATCTCATTGCTTACCCTTTTTGTAACCAAAATATTAATATAAATCCCATAGAAAGTAATATATAGAATATGAAGGTAACTTGGGACATTAAAAATACTTAAATGGAATAACCATACGGTCGAGTTCCATACATTTCACTAAATGGAATAGCCATACGGCCGACTTCCATACCAAATGCATTAGAGGTTATAACGTAACCACCCATCCTTGATTTATCACAGAACCACCCACAATTTGGTTTATCATGTAACCACCCATCATTGGTTTATCAAGGAACCACCTGTCATTTGGTTTATTACATAAACACCCATAAAATGTCCAGGTACCATTATATAATCATAACACATAACATATTGCAAATATCAACATCTCACTAATAAAATTTCATTTGTAATCACAAGAAATCATTTCAAGATATTTAAATACTCACTCCATTTCAAAAAAAATTTTCAATATGAAAACACCCAAAAAAGGAAAAAGGGATTTATTTTCCTTTAAAAAAAAATAAGGACTATAGAGGAATAAAAATATCAAATAATAGTTATGGCGACAGATAGGTCGTTGTTGCCACATATGTTAAAAATATTCCTTTTTTCTTTTAGTAAAACGCTTCGTAGGAAAAAGATTCCCTTTGAATGAAATTAAAAGTCAAAGAGTTTTATTATACACCATATAAAACAAGGATGTGGATATTATCAAAATATGCCTCAATAAAATGAGATTGAGATGAAGTCCCTTACCTTGAGTCTAACTCATCACGTATGTTCCTTGTTCTTCCTCTAAATCGGGTAACTTTTTTTGATTTGAGACAAAAGGATTTCTTGAATTGCCTTCTGCCCAAGGTAAGGCTTATAGTAGGAAGGGAGGGATGTTGGGAGCTTATTTGGGAAGAATTTGGATGATTCAAGGGGATTGATATGTGTGAGTATGTGGGTAGAGGTGGTGACCTTTTATAAGAGGGAGGAGGGGCACTTTAGGAAAGTCTTAAAATATTAATTTATTATAAATTCAATTTCAATTAAAAATGGTCCAAAACTAATTTAATTTTAAGATAAGATGATTTTGGTTTGAATACCCATTATCCAATAATTTTTATCCAAGTTTTTAATATTTTTTTATCCTTATCTTTTTGGTTTAACCCTTATTTTACCCCTTTTAATCTTACTATGATATCTTGTTATTTACACATTGTGGGTTAATGTAATTACCATATCATGTCAAACGACCCAAAAAAGTAATTTATGAAATATTTTTAATTATATTAACCATTTTTCAGAATATTAGATTTTTAGAAATTTAATATCATTTAATAAACTATTTTATATTTTAAGTTATGAATTATATCAATTTTGGATACTATTCATACTTATTTTTTTACAAATTCATAAAAACTTGATTAATTTGAAACAAAGGAATTAAATAAAATATAATATTTCAATATAATCCATAAAATTCATGGATGACAACAAAATATCCAAATTACATTTATTTTAACATTTATAATATCATTTATTTGAATCCTTTATTAATGAAGTAATCACTGCATCATTATTGCGTCATAATTAAATTTATTTATTTAATGTATAAAAATTATAAATAAAATATCATGATATAGGAAATTTTTTATATTTCTAATGAATATTTATAATCGAAGATATAAATTATATAACCCCATATAAAAATTATTTTAGTAAAAGATATATGTTTATGTTATATTTCTCTTTACTTTAAATTAATTCTTATAACATGTCATTATCACACCCAATTGGATCTATGAGGTCCCAAAATCGACCCAAGGATGACCATGGTCAGACATATCTCATCCAATAGCATTATGAAATATGTTAGGGTAGTTTAATATTATTATAATATTATTGTTTTACCCTTATTTTTTTAGATTTACCCTTTAACCATGATAAATAAAATAATTACTGAAGTTACTAATCATAATGTCTAAAAATAAAAGGTAAATATTTACAAAATTTGGACCTCCTGATTCCAAATATGGAATCCATTTTTCCAAATTCAAAACACATAAATTAATTCCCATTTTCAAAACCAAAAAGTGGGTTTTTAAGAAGTAATAACTATCAAAATATTGACATGTGTTTATGTATAATTTTAATGGGAAATTACTTCCAATGACCAAAATTGGATTAAATGATAAAAAAATAATCCAATTAAAATTTAAAACCAATTAAAAGGACAATATAATTATATAAATAAATTAGATGAAAAGACAATTTTGAATTAAAATGCAGCATTTTTCACTATTCCTAAAAATATGAATTTTATCAGAAAAATACTAAAATTTCATCCAAAGTAAATTTTGATGTTCTTCTTCTAAAGAATAAATTTATTTTGTCAAATTTAATATATAAAAGTGAAAAAAAACTATATTTAAAAAGGCTTCTCCATTAAAAGGTGGTAAAACGACCTTTAAAAATATTAGAGTATTTTATGCTTAAAATTGGATTGAATATCATTTTAAGCCTCTAAAATTTATTGGATAAATGTAAAAATATTTAACAAACATGTATAATCATATTTTAGTTAGTTCTATTAATTCCTTCCAATACAACGACTAGGTGTTGACTACCATTTAAAATAATAATAATATTATTATATTATTTTTCGGTATAACTCGATGTTGTGTGCAATGTAAGATTTCAGAGAAACCTATTGTTGCGTGTTAAGTACACTATCAGAAAAAGTGTCATATTTAACATAAAATTAATATATTCTTTATAAATATTAATAGATATGAAAAATTATTATTTTATAAATACCTATGATGCTACATCATTCCCCCTTTTGGAAATTTCGGCCCCACAATTTTATTTACTTATCAAATAAGTGAGGGTATTTCTCCCTCATAGAATTTTCATATTCCCACATTACCTATTCAACCATATGGTTTTCCACAAAACCTTTACCTAATGAATCACCTTATTCTACAATAATTTCTCTCTATGGTCAAGAATTTGTACTAGATGTTCCTCATAAGAAAGATTCTCTTCCAACTAAATTACCTCTAGACTCAAAACATGAGATGGATCTGGAATATACTTTATCAACATTTAAGCATGAAAAAAAATTGTGTACCTGGGATAAAATTGGAGGTAAATCCACCATGTAGGAAATTGATCCAACTTTCTCTAGGATTTCATAGGGTCCAATGAACCACAGACACATATTTCCTTTCTTACCAAAATGCATCACAATTTTCCATGGAGAAAATTTGAGAAAGACATGATAACCTACCTCGAAAGAAAGATCCTTCCTTCAGTTATCCACATAACTTTTCTGTCTGATCTGTGCTATCCTCATGTGCTTCTAAATCAATAGAAATTTTTCTACCATCTCTTCTACCAATTATGGTCCCATCAACTTCCTTTCACCTACTTCATCCCAAAAAGCTAGAGTTTGACACAACTTTCCATATAACGATTAAAATGGTTCCATCTGTATACTGTAATGAAAACTATTATTATAAGAAAAATAAAACAAAGAAAGATGTTGATCCCAGCTTCCCTGGTAATCTATTGAACAATCACGTAGCATATCCTATAAGGTATGATTTTTTTGTTCTGACTATCCATCTGATTGAGGATGAAAAACTGTACTAAAATTTAATCGAGTTCACAATGACTTCTGAAGGCCTTTCCAAAAGTTATAAGTGAACCTGGGATCATGATCATATACAATGGAGATGGGAAATCCATGTAAAATGACTATCTCTTTAATATAAAATTGAGAAAGTTGATCTAGAGATAGAGTATCTCGAATAGGAAGAAAATGAGTAGATTTAGTCAATCAATTAATAATAACCTAGATTGAATTGTTACCTCGAGATGTTTTTGGTAACCCCACTATGAAATACAAGGACACATTTTCCCATTTTCACTTTGGCACTGAAAAAGACTGAAGCATCCCTTTCGATAACTACCTCTCTGCTTTAACCTGCTGACAAATCAAAAACTTCACAGTAAAGTCAGTAATATCTTTTTTCATTCCATCCCACCATAAATACTCCCAAAGATCTCTATACATCTTAGTACTTCTAAGATGAACTAAAAATGGAGAACTACGAGCTTCACATAATAACACTTTTTTTAAGTGTGAATCACAAGGCACACATAATATCTTTCCAAAACTCAAAACATAGTCCTTATCAATGTTAAATTCAGGTAACTTACCCTTCTAAACCAATTCTACCTTTTTCTGCAACTCACTATCTTCTTTTTGTTCTTTCTTAATTCTGTATGATGGAGATGACTTCACTGCCACCTAAAAAAAAATTAAGGAATTACCTACACCAATAACTTCCAATCCAAAATTCATCAAATCAGAAACCAAAGGATCTCGTTCCAAATGTATCATGGTTAATGTATCATTACTATTTTGACTCAAAGCATCAGCAACTTTATTTGCCTTTCTTGTATGGTAATTGATCATGCAATCATAATCCTTGATTAATTCTAGCCGTCCCCTTTATCTCATGTTTAATTATTTTTAATTTAATATATACTTAAAACTTTTGTGATCAATATATATTTCACACTTTACGCCATACAAATGATGCCTCCAAATTTTTAATGCAAAAACAACATCAGCTAATTCCAAATCATGTGTAGGGTAATTTAACTCATGTGGTTTCAACAGACGTGAAGTATAAAAAATTACATTCTTTTGTCCAGATGAACTTAACTCCCTTATGTGTTATCTTAGTTAGTAGGCTAGATAACTGAGAAAAGTTTTCAAAAAACCTTCAGTAATAACCCACTAATCCAATAAAACTATGAATCTTTGTGATATTGGTAGTTCTTGGCCACTCTTCAACAACTTTTATTTTAGAAGGGTCAATAATTATGCCATATTTAGAAACAATATGACCAAGAAAATAATTTTTTTGAAACCAAAATTCACTCTTAATGAACTTTCCATATAATTTCTTTTCTTTTAAAGTTTGAAAAAAAAAATCATTATGTGACTTTCATGTTCCACTCTACTTTTAGAATATACCAAGATATCATCTATAAAAACAACAAAAAACTGATCCAAAAACTGATAAAAGACTCAATTCATGAGATTTATAAATATAGCAGGTGCATTAGATAATACAAAGGGAATAATTACAAACTCATAATTCCTATATCTCATTCAGAAATATATCTTTGGAATATCATCCTCCTTCACCTTTA
The DNA here is from genome assembly GCA_963277665.1 of Viscum album. Taxonomy (NCBI): domain Eukaryota; kingdom Viridiplantae; phylum Streptophyta; class Magnoliopsida; order Santalales; family Viscaceae; genus Viscum; species Viscum album. The sequence continues at coordinate 1,013,750,758 of OY728140.1, forward strand.
GCTGATGATACCCAGACCTCAAATCAATCTTCAAAAAATATTGATCTTTGTGGAGATGATCAAATAAATCATCAATATGAGGCAACAAATACTTGTTCTTAATAGTGATGTTATTCAAGGATCTATAATCAATACATAGTCTCACAAAACCATCTTTCTTTTTCATAAATAAAACTGGAGCACCCCATGATGAAGTGCTAGGTCGAATGAAACCTTCATCAAGTAATTCTTGTGACTAATTTTTTAATTCCACCAGTTCTACTTGATTCATTCGATAAGGGGGTTTAGAAATAGGTTTTTCATTAGGCACTAAATCAATAGTAAATTCAACCTCCCGATTGGAAAAAATACCAGAAAATTCATTAGAAAAAACATCTGTGAATTCATTCACTACTGGAATGTCACCAATAAAAACTGTTTCTTTCTTTTTAACAATATGATCTAGATAACTTTCATTGCCATCTTTAATAAATCTTTCAGATTCTTGATATATTATCAAAGGTATGAAATCATTTAATAAAACTTTCCTAGCTTTACAATCTATTTTATCATGATAAACTAAAAGCCAATCCATACCCAAAATGATATCAAATTCCACTATGGAAATTTCAACAAGATTTTAAGGAAAGACTATCCCACTAATGATAATAGTAAGATCCCTATAAATCTTGGTTTCTTTAATACTTCCATCCAGAGTTTTTACCAAAATTTCTATATCACTTTCTTGAGGTTCTAAATCCAATTTACTTGAAAAGATCTTGGAAATGAAAGAATGTGAAGATCTAGAGTCAAATAGAGTATTTTCATATTTTGAAGAAATCTGTAACATACCTATCACCACTTAATTTGATGGTCCCACATCAATCTTAGTAGTTGAAAATGATTTTTCCATGACCGTGTGCTTTCGATCTTGCTGGTTTCTACCCCGGGTAATCAACTTTGGACACACATTAGCATAATTTCCTAACTCATTGCAACTACAGCATTTTACCACTGGTTTTTCATTGCCTACCTGATCATATTCCTTATAGTTAAGAGAAATATTACCAGTCTTACCACATCAGAAGCACTTCCCATAATTTGAGAGACATTCTCTAGTATGCTTTTTACCACAATTCTCATAAGTTGGAAATTTTGTTTTCTTACCTCCAAGATTATTTGATGAATTCTTTACCATTTCCTTCCAACTTGATCACTTCTTTTGTTTTATCTCATAGAATACATGCTCATCAAAAAACTACATTTCTACCTTCTTAGCACATCAGACAAGTTTCTCATAGCTTTTGAACTTACGAGAATCTAATTCCCTTTGATATTTCAACTTATATCCTAAGTAAAACTGATTTATCTTACTATCAATATCCCAGATAAAATTTGGGACTTACCTTGATAAACATGTGAAATTTTCTTAATATGTAGCCAAAAAATATTCCTCCTTTTTTCTCAATTCCAAGAATTACTTTTCCATCCTAAGTTGAATAGCCTTAATAAAATATTTCTCCAGGAATATATTATTAAATTTATCTCATTCCATGGCATCAATCTCTTCACTTCCTCTAATATTTTTAATCATTGACCACCACTAATCATCTTCACCTTCAAAACGATAAACAACAAGACTAAACTTTTGATTATCTGAACAAACAATTACATCAAAAATATTTTCCAATGCTTTAATCTACCTTTTAGCTTGCACATGGTAAGATGATTCGCAGAATGATGGGGGACATTGCCTTATGAAATGTTCTACGATCAATATATGCCTCTACAGTTGGTATAGTTGATCTCATGTGTAGAAAAAACCACCATTTTTTCCTGATTCAACTAATCCATTACTACAACAAACTATTCAGTTCCAATTCTTACCATCTCAGGATGTTGATTTGGAAGGTTATTTCCCTCTATATTCCCTCCCAACACAACTGCCCTATTTCCTCTGCGGAAAACCATTATGAAAAAACATATCTTAGACGAAGAAACGTGGTAACATTCAAATACTATATCATTTAAATTTGACTATAAATTAAAAATATATTATAGATATTCTATTAGAAATATTATAACTCTTAAAGTTATCTAAACTGACCTCTGATGCCAACTATAAGGCCCCAACCTTAAACATTATATAATCTTGAGTTAAGTCAATAATTTGACTTTTAATTCACATCGAGGATCTTTTTAGGTTTATAGATTTATAGAATTAGGTAATAAATTATACATAAAAACTTTAATATTACAAGTATATAATTCTACTCACTATCTATTTTTTTCATAAAAAAACTCATTAAAATAAAACATGACATCGTTTCATGTTTTAAGAGCATAGCATTTCCTTGATCCCATCCTTGACTCGATTCTTCTTTATGTCCTATAAAAAACATTTCAAAACTTAGGATGAGGATAAAAATATCAATAAGGGTTAGATAAAGAAATAAAACTGTTTGTATTGGGATAACATAAAAACCATGAATACTTTATCATAAATTAATACTTTTCACCTTTAAGAAGTAGTAAATATACTTCACTAAATATAAGCTCATTGTATACCCTTTTTGTAACCAAAATATTACCATAAATCCCATAGAAAGCGACATATAACATATAAAGGTAAATTGTAACATAAACATACTTAAATGGAATAACCATATGGTCGACTTCCACACATATCACTAAATGGAATATCCATACATCCAACTTCCATACCCAATGCATTGGAGGTTATAACATAACCACCCATCCTTGGTTTATCACGGAACCACCCATCACTTGGTTTATCACATAAACACCCATCATTGATTTATCACAAAACCACCCATCATTTGGTTTATCATGTAACCACTAATCAAATGTACAAGTACCATTATATAATCACAACACATAAAATATTGCAACATTTCATTTGCAATCACAAGAAATTATTTCCAGATATTTAAATACTCAATCCATTTCAAAAAAAATTTTCAATAATAAAACACCCAAAAAGGTAATAAAGGATTTATTTTAATTAAAAATAATAATAAGTCTTATAGAGTAATCCAAATATCAAATAATGGTTACAGTATTGGAGAGGTCATTTTCACCGCATACGTTAAAAATATTCCTTTTGTCATTTAGGAAAACGCTTCGTAGAAAAAAGATTCCCTTTGAATGAAATTAAAAGTCAAAGGGTTTTATTATACACCGTATAAAATAAGGATTTGTATATTATCAAAATATGCCTCAATAAAAGGATATTGAGACGAATTCCCTTACCTTGAGTCTGACTCGTCACGTATGTTCCTTGTTCTTCCTCTAAATCAGGTAACCTTTTTTGATTTGAGCTAAAAGGCTTTCTTGAATTGCCTTCTACCCAAGGTAAGGATTTTAGGAGGAAGGGATGGATGTTGGAAGATTATTTGGGAATAATTTGGATGATATAAGTGTCTTAAGAGGTGTGATTATGTAGGTAGAGGTGGTGGCCTTTTATAAGAGGGAGGAGGGGCACTTTAGGAAACTCTTGAAATATTAATTTATTATAAATTCAATTTAGATTAAAAAATGTCCAAAACTCATTTAATTTTAATATAAGATAATTTTTGTTCTAATACTCATCATCCAAAAATTTTTATCCAAGTTTGTAATATTTTTTTGTCCTTATCTTTTTGGTTTAACCCTTATTTTACCATTTTTAATGTTACTGTGATATCATGTTATTTACACATTGTGGGTTAATGTAATTACCATATTATATAAAACGACCAAAAAAAGTCATTTATGATATATTTTGACATATATTAACCATTTAAAAAAATATTATATTTTTTAGTAATTTAATATCATTTAATAAACTATTTTATATTTTAAGTTAGGAATTATGTCAATTTTGGACACTATTCATACTTGACTTTTTTAAAAATTCAAAACAACTTGATTACTTAAAAAAAATTGAATTAAATAAAATATAATATGTCAATACCATCTATAAAATTCTTGTATGACATCAAAATAACCAAATTACTTTTATTTTAACATGTATAATATCATTTATTTGAATCCTTTATTAATGAAGCAATCACTGCATCCTCATTGTGTCATAGTTAAATTTATTTATTTAATGTCTAAAAATTATAAATAAAATATAATGATATAGGAAATATTTTTATCTTTATAATTACTATTTATAGTCTAAGATATCACTTATATAACCCCATGTAAAAATTGTTTTAGTAAAAAATACATGTTTATGTTATATTTCTCTTTACTTTAAATTAATTTTCATAACATGTCATTATCACACCCAAGTGGCTCCATGGGGTCCCAAAATCGACCCAAGGATGAAAATGGTTAGAAATATCTCATAAAATAGGATTAGTACATGTGTTAGGGTAGTTTAAAATTATTATAATATTATTTTTTTACCCTTATTTTCCAGATTTACCCTTTAACCATGGTAAATAAAATAATTACTGAAGTGACTATTCGTAATGTCTAAAAATAAAAGGTAACTATTTAAACAATTTGGAACTACTGATTAAAAATATGGAATCCATTTTTCTAAATTCAAAACCCATAATTGAGAGAAATTAATTTAAAATTAATTTCCGTTGTCAAAACCTGAAAGTGAGTTTTTAAGAAGTAATAACTATCAACAGATTGACATGTGTTTATGTACAATTTCAATGGAAAATTACTTAAAATGAACAAAATTGGATTAAATGATAAAAAATTAATCCAATTAAACTTTAAAACCAATTAAAAGGACAATATAATTATATAAATAAATTAGATGAAAAGAAAGTTTTGAATTAAAATACAATATTTTTCACTATTCATAAAAATATGAATTTTATAGAAAAATAATAAAATTTCACCAAAAGTAAATTTTTATGTTCTGATTATAAGGAAATTTATTTTTTCAAATTGAACATATAAAAGTGCCAAAAACTATATTTAAAAAGGCTTATCCATCAAAAGTCATTAAAGCGACCTTTTAAAAATATTAGAGTATTTTATGCTTAAAATTGGATTCATTCTCATTTTAAGCTTCTAAAATTTATTGGATAAATTTAAAAACATTTAACAAACATGTATTATCATATTTTAGTTAGTTCTTTTCATTCCTTCCAATACAACGACTAAGTTTTAACTACCATTTAAAATAATAATAATAATATTATTGTATTATTTTTTGGTATAACTCAATGTTGTGTGCAACGTAAGATTTCGGAGAAACCCATTGTTTCATGTAGAGTATGATATTATAAAAAGTGTCATATTTAATTTAAAATTAATATCTTCTTTGTAAATATTAATAGATATGAAAAGTATTATTCTATAAATATCTGGGAAGCTACATTAACAAACCCACCTTAATCATTTTTCTTCGTTCTACCTCAGGACTAGGCCCTCCTCTTTCGATCCGATCCAATCCTGAGGGGGGGATTTTTTTGAAAATATGTTTTATCAAAGAGGATTAAAATATTATGAATATCACCTTCATCATGTTAAAGTGCTAAAAGAGTCATAAAAAGAATCAAGGCACTTTCCCAAGTTGACCTGCGCACACACACCCCTAAACCCTATGCATTATAAGGTCCACACAACCCCCTATGTAGAACCAAAGAGAAGTATACCCATACATTGGGAACTTGAATTGGTAACCTATTCCATAGACTTACACAAGGTAGATCATTTGACTAGGGACCCCTATTTTTCTATAAATAGGACCCTTGGGATCCTTATTTCTAGGACTAAAAAATTGGAAGAATCCCCCAAGATATGGACACACATACCCTTTATATAGGTCTCCAAAATTTCTCAGGTACCTCTATAAAACATGAGAGAATAGATAATTAAGGGAGATAAGTGATATCAAAGTCCATTCAGGGTCTAAAACACAAGACATATGCATGATAAAACTTTATCCCCTAGTAGGAAACCACCCATGCGAGGCCCATTCTCTAATCAGGGACATATGGGAGACTCATCCAGGGACACCTAAGGAGACCCATGATACCTAGGATAAATCCTCACCCAAGTTTTGTTTCCTAGGTGGTCCATTGATCAAGTCATATCCAATTCATGTAGGATTTTACCTCCTATGCAGATCCCTTTCAGTTCCTCCCAGGACTTACACGTTGGACCTGCACCCAAGACCTATGACTAGGACCTATGAAAGTCACCCTTTGAGCCCTCTTCCAAGCCTTAAATGGTAGGGCCTCTCTTACTTTGTATTCCCTATCTGATAGGGATCGATTTGAAACCTCCACCAAAACCTACAGACTTGAAATACCATGAAGAGGATCACACCAACATGGAACTCATTTGGATTTTTATTCCTACAGTCAGAGGTTTCTTTCACTTTTCCTACCAGACGGTTAGGATCCTTCGAGTGCGTGTGGATTTGTATCCCTTTGTCCATGAAGACCTCTATCCCAAGGAAGGTTCTAGAGAGTTCCCAGTCTCAGATTCTAGGGTTAGGACCATGTCCTACTTGTCTCTAAGACATGAAGCCTCCAGTTCCAAATAGGGAGGGAGAGGATCACACTTGTGTTTTCTTTTGAAATGGAATGAAATCCTCCTCCCTCTTTGTGGAACCAATTTTATGGCATCCCTCCTAGATTAATCCCATTGCCTTTCTTGTAGGAGGTTACAACCCCCTCCTCCTCTAACCCCTTGGCCACTGGGTTAGAGAGGGGATGGGCACCAAGTCCTCTCCTCTCTTCCCCAATTCATTCCTTCCTCATTATTGATACCCTAGACCTAGTACGAGGTAAATAAATGGAAAGGAAGTACCATAGACCTAAAATCTTCCACCATTGGTGGAGGATTAGCGTGGTTTGTCATATCTTTCGCTTCCGCTTTTTTCTCACACCAAGCTTGACTCACTTGGGCTTAGAGGTTAATGGTGATCATGAAATATGAATGATCCATGCCACTTATTGAACTATGAGAACTATAATTCCTTCTATAATCAGGATATATAGGATTCCTACCTATGCCCAAGATCAATGGGAATCCTCCTCATAAGTAATCTCCAATCATATCCACCATTCACTAGGGCATCCTATTCAAGATTAAGACCCTCCCCCTTGATCAAACCTTAGGGAATTCATTTAAAGAGTAATCCCCAAATTAATCCTATCAAAGGGATACACTTCCATATGAGACAAACCTTACAAGGGCCTCCATAGGTTAATATCTCCATCACAGAACTATGCAAGTTTTGATTTCCGTCAAAATGGGGTATGTAGGAAGCCTCCATGAGGTCCAAACCCAATAACCCAAATCAACTCTATTATCTCTCTAGTCCCCATTCCTAGTAGGGTATCATTCAACCTGGGAAAATATACCCCTTCCAGGTTCCCTGGTCCACTTCAACATAAGTCTCACACCAAACTTTTACAAGGAACCTTCATTATAGACATCCTTTCCACATGAAGATAAACTTTATGGTTAAGTTCTTATAACATGATCTTAAAAGGTGTGAAATTACCCATTAAGAAGAACAAAAATACATGGGTTATGATTAATTTCACAAGGATACATAGGAAAATGATTTATGGGTCTGAACCTGACATAAAAATAAACCCCATTTACCTAGATAAAGATACACTCCATAGCACCCCACTATGTGGATAGAAAACCAGCATTGTCATAATAATGACCAAAAAATCTCTAATTAGTACATAATATGTTACCATTAATGGAGAAACTCATGTACATATAAATTATTCTAAGATCTATACATGCTAATAATTTATTGTTAATTAAAGGGTATTCCACATCATACTTGAGAGATAACAAAGGATTCATGAACATATTTTAAATATATAAGAGAATCCCTAAGTAGGAAATAATTCCTTCCAAAATGGTGTGATGATCCCAAACTCCCATCCTCTCGACCAATGTGAGTTATTAAGTATCATTGTACAAACCTCCTAGTGAGTGCCTACCTTTGGAAAGCAGGTCCTTGAGTATCATGGATATAGAACCATTAAGTGTTTCCGATTTTGAGGGAAACACCCACCTAGGTCTCTTCCTTTGTGAGAGACTCTCTTGAATGAAGGAATTGATGAATTATAAACCAATTTTTTTGGTGACGAGAAATTCAAGATAACTTCTAAGTCCTATGAAGAAAATGGAAGTGGTGAGAATGGCGATGAAAAAAAGAGGAGATGATGAGGAAGGTATATATGGAAATGGATATGGAGATAGAGATAAAAATGATGGTGGTTATGAACATGATGGTTATAGTGGACACATTAGATTTTGAAGATTTTGAGATGCCTTAGGCACTTATCTCTTCTCTAGTTGTCTCTAGATTAGAAAAAAGACCAAGCTTAGTTCAAGATATGGATATTTATTCTAGAGATTAAAAGGAAGAACCAGTTGATAGGGAGGAATACCCAAGTCTTTATAGTCACCCAGTTGATCCCTCTATTGATGAATATCTTTATGTGCCTTCAGATGATGTAAATATGGTTGGTGAGCAAACTATTATTGAATAGTTAGTTGATATGCAGATAGATGTTGATCCTAATATTGTTGAATAGATAGTGGGTGTACATAGATATTTTGATCAGTTGGGTGTTGTACCTACCATTGTTGAGTCTACAGATGCAGAGCTTACAATTTTTAAGACCTATGGTATGCATTCTATCAGATTTATGGACCCAGTGATTGAGGAATGAGATAAGTTCCCAGGGTATTTTATACTTGGTCTGAACTAATCTGATTCAGGTACCGAGAGGCCTACTTTTTGAGATGATATGGATCCTAAGGGATATTTGGTAGATGATATTAATGCTATAGGAGAGTTTCATAGATTTGTTTTTGATGTTCTGAAACCTACCATCACCTCTACATCCATGCCTGTACCTTCCGTTTCTTCAGTTCCAGTTGATGCTGTTACCAGATATGATTTGGATTCCTTTAGAGAAAACTTTCTTTCTAATTTTTATTTTTTATTGAATAATTAGGCACCTTAAGTCACTAAACTTAGTGAAAGATATGGAATATATCTTTTTTAGCTTTTGATACATCATATTCATCCAAAAATGATGCACCATATCCAAGAAGTTTAAATACAGAATAAAAGGTTATCTAATGAGTTGGGATCTTTGAGGACCACAATGGATGAGATGAGATCATCATTTGAATATTCTATGGATGATTTTATAGAGAGGGTGGAGAATATTAATTCTATGGATTATTCTTCTAGTTCCCCACCTCCTAATTTCAATGTTGAGTTGATCAGGACAGTTGTTAGGGAAGAGCTTCGTGCTATTTTAGGTAATGTACCTAACATACCTTAAGAAAGATTGAAAAAAACCAGACATAATGGAGACCATTTCCGTATTATGGTTAGAGAGTTTATAAAGGATATGGAATCTGATAGAGTTACAATCACAAAGACTATAAAATATTATTTATCTCGGATTTATACTTAGCATGATCTAAATGCTCATTTCAAGTTCCTGGATGAAAATCTAAGAATGTCTACAGTCTCTTAGGCTTTTAAAGAGAAAGTGAATCTGTTTAAGGTTATGAACCCAGTGCTTAAGTTATTTATGGAGGAGAAAAATTATTTCTTTAGTGATATGGAAAGGCTAGGAAACATAATTATGGACTTCATAAATTTAATGAAACCGTTACTCCATGTTTCTGGAATTGCAGTAGTTACTCAGGATTCCATTCCTATTAATTCTCATCTCACACATCCAGCTTTTGATCCAAATTTCTTTAGGCTTAGTGTAACCAGAGATCCAAATTCACCCTTACTGGATCATTTCCATCCCTTTAGTTCAACTCCTAGAGAAGCAGTCCAACATCTCAGGCTGATAATTATTAGAGAGATTCCTTCTGTACCTGCTATCCCTACAACTATCCCTTCAGTTACCTTAGCCTCACCTGTCGAATATTCTATTTTTAAAAGGTAAAGGGAAAATAACCTCTTGATACTTCAACTTATCCTAAGAAGTGTTGAGATTAGAATGGATCAATGATGGGGATCTTTTTGTATAATTTTTTTTTCATATCTTGTTGGGTGTACTTAAATTGACTTTTTGAATGAAACTTATCTTATTAATACTATTATGTTTCTATGAATTTTATATTTTTTTCTCAATTTTTGATAATCCCAAAAGTGGTAGAATGGATATATGGAATTTATTTATTTATTTTACAGTAATGTTTCTTTGGTACCATCTTTTCTTTTCTAATATCATTTTAATTATCTCTAATATTGCGTCTTATTTAACTATCTATGATATTATTTTCTTCTTTATATCCTTGATACCATATGAATTTCCCTTTCTTCCGTTGATATCATCTACTTTATATTTAAAAAGTTCCAAGATGGTCTATTTTTAACCTACTATTTATTCTATACATTGTTTATAAAATGCCATGATTTGTGATCATCAAAAAGGGGGAGATTGTTAGAACCCTTATTTTAATTAACACAAAATCATGTTAATTATAATATTAATGATTTTTATCTTTTATGATATCTTCTTATAATATAAATAAGATTAAAAAAAATCTGGCTAAGTGCTGGAAAGACCTACCGTCAGACATGACTCACCGTTGAGGGCGCTGCTATAATGAAAATTTGGATAAGTATGGGAAAGACCCACCGTTAGAAATGATTCACCATTAGAATAGTTTTTTTGGAAAATTATGTAAAATACCTACTAACAGGAGATGAATCTCCATTAAACTAATAAATTTGAAAAAGTTTTGGAAACACCTACCGTTTGAGACGAGTCACCGCTAGGATAAAAATTTAGCTAAGTGCCAAAACGACCTACTACTAGAGAGCAGTCACCATTGAGTATGACCCACCATCAAAATGGAAATTAATAAAAGTGTTATAATGAACTACCATTGAGATAAGTCACTATTGGCATGACTCACCACTAGCCTAAGTCACTGCCAATATTGTGTCACCATTCAAAAGAGTCACCACAACTGTTTTGGTTTATTTTGAATTAAATATTTTAAATGACTATATTATCAAATTTAATACCGAGATTTATTTTAATGACTATTCTTAAACTATTGTAGAGATACACTAAAGTGTGTTTCAGTCATCTAGTATGAAGAGGAGAGGATCCAGATGATTCTCCTTGCATGATACTATTAAAAGAAGTAGAAGATTCCCTTGTGAGGACATATAGACAAGAGAAAGAGATACACACACACACACAGATGAAAAGAGTGCTAAAAAATATCGTAAGAACTAGAGTGATGCTGAGAGCTTACATGCTGCATATTTTCTACACATGACTGTGCGAAAGTGAAGCACATCAAACATTCAGTTCCTTCCTATATTCTGAACAAAAGAGTTCACAAAACTATATTTTACTGAGATTTTTAGGAATATGACTTGATCTCTTGCTCAAGATACAACTAAGGAATCAAAATCTTCAGAACACATTAAATTGAGCAACAATATCTTCTTTACATATTTTATTTGATGTATATATTCTTTATTTACATTACAAGAAGTGTGTGTTTAATATGAATTTTAAACATGAACATCATCTTCTAAGCTTTAAATGGAAGATACTCAATATATTTTAAACTCCCTTTACTTATGTTTTCCCACGTGTTATGGAAGAGGTCCCTAAGAGGCTTGTGTTTGTTTTATTCCCACAGTTGTTGTGGAAGAAGTCTTGTGTGGCATGAAAAACTAGTTTGATATTGTATACTTGATCCAAGTTATGGATCAAATATTATTTTATATAATCTTCTTGGCAGTGGGTGATTTCCAAGTGGAGAGGATTATGTCTCATCTTGAGACTGAACCTCTTGTATTTATTCTGTTGTGTGTTTTGTTTTGTTTTGTTTTATTTCTATGCTTTAAACTGAATCTATTTTAAACTATAAGAAAAACCACTAATTTGATAGTTAGTATTAATTAGTGTTTATATAGGGTTTTGATTAATTAAATTAATTTCAAAATTTAAAGTAATATTTATATATTGTTTTAACCAAGACTTAATCAATCTTTGAGAAATATTTTAAAAGATCAAAACTTATATCAATTTTCCATTTTGATTAACTGGGTTATTTTAATTATTTGTGGAATTTAATTTTAACCTATTTTGAACATAAATTTTTATTGGGTACTCAATTCATCCCCCTCTTGAGATACCCACTTGGACCAATAAAAAAGTTATACTAATTAAAAACTATAGTGTGGACAACTTGACTTTCTTTTAAATAAAATATTATAAAGGGATTAAAGTGATCCAAGTGGACCCAAAATGTCCCAAATTCAAACCAAATAAGATTATGGATAAAAATTACTCATCCAAAAATATTTATTCAATTTTTTAGGTCATTTAATGGTTCTTATAATTTTAATTAAAATCATTTTATTTATTTTTCTTCTACTTTCACGAGCACTACATCAACATTTCATAAGCATTAATGTTAATTATTTCATATATAAAAATTAAAAATAAATTAATATAATAAAAATAAATAAATTAGGTTTAATATAATCTTTTATATTCATTAATTATGTATATTTACTCATATACATGTCAAGAAAACCTCTTTAATTTGTTAATTTGATTTTTCTTTCCATGTGCAAACATTACACAGAAATTTGGATAAGATTCATGTTATATAACTTTAAAATTAAAAAATGTCAAAAAAAAATCAAGCATACATAATAATTAATAAAAAGGTCATGAAAAGACTTTTTATCACTCAATTATTATCTATAAGGAACCAAATTTGACTTTTTCAATGCTACGCAGGCACTGTGTCGACACTGACAATGATTTTTATACTTATCATGAAATAAATTATAATTTACATGTTATAAATTATTTTTGTACAATATTTCTATTATAATATCATAATTTAGTCATTAAATAAGTTTAATAAATTTTATATCATAATTATTTCTTGACCATGTCACAAAATTATTGTATTTTTAAGAAAATTGTATTTTTTACTATTCACAAAAAATTTAACTTTTTTAGAAAATTATCAAAAAATCATACTAAGATAATTTTGATATGACGAATTCAAAAATGAAATTGGTTTTTTCAAATAAAAAATCTATGATTTTAAAATTAATATTTTAAATATAACCATAAAATAAATTAGTTTAATAAAACTATTTATTTTAAGAATTACTTAACTATTTAATTAAAGAATATTAATAAATATGAAGAAAAATTATTTTATCAATACATGAGTTGTTACATTATCCCCCATTTTAGAAATTTTCTTCTCAAAATTTATTTACTTTTTAAACAAATGGAGATACCTTTCATTCATAGTATTTTCAGATTTTCATGTTGCTTCTTCAACCATGTGGTTTCTCCACAAAACCTTAACCTAGTGAATTACCTTTCTCCATAATAAATGCTCTCTATTATCAAGAATTTGAATAGGTTTCTCTTCATAATAAAGGTTATCTTCCATATGAACTACTTATGGGATCATAACATGAGATGAATCTGGCACATACTTTCTTAACATAGAAATATAAAAAGCATTATATACCTGGGATATACTCAGAGGCAAAGCTACTCAGTAGGAAACTGGTAAAAATTTCACTAGGATTTCATAAGTTCTAATGAACCACAGACTTATCTTTCTTTTCTTGAAAAAACACATAAATTTTTTCCATGAATATATTTTAAGGAAAACATGATCACCTACCTCGAAAGAAAGATCTTTACTCCTATTATCTGCATAACTTTTCTATCTTCTCTGAGATATCCTCATATATTTATAGATCATATTTACTTTCCTAGACACTTCCTCTAATAATTATGGTACCATCATTGTCCCTTCCCCGGCTTCATCCCAAAAATCTGGAGTTCAACACCACTTTCCATATAATGCCTCAAAAGGTGCCATCTTTATACTAGAATGAAAGATGTTATTATATGAAAAATAAAATAAAGAAGGATTTTGATCTCAAATTCCTTGGCAATCCATTAAAAAGACTAAAACATATCTTACAAGGTCTAAATTGTTCATTCTGACTGTCCATTAGACTAAGGATGAAAGGCCATGTTGAAATTTAATTCAGTTCCCAATGAATTCTAAAGGTATTTACAAAAGTTATAAGTGAATCTGGGATCATAGTCAGATACAATGGATATAGGAACTCCATGTGACCTTATAATCTCTTTTAGGTACAATCTATAAAGTTTAACTAAAGATAGAGTATCTCAAATAGAAAGAAAATGTGCAGATTTAGTTAGTCGATCAACAATAACCCAAATAACATTGTTACCTCAAGAAGTTTTTGGTAATACCACTACTAAATCCATAAACAAATTTCCACATTTAAACTTTGGAACTATAAAATTATTAAGAATCCCCTTCCGTAATTTTCATTCTGATTTTACCTATTCACAAGTCAAATATTTCATGGTAAAATCAACAATATCTATTTTCATTCCATCCCACCATTAATACTCTCGAAGGCCTTTATATATCTCAGTACTATCAGGATGAACTGAAAATGGATAAACATGAGATTCACTAAACAATTATTTCTTAGTAATAATAAGGAACACATAATCTCTTTTTGTCACACCCGTATTTTCAATTTCCATCCTTTGTTTCAAAACCACTTTTGGTTCTTGGTTTTCTCTTGGTCTCCGGGTGTTCCAGGATTAGATTTTGGTTTCTATTGTGTTCTTGATCTATGAACTTAATCTTGGGGGTCTTGGATGGTATTTGGCCTCCTCTTTTTTCAAAGTGATGGTATGAGGTTGAGGTGTTTTGGAGTTGGATTTGTGTCACTCCTAGTGGCACCCCTTGTGGGGTAAGTTGTTGTGGTGGTTTGTACCCTTGAGTTTGATGAGTCTTGGGGTAAAAAGGTGGTATTATTTTGGATATTATTTCCCCTATCCTTGGATTATATTTCCTTATAGGTTTCCCCCTTGGACCCCCCTAAATTTTAATAAGTTTGGACACTTTTTGAGTGGACAGAAGGGGGCACACGGTTTGGGCACATAGTTTTCAAAACCGTGCAAACAAACCATGCAGCTTTGTCCAGGTCATTAATTTTTTTTGAAATTCCAAGTTTTCCCTCATGGGATTTATCCAAAATCGCCCCTTTATTCCCCTATTTGACCATTTCAGCCATGTAAGCCTCCCAAGCTTCCCAAACCTCCCTTGGAACTCATTTTTGAGTGGGATTTTTATGGGGAAACTTCAAGTTCTTTTCAAGTAAGTGACTCTATCTTTGATTTATATCCTTTCTTTAGGGTTTCTTTCTTCTTTCTTGAAGTTCCTTATGTCTAGAAGATAGGGTTTCAAACCTAGTTTTTTATCCTTGGTTTATTGGTCTTTTCTTATATTTTTAGGCTCGATTTATCCTCCTTGTGGTGCGGTGGTGGTGCAGTTGAAGTTTCGCACCAAGATTCAAGGGTTTTAACAATTACGGTAGGTGATTCCATTGTGTATGAAATATTTGTGACTTAGCTTGCTATTTTTATAGTATTTTTATGTTTATATCATTTTATTATTGCTTCAAAATTTTTTTAGTGGTGTTTTTAAAGCAAATGAATTTTAAGTGCCATTTTTATGGGAAATTGGAAGTTTTCATAGAAATCATTTATTGGTTCATTTGGGGATTACCTATAACTACTTAGTTGATTTTATTGAAATTTATTAGGGATAAAAATAATTTTTTGAATGTTTATTTCCTTTGTTTGTTGATGAGAATTTTTTTAAGGGTGTTTGTGAAGTATATGAGTTTTAAGTGCCGTGTTTGTGTGAAAATAGAGGTTTTACAAAGATTTCACTTATTGATTCATATAGGGGTGCCCTATGACTGATTTTTTGGTTTAATTGAAAATTTATTGAGATTATATTTCTATTTTGGGTGACTTATAAGTGTGATCATAGTGTTCAAAGTGGAATTTTAAAAGTATTTGGTAAATTGGGCACCAATTTTGTGTTAAATTGGGTGTTTTACATGTCTATTTTATGTCATGCCAATGGGGTCGTTTTATAAATCATGTAATGGGTTTATAGAAATGATTTGGGTTCTGAAAATTCTGTTTTTATGAATATGGGTATGCACATGGTGTTCAAAGTAGGGTTTCTAAGGGATTTTGTGTGCAAAACATTATTAAGTTTTGTGAAGTGATTTTATTGAATTTCTATTGGTTTTATTGAGCGGTAAAAGTGGTGAAAAACATGTGTATATATTGTTTGAATTTATTATGACCATAAATTATGTTTTTATGTGATAATTGATTTTGTATAATGAGATAATTGTTTGGGCACAAAGGGGGAAGCCTGAGTACTTAGGTGGGTGGATGTATACTAGTACGACTAGTGATCCGTATGGGTTTTGTCCCTATTTCACTGAGAAAATGGGTAATTAAAATAATAAAAAAACTATATTTATGATTATTGGGGACCACTAGGTTATGGGTATGTTCCATACTAGTGGCTCGTGTATGAGAACAAAATTTTCTATGGTTACTTTACACCGAGGTACGAGGTACATGGGGCCCGAGACTATCTAGTGCCTAAGAGTGTTCCTGGTTTTGGTGCTCATTGAATTTGTGGTATTCACCCTTGTATTGGGGTGTGTTTGGATGTAAATTACAGTATCTATCATTTTTTATTCAAAGGTGTTAACATTTTGAAAGTTTTATTTTGAAAACTGTTTACATTGAAAGTTGCATTTCTTGGAAATTGTCACCGCTTTTCCTTACATATTAAAACTACTTGATTTTTCACCTTATACTGCATTCTACTTGGAAACTTTGGGTGGTATACTATTATTCTTAGGATCAAACCCTAATTATACCCCTTAGGTGTAAGTATACTTGGTCTTGTTGGACACAGGTAAAGGGAAGGCTTTGGGTGATGGCGATTTGGGGTGTTAGTTCCCTTCCTTGGTGCGACGTTGTGGAGACGGCTCATGGGTGATGACCCCTTGTCATGTAGAGTACTTGGGAATATTTTGATACTATTTAATTGTGTCTTTGGATCTATTTTATTGACTTTAAAACCATTTATTCATTTCTAGTTTTTTCTTAAGTCTTGTTTGGAATGAATTTTTCAGATTCAGTTTATCAAATGTTTTTGATGTTTTATGTATCCATATTTGGGTAAATCATTCCCAAACTGAAATAAATGATACCCGGGCACTTTTCCCAGCCCATGGGGATATGTAATTCCCTTCAGGACTTGTCACGAGTAGGATTTGGTGTCGGTTTTGATGGTGACCATATTTTGTTTGTGACAAAATGGTATCAGAGCATGTTCTCTCTTTGGGTCATGTTATTTGGGGAAAAATTAGGATAGAACAGAGTTAGGATTATTGGGACTTGATGTTCCATTTATGGGTAGTATTCCCAGCCAACACACCTCATTATAGGATTCATGTCTCTAGGGGAATTCAGGATTTATCTGAGTCCTTTGGTTTTCTTGGTTTGATGATGATTAGGGAAATGAAAAGAGGTTTGGGATAATGGTCTCAGTGAGATCGTAGTGTCTGGAAATCCATGCGGAGCCAAGGATATTTCCCTAGAACACTCTCTATGATGGTGAATTTATTAGAGTATGGACACCAACCATATGTCCAAGTCACCCATCGACACTAGTTTCCTCTCACATTGTCCTGTGTCTCTTTGTTTTAGAGTCTTGGAAACTTGGTTTTTGAAGAAAAAATGACTTGATTTTAATGAGTGTGAATTTTTGTGAAGTGATTTTCTAGTAAAGTGAAAATGGTTTTATTTCTGAAACTATAGAAATGAAATTTTAGAATTATTTCGAAAGGGTAAATTATGTGTTAATACCTCTTTTGAAAGTACGAATTATGTTAAAGGGGGTTTTGAAAATGTGTTTCTAGTAGAATTTTCTAAACCATGAGAATTTTTTTTGAATTGAATTGAGTGTTCAAGAATTTATGTGTGGGGGTTGAAGATGGATTTTGATTTGGTAACTACTGAGAATTTTAAATTTTTTATGAAATTTTAGAATATTTGTTTGAAATGAGAAGAGTTGAGTTCTTAATTAAATGGAGATTTATTAAATGGTGTTTTTCATGAAATTAGAAGTGTTTTGAAATGGGTTGAAATGTTTTGAAATGTTGTTCAAGGAATGAAAGTGAGTTTTTACTTAATTATGGGTTCTTTTCTAAATTGGTTTGTAAGATTTAAATTGGGTTTTGATTTTATAGTTAGCTTCTTTGAGAAAGGGAAAGTGTGGTTAAAAAGGTTTTGATTTTGAAAAGAGTAAAGGTTGGGTTTTGGTCTTTTGTGTTCTCAAGGTTGACCACATTCATGAGTTTATATGGGAATATGGATGGATATGAGGTGGTTTCCCGGTGTGGCATGTAAAAATGAATGTGTGAGGCCCATAAGATACCATTGGTAAATGAACAATCTACCAACACTACTTTTTTGAATGGTTTTGATGGAAAGTGTTGTGTTTTGATAATGGGTGGTTGGGAGGTGTGGATTATGTGTTTTTATGGCTGTTATTGTGGGATATTTTGAGTTTAAGAACCACTCTTGTCTAAATGATTTTTTGGGTTGGTGGTTCGTTGATAAGTTGGAATGAAGCGTTGGTCAGTGGTCTCTTTTGAGGAAAAGTTTGGGAGGCCGATGTGGTGGCTCCGCTCATGTGTTCGGTTCAAATTTGTGGTATGTTGTGGCTAAATGACCAGATTGGTTGGGTCCTTGGGTTTTCTTGTTGGTCAGGGTACGCCCCCATAAAGTGTTAATGCATGATTCATGTGTGGCCCATGGTGATTCACTATTGGATGATCCTCCAGTTGATCAACATAAGTACTTTCTTCTTGATCTTTGTAGATTGAGTTTACCCCTCTTCTTTTTCGATTATGTGGATCCCCTTGTAGAGGGAGAGTGGTTGTGGGAGGTTGAAATAGACCTTAGTTTCTTATATTGCCTGAGTCGTCAAAGGTGAGTGCAGTTCAGGATTGTCAGTGTAGAATGATGTCCTAAAGGGACTTTGGGTCTTTTATTAGTCTCATCGAAGCAAGAGTTCATGTTAGGCCAGCAGTGTGGAAAATATGGCCAAGAGTGGCTATTATGGCCGCTAGTTGGAATCATGTGCTATTTGGGACTCAACATAAGGTCCCTATCCTTATGTTTTCTTTTAGCCTCAATGGTCGCGTTCGGTGACAACTTGCGATGTCGTATGTTCATTTGACTACAAGGGTCAATGTTGTGTAATCTTATGTGAGTCTCTGTTTTGTTGTATGCGTGTCTCCCTTCAGGGAATTATGAAATCCTATGTTCTAGAGAAAGGTGTTTCTATGTTTCCTTTCATTATGTTGTTTCCCATCTGAAGAAACAAGGGGTTATGTGTGTGTATCCTCTAAGACCTTGTGTTGGTCAAATGATGGGTTGGGGTAAAGTGGGTTTGAAGTGTGTTATGTCTCATTGAGACCATATGAGATCAAAATGTAGTTGTTTGTGGAACTGGAAGAAGGAGTTTGTAACACCCTGAGATTTTATGAAAAATATTCTTTTTAATTTCATTAATGTCTTGTGTTGTACGCTACAACAAAAGGAGCTTGCACAACATGCATCCTTGACTTGCCTTGCATTACACACAATCACGACCTTCCTCGATAGCGTGTGTAGTACGCAATACCGAGTTTCACTAAACGAGATATTATTATAATATTATTATGAACTAGCCGTTATGAATAGTAATACCCAATTTTTGAAATTTTATAAATTTTATCTTTTAAAATTGACTTCATTTTTGGATTCGGAATATCGAAATTAGCTTTGGGAGAAATTTTGGTACTTTTCGGATAACTTTTATATTCTGATGAATAGTGAAAATTACTAAATTTTAATTAAAAAACAACTTTTTTAATCGAAATAATTAATAGTGATAAATTATTAATTTGAGTGGTTTTAAAGTATATTTAGAATATATTTTTACAATTTAATACAATTTTGTTCATTGGATGTAATTTCACATTTAAACCAGACATAAACAAGTGTCAATCTTTTGATAGTTATTATCTCTTAAAAACACGCTATTTATTTTGACGACGGAAATTAATTTTTAAATTAGTTAATGTAACTGATATGTTTTTAATTTGGTAAAATAAATATCATTTTTGAATTCATAATATCAAATATAGCTTAAGCCTAATTTTTGGTATTTTTCTGGAAACTTTCATTTTTTTGATGAATAGTGAAATCACTAAGTGGTAGTTAAAAAAACTGAATTTTTTCATAAAACTTAATTTTACAACTTCTGTGAGTGGAATTTCAAAAATAAGAGAGACACGGTTGATGTCAGTAAGTAAAATGTGGTTCAATGAGATGAAAATAATTTTTGGTGAATAGTAACTTTTTACTTTTATTTACCACAGTTAAAAGTAAATAGGGTAGTTAAGGGTAAAAATGATATTATTATTACCTAACACATGTCCTAATTCTATTGGATAAGTGTAATTCGACCAAAAACAACCTTAGGAATAAAATATGACCATTTAGGCCCACTTGGATTAGATTAGGACATTTATTATTAATTTATTTAAAGAAGGGTTAAAATAGTTAAAATCAAAGTTTAATAAGTAAACCATTTTTAATATAGGGTTATACATAAGATAAATTATACTATAAATATTAATTAGAAAGATAAAAAGATTTCCTACATAATGGTATTTTATTTGTAATTTTTAGACATTAAAAAATTTAATTTATTTATGACACAAAGATTATGCAGTAATTATCTTATTAATGAAATATTGACATAATTGATGTTATAAATATCCAAATAAATGTAATTTGAGACTTTTTATGAATTCCACTAATTTTATAGGTTAATATGACATGTTATTATTCATTTAATTAACTTTGTTATAACTAATCATTCTGTTATGATTTTCCCAAAAATCAATTACTAAATAGTGTCAAAATTGACATAAAATAGATTTTAAAACAAATATTATATTATTAATTGTTATTTTATTCCTAAAAATCTATGGTTCTACCAAATGACTTAGATAAGGTTATATATATTAATAATAAACAACTTGGGGTTTTTTGTCTTCTTATAGTAAGTTTATTAACCTTATAGTGTAAGAACACAAAAAGACACGGTAAAAGTAAAATTATCTAACTTAAAGTTAAATATAAATGATAAGGTAAAAATATGAACCTAAACTTGTCTAAATTCTATTTTATGAGAGTATTTCGACCCATACCCACCTTATCTTCTAAATATATCAATTTGGATCTATTAAAAAACCGAATTTGACTTTATAATAAAATAATATTTTTAGTTATTCCAAAGGTGCCCCTCTCCTCACTTATAAAAGGGAACCTCCTCCCTCTCTTCCTCACACCACTTTGTGCATTAAAGCTCGTCCAAAACCTGGAAATATCTCCTATCCACTTCCCTATAAACATACTAGAGGTCCTGGTCCTCTTCAAAGACCAATTTTAGTGCCCTAAGAGGAGGTCTCAAAGAGGCGCTTCAAAGAAGTAGTAATGCCCGTTACCGATTCTTTCATCTTTATTTCTTCTTCCACTTATTCTTATTTAGTTGTTTCATTATGAAGTAATAACATCAGTATCAATCATATACTGATATGTTATTATAAGTATTAAACAACCCTATTTCACCATCTATCCATCCTACGGAAAACGAAATCACCACGCGTGCGTACGTACGGAATACCGTCTCCACACCGTGGTGTAATCTGTTTTCCACCACCACCTTACTTGGATGGGTATAATGGTGTAAATAATGACTATATATTATTATTTTAAAGTTATATTGATTCTTAAATAGTATACATACACTCCAATAAAATTACATGATCATGGGAACGATATCATCGCTCGTGCGTACGTACGGAATACCGTCTCCACGATGTGATGCGACTTGTTCTACATGATCTTCATTTTCATAATGATTATATAAATGAATTGAGTGAATGAATATGATATATATTACACTAATACCATTATGTAATTGAGGTATCTATAACCTAAAAAGAATAATAAGAATTTATTCAACAAAACACGCATAAGAACAAAAAGTAATAAACACCCGAATAACAAGTAGCAATGAAATATTACTAATAATAAGCTAAAAATATGACCATATATGATATCATAACAATGAGTATGATTCTGTAATAATTCAATGACATTATTTAAATCATTATACAGGAGTTTCAGACACTTACGAAGCAAATCGGACCTAAGGTAAGGGAAAATATCACAATCTCATTTTATCCGAGATTATTTATACTTTGGTATTTACTGGGGTGTATTTTATCATCCACATCCATGTTTCCTCAATATGTAATATTTTTTCCATCCACCTACAATTTTTTAAATCCAATTTTACCCTTCGGTGAGTTTTTAGTAAAAGATATAAAAGGAATCTTTTGTCGTTTTTCATACGAGGTACTTTTTGACTTTTCCGACAAAAGTACGGAAAGAATGTTTTTTTAACTTATACGGCATGAATGGATTTTTAAAGAATTATTTCCAAGAATCTTACTTTACAAGTTTTCAAGTTTATTTTTAATCAACTTCTTCTAGTTTAAAATTGTATTACATGTTAATAAAGAAAAATGTTTTTGAAGTAGAAAGGATATTTTCCTTAAGAATGGACTTCAAGTGTTTTATCAAAATTATTTTCCATCTAAGATAATATAGGGTTCTGTTTCTATCACTATTATTAAATTGATTTAATTATGTTGTGATGGAATTATTTTTATTAATTCCTTTATCTTATATGAATTGTTTTATGATGTCATGATGTTTAAGATTCCCATTTTTATTACATGGGTTATGCTATGATGTTTGGTTTATAATTTTGTGGCACACATAAGAATGGTATCATTATGAGATGGGTGGGACCTATATCTCCCTCCAATACATTGGGTAAAGATTTTATATCTCATGAGATAGACATGGCTGGAACAGCAGGTTAAACTGGTTCAATGAAACAGGACTGAAATGAGGAGTGAACTCGGTTCAGAAATGGACTTTGTCCACTAAGATAGTCTTGGCAATGAGTCTTGACTAATAAGAAATGATTCTCTATAATTATGTGTGTATGCCACAAAGTTTCATGTTTTAAGTTATTATTATTGGGATTACATGTCACTACTATGATTTATCCCATGTTATGAAATTATGATCTCTTTTGTAGGTTAAGATTTCCAAAATGTTATGTTCTTATGAATATGATGTGATTGATATTTCTTTTGTTTACCCTTACTGAGCATTTGAGCTCACCCTTTTTATGTTTTATTTTCCCCCAGGATTAAAAGAAAGGTTTTAGGTAAGGAAACAAAAAGTGGAAGATCTTTTTGGGAGATGTTGAAGATCTTTCACCACGATTAGAAGATTACGTTCCAAGTTTCCAAAGACACTAAATTATTAAGGTCCTTGTGTGTCTGTTTTTGTTATGTATTATGTATTCCACAAAAGTAATTTAATATCTATGTACGTCAAGCTTTGGGTCTCTACAGTTGGTATCAGAGGAAAGGTTTAGTCAACCTTTGTAAACTTGGATGCGAAAACTTTAGTGAGATCCCTAGAGATATTTATAATGTATATCTAGGGATGTCCCTAAGGTTAAGTATAAGTATAGGTTATAGTCTTAGAATTACGGTAACGATCTTAGAATTAAACCTAAGATGTTAGATATTGAAGGTACTCCCCCTTTATTATTTTGTTTCCCCTAGCATGATTTTTGCCTCTCACACTATTCTTTTTGGGTTTTAGACGATGGATGGAACCCGAAGGAACCATGTTGATCAATGCAATGGACAATGCAATGATTGTCCTCCTGAACAAACAAATGTTATGGGAGATGGAGTGCAAAATCTTATTGCTATACTTACACAAGCTATGAATCATTCTGGACTTCCAAATGAGCAGAGAAGGGAACAATATTCTATTGAGTCCTTCATGAGGCAATGCCCACCTTCTTTCAGTGGGTCTTCCGATCCACTTGTTGCTGAACAATGGATCAGTACCACTGAAAAGATATTTTCAGTTCTTCAATGTTCTGAACATGATAATGTCATCTTAGCAGTATATCGTTTGGAAGGTGATGCTGATCAATGGTGGAATCTTATCAAGAATACAAGGCCAAGAGATGAAATTGAGTCCATGGAATGGGATGGGTTCAAGAACTTATTTTTCAATAAGTACTTCCCTCGTATTCTTCGAACAAAGATGGAGAAGGAGTTTCTCGAACTAAAGCAAAAGGATGATAAATCTATTGGTATATACGAAGTGAATTTTACAAGGCTTACAAGGTATGCATCTGGCTTTATTATCCGACCTGAAAGTAAAGTTGATCGATTCTTCAGTGGCTTAAAACCAAATATTCAAAGGGCATTAGCTATAAGAGACTTTAGTAGCTATGAAGAAATTGTGCGCTGTGCTATTAAGATAGAAATGGAAGTTTGTGTTACATATCCATCTCATGGTTTTGACAAGAAACGAAAGATGGAATTCAAGGAGAAATATCAGAATAATGGTGAAAAGAAGATGAATGTTTCCTTATGCTCAAAGTGTGGAAAGAAGCATGATGGAGATTGTCTTAAAGGGACTAGAAAATGTTTTAAGTGTGGAAAATAAGGTCATCGAGCAGCTGAGTGTCGAAGTAATGGAAAAAGGGTTGCTAATGGTGTGAATAAAGAAAAGACTATAGAGAACTCACCAACAACACTTCAATGCTTCAAGTGTAATGAAATGGGGCATTATGCTAATTAATGCCCTAATCCAAGGGTTAATGATGATCGACATGAGAAACCACTTAAGGAAAAGGACAAAGGGAAGTCACATGCGATCACTATTGGCGATGTTGAATATGACAACGATGTGGTGGAATGATTAAGTGTTTATGTAATGGGATTCCAAAATAATGTTGTATATATTATCGTGGAATATTGGAATATTTATGGGTTTATTGTGGTTTTCAATAATTTTATGGTACCGGTAACCATGGGAAGTGATTGAGATATTTTTGGTAAGTAGATGATATGCGCATAATGAAGTGATAAGAAGATAATGAGATGTTTGATTGTATTCATGAGCTCATGATTGATATAAGGACTAAGTGATAACATGGTTTGAGTATAAAGAATTTTGAGGATTTTGGTTTGTGGAAAGTGTTAACTTTTAACTGCATTCATATTTTCACTAAGGTTCAATGGGTATTCATTCTTCAAGAGAATACATGATTAAGGTATTCACATGTTTGTAATGTGACCAACAAGACATATCTCATGATATATGGGGATCAACGATGGTATTAACATGCTTGTTATATGAACTCTTTGGTAATCGTTTTCACTGTAATATGAGATTGGACAACATTATTTTGGATAATCCTAAAGATTGGAATGGATTATGTTAGATATAAGTTAGTATTTTTTTTTGATATTATTGATGGGATGTTATAGTAATGTAGTTTTAGAAAAAGGACAACCTGCAGGACGGACGACATCCCACCACGTCGGACAAGGCTGTGGGAATCAAACCCACAACCGAAGTGCGAATGGCCTTTATTGCCTACCACTGGCCTACAGGAAGTCCCTGTTTAGTAGAAACTAGTTTTATTATATTAAGCAGTATGATATATGAAGTATAAGTCCATTTTAGGAACCAAATATGATTAATCTCACTATAGATGGACTTATGTATTTTTTTTGATAACTTTTCTAACCTTTTGTTTGAGACAGATGGAATGACCTATCATTCTATCACATGATCTTCTAACACATCACGAATGACAAATTCAACTTTATTTATTTAAGAGATGAAGTGGAAATTGTGCAAAGAATGACCAACGGTGATACTTTACCAAAATCACGAAAGTATTTATTCTAATTCCAATTTCATCAACTTTAGGGAAATGATATTGAAAACCAAAAATGTTGTCCTAGTGCTCTTATATCCGATTAATCAGATGGTACCTTAGATCTTTAAAAATTTATGGCTTTATTATTGTTGGATTTTTCATAGCCATGTTCTCTACCACTCTCCATCATAACTTGATGGTTATATTTTTCTTCCATATCCATATTTTCACCTATGTCCTCCTACATGGAAACCCAGTGATGAGTTAATTTGGGTAACCGTTACGTTTCATACTTTATTTTTTAAATCAAAGTTTTGGTATTCCTTTTTACGATGTGGGTTTCTATTAAAGAAACTTTCGAGTCGTAAACCATTTATAACCCCGACGAATTTCGAGGGCGAAATTCATTTTAAGGGGGGTAGAATGTAACACCCCGAGATTTTATGAAAAATATTCTTTTTAATTTCATTAAAGTCTTGTGTTGTACACTACAACAAAAGGAGCTTGCACAACACACATCCTTGACTTGCCTTGCATTACAAGCAATCATGACCTTCCTCGATAGCGTGTGTAGTACACAATACCGAGTTTCACTAAACGAGATATTATTATAATATTATTATGAACTGGCCGTTATGAATAGTAATACCCACTTTTTGAAATTTTATAAATTTTATCTTTTAAAATGTACTTCATTTTTGGATTCGGAATATCGAAATTAGATTTGGGTGAAAGTTTGGTACTTTTCGAATAACTTTCATATTCTGATGAATAGTGAAAATTACTAAATTTTAATTAAAAAACAACTTTTTTAATCGAAATAATTAATAGTGATAAATTATTAATTTGAGTGGTTTTAAAGTATATTTAGAATATATTTTTAGAATTTAATACAATGTTGTTCATTGGATGTAATTTCACATTTAAACAAGACATAAACAAGTGTCAATCTTTTGATAGTTATTATCTCTTAAAAACATGCTATTTGTTTTGATGACGGGAATTAATTTTTAAATTAGTTAATGTAACTGATATGTTTTGAATTTGGTAAAATAAACATCATTTTTGAATTCATAATATCAAATATAGCTTAAGCCTAATTTTTGGTATTTTTCTGGAAACTTTCATTTTTTTGATGAATAGTGAAACCACTAAGTGGTAGTTAAAAAAAATGATTTTTTTCATAAAACTTAATTTTACCGCTTATGTGAGTGGAATTTCAAAAATCCGAGAGACACGGTTGATGTCAGTAAGTAGAATGTGGTTCAATGAGATGAAAATAATTTTTGGTGAATAGTAACTTTTTACTTTTATTTACCACGGTTAAAAGTAAATAGGGTAGTTAAGAGTAAAAATGATATTATTATTACCTAAAACATGTCCTAATTCTATTGGATAAGTGTAATTCGACCAAAAACAATCTTAGGAATAAAATATGACCATTTAGGCCCACTTGGATTAGATTAGGACATTTATTATTAATTTATTTAAAGAAGGGTTAAAATAGTTAAAATCAAAGTTTAATAAGTAAATCATTTTTAATATAGGGTTATACATAAGATAAATTAGACTATAAATATTCATTAGAAATATAAAAAGATTTCCTACATAATGGTATTTTATTTGTAATTTTTAGACATTAAAAAATTTAATTTATTTATGACACAAAGATTATGCAGTAATTATCTTATTAATGAAATATTGACATAATTGATGTTATAAATATCCAAATAAATGTAATTTGAGACTTTTTATGAATTAAACTAATTTTATAGGTTAATATGACATGTTATTATTCATTTAATTAACTTTTTTCTAACTAATCATTCTGTTATTATTTTCATAAAAATAAATTACTAAATAGTGTCAAAATTGACATAAAATAGTTTTTAAAACAAATATTATATTATTAATTGTTATTTTATTCCTAAAAATATAAGGATCGGACAAATAACTTATATAAGGTTATATATATTAATAATAAACAACTTGGGGTTCTTTTGGCTTCTTATAGTAAGTTTATTAACCTTATAGTGTAAGAACACAAAAAGACACGGTAAAAGTAAAATTATCTAACTTAAAGTTAAATATAAATGATAAGGTTAAAATAGGAACCTAAACTTGTCTAAATTATATTGGATGAGATTATTTCGACCCATCCCCACCTTAGCTTCGAAATATATCAATTTGGAGCTATTAAAAAACCGAATTTGACTTTATAATAAAATAATATTTTTAGTTATTCCAAAGGTGCCCCTCTCCTCCCTTATAAAAGGGCACCTCCTCCCTCTCTTCCTCACACCACTTTGAGCCTTCCAGCTCGTCCAAACCCTGCCAATATCTCCTATCCACTTCTATAGAAACATCCTATAGGTCCTGGTCTTCTTAAAAGACCAATTTTAGTGCCCTAAGAGGAGGTCTCAAAGAGGCGCTTCAAAGAAGAGGTAATGCCCGTTACCGATTCTTTCATCTTTATTTCTTCTTACACTTCTTCTTATTTAGTTGTTTCATTATGAAGTAATAACATCAGTATCAATCATATACTGATATTTTATTATAAGTATGAAACAACCCTATTTCACCATCTATCCATCCTACGGAAAACGAAATCACCATGCGTGCGTACGTACGGAATACCGTCTCCACGCCGTGGTGTAATCTGTTTTCCACCACCACCTTACTTGGATGGATATAATGGTGTAAATAATGACTATATATGATTATTGTAAAGTGATATTGATTCTGAAATAGTATACATACACTCCAATACAATTACACGATCATGGGAATGATAGCATCGCTCGTGCGTACGTACGGAATACCGTCTCCACGATGTGATGCGACTCATTCTACATGATCTTCATTTGCATAATGATTATATAAATGAATTGAGTGAATGAATATGATATATATTACACTAATACCATTCTGGAAATGAGGTATCTATGACCTAAAAATAAGAATAAGAATTTATTCGACAAAACATGCATAAGAACAAAAAGTAATAAACACCCGAATAACAAGTAGCAATGAAATATTACTAATAATAAGCTAAAAATATGACCATATATGATATCATAACAATGATTATGATTCTGGAATAATTCAGTGACATTATTTAAATCATTATACTGGAGTTTCAGACACTTACGAAGCAAATTGGACCTAAGGTAAGGTAAAATATCACAATCTCATTTTATCCGAGATTGGTTATACTTTGGTATTTACTGGGGTGTATTTTATCATCCACATCCATGTTTCCTCAATATGTAATATTGTTTCCATCCACCTACAATTTTTTAAATCCAATTTTACCCTTCGGTGAGTTTTTAGTAAAAGATATAAAAGGAATCTTTTGTCATTTTTCATACGAGGTACTTTTTGACTTTTTCAACAAAAGTACGGGAAGAATGTTTTTTAACTTATACGGCATGAATGGATTTTTAAAGAATTATTTCCAAGAATCTTACTTTACAAGTTTTCAATTTTATTTTTAATCAAATTCTTCTAGTTTAAAATTGTATGACATGTTAAGAAAGAAAAATGTTTTTGAAGTAGAAAGGATATTTTCCTCAAGAATGGAGTTCAAGTGTTTTATCAAAATTATTTTCCATCTAAGATAATATAGGGTTCTGTTTCTATCCCTATTATTACATTGATTTGATTATGTTGTGATGGAATTATTTTTATGAATTCCTTTATCTTATATGAATTGTTTTATAATGTCATGATGTTTAAGATTCCCATTTTTATTACATGGGTTATGCTATGATGTTTGGTTTATGATTTTGTGGCACACATAAGAATGGTATCATTATGAGATGGGTGGGACATATATCTCCCTCCAATGCATTGGGTAAAGATTTTATATCTCATGAGATAGACATGGCTGGAATGGCAGGTTAAACCGGTTCAGTGAAACAGGACTGAAACGAGGAGTGAACTCGGTTCAGAAATGGACTTTGTCCACTAAAATAGTCTTGGCAATGAGTCTTGAATAATAAGAAATGATTCTCTATGATTATGTGTGTATTCCACAAAGTTTCATGTTTTAAGTTATGATTATTGGGATTACATGTCAATACTATGATTTATCCCATGTTATGAAATTATGATCTCTTTTGCAGGTTAAGATTTCCAAAATGTTATGTTCTTATGAATATGATGTGATTGATATTTCTTTTGTTTACCCTTACTGAGCATTTTAGATCACCCCTTTTATGTTTTATTTTCCCCCAAGATTAAAAGAAAGGTTTTAGGTAAGGAAACAAAAAGTGGAAGATCTTTATGGGAGATGTTGAAGATCTTTCACCACGATTATAAGATTACGTTCCAAGTTTCCAAAGACACTAAACTATTACGGTCCTTGTGTGTCTGTTTTTGTTATGTATTATGTATTCCGAAAAATTAATGTAATATATATGTACGTCATGCTTCGGGTCTCTACATAGTTCTATTTAGAGGTTTCCAAAGACTAACTGCGAGGCCGAAGATGCTTCAATAATTTAAACTCCAGCCATAGGTCCCGGAGAGAAGCTGGCGTGTAGTCAGGGGAAATATTGGAGTCATTCAAACCTTTGGTCAAAGTCCTATCCTTAGTATGAAAGATGGGAATAGTTTAAACCTCTGGTTTCATCGTCTTGTTCAAGTTTCTCATGTTCAGTGGAAAGAATCGGGAGTACCTTGTTCCCGTGTTATAGCCCGAGTTAATGCTTTTCCCCTTTGGGTTCCCTTTGTGTGTGCGTGTGTGTGTTTGTTTAAGAAAGCTTAAAATTTGGGCTAGGAAGGTCAAAGCGCATGGTTTGCACGCATTTATCTATAACCATTTGCCAACCCAGGGGACTATGTGATAAGAGACAGTATCTAACACGTGGTCTCCACACAACCATGCACCTTGGCCTAAGAAACCGTGTGGAGTTTCCTATTTGGATAGAATGGTTCACACAGTTAGCTCTTAGTTTCCCATACCATTCAAACCAACCATGCGGCCATGCCATCTCTTTAATTTTTTTTTGTATTTTCATGTTATCCCATACCAGTTAGTTAAGATGGTTGGTTTTTGTGGTGGGGAGACCCACTATGGGTCTCATGTAAGTTTCATTGGAAAAAAATTCTGATGTTAGTCTACCCCTTATGATGGGGAGTCCGTTTGGGCCTCCCTCTATTAGTGTCTCGATTCTATCTTGGGAAAACTAAGTTTGTTATTATAGTGGGGAGACCCATCATGGGTATCAGGTAAGTTCTCTTGTGAAAAGTCTAATGTTAGATTACCCATTATACTGGGGAGACTGTTTGGGCCTCCCCCATTTTGTGTCATGGTTTTGTCTGAGAAGTTAAGTTGTCCCTTGTGGTAGGAAGTCCATTTGGGTCACCCCATATTAGTGACTCAATTTTATACTTGGTATTTTCTTGGTAATAGGTATTCTCATTAAAGGATACCTAGCCACCAATTTTTTACTTGGGTAAATGTTGTATTGGAGCATGCTAAGTGGTTTTGTTTAAGTAAGGTTGTGGTAATATTATTCAGGTTTGTTGTTTGTTTTAGGTGGATTTATTGAGAATATTCTGGTAGTGTTTTAGGTGTTTGTTTTTGGATTTAGTTTTAATATGTTTGATCATTTCAGGTAAGTGGGGTAAGTTTTGGGTTGGTGATAGTATTCTATTTCTTTTTTGATCAACTGGAGGTGTTTGTCCTTTTTGGGGTAGGTGAAAACATAGAAAGGGAGTTCTTCTTAGTCCATCGTTTGGATTTTTTTTCATCTGGTGTTGTTTTGGCTTTATGAGGGCAGAAAGATTTATGGTGGGGAGAATTTTCACACCCGTATTTTCAATTTCTATCCTTTGTTTTCAAAACCACTTTTGGTTCTTGGTTTTCTCTTGGTCTCTGGGTGTTCCGGGATTAGATTTTGGTGTCTCCTATGTTATTGATCTATGAACTTAGTCTTGGGGGGTCTTGGATGGTAGTTTGACTCCTCTTTTATCAAAGGTATGGTATGAGGTTGAGGTGGTTTGGAGTTGGATTTGTGTCACTACTAGTGGTACCCCTTGTGGGGTAAGTTGTTGTGGTGGCTTGTACCCTTGAGTTTGATGAGTCTTGGGGTAAAAAGGTGGTATTCTTTTGGGTATTATTTTCCCCTATCCTTGGATTATATTTCCCCCTAGGTTTCCCCCTTGGACCCCCTATATTTGAAGGAGTTTGGAAACTTTTTGAGTGGACAGAAGGGGGCACATGGTTTGGGTGCACAATTTGCTAAACCGTGCAAGAAAATCGTGCGGCCTTGTCCAGGTCATTAAAAACATTTTGAAATTACAAGTTTTCCCTACCAGTATTTATCCAAACTATCCCATTTATTCCCCTATTTGACCATTTCATCCATGGTAGCCTCCCAAGCTTCCCAAAATTCCCTTAGAACTCATTTTTGAGTGGGATTTGGATGGGGAAACTTCAAGTTCATTTCAAGTAAGTCATTATATCTTTGATTTATCTCCTTTATTTAGGGTTTATTTATTCTTTATTGAAGTTCCTTTTGTCTAGAAGGCATGGTTTGTAATCTAAGGTTTTATCCTTGGTTTATTGGTCTTTTCTTCTAGTTTTAGGCTCAATTTATCCTCCTTGTGGTGCCGCGGTGGTGCGGTTGAAGTTTCACACCAAGATTCAAGGGTTTTAACAATTAAGGTAGGTGATTCCATTGTGTATGCAATTTTTGTGACATAGATTGATGTTTTTATAGTATTTTCATGTTTATATCATTTTATTATTACTGAAAAAATTGGTTTTAGTGTTGTTTGTAAAGAAAATTAATTTTAAGTTCCATTTTTATGTGAAATTGGGGGTTTTTCATAGAAATACTTTATTGGTTCATTTGGGTATTTCCTATAACTACTTAGTTGATTTTATTGAAATTTATTAGGTTTGAAAATAATGTTTTGAATGTTTATTTCCTTTTTTGATGAGAAAATTTGTTTTAAGGGTGTTTGTGAATTATATGAGTTTTAAGTGCTGTGTTTGTGTGAAAATGGAGGTTTTACAAAGATTTCACTTCTTGGTTCATATAGGGGTTCCCTATGACTGATTTTTTGGTTTAATTAAAAAGGTATTGGGATTAAATTTCTGTTTTGGGTGACTTATAAGTGTTCTCATAGTGTTCAAAGTGGTATTTTAAAATGATTTGGTAAATTGGGCACAAATTTCATGTTAAATTGGGTGTTTTACATGTCTATTTTATGTCATGCCAATGGGGTTGTTTTATAAATAATGTAATGGGTTTATAGAAATGATTTGGGTGCTGAAAATTCTATTTTTATGAATATGGGTATGCACATGGTGTTTAAAGTGGGGTTTCTAAGGGATTTTGTGTGCAAAACATTGTTAAGTTTTGTGAAGTGATTTTATTGAAATTCTATTGGTTTTATTGAGCAGTGCAAGTGGTGAAAAACATGTGTAGATACTATTTTAATTGATTATGACCAGAACTGATGTGTTTATGTGATAATGGATTTTGTATCATGAGATAATTGTTTGAGCACAAGGGGGGAAGCCCGGGTACCTTGGTGGGCAGATGTGTACTAGTACGACTAGTGATCCGGATGGGTTTTGTCCCCATTTCACTGAGAAAATGGATAAATACAACACTAAAAAAACGATATTGATGATGATTAGGGACAAATAGGTTATGGGTATGTTCCCTACTATTTAATCATGCATGGGAATGGATTTTTCTATGGTTACTTTACACCGAGGTATGAGGTACATGGGGCCCGAGACTACCTAGTGCCTAGGGTTGTTCCTGGTTTTGGTGCTCATTGTATTTGTGGTATTAAACCTTGTATTGGGGTGTGTTTGGATGTAAATTATAGTATCTATAATGTTTTATTCAAATGTTTTAACATTCTAAAAGTTTTATTTTGAAAACGTTTTACGTTGAAATTTGCATTTCTTGGAAATTATCACCGCTTTTCCTTATATATTAAAACTGCTTGATTTTTCACCTTGTATTGCATAATCCTTGGAATATTTGGGTGTTATACTATTGGTATTAGGATCACACCCTAATTAAACACCTTGGGTGTAAGTATAATTGGTCTTGTTGGACATAGGTAAAGGGAAAGCTTTTGGTGATGTCGGTTCGAGGTGTTAGTTCCCTTCCTTGGTGCGGCGTTGTGGAGAAAACTCGTGGGTGATGACCCCTTTTAGTGTGGAGTCCTTGGAGATGTTTTGATGATATTTAATTGTGTATTTTTATTTCTTGTATTGACTTTAAAACCATGTATTCAGTTCTGGTTTTTTCTTAAGTCTTGTTTGGCATAAAATTTTCATATTCAATTTATCAAATGTTTTTGATGTTTTATGTATCCATATTTGGGTAAATCATTCCCAAACTGAAATAAATGATACCCAAGAAATTTTTACAGTATGTGGGGATAAGGAACACCCTTCTATCCTTGTCACAGGCTGGATTTTTTACCACTTTTTATGGCGACCAGATTTGGTTCGCGACACTTTCCAAATCTAAAGACACAATCTTTATCAACATTAAATTCAGGAAAATTACATTTCTTAACCAATTATACATTTTTATGTAACTCACAATATTCCTTATAAGAATTCTTAATTATATATGATAAATATGATTACAATGACACCTGAAAAAAATAGAGTAATTTCTTGCACCCACAATTTCTAAGAAAAAATCCATCAAATCATTAATCAAAGGGTCATGATGCACCCATAAAATGGTTAATGATGCAATATTTTTTCGACTCAAGGAATCTTACACTTATGTTCTCTTTTCCTAGATGGTAATTGATCATGAAATAATAATACTTTATCATTTCCATCCATCTTATCTACCTCATGTTAAATTCCTTATGAGTAAATATATACTTTAAACTTATATGATAGGTATATATTTCATACTTGGATCCATATGAATGATGTATCCAAATTTTTAAAGAAAAAACAATAGAAACTAATTCAAAATCATATGTAAGATAATTTAACTCATAAGGTTTCTATTTTATTGAAGCATAATCAATTACCTGATTATTCTTCATCAAAACACAACCAAGTCCCTTCAATGAAACATCACTATAAATGAAAAAATCACCATTTCTCAAGGGCAATGCCAAAACTAGAGCATTCACCAATCTTCTTTTTAATTCATGATAACATTTCATTAGATATCCCAACATCTGCTAAATTAGTCTCAAAGGATATCACTACACCTTTCTGATTATTGCATGGATTCTTCCCATCATTCTAACCCTTTTTGGGTGGGTTTTTTGAATAATTTCCCATCTCACCACATTTAAAACACTGTACTATTTTCTTATCATAAATGAACTTACCAACACTAATATCTTTTTCATTACAATCATAGGCTATATGTTAAAACTTACAACATTTGAATCACTTTCCAAATTTGTTAAGGCATTCCCCATGGTTCATTTTACCTCACTTTCCACAAATTGGAAATTGGATTTTCTTAGCTTCAGATTTATTTGATTGATTATTACCCATTAATTTCCATTTTGAGATTTTCTTCAGCTTATTGTCAAATTACACATGATCATCAGTAAGCTCTATTTCCACCCACTCAGCACATTGAATAAGTTTCTCATAACTTTTGAATTGATAGGAATCTAATTCCCTTTGATATCTTAGATTCAATACTAAGTAAAAATTATTGATTTTACTATCAAGATCCCAAATAAGATTTGGAGTGTACCTTTCCAATTGAGTGAATTTTTCTTCATAAATGGCCACTGAATATTCCTCATTTTATTTCAATTCAAGGAATTTATTTTCCATCCTAAGTCAAACTACCTTAGAAAAATATTTTTCAAGGAAAATTTTCTTATATTCATCCCATTCCAAGGCATCAATCTCATCAATATCCTTGATATTCTTAACCATTGACCACCATTGGTCCACTTCACCTTCAAAATAGTAAATAAAAACACTAACATTTTGATGGTCTAAACACCCCATGACATAAAAAATATTTTCTAGTGCTTTAATTCACCCTTCAATTACCACAGGGTTAGAAGATCCACTGAAAATCAGGAGGGTGTTGCCTTATAAAATGTTCCACTATCGTCATGTTCCTTTGTGGTAACTCAGAATGTTCTATTTAATGTATGACACTATCATTTATAGCTTGCATAAATTTATACATTACTATCACAAACTTATAGGTTCCAATTCCCACTATTCCAGGTTTCATATTCAGAAAGACATCATCCTCTCAGTGCCTTCCTGCTTTAGTTTCCATGTTTCTTTTGTGGAAAAATATTTTGAACAGACATATATTTGATGAAGCAACATGGTAATCTTCAAATTCTATATCATTTCAATATAAAAACAAATTAAATTTTATTTATGGTATTCTATTAACATTATCCTAACTCCAAAAATTTTCTAAACCATCCTATGATAAAAACTATAAGGACCTAACCTTAAACATTACATAATCTTTATTTTTTAAGTCAAGAAATTATTCTCTTACATTTTAGGATCTTTTTAGGTTTAGAGTTTTATAAAATTAGGAAAAACTATTACATAGTGAATCTATAAATTTCAAGTGTACACTTATACCCAGTATCTATTTTTTTCATTAAAAAAGTCTTTAAAATAAAACATAATATCTTATCATGAAAAATCTTCACAACATTCATCTTGAATTCTTCTTTTCACTTACCAATCCTTAAACCATGTGAAAAACATTTTACAACTTGGTATGAGAACAAAAAGCTCAGTAAGGGACATAAAAATTAGTAAAGAAACATTATTCCATAAATACTTATAAACACATGAAGTCATTTTCACAAAGATATACTTTTGACCCTTAAAATTAACATATACTTTGGGAAAACACGAGGTTTCCATAAAACATATCAATCATAAACAAACCATTTAGGTAACTAGGGGATTAATTTTCTTACCATACATACTTATTATTGTAACCCTCGTGACTAATATATTATTTGTAACTCTCATGGATACCTTAAAATGTAATACTCATGTCTACCTTATGATGTAACTATCATAGTTACACTTGGAATAACCATTACAGTCGATTTCCAACATACCTAATGAATTGGAGGGCTATAACGGACCCACCAACCTTTGGTTTATAATATAACCACCCATAATCATAAAAAATTCTCAAGAAATAGAATAAAATCATAAAACATGAATACTTTCATCATAAAAACATTCAGTGAGGAAAAGCACTTATTTTAAAAGAATACTGTCCACATACAAAAAAAATCATTAAAAATAACCATTTAATCTTGTAAATGAGGCTTCAAAACTTTAAGGAGTCATAAAAATTGGGAAATCCAATCATTCCATATAAAATAAAACATTTTATATGAATTTTGTATAAATGAGACATTAAAAATGATTTTAAAAGGAAAGTCCCTTATATTAAACCTTAAAAAGTTTCCTTTTTGAAAAAAATGAGAGAAAATTAGAAAATTACCATTTTAAAAAATTTATTTCCATATAAATACATTAATAAAATAATTATAAATAAATTTACATGAAATATAAATAATTATAAAATAAATCTTTAAAGCATTTAAAAATAAGGTTTTTCATTAAAGAGTCCCTTACCGCAGGTTCATCTTCCTTAAAACGTGTTAAAAACTCCTTTATAATGGTTTAAATAGTGTTATTAATTTATTATAGAACTATATTTATATTTATAATTCCTTATATTATCTTTTTATAACATTTTCCACCCATTTATTAATAATATTTTGTTATTTTCATTATTTTGGGTGCGTTTATTTCATAGTTTCATGGTCGGTTAATTATGAATTTTCTTTTAAAATGGAAAAATACTCTAGAAGTGGAATGAAATGGTATTAATTCACACGAATTATTTTAAATGGTCCCATATATCATTTTTATTTATAACATGAGGATAATTCATTTGATAAAATGTTAATGATAAATGTTTAGTTTATTTTGGTGGTTTTTCCAACCTTCACGAACTGGTTTCATTTTTTAATATTATGAAACTATATTAATTAAAGAATGCAAGACCCTATTTAATATATATATTTAAAGAATTTTAAACACTTAAAAAATGAATTTAAACTTTCCATGAATGTGGTAAATGGAAATAAAAACTCACTATCCAAGAAGGCGGTGAGTCGACATTCCATGGATGACGATTTTATTTTTAAGAATAAAAGGAGAAGATAAAAGATTTGATGATGTATATAACATTAAAACAATAAAATTACAGTATATATATGATACTAGATTTATCATTCAACTTTGGGTAGGGGGATAGAATAAGGTATGATTAAGAAATAATTTAAAAAGAAGGAGGAATTTACCTCTTGAATATTTTCTCCTTGAGAACCTCCTTAAGACACTTGAAATTAAAAATTTTATAAGAACAGAAACACTAAAATGTGTCTAGGGATGAGTATAAGATAATTTTACCAAGGATGGTCAACCAAGAAGTCTCAAGTTTATGAAATTATGTTATGGAAGGAGTCCTCCTTTATAATTGAGGTGAGGAGAAATTTAGGATTTACTTAATATATTAAAATATAATAAGGATATTATAGGGGTAAAGAATTAAAAAATTCTTAAAAATATTAGGGGATTACATTTTCAACCAAATCTTAACATTTTTGGACTTATTCAAGTTTTTTTTGATTTTAAATAATTTAATAAAATATTATATTAATGAAATATATTTTTTGTCAAATTTAACACTATTCAAGACAAATATTTTAAAAACATCAAAAAAAATAGAAAAAAATATTTTATTATATCTTATAAATTTCATAAGTATCTATATAATTCATGGATTAGCTAAATTGTTTCAAATTATATTTATTTTAATATTTTTAATATCATTTAATTTATTTTCAGTTAATTTAATAATTACTGCATCATCATTGTGAAAGCCTTTAAGGTATTTATTTGTTGCCTAAAAATTTAAAATAAATTATCATGATTAATATAAATATTTTATATTTACAAATACAATTTATGGTCAAAAATATATTTTGGAAAACCATATATTAAAAATTTATACTAATTAAAAACCATAGTTTGAACAACTTGACTTTCTTTTAAATAAAATATTATATGGGGCTTAAAGTGATCTAAGTGTATAAAAAAGATCCCAATTAGAAACAAATAAGATTATGACCCAAAATTACTCATCCAAAAATATTTATTCAAAATTTTGGGCCATTTAATGGATTTTAAAATTTTAATTATAACAATTTTATTGTTTTTTTTATTTTGTTTGCACAAGCACTACATCAGCATTGTATAAACATTAATGTTAATTATTTCATATATAAAAATTAAAAATAAACTACTATCATAAAAAAATTAACCAGTTTCAATATAATACTCTAGATTCATTTTTATGTATATTTACTCATTTCATTCCCAAGACAACCTATTTAATTTTATAATTTGACTTTTCTTGCCTTGCACAAGCATCACACATACATATGGATAAGATTCATGTTATATAACTCTAAAATTTGAAACTATCACTCAAAAACATAAATTATACATAATAAAAAATAAAAAAGTCATACAAAGACTTTTTAGAACTCAATTATTATCTATAATGAATCAAGTTTGACTTTTCCAATGCTGTGAAGACACTACGTCGACACTGACAATGATTTTTATACTTTTAATGAAATAAACTAAAATTTACATGGTTTGAATTATTTTTGTACAATATTTATATTATAATATCATAATTTAGTCATTCTATAATTTTAATAAGTTTTATATCATAAGTATGTCTTGACAATGTCACAAAAATACTGTATTTTAAAAAAACTATATTTTTTACTATTCACAAAATTTAACTTTTTCAAAAAATTCTTAAAAATTAATACTAAGATAATTTTGATACTGTGGATTCAAAAATTAAATTAGTTTTGTCAAATTAGAATTTTATAATTTTAAAATTAATATTTTAAATATAACCATATAATAAATTAGTTTAATAAAACTATCTATTTTAAGAATTAATTAACTATTTAATTCATGAATATTAATAAACATGAAAACACAGTATTTTATTATTAACTAGTTTGTAAAAATATATCACCATGAATTTGATCTAGTAACATAGGGGATTCAATCCCGATTTTCGATTGTGATTGTCTTATAATTAATTTTCCTTGAGAACAAGAAGCACATAAGAAATCATGGGGTATAAGAACCCTTCTATCTACCAATGCAAGACCATCTGTACATTAAATTATTTTTCTCATCATTATTGATCTGGGATAACCCAAACTATCATTCCAAAGTATAAATGTATCATGGTCGGTAAACTTCTAGTATACCATATTGGATTTGATTGTAAAATTATTGACAAAGTACAATCCAGATGAAAGTATTTAATGCTTCTCTTGAATTGATTTACACTCATTATTAATGTTTTTTATCTAGAGGCATTCAACATCTCATTTACCCATAATCTTGATGTGATATTTATTATCATGAATATATTCAAAACTTTGTAAATTACCTTGAGACTTGGGAGAAACAAATTCATTATTTATTATAATTTGTGCCCCAATAGGTAGGGATATTTTTCTAATTTCAGAGCCTTCAATTAATTGTGAACTTTCAATTAATGTACTTACATGATAACTCCCCATTTTAAGGTGATAAAATATTTCTTATATTTAAGAATTATGTGTGTGATGGCGTTGTCGACAAGGAAAATATATTCATTATGGAAATTATCCCCAACAGATCGATTTATATCATCAATTTATATTAATGAAAATAAAACATATATATAAGAAATTAAATAAAAGAAACAAAATTAAACACACACCATTCATTTTAAAAATAATAAAAAAACCATATTTTATTTCTACTGTAACATCCCAAGTACTTATAAAATAATACAGTTTTATATCTATTAATATTTATGAATAAGATATTAATTTTATGTTAAAGGGGACACTTTTTCTGAAAGCATACTTGACATGCAACAATGGGTTTCTTTTAAATCTTACATTTCACAGAACATTGAGTTATATCAAAAAATAATACAACAATAATATTATTATTTTAAATGGTAGTTAACACCTAGCTGTTGTATTGAAGGGAAATGAATAGAATTAACAATATTATGATTTTAAATACTTGATAAATGTTTTTACATTTATCTAATGAATTTTAGAGGCTTAAAATAAGAATGAATGCAATTTTAAGCATAAAATACTCTAATATTTTTAAAAGGTCATTTTACCGCCTTTTGATGGAGAACCCTCTTTAAATAAAGTTTTTGTCACTTTAATGTGTTTATTTGAAAAATTAAACTTTTTATATATAAGTAGGACATAAAAATTTACTTTGGTTAAATTTTTGGTAATTTTCTGATAAATTTAATTTTTAATGAATAATGAAAAATACTACATTTTAAGTCAAAATTTTCTTTTCATCTAATTTATTTATATATTTAGATTATATTTTTTATTGGTTTTAAAGTGTAATTGTATCTTGTTTTTATCATTTAATCCAATATTATTCATTGGTAGTAGTTTCACATTTAAATTGAACATAAACACATGTCAATATTTTGATAGTTTTTATTTCATAAAAACCCACTTTCTGGTTTTGACAACATG
Organism: Viscum album; assembly: GCA_963277665.1. NCBI lineage: Eukaryota > Viridiplantae > Streptophyta > Magnoliopsida > Santalales > Viscaceae > Viscum > Viscum album. The sequence continues at coordinate 1,013,792,236 of OY728140.1, forward strand.
GATTAATTTTAAATTAAATTCTGATAATTATTTTTTTGAATTTGGAAACACAGATTCCATATTTGGAATTAGAAGGTCAAAATTGTGTAAATAGGTATCTTTGGACATTATGAATAGTAACTTCAGTAATTATTTTTAATTACCATGGTTAAGGGTAAATCAGGTAATTAAGGGTAAAAATAAAATTATAAAATTACCCTAACACGTGTCATAATTTTATTTGATGAGATAGTTTAAAGATTCTTATAGAATCTTGTTTAATTAAATAGATAAATATTCCCATGGAAGTAGGTATAAAGCATTTCATAGAAGCTTGTTTAATTAAAAGTATAAAGCTTTCCATGAAAGCTGTTATTAAGCTTCTCATAGAAGCTTGTTAAATTAAAAGAAAAAAGCTTCCCATGGAAGCCATTTTAAAGCTTACCATATAATATTATTTAATTAAATGTACAAATCTTCCCATGGAATCCAGTTTAATGCTTCTCATGGATGCTTCTTTAATTAAACGGACAAAGCTTCCCAAGGAAGCTAGTTTAAATCTTCTCTCACACTCATGTTTTTAATAAGTATTAAATTTTTTAATATGGGTTTATATAAGTGATATCTTTAACTATAAATAGTCATTATAAAGCTAAAAATATTTCCTACATCATGGTATTTTATTTATAATTTTTAGACATTAAATAAATAAATAAATTTATGACACAATGATGATGCAATGATTATCTTATTAATGAAAATTCAAATAAATAATATTATAAATATTAAAATTAATATAATATGAAAATTTTGATTTTATCCATGAATTTTATGGATTATTATGACATGTTATCTTTGAGTTAATTCATTTGGTTTGAAGAAATGAAGTTTTTAGGATATTTTGAAAAAAAGTCATGTTATGAATAGTGTCAAAATTAATCTAGGCTGAATTTTTAGAAGTTTTCTAAGAAGTTTCAATTTTTTAGTATTTTATGAATAGTATTTTATGAATAGTGTTTTTTAATGAATGGTAAAAATATATATTATTATTAAATAAATTTTTCTATGAAATATTTTTTGAAAATCAGACATACATGGTTGTAATCAGGGTGAAAAATGTGGTTCAATAAGATCAAAATAATTTTTTTGGTGAATAGTTACTTTAACTTTGGAGTAGAAATTTTATATTTATGAATGGTAATTTGAAAAATGGAATAGTAACCTCACCTAAGGAAGTATAAATATGTTTTAGTCATCTTAAGTTGTAATGTGATATAACTATATCATAGTATAAGTAAATAAATGTTTTAGAAATTATTAGGTAAGTATTAGTATATTATTTATTTAATTTAATTTAAAATGAAATTTATTTTTATAAAATTTATTTCACTTTTTAATTCTACATGTGAACAAATTGTTAGGCTGAATTTTTAGGATTTTTCTGAAATAGTTGAATTTTTGATGAATAGTAAAAATACAGTTTTGAGATTTTTGTATGTTTAATGACATCATAACTATGTAATAATGGTTTAATGAGAAAGATAAGATGATGGTCAAATATTATGGATTAAAATATGATATGTGGTTTCCCAGGTGGCCAATACCATGGGCAAGCCCATGGTTTTTCAAATACCACTAATGAGGTGTCCTTGGAAATTAATAAAATATTCCCTCAATTTTGTATAAATACCCACCCATTCCTTCGTTTTATTTGACTCCAAAATCATTCTACATGAATTTATGATAGTTATAACTCCCATGGAGTCCTTCCAAGGTTGCCCCAATCCCTAAAGTTCCCAATCTAGGAGTTTTAGAAGTTACTCTTCAAGGTAAGGGAACCTTTCACCCTCCTCTTTTAGTCAAAGACTTATTTTATGTTATATATTTTAATTTACATTTTCTTATGTTGGGGTATGTTATTTTATATAATTATTGATTTAAATTTAATGTTAATATGTTGATATCTACTTTTCACTCTCATAAATCATTTCCTGAATTTTTGAGTGACGCCGTTAGGCTGCTGAATTTTCGTAAGGGAATTCTCAACTTATCTTTTCCTTTTAAGTTTTATTTTATGTGTTATGGATTTAAAATTTACATAACATGTTCTTATTTACATTTTATTATATTCATATACTGTATTATTAGTCTTTTATTAATGGCTAACCCCTGTACCCACTCTTTTGAATTTTTTCTAAAACCATATTACATAGCCATTGTGCTGCATAAGTTTCATATCAAAATCTCTCTTTTTTTCTCAAGAAATTATTTTATTTTCTTTATGTGAATATGAAAAAATATTTCATTTCTAGGGGTATTCATAAATATATAAAAATCATATTTTTATTATGTAATTAACATACATAAAACTCTCATTTCCTTTCTGTGGGTTATAAATGACATAATGATCATGTTTTTAAGCACTTTTAAAAAACGTCATGATTTTGATATGAAACCCAATTTTTTATTATCTTTGGGTTATTTATGAAATGTTTTATTATGATATATTTGGTTCACATGAAAATAAATATATATTAAGGGCGTTCCTTGATATCACTACAATGAATTGGGTAAAGAAATTAATCTCTAGAGATGACAAGGTTTATGATACCTTGGTGAATAACCTTGGTAATTTTTATGACACCTTGGGGATGAACCTTGGTGATATGACACCTTGGGGATAGACCTTGGTGATATTAAACCTTGGGGATGGAACTTGGTGATATGATTATGAATTTATAAATTAAATGTTATAATCACATTTTCAATTTACAATCCAAGTACTTATTATTATGATATTCCTCTTTCTCATGCCTTTATAAAAGTCCTCATGTTCTTATTTATATCTCTCAAGATCACATGTAAAATATTTTCCTTATTTTTCCTTACTAATATTTTTGTTCTAATCCCAAGTTTTTAAATGTTTTTCACTAGTCTTAAGATTGTTAAGGACAAAGAAGATTCTATGATGAAAGTATTTGTAGATTTGTCTTGAAAAGAAACCATGTTTAATTTTAATAGTTTTTGTTTTATGAAAAAAATGGATGGCGTGTAGTACTCTGTAATATTGAATGTTTATGTAATATTTTTTCCTAATTCTATAAACATCTAGACCTAAAAGATATTTGGTAATGAATGAAAATAAATTCTAGTCAAAAGTCACTAGAATAAGTTATGTTTAAGGCCATGTCTTTATAGTTGGTATTAGAGAAGGGTTTAGAAAACTTTGGAGATTAGGATGTCTTCTTATGGGTTTCTAAGTTTATGGTTTATCATAATTTTATTTTATTAGAAACCCTTTTGAGTCTTATGTTATGAAATTTCAAGGTGATTAAAAATATTTTTGGAGACATTTTTTTTCGGTAGTTCTGAGTTATTGCTTTTTGAATATAAAATGAAAGGTATGTGATAAAAATTATGGTTAAAAAATCGTATGGTTATTTTTGAGGATGTTATAATATTTTGGGAGTTTTATAATAATTATATAGTTTTATAAAAAGGGACAACACGCAGACCGTGTGACAACCCATAACGTCGGACAAGGCTGCAGGAATCGAACCCACAACCAAAGTGTGATCGACCTTTATTGCCTACCACTGACCTACGTGAAGTCCCTATTTAGTATAACTTCACTATTTTTAGTTAAATGAGTTGATGAAATAATAATAAGTTGATTTTGGAGACATATATTTTATCTAATAGATAACCATGAGATTAGAAAATGATTTGGCGATTAAGTGATAAATGTTATTTTGGAAGATGTTCACTATTTTGGGAACAATATATGATTAAGGTAAATACAATACTATGGAGTTTTATTTGAGGATTAAAGGTTAAATTATTAAATTGTGGACTTATGGGAATTAGGAAATGATTAGCCTATATAGGAGAACATGTGATTAGGTTAATTAATTTTTGGTATGAGACCTTAAGAGTGGTTGATGTTATTTGGAGATAAATGTTAAAATTCATCTTGGAAGATTATGTGATCAAATACTCCAAAATTTTGGGTTTAAATCTTAGTTTAGATTATTTTGAGTAATTTTAAGGTATTTTTTTTTGTTGAATGGTCTTTGTTGAACTCTGGGTATTGTTTGTTTAATTTTGGAGATTGAAGTAGTTTTTCATCATATAAGGTTTATTCTTTTTGGGAATTATCATATCATGAACTAAACTTTTTTATTATGTTTAATGTATAAATATAGGAGAAAAATATAGTTAATATTTTATTGATTATGTGATTCTATAGAAGTTAGCTTACCTGGAATACTCATCGTTTGGATAAAAAGATTATTGTGTGGTGGAAATTCATTAAAGGATGAAACTCTACTTGACAGGTAAGTATGTTTTCTTATGTTCTTAGTCACACTTGTAAATAAATTTCTCAAATTTTTGAAAAGGACCTTAAAATAAAAACATTTTCTATTTAATTTTCCTACTGGGAAATCAAAGATCGTTTAATCCATCACAAGTTTGTGGTTTTCTAATTGTTAACTTTCTCCTGATCATATTTTCTATCACTCTCCATCAGAACAAGATGATTATTTTTTCTTCCATGTCCATGTTTTCCTACATGGAATCCTAGTATGTGTTATCTCAGGTGACCTTTGTACTTATTTTTCATTCTTTTAAAGTGGTATTTTTTTACTCTTTTTTCGATGTGGGATTTTCAATGAAGTTACCGAGCCCAATTTTAAAACTGCGTAGAAACAATTTCCAAAAGGGGGAATGATGTAACATCCCATGTATTTATAGAATAATACATTTTCATATCTATTAATATTTATGAATAAGATATTCATTTTATTTTAAAGGGGACTCTTTTTCTGAAAGCGTACTTAACACGTAATAATAGTTTTCTTCGAAATCTTACATTGCACACAATATTGAGTTATACCAAAAAATAATACAACAATAATATTATTATTTTAAATGGTAGTTAACACCTAGCCGTTGTATTAGAGGGAATGAATAGAATTAACAATATTATGATTTTAAATAGTTTTTAAATATTTTTACATTTATCCAATGAATTTTATAGGCATAAAATGAGAATGAATACAATTTTAAGCATAAAATACTCTAATATTTTTAAAAGGTCATTTTACCACCTTTTGACGGAGAACCCTTTTTAAATTGAGTTTTTATCACTTTTATATGTTTTTTTGACAAAATAAACTTCTTCTATAGAATCAGGACATCAAAATTTACTTTGGATAAATATTTAGTAATTTTATGATAAAGTTCATTTTTAATGAATAGTGAAAAATACTATATTTTTAGTCAAAACTGCATTTTCATATAATTTATTTATATATTTAGATTATCTTTTTTATTGGGTTTATAGTGTAATTGTATTATGTTTTTATCATTTAATCCAATTTCTATCATTGGTAGTAGTTTCACACTTAAATTGGATATAAACACATGTCAATCTTTTGACAGTTTTTATTTCTTAAAAACCCATTTTCTTATTTTGACAATGAGGATTAATTTTAAATTAATTTTTGATGATTTTTTTTTGAATTTGAAAAAATGGATTCCATATTTGGAATCAGAAGGTCAAAATTGTGTAAATAGGTATCTTTGGACAATATGAATATTAATTTCAGTAATTATTTTTAATTACCATGGTTAAGGGTAAATCGGGTAATTAAGGGTAAAAATAAAATTATAAAATTACCCTAACACATGACATAATTTTATTGGATGAGATACCTTAAATCTTCTCATAGAATCTTTTTTAATTAAATAGATAAATATTCCCATCGAAGCAGGTATAAATCTTTTCATAGAAGCTTGTTTAATTAAAAGTATAAAGCTTCCCATGAAAGCTATTATAAATCTTCTCATAGAAGCTTGTTAAATTAAAAGAACAAAGCTTACCATGGAATCCATTTTAAAAATTATCATATAATATTATTTAATTAAATGTTCACAGCTTCCCATGGAAGCTAGTTTAATGCTTCTCATGGAAGCTTCTTTAATTAAAAGGAAAAAGCTACCCAAGGAAGCTAGTTTAAAGCTTCTCTCACACTCATGTTTTTAATAAATATTACATTTTTTTAATATGGATTTATATAATTGATCTCTTCGACTATATATAGTCATTATAAAGATATAAATATTTTCTATATCATGACATTTTATTTATAATTTTTAGAAATTAAATTAATAAATATATTTATGACACAATGATGATGCACTGATTATCTTATTAATGAAATATTCAAATAAATGATATTATAAATACTAAAATAAATATAATATGAAAATTTTGATTTTATCCATGAATTTTATGGATGATTATGACATTTTATATTTGAGTTATTTCATTTGGTTTGAAGGAATGAAGTTAAGATATTTTGAAAAAAAATTCATGTTATAAATAATTTCAAAATTAATATAGGCTGAATTTTTAGAAGTTTTCTAAGAAATATCAATTTTTTAGTATTTTATGAATAGAATTTGATGAATAGTTTTTATTGATGAATAGGGTTTTTTGAAAAATATTAAAAACATATATTATTATTAAATAACTTTTTCTGTGAAATGATTTTTGAAAATCGGACATACGTGGTTGTAATCAGGGTGAAAAATATAGTTCGATAAGACCAAAATAATTTTTTGGTGAATAGTAACTTTACCCTTTGGAATATTAATTTTACCCATATGAATGGTAATTTGACCAATGGAATAGTACCTTCACCTAAGTAATTATAAATATTTTTTAGTCATCCTAAGTGGTAATGTGATATAACTATATCATAGTATAAGTAAATAAATGTTTTAGAATTTATTAGTTAAGTATTAGTATTTTATTTATTTAATTTAATTTAAAATGAAATAATTTTTTATAAAATAGAGTTCACTTTTTAATTCTACACATCAAAAAATGGTTAGGGTGAATTTTTTGGATTTTTCGCAAACAGTTGAATTTTTAATGAATAGTAAAAATGTAGTTTTGGGTTTTTGGTATGTTTAATGACACCATAACTATGTCATAATGATGTAATAAGTAATATAAGATTCTGGTAGACTCTTATAGATTGAAATATTATATGAGGTGTACCAAGTGTCCAATACCATGGAAAAATACCACGGGCAAGCCCATGGTTTTTCAAATACCACTAATGAGGTGTCCTTTGAAATTAATAAAATATTCCCTCACTTTTTCTATAAATACCCACACATTACTTCGTTTTATTTGATTCCAAAATCATTTTCCACGAATTTATGCTATTTATACCTCCCAAAGAGTCCTCCCATGGTGTCCTCAAGCCCCCAAGGTCCCGATCTAAGAGTTTTAGAAGTTACTCTTGAAGGTAAGGGAACCTTTCACTCTCCTCTTTTAGTCAAAGACTTATTTTATGTTTTGTATTTTAATTTAAATTTTATTATTTTTGGATATTTTATTCTATATCCTTATTTATTTATATTTTATGTCAAAATTATGAGATCCCCTTTTCACTCTCATCAAATCATTTTCTGAATTTTTAAGTGACGCCGCTAGGCTGCCAAATTTTCATAAGGGAATTATCAACTTCTCTTTTACTTTCAAGTTTTCTTTTATGTGGTATGGATTTAAAATTTACATACCATGTTCTTATTTACATTTTATTCTATTCCTATACTTTTTTATGAGTCTTTTATTAATGGGTGACCCCTTTCCCCTCTCTTTTTAATGTTTTCTAAAACCATGTTACATAACTGTTATGCTGTAGAGTTTTCGTCTCAAAATCTCTCTCCTTTTCTCAAGAAAATATTTTATTTTCTTTATGTGAATACCCAAACCTATTTAATTTTTAGGGGTGTTAATAAAGACATAAAAATTATATGTTTTATTCTATAATTGACATACATAAAAACTTCATTTCCTTTCAATGGGTTATAAATGACATAGTGATCATATTTTTAATCACTTTTAAAAAAACGTCATGATTTTGATATAAATCCCATTTCTTTTATTATATTTGGGTTATTTATGAAATGTTTTATTATGATCTATGTGACTCACATAAAAATAAATATATATTAAGGGTGTTCCCTGATAGTGGTCCAAAGCATTGGGTAAAGAAATTAATCTCTAGAGTCGACAAGTTTTATGATACTTAAGTGAATAACCTTGGTAAATATTAATGACACCTTGGAGATGGACCTTGGTGATATGACACCTTGGGGATGAAACTTGGTGATATGAATCCTTTGGTATGGAACTTGGTGATATGATTATGAATTTATAAATTAAATGTTGTAGACACATTTTTAAGTTATGATCCAAGTACTTATTGTTATGATATTCCTCTTTCTCATGCCTTTAATAAATTCATCATGTTCTTATTTATATATCTCAAGATCACTTGTAAACTGTTTCCCCTATTTTTAATTACTAAGATTTTTGTGCTAATCCCAAGTTTTTAAATGTTTTTCACAGGTCTTAAGATTGGTAAGGAAAAAGAGGATGCTACGATGAAAGTATTTTTAGATTTTTCTTGAAAAGAAACCATGTTTCATTTTAATAGTTTTTTTATGAAAAAATGGACGGCATGTAGACTTATATACTTTATAATATTGAATTTTTATGTAATATTTTGTCTTAATTATCTAAAACTATATACCTAAAATATATTTGGTAATGAATGAAAGTAAATTATAGTCAAAAGTCACTAGAATAAGTTATTTTTAAGGCTAGGTCCTTATATCCACCATGTGAATTCATGAATGATCTATATGATCAACACCTTTAGGGTGTACAAAATAATTAGAAACATCAAATTCCATAATATAATTATCATATTTCTAGGTCTGGTCAATAAAATTTACTTTATAACTCTTTTCCTTTCCTTTGATAGATTATTTATAAAGATCAAATTTTTTTTTCAAATTACAACAAGTACGCAACCAATGACACTTCATGCCAGATCAAAAACATTAACTCTCATCATTATTTTCTTTCTTAGTTTGTGTTTATTCATTATTGGACCAATTCTAGTTGTTCCCTTTCCTCTTCTCATTTTTTGTATGACCACCTCAAGTAGATGGAATTCCTCATCCTTGATTGTATCAATTATTTTCACAAACTTGATTATAAGTAGTTGCATTCCATTTAGGGAATTGAGCCACATCATTAGGTTGAGATTCATGATTCCTCATTAGGAGTTCATTATTTTGTTCAGCAATAATAAGGAAATAAATTAATTCAAATAATTTTTTGAAACCTTTCTCATGATATTATTGTTATAGAATGAAATTTGTGGCATGGAATGTAGAATAGGTTTTTATAATCATATTAGTGTTAGTGATAAAGTCTATGCATAATTGTAGTTTTGATTTTATTTTAAAAATGGAGGAGCTATATTCACTTATTGATTTATAGTCTTGGAATCATAAATCACTTCACTCGAATCTGGCTACTTTTAGTATTACCATTCAAAGGTGATCATATCATTCCTTGAGATTATGCCATAGAACTAGAGGTTCCTTCACCATGAGGTAATGATTCTTAAAATCCTCATGGAGGTGATAGAGGAGGAATATTAGGGCTCATGCATGGTCTTGAGTAAAAGAGTGATTTCCAAATTTAATTATTTCGCCAAGGCCATTTTCATCAAGGTTCATCTATACATCTAGATTCCATGATAAGTAATTCTACCCAGAACTTCCAAGAGGGAGAAATCCATGATTTTTAATATTCTCCATATCAAATTTATCTTACTAGTATAACTAAAATTTTTACTTGTAATAATAGTCATGCTGATAATGTGTTGGGAAACCAATCAATTGGAGGCATTATGGATCACAAAAACGTTGATCAAGGGAAAAGAAAAGACAATCATATAATGAAGTTGAATGTTTGGGATGATGATGATGAAATAAAAAAGTTCAATGAAAATAGAACACAATAAGAGATAAATAACACAAGAATATGGACATAAAAATTCTCACATTTTATTAACATATCACCATATATATAGGGCACATATGACTTTATCCAATGCTCAAAATTAATCTCTATAAATAAAATCCAATAATAGGAATACCAAAGGTTTTTTTCCATATAAAAGGTTTTGTTAGAAAATGAAAAGTCTTCATTAATTATAGATTTATGACATCCACACCATAAATGATCATTTATAACACCTCCTTTGATGTCATAATTTCATATAATATAATAAAAATACTCACTTAAGAAAAACTCTTTGGAAAAAAAAAGTGAAGCCAAATTAACATGATTTCATGATATTCTACCTCATTAAAAACCTTATTAGGAAAAACCATTGGGGAAAACTTAATGAATTGAAAAAATTATAGTATTCCCAACTCCCTCCCATAAAGTCACAATAGACTTTTTAGTCTTCACATACCAATTTTATAAATCAATTTCTCAAATGTTGTAGTTTTAAATGAATTTGAGAATAAATATGTGAGATTATCACAAGACCTTATTTACTAGATATCAATCTCACCATTCTTTTGAAGTCCATGAGTGAAAAATAATTTCAGTGAGATATGATTTGTTCGATCACCTTTAATACACCCAATCTTCAACTATTATATACAAGCAAAATTATCTTCATATAATATGGTGAAAATATCAATATTCATATATAATCAAAATTTACTTATAATACTATTAATAACTAATCTCATAAAAACACATTCTCAACTTTCTTCATGAATAAAAATCAACTCAGCATTTTTGGAAGAAGTCACAAAAATGTTTTGTTTTGTATAACACCAATAAATTGAAGTTCAACCATATGTAAAAAAATATTCAGTCTAAGATATTACTTTATGTGGATCATAAAAGTATCCAACGTTAACATAACCAACTAACTTTGGTTATGAACATTTGGAATAAAGTAACCCCTGATCTTAGGATCCTTGAAGGTATCTTAATACTTGTTTGACTCTATTCCAATACGGACATTAAAAAAAAGAGTTTCATGAGAGGAAACACATGGTTTTCATGTTTCTTATCATTGTGAATCATCTTTATTTTTCATTTTTATATTTTTTTAATTTTTTTACCTTAGACTATTGACCTGTTCTTATTTTTTTAGTAAGGATGGGTATGAAAGGGGAGTTCCATATTCATCTGTGTCACGTGGTGTGATCCCTAAGTAATACCTTACCCAGAAATTTAAAGAGAAGACAATGTATCACCCATTTATTTTATTTTATCTATTTTAAGGTTAAAATAAAAAAATAATTAAAAAATAAAATAAAAAAATTAAAGGACGCGTTGTTGGTTGTGGGGCAAACCTCATCACAACCGGCGAAGCTGCGGGGGATAGAACCCCGGATCGAAGGGAGACAGGGGCACACACTTTCCACAGACCTATGGATTATAATGCTTCCTTCTAATCTAATTTTGGTATATATACTTATATTTTACGTTTTATTATATATATATATATATTATTTTGTTTGTTTGTTTTTGTTTGTTTTTTTCCTTGTTCCACTATGGAACTCTGTGAGTGATATGGATATCAAAGGATTAAATTGTATCATCATGAACATCAACTTCAAAAACCCGATGAATTCATTCCATGATTATCAATTTCAATTTCCTCTTTAAATCTTATCTTATACCCCCTTCTAAGTTTTCTTATCTTTAAACACTAGGGACAATGTTATTCTAAGTTAGGGGGTGAAAAGAATGAAAAAAAATTAATTTTGTGTGCATAAAAAAATGTGTGGAAGGAAAAATTACTTTAACTTTGAACATGATAATATACATTGAAAAATTTGAAACTTAATATCAAATAATTTAGTATGCCCTTATTCTTATTTTAATCCATGTATAATTTCATGATCATAGATTTTGGAAAGTGTGGTTGTCTAATGTGATATTTCATTATTTATATTTTCATCCAAATAAAAAAATAACAATGCGTGTCCTTTAGATAGTGGGGTATTAGTTTGATTTCATGGGGTCCCCAAAATAAATAGCATAATATTGGTGATGATTTTAGTTTTAATATGAGTATTCAAAAAAAATAAAAATAAAAAATAAAAAAAATCAAAAAAGAAACAATAAATTTGTACGTAGAGCAATGAAATGACCTAATGCGTGGTTTTTGACACTTGGGGATCATGAATCCATAGTTTTCTGGACCAGAGTTGGTAGTTTTATCTCTATTTTTGGTAATTTGACTTTTTTTGATTGAGTTAACTCAAGATGATGCCCAAGTATGTGGGCTTCACTTGGTACCCTAAGGTCTTTGGGCCTTGGAGTCATCGGCAAAGTCTCGCTACATAGGTTGACTCTATTGAGTATAATTTCAATTACCATCTCAATTTTTATTGAGTACAATATATATATATATATATATATATATAATTGAATACTTATCTTAATATTGAAATGTGATTCCACCTAGCGCTTCCATCATTTCCCCTTGAATAAAGATGAACCCCCATGTCTATTGTGATACACAACACATCATCATGATTAATTGATATTGGATGAAATATGGAGATGAATTTTAACAAAATAATAGTATTGGGATTGGTATATTCTTATGAAAATATCTTGTATTAAAATATTTTTATAGGTTTCATGATTTTTTGGAAGAAGGGTTCTTGGTGATCATTGTGTATTAAAATGTTTTTGGAAAAGGGAATTCAAATTTCATATTTTTGAGATATATTTTGCTCGGGACTAGAAAAACTAAAGTTGGGGGTGTGATTATCCACTAAAATAGGATATTATTAATTGTTTATATTGTAATATTCATGTTCTTTATTAATCATAAACACCATTTTTAGTGCATTTTACACTTTGAACATTATTTCATATTATAATTGTAATTCCTTCTTAAAATGCACTATTACATGGTACATTTTTGAACAACATATAAAATACCCAATGATATTGATTTTATTTTAATATTTAATTTTCAGGTTTCTCATTTCATTGGTAACAATTAATACTTTTGGAGTACTTGAAGATTCACATTGGAAGACCACCAAAACGGGCTTTCATGGCAACACATTCTGGGAAAAGTAAACTGGACAACAGCCTAATAAAAAGATTGTAGCGGCCAAGATAAAAACCAAATGATTCTAAAAATTTAACTTTAGATAGAGGACATCATGAATAACATTTCATATAACTGTGAAAAGAGCTAATTCGTATGGTTTAATAGAGTTCCAGGCAGCCCAAGTTGGAAATAAAATTCTGGTCCAGATTCTGTGGCCCAGAAAAACAGTCCAACATTTTACACATATCTCGCAAAAAAAATTATATTTGGGATTAAATTTTATAGGTGGTTATAAGAAATACTAGGATCCATTTTATTCTTCTATGTTGTAATATAATTATTCCATATAGAAATTCATTTAGGCGACTCTGTTCAGTGGATGCAAGCTGGATTCCACTTCAGGTCAAGGATAAAGAATTCCACTCTCCCATACTTTCCACCACCCTAGGCCTACCATACTCATGTGGGATGATTTGTAATATTGGTATCTCTACCCATGAATCTTTAAATTCCTATTTAAGGTAGTGGTGGTGGAGGAGTTTATCATATTTGGTGCTTTATTTCATTGTAATGTTATGCTGCAATATTTTGTCTCAAGTTTGTCTTTCACATGTAAGTTGTTCTAATTCATCTTAGTTTCTTAATAAAAGTTATTCTTATCCTCTTATTCTGTCATTATTCATATCACGTTGATACTTTTGGCTCAAGGTGTTAATTTATTCACACTAATCCTTGTGATATTATCACACAACGGTGGAGTGATCGTTATTTCATTTTCTTTTTTTTTACTTCTTCAATTCCTCCCTCATGAGTCTACTTCCCGCTTCCATTGAAACCATAGCATCAATGGAGGGATAACCCACTTATGGGTTGATACAAGGGAGTATAAAAGGGCTTCATTTTATGTTATTTCTAACTCCATTAATGTTTAATCATCTATTTTAATTGATAATTTTGTTTTAAGATCTTTAAACTTCTTCGTCCTTTTTGAATTCTATGGCAGCACACTTCAAGTGCTAACACAAACCTTTACCTTGGAGCGATCAAAACTTTGATCCTTAAAGTGTATATATTATTAGTATTATTATGTTTAGGTATTAAACTAGTAAGTGATGATGTTTTTTGATCTTATTAAATGAACCTTTCTCAAATATAAGAAATTAAAATAGTTGAAAAAGGAATGCATCCAATCCACCCCAAGTGATAACCTAGGATCAAATCATTTTTTTTAAATTGAATTCACTTAAGTATTTTATTTTTCACTTAAAATTATCCAAAATCCACCCAAGTTTGCCATTTCATAGACAAAAAAATCCATAGAATGTACATGTCTATAGGTTACTTCTTAGGTCTCTAAGGATTCGACAACCCAAGCTAAACTACAAGAGACCGCTTAACCCTAAAATCTTGGGTTAATTTGGGGGAGAATATAAATATAATATATTATATATATTTTAATTCAAATAACAAAATTTTATCTTTCATCACATGCAAGGGATAAATTCTTTGATAGCTTGTGTTACACACAAGACCGAGTTTCCCTAAATAACAATGTATGATTAAAATATTATTATTTAAAATAATATGATATAACCTAGATGTTATGTTAGAAATTATGAATATTATTAACTAAATTATGAAAATTTATGGTTTATATAAATATAAAATTAATTCATTGGTTACCAATTAATGAGAAACTGAAATAAGAACCAATTTGATATAAAAAGAATATTATTATTTTTATGCTTCCAAAGGAGTCATGTCTTAATAAAAATAATTAATTAAAATTAGAAAATTATTTTAATGAAATATATATTTTATATATTCAATCAATATTTTTTATATTCATCCATTAGGTTTGATAGGCATAAGATAATAACAAACCCAATTTCACACATAAAAACCTATATAATATGAAGGCAATTTTACTGACTTTTAATGGAAAACCCATTTTAAATATGAATTTTGAAAATTTAAGTGATTTAATTTGTCAAAATAAACTTTATATTTGAAATATAAACATAAAAAATTAGGTTAGGGTGGAATTTTTATATTTTTCAGAAACATATCATTTTTAATGAATAGTTAAAAATACAAAAATCTTAGTTCAAAACGGTTTTTCATTTAATTTATTTATAAGGGTAAATTATACTTTTAATTGGTTTTAAAGATTATTTATATCAAAATTTTATCAATTAATCTAATTTAGTTCATTGGGATTAATTTCAATTTGAAATTTAATGTAAAAACATTGCAAACTTTCAGACATTTTTACTTAAAAACCCGCATTGTTGTCCCGCCTGCGAGATTAAATCTAAATCAATTTCTGCCAATTATATGATTAGAATTTGAAAAAATGGATTTAAAATTTGAAATTAAAATAATTTATAATTTATAATAAGAAAAACTTTGTTTTTGATAAAAAATATTAGTGAATGTGATTAAAATTAATAACAACGATTAAGGTTAAATTAAGATTAATAAGGGACTAAACCTTAACCTTATGGACGAAAATGACCGATAAAATTTTCCAAGAGATATTTTATAGACATATGTAGACCCTATACTATCTTGTATCAAAATTTTACCATTATTGTATCCACTTGCGTCATGAAAAACGTGCATGGAATTCCTTTGTCAAAATATTACAAGAGTGCCACTCCTCCTCCACTATAAATGGACTCCTCTCCTCCCACTTCCTCAAATCTCTCAAGAAAATTTGGCTTGACCAAGATCTAAAACAACAGATCATAAAAATATATTCCCTCATCCTAGAATCATTACCTTGGTCATAAATCCTTAAAAGGAACCCCTTTGGTATAAACCAAAAGGAGTTACCCAATTTTTAAGGTAATGCATTCCAACGATCACTTTTCTTTCAATTACTTATACACCTCCTCAAATATTCTTATTCCATGTTCATATAATAACACCAATATCCTAAATATACTAGATTTTTTTTATGATAATGGTTCAACCTACACTTACACACACATCCATCTAATGGGTAAAGAACATACTGTTCATGTGAAAGATGAACTACCGCCTCCCGAAATGATGATTTTTCGTTCTTCCTTTACTGCCTCTCATGGTGGTAATTATGATAGAAAATATATTTATATATGTTATATATGATATTTAAAATGTATTTATACTTATTTAATTCTTTTAAAACAAATATCATTATAATTTCCATTTTGTGTAAAAATGATAACATCGTTTATGGATGTGTGGACTACCGCCCCCTCAAAGCGATGTGATTCGTTCACACTATACATGGAACACATAAAGGATGGTTTTAATTAAAAATATGTGATATAAAATATATATATGATATTAAGTACATAATTAAATTTTTTAAATATAATATATATCATTTTCTTTATTACCCTTTCACACACTTAAAAAGTGATAACGTCATTCATGGATGTGTACACTACCACCTCCTCGACATGGTGTGATTCCTTTTTCATCACAATAATTATATATATAAGTATATTTGATTAAATAATATGGTATTTATGATATAATTATTATTTTGTAAATATATTATTCTATTTACCTTCTTTCTATAATGATCATTGAAAAATGAGAACGTTACTCATGTGTACATACGACCAACCATCTCTATGATCATAACATTGATTAATTTCTCATAACCATATTTAATGATTATTTTTGAAAGTATAATTTTTGCATAAATATGATAATTATTTCATGATTATTATCTTGGATATTTTATATAATGACTCTATTTGACCATATTTGACCTACTAAAGTTGTTTTTGACACATAAATCAAATTTGGTCAAAACACCCAACACAAAATTAATTATTTAAGTAGTTGTACACAACATAGTAATAAGTTAAAGAAAATTAATGATAAAAATGAAAAAGGTTCTCAAGAAATTAAATGATTAACATAAGTTTATTATACAAGAAGTTAAAGTATGTTCACTTGAAAGAAAACACAAGGTAATAGATTTTCATCTCACTTTTTACTTATATGAGATAAATGTCTTGTTTACCACCTAATTATTTTGTGTGGTGTATTTAATGACCATTTTTATATATTATATCATGAATTAATTTATCTTTATGGTATTTAAAACTTTCATTTAATATTATTCCTTCATGAGGATTATGATTTAAAATGTTTCAAAGTGGTATGTGACACTTTGGAAAGTTTAAAGATTATTTTCCTCAATAATAACTTTGATGATCTTTCAATGGTATCTCTATTAAAGGAATTATATAACCATTGTTAAATAAAACATTTAATTTTCTTATCCTATGGTTATTAACAACCCTTTTTAAGTATTAATACCATTTTTCCATGCTTTGGTAGTCAAGTTATTTTATAAAATGTTTTTAAGAAAACGAGACTTCATTTCTCTCTTTAGTCAAAGAACTTGTTTTCTTCTATAAGCCATGTTTTAATAAAAAAAATTTAAAATTATTTGGTAAATATATTTTTATCATTTTGTTTATTTTACCAATGTTTTCAATGGAATACTATTGTCTCTTTTTGAACAAGGTATTTTTCTAACCTTTTTACCATGAATAAAGAATGTTCTTTTATGGCATATTTAGATTTACCCACCGTCATTCCTATAAAGCATCCTTTAATATTTAAAAGGTGAATTTTTAAAGAAAATGTTTTTAAAAATGATTTTCAAAGAAAATATTTTTCAACGGGGTTTTCAAAAAAAAATTATATTTTCCTCAAGAATGTTTCTAAAAGATATTTTTATAATATTTCCATTCATCATCAACAATAACCCTTTATTTTTACTCCATTTGGGGTATGTTGTATTGATACATCCTTAATATTCATTTAGATGGTTTATGATTGATTCGGAAAAGGATAGTATTCACATCCACTTCCTTGACTCCTTTGTTAGCCCCCTTGAAATATCCAATTTTCAATGGTTATTTGACAATGAATTTACCCTAAATATCCATATCATTTTTTATGGATATGAAATATTTCCTAAACCACATACCATTTTACATATGGTGTCTCCTTTGATAGTTATTTGATTATTTGGGGAAATATTAATAATTATGTATTCTTTATTCAATACGGATATTTAATAAGGCATATTATTTATTTCAACTATTTGATATGAGGAATGATTTGGATAGTCAATGATGGGTGGATCCTGTACTTTATATAGCTCCTCAATGCATCAACAGGTTCTCATGAGACAAATAAGTTTTAAAAATTAAACGGGTCTCTATCCATATAATTAAACTATATCGTGAAATGTCTTTATGGTATAGGTTTTTATGTGCCTCAGACATGATTTCTATTATGAAATAATTTCCCTCATTTAGTTTCAGTTATTATTCATCCATGATATTTTGTGTCGATATATCTATGGATACATTTAATTTTTAGTTATTTAGATGGCATGTGTTTCAGTTTCTTACCTTTCCATATTTATTTTTCCTTATCTAGTTATTTTAATGGCATGTGTTTCCAGTTATTACCTTGATATATTGTTTACACACTTCCATTTAGCTTATTGATTACATGACATGTGTGTTTAGTTATTTAACTTTCCATATTGACTATTCTCATTGATTAATTATTTCTTTCACTATATTTTTCACTTACTGAGAATTTGAGCTCACCCTTATTATGTTTATTTCCCCAGGAATCCAAGAAGCATAATATGAAAGATATGCAGGGATTTACTAGATGGATTAGAGTTATCCTTGAAGTTATTTATTTATAAAGAAGGAAAAAATTATGTTTTAATTAGTGTATTCTTTTGTAATAAAAGTTTCATGTATGTATCTAGTTTAACAAGAATAATAAAATCTTCAGTCCTTTAGGATTTGATTACTTATAATCACACTAATTTAATTAATATAAGATACCAGCTCCTGTATTTCTAGGGTTGTGTATCTATAGTTAATATAGGTTTGTGAAAGGTGCTCTAGTGGAAGATCCTCCCTTATTGTGAGGAAATGTGCATATTTGGTAAGTTGATCAACAATTAACCATATTGAATAATTATTTCTTGGTGTTTTTAGTAATCCAATGAAAAAATGCATGGTGATATCATCCCATTTCCATGTAGGAATATAAAGAGGTGGCATGAATTCTCTAGGATGTTTTCTTTCATCCTTCACCTGTTGACAGACTAAACATATTGAAACATAATCATCAATTTCACAATTCATATTATCCCACCAGAAATGTTTCTTCAAATCTCTATAAATCTTAGTGCTACTAGGGTGTATAAAAAAATTCTAGCTATGGGTATCATCCAATAACCCCATCTTTAGCTCAAGTATAGAGGGAACACATAACCTCCTCCCAAATTTAATAATTCCATCTTCATGCATGAAGTCTTCCAACTTCCCATCATTCACAACTTTAATTCTGTTTTAAATATTCTCATCATCAGAATGAGAACTTTTAATCCTTTACAATAAAGATAGTTGGGTAACCAATTGAAAAATTAATGATGTTTCCCCTTCTTTGATAATTCCCATGTCCATATTTTCTAGATCCATGTACACATGATCCTTCTCAATTCTCATTTTTTTATAATTCCATGATTCTTCCCACTAAATGCATATTCTACCTTATTCTTATTCCCTAGGTGGTAGTGTATTGAACAATCATAATACTTGAGAAGCTCAAGCCATTTACTTTGCCTCATGTTGAGTTATTTTCGTGAAAAGATATATTTCAAATTATTGTGATCTATATATATCCAACATATTTAACCATAGATACAATGTATCTATATTTTAAGATAAAATATTATAGATGATAACTAAATATCATGCATTGGATAGTTTTGTTCATGAGTTTTTAACTACCTTGATGCATATGTAATAACTCTATCATTTTGTATAAGGACACAACCAAGTACTTTCTTTGATGCATCACTATAAATCACAAACACACCATCTCTTGATGGTAGAGTCAGGATTAGATCATTAACTAATATCTTCTTTAATTCTTCAAAGTATTATTTACATTCCTTTTCCAAATAAACTTAACCACTTTACAAGTAATCTTGGTTAATGGGTTACCTAATCATGAAAAGTTCTGAACAAAATGCCAATAATAACTCGCTAAACCAATAAAACTATATACCTCAGTTATGTTAGTTGGTGTAGGCCATTCCTGAACCACATTTTTCTTCATAGGATCAATTGATATTCTATCCTTAGAGACAATATGTCTAAGAAAAGAAACCGTTTGAAGCTAGAATCCACACTTGCTAAACTTTCCATATTACTATTTTCTTCTAAGAGTCTATAGAACAGCCAACAAGTGGTTCTCATGGTCCTCATAGATTTTTGGAATATATCAAGATATCATCAATAAATACCATAAAAAAATCATCAAGATATTCCTTGAATACTCTATTCATTATATCCATGAAAAGATAGTGTGAATTAGTCAATACAAATGGCATTACTATAAACTTGTAATGTCCATACCTAGTTCAAAATGCTGTATTTGGAATATCTTCCTTCCTCTCATGAAATTTAGGATATCCAGATTGATGGTAAATCTTTGAAAAATATTAGGCTATGAGAAGTTGATCGAATAAATCACCAATGCAAGGAAATATATACCTGTTATTTATTATAATAACATTGATTTCTCTATAGTCAATGCACAACCTCATGGATTAATCTTTCTTCTTAACAAATAGAATAGATGCTCCCCATAGAGATAATCTAGGGAAAGTAAATCCCTTATTACTCAACTCCTCTAGTTGTTTCTTCAGTTACACTAATTCCACAGTGGCCATTATATAAGGAGTATTTGATATTGGCCCTACACCAGGGATTAAATCAATAAAAAACTCAACTTTCTACTCTAGAGGATGACCAGGTAAATCCTTTGGAATTACATCAATATATTCTCACACAATAGATACATATTCAATTTGAAGATTTCTTTCCTCATCCATAAATGATGTTTTCTATTCATCCCCAGGAATTTAATTTAGAAGAGCTACTGGAAGTGGATCTAGATATGACTCAGATGATAAAGTTTCTACTCTAAATATAAGAGATCCTATATCTTCCTCACCAATCATAATTTCATTCTTTTTGAAATATATTTTTTCATCATATTTTGAAAGATAGTCCATACCAAGGATTATATAAAATTCAATCGTAGTTATAATGATAAGGTCAGTAACTAAAGAACATTTATGTGTCATAAAGGGTACTGACTAACACATATTTATTTCAATGATACTTACCTTAGGAGTTTTGACTAACAAATCCTTTATTAAACCAAAAGTGAAATATATAGTTTTCTTGGAAAAATAGGAAGATATAAAATAATACGATGATACAAAATCAAATAAATCATTGGATAAGTTTGAGGAAACAATTAAAGTACATGGAACCACATCATTATGAACTTCAACCTCCATAGTTGTGATCGCATAAGCTTGTAATTGTTCCCTTGGCCTTTTCTGGGGAAAGTTTCCCTGACGCTTAGGAATTTTTTTTGTATAGCGTC
Organism: Viscum album; assembly: GCA_963277665.1. NCBI lineage: Eukaryota > Viridiplantae > Streptophyta > Magnoliopsida > Santalales > Viscaceae > Viscum > Viscum album. The sequence continues at coordinate 1,013,813,718 of OY728140.1, forward strand.
CCATATCCATACAATTTTACCATTTAACATTGGTAGCTTATTTTTTTCCCTTGCAATCACAGGCTTGGTGACCTTTTTCTCCACACTTGTAACAGAATTGTTTTCCTTTTAAGTAGACACTAGAATGTGTCTTTCCACAAGTATGAAGCATTGGAAAAATCAATTTTTTATTCTCCCCTTTATCCGTTATTTCTTCCACCATCATCTTCTTCTCTTTTTTCACTTAAATTCATAATAATTAGAGAATTATTTCACTATCTTGATTTCAAATGAGACTATATCTTTGTATGATGAGAAATTTTGGGAGACCAGTGCCCTTAAGAGGAATAGTTTTAAACCATCAATGAAACAATCAATCTTCTTCCTTGAATTAAGTATGTAGTCTGCGACATGACTTGAAAACCTTGTAAACTTGGATTCATACTTCAAAAAATTTCACCCTCTTTCTATTTTAGACTCAATAATTACCTCTCCATATTCACTCGCTCTTCATGAGGGAAATATTTTTTTAGGAAAATTTCCTTAAAATATTTACATTACATATTTTAAATTTCTTTTTACTCCTTTGTGTTTTGAATAAGAGACCCCCATTGATCATAATATCTTGAAAGATGATAAACTTCCATGATAATATTCTCCCTTTTATTACTTCCCAAAGTGATAGATATATTATCTAAGTAACTTATCTACTACTCCGCTAAGAATAGGTCTGTATTCCCATTGACTAATGGTGGCTATTGTTGCATAATGTAGTCTAACATTACTCCTCTATGTTTTGGATCAAGATTCTCTATACAGGTAAGGTTATTTTTCATAACATGAGTTAGCTATCTTAGTATAGTCACATGTTTCTTAACACTAGTCACAACTCCAATACTAATATCATTATCTTGCATAAGATTAAAATCCCTATGTGGAATATGTGCGTTGATACAATTTTTATTCCTTTCAAAAGGTTCCATTTCTAAATAATGGTATACACTAAATTAGGTTTTGAATCATAATGAATAATCTCTAACTATAAAAACACTTAACATAAATTAAAATTTTATGCATATCTAGTCTCATAATCATAAACATGGTTTCTTTAGGGAAATATTTACTTTTAAATAATTCATAATGGTTTATAAAGAAAATGTGAATTATCATAAGAATAACACCTAGGAGTGTCAAACCAGGTGTATAGTAAGACCCATTTTCATGTACTAGTTTACCTCAAGCCAGGCCTAATACACCTTGTTGGAGTTGTTACCCCTAGGTATATCTGTGCCAGAACCACACCCACTTGTAATATCTAGACATGGATGTATTGATAGGAGGATACACATAATCTCAACCTTACCAAAATCATAGTATCTTATTGTACACTTATCCTCAATGTATATCTTTGGTTTAGGTTTCATAATCTATGTTTTATAAATCTAATTTCTAAGGTTTCTACTAAACTTCCTCTAATACCAACTATAAAGACGCTGACCCCAGTAGTTCAAAGTTGATGCCTTACTTTATTACATTGGAATAGATACAAGACACGAATTCAAAAGGACTTATCAGTTTAAAAGTTATGGGATCTATATTACATACATGAAAATTAAATTTCAACTTGAAATGAAATACAACAAAGTAATTCCATTGGAAACACCCTTAAACTCCATGTTTATCCCTGCTATCCATTCATAACATACATAATTGCATCCTAGGAAAAAATAAAACATTAGAAATGGGTGAGAACAGATTCCCAATAATGGTAAGTAATATAAAATAATATTATACAAATAATAAGGCATGGTGAATGACTAATAACCCATGCCATTATAACATGAAATTAAGCATAATATGGAAAGAATAAAATCAGAATAAATAATGCCATAAAAATAATCACATGAGAATGAATCTTAATCATGGATATTCTACTAGTTGAATATTCACATGGATAATCAATTACTAATCATAATTGTGGAATTTATATGCATAACATCATAACTTTACCATTGAGGCCCTGACCAAGACACTTGAATATAAATGGTTAATTCCTTGACCAAACTCCATTTTTGTTTTGTCTCATGAGACCTACTGATGCATTGAGAGGATATAGCGGTCCCCATATGTCACTTAATAAGTTCAATTAATTCCTCATATGAATGGGGTTTAACATAAATATCATAAACATATAAAGTGTAAATAACTTTCCCTAATCTATAAACATAATCAATAACCATTCTGAGTAGTCCTATGAATGGTATCAAGATAGAAAATTCATAGTCAAACTGATCATAAACCATTTAATAAAATATGGTAGATGATAATCATAAGATATAAATCTCAATAAAGTATAAAATTCAATAGATGTGTTTAAATAGCTAAAAATTCTCTAATAAAATTATCAAGGAATTCTTGAGAGAAATACCCCTTTTACTTTACAAAGAAGAGTTATTATGAAAAAATCATCTTTATTTTCCATAATTTTTTGTATAAAACCAGTAATGAAAAAATATATTTTTCATGAAAAAATTAGTGATTTTATAAAAATAATGGTGTCTTAAAATTTATTATGGATGATACTTGAAAATGAGTAAGAAATTAGGAAGCTCTCTTCAATCGAGTTTGCTTATTGGAAATAATTGAGAAGGGAACCTTTTAAAACATGTATTTTCCCTTATAATAAAGATTAAATGATTTGGATATATTAGTTTAGAATATATACATTGAATTTATAAGAATAATATAAAAATAATGAATAATTAAATTGGGTTAAAGAGAGAGAAAGCATAACCCGAATGGAAAATGGAGGTTCAGGAAGAAACCCTTATCTTATATCTAAAAGTGTTATGGAATTGACCTTAATGTTATGGATAATAAAATTAAATCAATTAATTAATTAATTTATAACATTTTACACATGTATTTTATTTATCATAATTTTATTAATTTTATTTATGGTCTTTTTTGATGAGTTATAAGTTATAATTTTATCATTTGAGAGTTTTCGTTTCCTTGGTTTTCATGATCGGTTTACTTGTATATGAGTATGGATGATCATATAAAATGGGAATAGATATCTAGAATTGAATTTATATGTTATTAATTAACATAAATATGATTAAATTATTATATAATTCATTTTGTTATTAGGGGGGATGATGAATCATTAGATAATACATTAGTGATAATCGTTTATATTATTTTGGCTGTTTTTCGGTCATCACAAAATGGTTTTGTTTTATTGATTAAAATAATGAAAATATAATGTTTATAAAACAATAAATAGGATATAATACATATATTAATTTTTTTTAACCATAAATTTTTTATGACTAGATTTGAAGGCGTTAATGGAAAATTAAAATGCATCGTCCATGATGATAGTAAATTGACATATCACGGATGATGCTTTCATTTATAGAATAAGAGAGAGAGAGAGAGAAAGAAGTTTGGTGATGGATATTATATTAACATGATATAATTCCAATATATAAATTATATTGGATTTATCATGTCACTTTGGACAGGGGAGGTTAGGGGAGGATAAGAAAATAAAAGAAATTGGAAAGAAAATAAAAGAAAAGAAAGAGGATTTTTACCTCTTGAATTCTCCTCCTTTAGACCCTCATTAAGGGGATTGTTTTTGGTATTTTATTGTAAAAAAATTCTCCTGGATGTGGGGGAGGGGTTTGGTAAGAGTATTAGGAAGTAATTTGATAAGGATCGAAGCTTGGAAGGTGCTAGGATAAGGGGTGATATTTATAGTGGAGAAGAGGAGTGTTTTTTTGAATATTTTATTCATTTGTTTATTATTTTGGATAAATACTTTGAATAGTTTGAGAATTATCACCAAATATATTAAAATAATTAATGGGATTTCTATATTATAGACTTACATCATCCATACATCACCTATGACTCAGTAATTCATGTATTTAGCATTTATCATAAATTATCATATTTTACTATTCTAAAAAAATTCAAGTATTTTAGAAAAATACCAAAAATTCACCCTAACATTTTTTAAATTTTTATAATTCAAAAATTAAATCCATTTTATGAAAATAACTTTCAAAATATGATAAATTTAATTTTTAATTAAAATCACCATTCACTAAAAAAATATAGATTTTAAAATTATAACTGATTTTATAACACTTTTAAAAATTAACTAAGGTCTCATAAAATTATATTAAAATCATAAGACAAAAAAAATATTAATTTATTAATACATTTTATGTAAATAAATTTTCTTTTAAATAATTTTATTAATTATAAAATTTTCATTAAATATTTATGACTTATAAAAATACCAACACTTTAATTAATATTTTAAATTATATTCATTTACTAATATTATAATATAATTATATCATACTTTAATTTATAAGATGCCTAATTTGTTTTATAATTTCATGGGTGAGTTTACTATTTTCTTGGTTGGTTTACTATTTATAAGGGTTATATTATTATTCCTAAGGTCAAGTTATTATTTCATCCGTATAAGTTCCTTAACTTCTTTAAATACCTATTATTTAATTCATTCTTTATTTATAAAGTTTGTATTGTGCTCTATAAGTGATTTTGTGTGATTTATACTATCTAAAATAAATATAAGAAGGAAAATTCCATTGATAGAATTATGGGTCGTTATAATTGTACTTTTTCAAGAAAACTACTCGCACATTATATTTAATATATTTCAAACATTTGTTCTGGGAACATCGAGCATTAGAATCACGCCTCATCTTAACTTCTAGTCTCAAAAATATTCCATATAATATCCATAAAATAATATATAGAAAATTCTAGTCATTAAATTCTCCCCACCTTAGGGATTTTCATTCCAAAAATAGAAAAACCTACTTAAAAATATAATGGTAGTAAACTCGCATCTAGATCTCTCACTCTCAGGTGATCTCCTGAAGATTCTCATGCTACCACAAAACACACACCATGGGAATCAATCATCCATAAAGGATCCTCTCCTATCGATCCTCAATCTCCACCGGGTACTTAGCAAAGGTAGATCCATCCTTGATGTTCAGCTCACCCCATTCGATAACATGTGATGATTCCTGATCATACCTATTTAGTTGTGACAAGTGGAAGATGTCGTGTACCCCGTCGAACTGTTATAGTAGAGCTAATAGGTTCACCACCTCACCAAATCTACATAGTATCTGGAAAGGGTTAATGAATCTTGGAGAAATATTGCTTCCCTGGACAAATCTCCATAATCTACATCAAGGTGAGACCATTAGGAACAAATGTTATCCCTCCTTGAACTCCAAAGGTATTTTTCATCAGTCCACATAATACTTATGATGGTTCTATACATTTCTTATCCACTCTTGGATGATATGCACCTTCTCTATAGTATCTCCCACCAACTCCAGAACCATGAGTGCTGACTCACCTAGAGAAGTTTAATAAAGGTTTTATTTATAGGGTCGCCTGTACAAGGCCTAGAATGGTTTCATACCAAGGGTGCAATGGAATCTATTGTCATATGAATACTCCATCAAGTGTATATGATCCTCCCAACTATGACTAAATTCCAAAATACAAGCCCGCAACATGTCCTCCAAGACTTGAATGGTCCAATTAGTCTGGCCATCAGTATGGGTGTGAAACACTGTGCTCAAGTGCAACTGATTCCCAAAGGTATTTTGAAATCCTCTCTATAACCATGACGTGAAGCAATCATCACAGTCTAAAAAGATCCTTGAGGGAACACTTTGGATTCAAACCATATACTTTATGTAGAGGCATCCCAAGATCTCTACTGATCTCTACTCTTGAATATCTTGGAAGGGGGTTGACTTTGTGAGTTGGTCAATGATCACCCAGATGGAATAATGTCCCCTGGATGTATGTGGTAACCCTGTCATGAAGTATAGATATCCCATCCTACATCTACTCTGGCACCTCAAGGGGTTGATCTAAACCCATTAGAACCTGGTGCTCTATCTTCACTTGGTGACAAGTGAGGTATCGCGAGAAAACCTCTGCAACACAAATCTTCATACCTAGCCACCAAAAATGAAATCTGAGGTCCTAGTACATTTTTTACACACCTAGATATACCGCCAAAGGGGATGTATGAAACTCTTGCATCACCTCCTCCCACAATGTCAATGGTACCATCGTCTGTCCTATGAAGAGGAAAATGTTCTCCCCACCTTCAGAATATCCATTAGGAGCATGTCCAGTGGATATATGAATATGTAAGGTCCCATAGTCTATATCTCCATGCTGATCATCCCTAAAACACTGTAAAAGTTTCAGGGTAACAACCATTTAATATAGATATAAATCACCATCATTGTCCACTAAGGAAAACTACAATGAGGTTAACTTCTCATACACTTCACCCAAAAACTAAGAAAAAATATATTCTATTGAGAGCATCTATCACCGTGTTCTCCTTCCTAGGAGTATAAAACATATCAGAGTCATAGTCTTGGAGGAACTCTAACCATCACCTCTATCTCAATTTGAGATCCTTCTACGAGAAGATATACTTGAGACTCTTGTGGTCATAGTAGATGATAAATCACTGTACAACCAGGTAGTGTCTCCACATCTTAAGCACGAATACTTCCGCTTCTAACTCAAGATTGTGGGTCACATAGTTTTTCTCATGTGGTATTAACTAATGTGAAACATAGGCAATCACAGACTATCTTTTCATCAGAACACAACCAATCTTGGTCCACGATTCATCACAAAAACCTAAGTTCTCAACACCCTCCTCTAGAAAACTCAAGATGAGAGTGCTATTCAACTTTAGCCTTATCTCTTTAAAGCACTATGAGAAACTTTTCATCCACATGAAAGGCTACCCCTTATGGGTCAAAGCTATCTAGGGTGCCTCCACTCTGAAGAAATTTGGTAAAAACTTCTGATAATACCCTACCAACCCAAGGAATCTATAAACCTCGATAAAAATCTTAGGTGGCTCCCAAGAAATCATTTCCTCAACATTTTTTGGGTTCAATTCCACACCTTTCCCTAAGATGACATGTCCCAGAAAGTGGACCTCTAAAATCCAGAACTGAAACTTCGAGAGATTCCCATAAATATAATGTTCTCGAAGTGCATCCTAGACCATCCTCAAGTGTTTTGCATAATCCACCTCAGACGCTGAGTTCACTAGGATATTGTCAATGAATACCACCAAAAACCGATCTAAGAAGGTATAAAAGAGCCAGTTCATGAGTCCCATGAAAACTGAAGGGGAATTCATCATGATGAATGACATCACCAAGTACTTATAGTGATGGTAGTGACATCTAAATTTCATATTCAATATATCATCATCCCATAATCATAGCTGCTAATAGCCCGATCTGATTAAATATTCAAGGACCATCACACCCATATAAATTGATTGAAGAGTTCGTTGCTCCTTGGTAGTGGATAATTATTCTTCAAGGTCACCTGGTTCAAGAACCAAAAATTCACATATAACCTCAAGCTCCTATCAACTTTCTTGGATAATAACACTGGGGCTACCCAGGGGGAAACACTGGGTCTCAAAAATCCCTTATCCTATAAGTCCTGTAACTACACCCTCAACTCACAAAGATCTGTAGGAGCCATCCAATATTCTAGTGAAGATATCTAGGTCGTACCAGGGTGTAAGTCAATTTATAATTCTAGATCATGGTGGGTGTGGGGGGGGGGGGGGTAATACTGGCACGTCCTTATGAAATACTCCCTCGCAATCCTCCATTATCGTAGGGAGATAGTGGCCCATAGCATCCACTACTCCAAGAATCATGCAATCTAACTTGTGAGTAATCATCTGCAATATTCTATACCTGAGCTCATCCTACTATGATAAGGTTTATTTTTCACCCACAAAGGAAAACCTCATGCCATCACTACAAACACACCAAATCATCCACCTAAAATAGTCGATTTGGGAATGAACCATGGATATTCAATCCATAATTAATATGATGTCATATGGCCTCATCGATGGTACAAAGTGACCCCATACAAAAATATTACCTCTAAGCATCTGGTTTCACTTTTAGCATAAATGTGCAATCTCTGAGTCACTGCATGTCGGAGTATATAATCACAAGGGTCGATCCAAATGCTCAAATGGAATCTATAAGTCTCAAACTAGAGAAGTGGAAAGTAAGGAATGACTCACACCCATGTCTATAAATACTATAACTAAAGTATAAAATACATAGATCATACCTTGCATCATACTTTATGCCTCAGGGTCATAGGCCTCCATAGCCTGCAACTATTCTCATCCCTGACCACTATATTATTGAGCCTAGTGTAGACCACCTAGGGGTGGTGGTGGTAATAGGTCAAACCTCCAACCACCTCCTACTTCCCTGTCGGCCCCTTTTCTATGTATGAAACACTATATAACACCCTGCACTCATCTCTGTATCTTCCTCGGTGATCCCTTGACTGCCTCTCGATCAAATGTATGATGGTTTAGACAATCCCATGCCAGATGTACCTGACCATCACAGGAGAAACACCACCTATCCCTCATCTTATTAGATCTATATTGAGATCCATGTTCCACTGATCCTAAGTATTGGGATCATCTCCTAAAGCTTCTGAAACTCTTGGATCCCTGTGAATACCGTCAGATTCCTTATACCAAGGTCTTTGCTCCTGGGTGCCTACTACCGGCACCCACTGTCAGCACTTGCTCTTCCAAGAAGCTCTCCACCACTATGGCTTTCTCAATCACTCTAGAATAGGTGGGAATGTAGAGCGATACCACTAAAGACTTAATATCCTATCATAATCCCCAATAAAAACCCATGATCTAAAAAATGGACCCAAAACCATATCCATGGAGTATCACTAGAGATCAATAAACCTCACTGAGTACTCCACCATGGTCAAACTACCATTTTATAGATACAGAAGCTCCTGTACATGTGCTGATTGTAATGTGGCTGGATAAAACTCCTCCCAAAAGAGACACTCAAAGTCTTACCATGTGAGAGTTGTATTGTTAGGTGAATGAGTCACTAAACTCCACTATCGCCTAGTAGATACCTAAATAAGAATCTCGGTGAGGACCTCCATTTGATTTACAGGCTTCCTCATGAGGAAAATGTGAGTGAATACCTCTAGCTAGTCCTTAGACCCCTGGGGTCTAGCTGACTCTGAAATCTGGGAGGTCGTTGATTCTGAAACACATGTAACACACTCATCATATGTACATCCTTAGTTGGAACTTCCATATCTATCTACTAATCAATGGGTGGTGGTATAGCTGGTAAAATACCTTTAGGTGATATCTCTGGTATAGGTCCCTGTATTGAAGCCTATTCACTTGGAAGTTCATCCTCATGATCACATAGGGGAATCCTATCTAGCTGTCTTCATAGCGGAATCATGAAATAAACAATATGTACCATGGTTAAAGAGTATATATGGGGAGATGAATCAAGAAAGACATGAAAAACACAAGCCATTCCTATATGATGAATGTACCAATGTTTTCCCTGCAACTAATGTCTATATGTACCGAGTCGAAAGGTAGGAGATTAGAGTCATGGTACATGGATATGTCAGCCACCGTACCAATACCGAAGTCTCTAGCCTGAAATCTGAACTCACAACACTTAACACTATTACACAAAACAATCTCATAGACTCCAGTCATAAGGTAGAACTGACTGCTCTGATACCACTCTATCACGTCCTAATCCACTGGGGTCATACACGTGACTACCCCAAACCCACCTCCAATTGGCCAGGGACTGGCGACTGGTACCGAGTAGGAATATCCAACAAATGGGAGACATTATCCTAATGTATATGTGCACACACACACACACACACATCTAAAAGCCCAAAAAATGTTGAAATGTAAAACAAATGAGGCCAATGCTTGCATACATCTATAAATCCCACAACAGAGTACAATAAGAAAGTACTAAGAGTGAAAAGGGGCTAAATACAAGCCCAACCAAAAACTATAGAGAGTCTAACCTACTACAAGGAAGATAAATACAATCAAATAAAAAATCTAGGAAAACACCTAGGTCTTTCAAGATCAATCTATGCCCCACCCTCTCCCTTTCCTCCCAAGACACCATCAAAAGGGTCATCGTCTGCATAAGACATGATATGTGCGGGCAGAGCCCATGCATGGGTGAGTATAAAAATACCCAGTAAGAAACCTCAAAAACACTAAACATGAAGCATTAAGAATATTCAGATCATAACAATGATATAGAAATAGATGTATTACATAAAACACCCAGATATACTTAATAAGGACACCGTGTCACTAAGTAGTCACAACCAACTCCCAACCATAATAGTTCACTCGAAGAAATTCTTGTTTTGGGATAATCCACTCAATGATCCATGATATCACCAGAGAAACTCATCAAAGAGGTAAATATAAATTGGGGCCCTACCAAGAAAGCTCACTGGTTAATAAAACCCAAATACTCAGATTGGGGTCACAACCAAGACTACTAGGGGACACCACAAACCCAATCTGGATCAACTTGCTACATAGTGGATTATATTCCAATGATACCTATGAACCCTACTAATAATACCTGATATATGTAGTATCAATTCTATAATCAAGGAGTTCATAAAAATTCCACAAACCCAACCATGGGTATAAAGATAATAGAGGATCATACTTTGGTCTCATAGAGGGACACCATGAACTCTATATGAGAATCATCTTCTAAAGGGGATCACAATCCTAAGGTGTGGATGTAATACCAAACTATACCCTAAAGGGAGTGTAAAAAAGGAATATACTCAACCAATACTGGTATAGAATGAATAAAAAAGGGCTACAAGCACCCTTAAAGGGAGTACACAACATGTACTAGGGGTACACGACATGTCCAACAAACCCCTAGTCTTCCCATGTGGTAATGCCTCACACATCATGTAAAACTCAACATAAACAATGTGTAAGCGATCAGACATGACATGTATAGGTTTCTAGACACCTTTCCCTTTCCATATGGCTCTGCTCATGTACACCATATCATGTCCATGTACTTTGACAATGTTCATGTACTCAACCTACCTGTGCATATGTAACATCCTAGTTCCATGCTGAGGCACTTAACACATGTCACATGGTATGTGATAGGGTCACATGATGTGTGATATTTTTCTCTCCATGTAAACCCTAGCACCATAGAAAGGGGTCCCACATGGTGTGTAATATTGAAATACACACCGTGTATAGAGGGATTTTCCAAATCCCCTAGGATCTTCCTATGCATTGTCCTATATGTCACTAAAGCTTCCAATCTCATGGGATAATCCCATAACGAGGGTTTTCTGACCCTTTCCACCATTAATCACCAGGATATGGGTTCATATCTTCTCAAAAAACACCACTTTCGAGCCATCCATCACCACTATACATTAAAACTGGGAAAAATAAGAACTAAAAATCTATCCCGAACCTCCACTAATCATGATCCATTGTTGTTGCACCCCGATCATCGCCTCGATCAGGAATCACAACCATTATATTGATCCATTGCACCAAATAATGGTCATGAAATGATCAATTACCCAATATTCTTCAAACCACATGCCAAATAAATTTTCCATGATGAACATGTGAATAATGGGGGGAGAAATCCACAATCCATCAATTGTGAGGAACAAACCTCAGCCTTTGATTGTTTTTCCTTGATCTATTGTCATAGAAATAGATATATGGAGAGGAAAATAAACATAATAAATAAAATAATACCATCAATTTTTAATCTATTATTAATGAACAAATCAATTATATTCGTGGAATTGATCCATGTTCGACCAAGATAAAAGAACATGATATAAATCAAAAATCAAACATCCTTCCTAGAGCTTGGATCAATAATTTATGAAGAACAGTTCTGCATTTCCATCATTGACGAGATCCATGAACTCCGTTGGCACTACATTCCTCGATCTGGTCCTGATCCATCATCGTTCACCAAGAACACCCTCTAATGGTCTCTCTATGTCTCTAGGGTTTAATAGATAACCCCGAGACAAACTCTATAACCATTTATTTAAAGATGAAGTAGACTGCTACATCAAATAAAATAAATAAAATCATTTAATTAATTTATTTTATTAATTCTACACCCATGATTAGTCTCAAATACATTCTATATAATATCAAAAAATAATACATGTAATATCCGAGTCATTACAGAAAAAAATTATCTTCTACCACAAACTCAAATGGCCAGCTCCTTACTTGACCTCAACAAGATACAATCATCTCCTTCAAATATGAAGTTCAATTTCAGCTCAATATTAGTTCTTAATAAAATCATTCATCTTCATCCTGGATTGAAGTTCAAGAAACAATGGTGCATATCTATCCTTAGTATTCTTCCTAGGTGAGCTTTGTCTCAAATTCATACTGACATGTTGCATTGAGGTTATTATTTTGGGTTGCATTATAGGTTGAACAGGGTGCGGGGATAAGAAGAGGGAATCTCAAAGAGGAGGTGTTATTTGATATGGAAGAGGAGGGAGTGAGGTAAAATAAAGAAGGAAACTGTCAATTTAAAATTGTCCTTATGGTGGATTCCTCCATTTTCCATTTTTTTTGCTTCATGCAGAATATATGTTCAATTTTACAAGAGATAGAATGGTTGATCCTTGACTTTGTGAAATCTACAGTGCAATCAACTGAAAAAAACACGTGATAGCTTCATCCCACTATGGGATTTTCAGTGGTGTTGGATTCATTTGAATCCAGGTAGAATGAGGATAATCTAGATTAGCCATAATGAATTAAAAATTGACATGTAGTACCAAAGGGTGCAGTTGATCCATGTCTTTGTGAGAATTTTTTTATTTGTGGAGAAGCCTGATGCATGGTTGCTTCATTACCAAATTCCTAATTCCACTACACAAAACAATAAATTTGTTAGTGCAAGTATTTTTCAATTTAAAATCCAATAATAAAATTTTAAATTAAATTACAAAATTCAAAATTCAATTAATTCAAAAAAATTATATTTGATGTTTTTAACAGTTAAATTTAAAAAATGATTTAAATAATCATATATTGAAAACCGAAACCCATGATAATTATAATTCCAAAATTACGGATTATTTAATCAAATCAATAATTGATTAAATCATTAAAAACCATTACTTAATCCATTTCCCAGATCAAGTCTAGAAATATACAAATGAATTAAACAATTAAAACTCATGAATGAGAATCCTTTTAACACCTGAACTCAATTCCTAAAAAAATTATATGTGATTATCCAAAATAAAATGTATAAAAAAAATCAATATTTCAAAATTCAAACCATTTGATAGTTTCAATCCATATTTATAAAAAATAATTAATTCATGGATTCCAAAATGAATAAATAAATGAAAGATCCAAATTTGATCCACTTAATTTCCAAATATCTAAAATTAATGCATGAATTTTTCCTAAAATCCAAAAATTGAATAATCACTAAAAGTAAATATTTTAAGCTAATTTAAAATAAATTATAGATTCTATAAAATCATAAAATTGTATCATTTACCTAATGAAAAGTAAATTTGGGGGTTTAATTCAATGAAAACCAATTTTTTTTAAATTTCTAGATCACATCAAGAATACTATCTCATTTTGGAAGAGGTTAATCATTGTGCACAACAATTTACTCTCAAGATCTCCCTCCTCATATATTTCTCTCAAGACTAATAAGAAAAATAGAAATTCCTTAATACCTGAAGGAACATGAAGCGATCAAATAAATAAACACAAGATGATCAATTGGTCATGTTAGCACCCAATGTTTCATTAAAGTTGTTTAGAAATCGAAGGAACACATATAGATCACCACTAGAGGGGATCTTCTTTAGTTCCTCACTTGTAAAGATGATACACTGACCAAGTTAGAATTATCAACACCATCAATGAACAATGATCTTATGAACAAGGTAATCCTTATTATTATGTTTTAAATTAATTATAAATTAATGAGAAAAGATCCCATATCTCTATTCTAGTAAAAATTTGTCCATATTATTTGAAAATATTTTTATTGTCCATGAAGTTCACGTCATGTACATTGCATATGATCTGTTGAATCCAAAAAAGATAAGTTTTCCATTGAACCAATAGGTGTTTAAATTTTATTTGAAAAAAAAATTGGTATCAAAGTGGTCACGTTAAATTTATAATTATTTAATTATTAATGGTCATTATATGCATTCAAAGTCAGTTTTCATTTCATTCAATCCATTCATGAATATGATTATTAAGATTTTTTATCCCTCCTTTAATTTCTCAATCATATAATCAAGATCCAATTAAATATTAATGAAGAACATATGAAGAACCCATTTGGAGCTTCCAATAAGTCTGTAAAGACAACACATGGTTACACGACGTGTAACTAGACTACACACTGTGTATTGGAGTTCATTTTACTAAGACATAATGAGAATTAATTAACAGTTTCATGAAATAAAGGATACACAATGTATTAAATGAACCACATGTTGAACAAGTTTGGATGTAATATTACATGTGGGACTACACGCTGTGTAATGGGGTTTATGTTGTGTAGTCCAAACCTTTTCATAATGAAGAAATGCATAGTCAAATACATGTCGAGTATTAATTACATGATGTGTATGATATGAAATATGTGTACCAATGAGGATACATGGTTTGTACCAATTGTACATTCCATGTACCCCACACATTTTTATACAGTAATACATGTCCAGTCCCTAGGAGTGTATCACAAACATATGACAAGAAGGATACATGAAATATAGCTGTATTTACATGTTGTATACCCAACCTATTTATGAAAAAGTTAAAATTAATTTATTACTTCATAAGACTTATCATTATGTGTTCTATGTTTCATTTATTAACTCACATACACCTTATGATAGGTTCTATATGATATCAAATTCTTAATTAATTTTTATATAAAACCTGAACTACATGCCATGTATAGTCAAAATACGTCAACTAATCCACACACATTAACATTATTACATGAAACATTAATTGACATTTATTCCATGCATCATTCAATTGAATCATACACATCAATAATTACATTATAGAATATGTGCTAAATTTTTCATGAGTAGACTACATACGATATTAATGCATACAGAGTAGTTCAAATAGGTACTTGCTAAATTAATTCCAAGTACAAGTTGTGTAATTATTTTATTAAATTTTAAATAAAATAAAATAATTTATTTTATTTAAAAACATAATGGATGGGTATCTCCAAGATAGATTGGATGGAGGTTAAGATAAAATGAAATAATCTGTTAATCAAATAATTAATCAGATTAATTCTTGCATGTTTTATCCTAAAAAAAGAATGAATCAAAATGAATGCTAGATGATTATTATAATGCATATTCATTGTAAAAGTGGATGGTTTTGAGTCAAGACTTACATATGTATGAGAATGATTTCTTATAATTTAATTATTTCATTTTTTTGTAAATATTTTATTAAATTAAATTTATGGAATGTGAGTCATCCCTTCATCCTAATTTTGGTTGGGCCTACGTTTCCATAGTTTATTTATGTAAAACCACAATTTTGGTTCCATTCACCTATGTGTGAAGTAAATTCATTATAAGGATAAATATCCCAATTGCATGGATTTATTTCAAGGAAAATCCAAGGAAAAACCAAACTAGGAGATACATAAGACAAAGGTTGAATGCTGTAACTCAATACTAGACCATCTCAAGGAGTTTTTCCCATTGGGTATATGGTTTTTTAATTGTACACTCAATAAAGAAACCACTATTTAAAGCTCATGATCATACTATATTATATTTATTTTATTTCTACCAGATGCATGATTTTTTATGGATGAAAGACCATGATCATATAAATAAATGAATTAATATACAAATATAGAATTAAAATAAAAGGATCATGATTAAATATTTTATCAAGCACAAGGTTAATAACTTAATTAAAATCCACTTAACATTTATAAGACATTTACATGGATAAAATAAGAAAGTTTATGAATAATAAAAAAACCCTTCAAGTTGATATTAAGTCATTAAGATATCTATTATATGAGTTAAGATAGACCATTATTTAAAATATTGGTTCAATCCTTTATTGGGGTAACTTTTAATTATTGATAAATCTAAAAAAATATTATGGGATGACTTGAAAAAACTTGTATTGTATTTAATATACTTTTTTTTGTTGAATATGAATTTAGAGGTTAGCGTTAAAGAAATTCGAGTCAGGATTTCATGATTGGGGAGTCCACTCAACAGAACAAGGAACTACAAACTCATAGTTTAAAATAATTCCTAACTAAAGGCCTTCTTATAACTTTAATTTACTTTTACTAGATTATAATAAGGGAAATATGGATCCTTTACACTATAATGTTCAAGTTATGGAACATTGAAAGTTTAACGGTGAGGGTCATTGATACTTGATAAAATAGTGGGATACTAAATAAAATTATTATGTCTCACATAATTTGTAATAATGTAAAGTATTAATAATATGATCTATTAAAATTGTATAATAATGAAAATTTCATCAACTATATTATCCATATGATCAATTATAGATAAATACCAGATTTTTACTGGTAGTAAATCCAAGGAATGGGTCAGATGTCTATGTGTAGTGCTACGCCATGAACAAAAGCCTTACATATAGAATACTCAATCCTTAATCCAACTACTAAGGAGGTGAGTGACCAGGAGTTCACTATTTATGAAAATCACTCAAACAATGTGCTAGATTCATTGTGTTTAATGATATCATCAATTTATAGTGAACTCATGAAGCTGTATGAGTACATGAATTACTAAAATAGTCTCCAAAATCTCTATGATCTTTATCAGGAGATAGAAAACCTGGACTAATTTTAGGTATCCAAGTCACTCTGCATGAAAAAACTTGAATAATGTGCATCAAATATGCCTTACATGGACAAACTCACTATCTACATTAAGAATCTAGAGGTTCTAGGGTTTAATATACCAAAAGAATTATAGACGAATCTCATTCTTTCATCACACCCTTAGATCTTGTCTAGTTTTTTTTTTAAATTTCAATATAAAAAACATAGGGAATCCTCTCTCAGTTATTCTCACTCTACTTCACCACGTTGAAAAGGATGTGAAGCACAAAAATCTTTTTATTCTTATGGTGAATAAAAGGAAAGTTCAGGTGAATAACTCAAAGACTGACTCAAAGTATAAAGATTATTCATAATGTCTGTATAAGAATATGAATATTAATGGGAAATTAAGGGAATAAGACACTATCTATTTTTCAAGTGGAAAGAAGGGCCACTAGAAGAAAGAATTCACCTAGAAAAATAAGTAAGGGAAGCTTCAAGGGAAATTTTTATCAAATGTAATATATTATTTTCTATAAATTGGGTATTAGATATAACATGTGGTTCTCACATATGTATTCAAACAAAAGAACCAATTAGATTCAAAAATATTACTCAAGGTGAGGTAGATCTATTAATAGCTAAAAGATATAGAATTTCTGTAGTGGATATTGGGGACTACCCCCTGACATTGCTAATTGAAATGATATTGGTTTTGAAAGACCTCTATTACGTGACTTCAATCACTAAAAAATTATTTATATTTCCATACTTGATACAAATAGATTTATTTTAAAATTTTGTAATAAGTGTCGCTTATTTTACAAAGAAATCATTTTTATATAAATACATATTTAAATAACGGTCTATATGTATTGGATTACATGAAAAAAGTAATAAAAATTGATAATGAAAATACTTCACTTGAATCATACCACACCTAATTATGGTATCACCAACTAGGTTAGGTAATCACAAATTGTTTGAATAGATTACACCAAGATGGATATTTGGATTCATTTGAATTAAAACCACTTGGTGTACACCATGAATGTTTTTAAAGAAAAAATAACCAAAGCCCCATTTAGTGGAAAAGGTGAAAGGACTATAGATATTGTTGAGTTAGTTTATACTGATGTGTGTGGACCATTTTCAGTTGAAGCTATGGGTGATAATTCATCTTCATAACTTTTATTAATTACTTTACTAGATATGGATATATATCCTTAATGATGTATAAGTCAAATTCATTTGATAAATTTTAAGAATACAAGAATAAAGTTGAGAACCAGCTCAGTAAGAAGATAGAGAAACTTTACTCAGACCATGACGAGGAATATATTAATTAAATATTCATTTATTATCTATTGGAGTTTGGGATCTTATCTCAACTCACACATCCTTTTACACCACAATAGAATAGCATAAGTGAAAGGAGGAACCACACCCTATTAGACATGGTGAGATAAATGACGAGTCATGTGAGTATTCCATTATCCTTTTAGGGGAAAAAATTATAAAAAATGACACACATACTAAACCAAGTTTGAACTAAAATAATAAATAGTATTTCATAAAAATTTTGGTGTGGAAAGAAACCCTCATCAAAATTACAAGTGTGGGGTTGAAAAATGTTTGTTAAGGGTATTTATGGAAGAAATTATGCATCCCGAGGCACTATGTGTATCTTTATAGGTAAACCTAAGGAAAATATGTGATGTTACCTATAGGATCCTTTAGATAATAATGTTTTGGTTAATAGATGTCCCATATGTAGGACCTTGGAACACCCTGAGAGGGGAGGGACGAATAAGGGTGTTAAATTTTTTCTTCTAAAGAAATGGATCTTATTTCCATGTTGGTAGGAACTTTTTAAATCTTCTTGATGAAATAATGAAGTAATAAAACATTCAAATGCAGAGAGAGACAACACATCAATTTTACTTAGTTCACCACTAAGGGCTAGTCCAAGGAGAATACACCGACAGTGTGTTAGTCGCACCTAAATCTACTAGTATTTATTAGTTATGGAATAGAAAAGTTTATACATAGTCACTCTATTCCAGGATAAGATCACTATAAAACCATCACACACTCAAAATTATTTTCACGTTCCCAAATAACACAATCTTTCCATCATGCGTTCGTGATTCTTCATACCTTTTTGAAGCTCCAAACCTTTGTAAAGATCTATACCTTTGTAAAGATCAAGATTTTTTGAAATATAGTCTTCATGAAACCCATTCATCAAAAAACTTATGCCTTTACCATATTTTTGAAGAGTAAATTCTATAAAAAAACCTTTTTGAAATATTTCTCCATAATATTTATTTTGTGCCTAAAAATTTGGAAAACACTAGGAAATGACACTGCCTTCAGCACCGTAGTTAGCTTGTACTATATGACAAATTTCCTTGAAAATATCTGATTAACTTAATCTGGATTGATAACAGACTCAAAATATACCCCATTTATAATTTTGAAATTCCATGGTTCCAATAATATCCCCCTTTGGGTTTGTTGGAAATCTGTTGAAAAATTCAATAGAGCACCAGTCGTAATCAAAACTTGAAAGGAGAAAAACAACTCATCCAACAATCTAAGTCTATGTGAGAAAATATCGGTGTATAAAACAAGAGGGGAAGAATGAAATGGGTTCTCATTCTTTGTAATAAATAAATATTTCCAAGATAAGCTTTGAGAAAAAAACTGTTCCCAAGATAAGATCTGAGAAAAAAACTGTTCCAACATAACACATAATTCTCATTGTGTCGTATAAGCATTGCATGGTTTTTCAAAAACCTACAACCTAAAAAAATTATAAAATTGAATTTATCTATTCCCCCCTTTGGAAATATACCCAACGAACCTATATTTGTACTTGTAAAGATTAAAACATACTCCACCAGGATCGTATCTCCCCTATAAACCTACATCACTTCAACAAACAGATTTAATAGGTTAACACAAATGGGGTGAGGGTACCTTCCATAACCTTATCATGCACTGGGAGGTAGATGGACACTGAGGTTAAATTGATGTTTCTCAAACACATGTGCTTATAATGGATTAGTTATAATGTCATCCACTTGGTTATCAGGTCCAACATGCTCCATTTTAATCACACATTGTTCAACTTTTTCCTTGATGAAGTGATATCTGATCTCAATATGTTTTGTAAGAGAGTGCTAAAATGAATTCTTTATAATATTGATCATGCTATTATTTTCTTAGTGAATCACCATCAGCTATTTCACCTCATCATCAATATCATTTAGTTGTTTCTTCATCCACAATAGCTAATTGCAAGCCTTTTTAGTTGAGATATACTCTTCTTTAGTAGTACTAATTGAAGCCCGAATGGCCCAAAAGCCTTATTTTTATTTTATTATGGACAATCTCACTTTTAAGTGTTTAAGGGGAAACCTAACATGACCTGTAGGCTCAAATCACAAGGCTCGGCATAAACCGAAGGCCAATACTGACCTGAAGTCCCAGAGGCATACTATCCCATTACATGAACCATAGGCCCAACCCACTAGAACTGCCCCTCCCCAGCTTCTGTATCATTGATCGCCTAGCTCCCCACCTTGAATTGATGATCAGATATCATTTCCCCATAAAAAGTTGCATGGATCCTGGTTCAGATAGTGGTTTCCATACCCTCTCATTCTTCCAATCTGGTTAGCTCTGCTTCAGGTGACTGCTACTCTTTGATATGGTCCTCTTCTATGGCCTACTATATGTGAAATGGGATAATCCGTGGTATTTGTGTCCCGAAGGCCCTGAGGCCCAAAGGCCTTTTATAACCTGAAGGCCCCGAGACCCGTAGGCCCAAACCGGTGGCCTGAAGGCCCAAATCGGGTGAACAGTTCTGGCTGCTACAGTATTGAATAGTGCCTACTATAGTTCCTGCTATAGTACTTCTATAGTATTTTGGAAATTCACCTCCACCCAATTTTAAACTTGGGTCTCTTGGATGCCAATAAGGATCCCTTACCACTCAAGTACGGGCTCATTGGCGTACTAAGTGAAGTGATTTCCTATTTATTTCTCAACCATCCCACACATTTGTTGTCTATTAATAAATCACCACCACTTTTGGATTTTTGATACACATCATCTCCATCCTGATCAACATTTGAAAATACTGATAATTCATTATCTCTTCATGCTACAAAGTATAATCCAAAATTTAGTTTACCTTAAATATACCTCATGATTTGTTTAACTTCTTCCAAATGATATTCCTTTCGATTACTTTAAAAGTGGTACTCTAAGAATGTTTCGAAGATGATATTTGGACATGTTTCATTAAAGTATAATAATATTCCAATGATTCTTCTGTACAGGTTGGGATCCACAGATGTCCCATCCTCAACCTTTCTATGTTTTGTCCCAACCGTAACCGGAGCCGACATTGGTTTGGAGTCATGCATGTTAATTTTTTTTGGAATCTCTCTTGAATATTTTTCCTTATAAATGAAGGTGTAATCCTTCTTTTTAAACACCTACATCCCCAATAAGTACATGAGTTAACCAATAATAGACATTTAAAATTCTGATTTTGTGTGATTAGAAAATTATTCCACTGATCCCTTCCTCCTTCTTCCAAAAATAATATCATCCACATATACCAGCACCATAAAACGATCTTTATGAGAATTATTCACATAGAGATAATGAGATACACCTCCTATTTTAAATTCAATCTTCTTCATATAAGTATTGAATCGATAATACCACACTTGTGGTGCCTACTTCGGACAGTAGATAGACTTCATTAATCTTAAAACCTTAGTTTCATTATTTACAATCATAATTTCCACTCATTGTTCAATGCAGACTTATTCTTTAAGAAATCCATTTAAATTTTTTGTTTTGACATCCATATGATAAAATTTGTACTCTCTCTAAAATTCCATGTAAAAGAAAATCCTGATCGAATCTAGTCTAGCTACCAGAGAAAATGTTTCTTCAACATAAATTCCTTTAATCTATGTATAGACTTTACACACTAAGCATGCCTTATTTATGATCACATTTCCACAATTATCAGATTTTTTATTGAAGATATACTTTGTCCTAATCAAATTGTGATTTTTAGGTATCTTGACAAGTTCTCATGTCCGATTCTTATCAATCTGTTCCAGTTCTTCATTCATTTTCTTAACCAATGATTCATCCTTCACTACTTCTTTAAATGAGGTTGGTTACACAATTGATAGGAAGGTAGAATGCGCTTCATAACTCATTCTCCTTGTTTTTGTGGGTGTGGTCCAATCCCTAATGATATTGGATTGATCAATTTATGCTCTTCTATTTATCATGTGAGGTTCTGATGATGTTTTTTCAGAAATGGTTTCCCCTTCTGATTCTTCTTCTGAATGATCATCATTTTGTGAACCATAATTGTTCTACAAGCCTTCCACTATTTCTAAATTTGACTCTATTCCTTTTTTACTTTCTTCTTTATCTTTTATCATATCATCATATAAAATCCTAGAGGTATTTATGGTTTTATATTAAATTATATTAATATAACTACTTTCCACAATTCTTCCAAGATGATTATTGTAACATTTTTAGGCTTTACTCTTTATTAAATATCAAAGGAATATTCCCTCATATACAACATCACCATACTTTATTTGAATTCCTTATTTGTTTTGGAAGAATAATTTACTTCCTAAAACATGAAAATACTTTTGAGAGGGATAAATTCTATACCATAACTCAATGTCGTCTTGGTTTCTCCTATAAAAATCCATGTTTAATTTTAAGTGTACACTACTACTTGAACAACCACTTTACAGTAATGAAAAGAAATACAACTCTCAATCAGTATAGTTCTATCCATATTGTTCACCTATAAATTTCTATGTTCAACAACTTCATTTTTATATGGGGTTATTGCTACATCCACCTCATGATTTGTTCCATATTTTTTCAGGTAATTTTAAAATTCAAAGGATGCATATTCTCCCCTATTTTAAGATCATATAATCTTGATTGTGTGGTCAGTTTCACTCTCTGTAATTCAATGATAACTCTTCATGCAATCAAGCACTTGTTTTTCCCTCTACATTATCATCACACATTCCATTCTACTATAAACATAAATAAAAATAATTAAGTACCAATCTCCATATGTGCTAGCCACATTTATGGGACCACATAAGTCTATGTAGACAAGATTAAGAATATTTGAATACCTTTTGTTCTTCGGATGATATGAACTCCTAAAAATATTTCCTCATATGAAATCATCCCATATATTTTCTCATTCAAGAATTAGATTAGGAATATCAACAACTATCTTCATCTTAGATATCTTTTCCATGATCTATTGATTAATGTGACCCAACCTCTGGAGCCACAATATGTTTTATTCTTCAACTGTTAAGTAACAAAAGTTCTCTTTACTATCAACCTGGTATAAATTCCCATATGTTCTACATCCTTTCACGAGATAATTACCAGTATTTCCTTTAATAGTGAACCCATTTTGATTAAATTTCACTATCAATACCAAGTCATATATTTGACTCACACTTAGGTGATTGTGAATCAAATCATCCATATAGAGAACTCTAGTTTTCCTAATCTCATCATTTTCAAGTTCTGTAATTCTAGTTCCTTTGATCTTTAGAGAACCATATTTTCCAAACCTCAGTATTCCATCAACCCTTTTCATAACATTCTTCAATAAATATGCATTTCTTATCACATGGTATGAGTATCCGTTGTTAGGAATCTAAGTGCTTCTTTTCTTTGTAGCTTTGAGATCTATTTCTACAAGGTTGGATTTATTGATTTTATTCTTTTCCTTCGATGAGATACTTGATTGAGTGGAGAATAAATATGGACTTTCCAATATCTTTTCTATATGCATGGTTTCATCATAATCATATTATTATTCCATAGGAGAATATATATTTCCAAGAGAAACTTCGTCTGGTTGGTGGGTATTGAATTTTATCTAAGTTTTGTAGGTAATTCTACTACCTTTCCTTTACCTAAAATGATAGCTTTGTGTCCATAGTTAAAATAGTAAAAAAATCCATATAAATTATTTCATCTATATGATGAAGGATATGGTATCATGCTCTTTTTTTGACTTCCAAGTGCTTCCCCATTCATATAGCTCCTTTCATCTTCATAGTATGACATGGTATGGCCCACAAGCCACAGAATTTTCATTTTATAAGAGGAAATGTCTTCTCACTTCCATTACTCCTCATGTACCCTTATTTAGTAAAAGTATTTGAATGGATATCATTTATGGATACTTGAGGATAATTTACAACTCTCTTTTATGTTTGATTTGAGGCTTTCTTTGTTAGGACATCAAGTACCTTTGTGGTATATCCAACTTTTTGCTTCCCTTTATTTTGACTCTTCTCATTTCGATCCTTTGATGTATCAACATCATATTCAATTCCACTTTTTCCCATACATGTGTATATATTATCATTCAAGTAATTATCTACTATTTTAAAACACGTTTATCTCTTTCTAATAGTTCTATATGTGAGAATATTCCAAAATATATTTTCTTATTTGTTTCCCTTGATTTTGATTCAATTTCTAGTTTACCCCTTAGAGTAAAAACTTATTCTTCAAGTACCTCAACTGTCTTAGCCTTATCCACAAGCCTGGATGTAAGGTCATTGATGAATTTTTACCACTCTATAATTTTAATCTTAAATTCCACAAATTCTTTTGATATTTAAAGAGTTGGTAATAGTTCTTCTTCCCCTACTTCTATTTGATCAATTTATACTTCAAGAAGATCAACATAATATGATAACTCTGGAAAAACATCTCTCATCTTTCTATTTATCTTTCTTTGAATGTTAATATTATCAAGAGAATCCTTAAGTTCCACCTTATATCAAACCACCAATCAAATGATTACCTTTATCTTTTGAAAGTTCTACCTTTTCAACAGTATCCATCATAGATGCTTGGGTTTTAGATTTTAAATATGGTTCTTCATCCTCCAAAAATTCATTATCCTCTTGTTCTTTTTTGAAGAAAAAACCCTTTCTCTATAATTTATTACATGATTTGAAGTTTCCCTTTTTGGGAAACCTTTCCTGAGCCTTATTCATGATTCTTTCTTCACTTTCTTCATCATCGAACTTCTTTAATCACCGAGAGGGACGGTTCCTAAATCTACCAGATCAGAAACATGCCATAGGGAGATTTACTTATAATATACCTTTTACTCTCTTTAATTTACTAGAAAAAATATAAATAAGTTCATCTTTATCATTATTTTTATAAGAACTATCTCTAGAAATCTCAGGGTTTTCCATGGTTTTGATTTCTAATTCCTTTATTACACGAGTTGTTACATATTCTGGTTTGACTCTTATTTCATAAGACACTAGAATAATCAACATATCATAAATATAAAGTTTAAAAAGATCACTTTCCTCAATGGACAACAATTTTAGATTATACATAGGTGGAATCCTTCTAAATATTTTCCTCACAATGTCAATATATTTAATTTCTTCACCATGTCCTAGAATTTCTTCAACAACTTCTGTAATTCAATGGAAAAAGGTATCTACATTTTTATCAGGATGCATTTTTAGATCATTAAACATATTTTAAAAAACAGAGAGTTTGGCCTCCTTCACTTTGTTATCACCTTCATATATATTTTCTACTGTTCTTACATAGACTTGTATGAAGTTAAACTCATCATCTTCAAATAAATTTGATCATATAGGGATATAGTAAGCATATTTTGTACTTTGGCATCTACATCAAGCATTTTCCTATCTGTTTCAGTCATAGATAGACCTATCACATTGGTGACATGAATCCCCTGAGTAGTAGAAAAAAGAACATCCATCCCAAGGGGTATTAGATGACATCTCATTATGTTCTTCAAAATATGGATGTTTCTTCCATCAAAGAGGGGAAATCCCCAGGAATTCACTGAATTATCCATGAAAACAACATAGGATGGATTTAACTCCAACAACATAGACACTATGATACCACTTATTGGACCCTAAAACACCTGAGAGGGGAGGGATGAATCAGGGAATCAATTTTTTCTTCTAAAGCAATGGATCTTGTTTCAAAATTATTAAGAACGCAGTAATAGAACATTCACATGTAGAGAGAGACAACACAATAGTTTTACATGGTTCACCACTAAGGTCTAGTCTAAGGAGCATATGATGACAATGTGTTGGTTGTATCTAAATCCACTAATCTTAACTTGTCATGGAATATAGAATTTCATACATATTCACTATGTGATAGGTACACTTACTTTATAATATTTTAGGGATAACACACTGCCTCCCTCAGAACACTTCTATCGACTCCTCTAGTTCACTGCTTTAGGTGAAGTCTTACTCAGTTTAATGACTTAATGGTCATTTCAATAGATTTGAATTTAAGTATTTGTCCCTAAACAGAATAAGAATATTATTTAACCTTAATCATGAGTTGATGCACTTGAAATCACTATTCACTTAAATTAGATGCTTAACACTGCTGTTTGCAAAGCACCTTCATGATGTTATCCACCTTCCTAAATCAAAATACATTAATAAAGAAAACTACCTTTGAGGAACACTAAGTCATCATGGAATAACTATTCATCATGAAAATCCTATAACTCATAATCATTGGCATCAATAAAGACTTAACTAGTCTTTTCGCGATGCTTAAGATCGCACAGAAAACCAGATTCACGAAGCTCCCAAACTTCATGAAATCAAAGTGATTTATAATTTTCTACAATTATATTTGTGTTAAATTAAGACTTCTATTTATAGGCTTATCCTTTAGATAAGGTCCCACACCTCCAATAGATTATTCACGAACCTCCGAAAACAAGTTCACGAAACTCCAGTGAAATTAAACCCATTCGTGAAGGTTTCATGTAGTCATGAAGAACGCCATCAACCCATCACACACTCGAGATTCATGTCGTAGTTGTGAAGAACACTGTCTCTCCATCGTGAATTAGTGAAGATCCATACCTTCACGAGGCTTAATACCTTTACGAAGCTCAACCTTTTACGAAACCTAGTCTTTGAGAAACCCATTTATCACAGAACTTATGCATTTACCATATTTGTGAAGAGTAAATTAAAAAAACAACCTTTCTTGAATATTCCTCCATACTCATGATTTTGAGCCCAAAAAATTGGCAAAAACTAGGAAATGACACCACCTTCAACACTTTACTCAACATGTAATATAAGATCACTTTCCTTGAAAACTCCCTAATCAACCTAGCATGGATTGACAATAAACACAAACTAGACTTCGTTTATAGCTGTGAAAGGCCTTGGTTCCAAAACCATATTTCTAGAAAGGGGTCACATATCTAATGGAGATAGTGAAAGATATATATGATCTAAATTCATATATATATATATATATATTATATTTTATGGATTTTATTCAAATTGTGATTTTCATGCAGAAAGAGATATATCATTTTACACTGCCTATGATAGTAGTACTTGTTGGATAGTTTGATAATACCACATGCCTATAATTTATTAAGTAATTATATAAGATATAATTATAGGGATTAAATTTATCTGATGCATTCATATATTCATGAACTGACCATTTCATTTTTTCATGCATTTCAACGCATGAATAAATACTACTGCAATTAAGGGTCATCCTTGATTGCCTCTACAAACGACTGCCATGCGATAACAGTAGGGTGTTGTTATTATTAAGATTTGATGATAATACCATAAAACTATAGCTCTATTATTCTTAATTATTTATATATGAAATGCTAACACATTTTGAATGAAAGAATAATCCCATCCAAACACCAGATGATTTAATCCCCTAGATACACTACAAAGGTGGGATGTCATTTGGATTCCACTTTGTGATCTTCATCAATCATATAAAATGATTATTGAAAGGTAATATATGATATAAAATGTAAGTTTCACCATTATAGTATTTATTCATATTTTTTTTATGTTTGTTTCATATATCATGTTTGGGAGACCCTCTTACTAGGGTTTTAAACCACTTTTGCTTCATCTGATAATTGTTATTAGTCTCTAACAAAACCATTCAATGGTACTAAAGGGATACCATGGTTTAGATTCACAAAAAATTGTATTTAAATTAACAAGAAACCAAAAATATAGAAATGTTTTTCATTTTTGGAAATTTGGTCTTTAAAATGGTTTACCATTATACAACCGGGCTATATAAAGGTAACCAAGAGATTTCCCTTACGTAGAGTGGTCTATATAAGGGTAATCTCGCTTTAACCTTATATAGATTGGTCAATATAACGGTTAACTCAACATACATTTAAATGAATTGGTTTATGTAAGGGTATGATAGTGCTTACCCTTATGCATAAAAGTAGTTGTGTTTTTTAATAAGGGTTATATAAAGGTATCTGACTACTTACCCTTACACAAAACATGTCTGCAAAAAGGTAACATGTGACTTAGCTTTACATTAAGGGGTTTATGTAAGAGTATTCATGGTTTTTATATCACTACATAAAAGTTAATGCAGTATTTTAAAACATGTGTAAAGGTTATGAATTTTTAAAAGGAGAAACATAAAGGTAGTGGCTTTGTTACCTTTACATAGAAGACTCACGTAATGGTAACTACCCTATTACCATTATGGAAATTGATATTTTTAAGTTATGTAAAGGTTATTAGTGGCCTAACTTTATGAAAGGGCTTCTAGATGGCATGTGTAAGGGTAGAAGGCCTTAACCCTTATGTAGGAATACCACTATACGTAAGGGTAAATAGAATTGTTTAAAAAAATATTAATTTTTTAACATATAAAATGATTTATAAAATGTTTATAAATCATTGTAAAAGGTATTTTTGGGATATTTATTAATTATAAAGTGTTAATTAATCAATTAATTATAAATGGTTTATAATTAATTAATAAGTGTTTATGAAACATTTATTATTAAATTTTCCTTAAATATTAAATTTTAATATTTAAAATACCTTTTAAACAAACTATATGGAATGGATTATGATATAGAAATAAAAAATTTTATTTTTAAATCATAAGTGATAATTTATAAATGGTTTTAAATTATGAAATAAGGCTAAAATATAAAATGTTTATATTTAAATTATAAATTGTTAATAATTAATTTTTTTTGAATTGCTCAAAATAAAATGGGGACTTATTTGGACATTATTTAAACCTCATCAAAAGTGTTTTGATGATTTATATGATAAATGTTTAAATAATGATCAAGTATATAATATTTAGATTATGTAAAATATTTTTATAATAGAAATTGTATTATAAATAATTTATAATTCATATAATATCCTATATTTAAAATGGAAATTCCATATAATGATAAATAGGAAAGAGTTCATATTAGAATTAATATAAAATGTTTTTATTCAAAATCATAGAATTTATATAATGTTAAAGTTGAAATTATAAAAGGGGTTATAACTATCTTTTATTTATAAATTGTTCACAAATGTTTATCTCAGGTTTAAAATTTTGAATTATTCATTTATTTAAAGGTTTTCCTTATTTTATTCATAATTATGAATTATTTATAATATTACTGATTTTATTCCAAAATTTATATAATAAATTCCTTCTAGGATAGAGCCTTTAATTTCATTCTAGGAATAACTGCATAATGAATTTAGTTTTTTTGACTAACTTGACCTCAGTTTCTAATAAAAGTTATTATCTTGAATTTTTTTATTAAATATAGTTTTTCATATTCGGTATTAGAGTTATGATGAATTGGATTCTATCTTGAGTAAAGTATCCCCATGTAGTGGGACTTGGGGTCGGACTACCTACTTACATGGAGGCCTATGCCTTGTCTAGAAAAGTGAACGGGGTTGGATATCTATTGATCTTGGATTACTCATAAGAATATTGTAAATATAATATAACTCTATGCCTTTACATGAAGTGTTCATGTATCTGATTAATATAATTCATTCAGATATGTATCAATATACTTGAATTCTAATTTTGGTTGAGTAACACAAACTTTTGGGTGGAATGAAGAGTTATACTTCAACGTAGTTTAAACATATTGGTTTAGTGGAGGGAATATGATTCCAAACTAAATTAATATAATTATATACATAAAGGGAATAACATGAGATATGATGGTGAGATTAAATCCTCTTTCAAATACTTAGTGTAATATTACTTCCAAAGTGGCACTTTTCACGACCTCGATCATCTAAACCAGGAAATTTCACAAAAAAGTAGGGTGCATTTGGATTATATTGTGTAAGAAAATGAAGTAATGATTGGTGCTAGATTATTCTGGGGTAGTTTCAAGATTTATTGGGGGTATCCTGGTATTGTCTCGTGATTAGGTCATTTTTGATGTTTTCCATGGGTTACACTAGCTGGGAAACCCCAAGGGTTAGGATACAAGAGGAGTAAAGACGGGCTTATCCATATGATGGATTTGACAGAGTTGTCTGATCAAATATTCAAGAATCATATAATATATAACTAGGATTATTCCCTACCAAAATAACTGAGTAGTGAGTTTTGTTCCAAATTGGGGATATTTACTTAATGAAATATGGATCTTGTCCCACTAATGGTTATGATGAATTTTAAAAAGGATTCATTATTTTAGTGGGATACCATTTAATAAAATTCATTATTAAATAGTTAATAATACATGTTACTCAAATGATAAAATCTTCTATTGTTGATAATATCATCATCATAATCAAGATAAACTTTGTGATCAATCCTTGATAAGGAGAATCTTAATGTAATTATCTCTTAATAATGGTAAGTTAAGAAAAATTCTTAAACAAGATTAGTAATTTAAGAAAATTTATTAAATGAAAATTATATGCATTGGAATGGTTATTTATTGAGTAACCAAGTGTTGTAATTGTTCAAAATGTGAGTCTAGATGCTTATGGAAGAATATAGTGATTTATTCAAGTTTTTAAAGTAATTAGATGCAAAATTACTAGAGGAATTTTAATCTCCACTCAGGTACTTAATATGATTGGGTACATCAATGATTTAAGAAAATTTAGTCTTATGTACTCAATATGAATGGGAACATTAAATGTTATTAAATATGATTGAATATGTTAAATTACTTTGTGGGACTAAAGGTTTCCATAAAACATTATTGATTATAGAAATCAATTATATTTTTCTGATAGATATATGATGTCAACTATATATTTTACAAAGTGTTGTAAATATTCTGAAGGTAAAATGATGAAAAAATTAAAGCTTGAAGTTTTGTTTAAAGTAATATAAAAAAGGAGATGATGTATTGATAAATTTTATACTTTAAGCTTGGATAATCATTTCATAAGATGTGTATTTTTACATAATTTATCTATTGAGAAGTGCATGTATTTTTTATTTAAATGAAATGAGATGAGTGGTTTTAATACACATGGTTTATGATTTGTTTAATTCTATAACATACTTTAAGGGGAGACTAAAAATGGATTATTTTGGTTAGGTAATGTATCATATTATAATCTACAGAAATGTTTCAATAATACGATTGAATTCAAAGAAAATTTACCCAATATTCTCAAAGTGTCGGGAATATATATGAACTAAGCATATGACATCTAGGTTCTAAAGTATTATAAGAAAAAATACAAGTAGGTAAAAGTTCAAATTAGAAGAAAAAATTTAGTTGAAAATTTCAACAATGTTTCTTCAAGAAGCTAATAAAGGTCATTGAAACCTTGGGTTTTCAGGAAGGAAGAGTAATAATTCATTATGAATTGATTATCTATGATATACCTGAAGGAGTTTTTGAAACTTAATGAAATTTCCATGTTAGGTATGGATGTTATAGAAATTAATTCTTTGATTTTAAAGGGTATGTGATACCAAATATATATTTTTCAAGTATACAAAAGTTTAAAATCAAAAGAATAATTGTTTAATATTTTAGTTTACATTCATTATATGGAGTAAATAATAACCACATAAATGATATTAATATAAAGGATTTTATCAAGATCAAATTCCCGAATGGCCCAAAGGCCTTCATTTTTATTGATTTTTGATAACCTCCCTTTCAAGGGATAAGGGGGAACCCTTACAAGGCCTGTAGGCTCAGAGATTACAAGGCCTATAGGCTAAGGAGATTACATGACCTGAAGGTCATAGAGAATTCAACTAGACTATCTACAAGGAACTACCCCTCCCCAGAATTTGCATCATGATAGTATCTATCCACCTTTGCATGGTCGTCTGACTAGGCTTCCCATGCAAGCACGGGATGGTCCCGATGACATAGCCATACCCTCTCATTCTGAAAAATCCATTTGGCTCTATTCTAGTGAGTTCACTTGATCTGAATCCTCTTCTAGGGCTGCTCCTTTTTTTGTAGTGTGTCTGGGGCAATTGCATGTGGCCCGAAGGCCTTGAGGTGGCCCGAGGGGCTTAAAGGTGGCCCGAAAGCCCTACTGACCCGAAGGTCTGGATGGCCCGAAAGCCTTAAGGACTCCAAGCCCAAACCGGTGGCCTAAGGTGAATAGTTCCAGCTGCTATAGTATCGAATAGTACCTGCAACAGTGACTACTACAGTGCCTGCTACAGTACCCTCATAATGTACAACTCTGCTATAGTAACTCTACAGTGTACAGTCTGCTACAATACCTGTACAATGTATAGTTCTGCTACAGTACCTACACAGTGTACAGTTCTGCTATAGTACTGCTACAGTACTACTACAGTACCTGCTACAGTACTGCTACAGTCCGGAAATATGCCTCTACCTGGTTTTGAACCTGGGTCTTGTGGATGCACTTAAGGATACCTTACCAACTGGGCTAAGGCTCATTTGCAGATCAAATTAATCTAAGTAAAATATGTGTATCTTCATATCATTTATCTTATGTGATAATAGGATATGTAAAATAATAAATAGTTTTTATAATTAACATGAGATTATTAATTTTATAAATATGGTTTGAGATTCATCGGTTCTATAATATTTTTGAGAAGAAGTCATGGATACACATGTTTTATATAGGATAGAATGTTTATCCAAATATTTTTTATAATATCAAGGAATGTGTTCCTACCATCCATAAGTGGTATATATCTTAATAAAGTTTTATTCTCAAAGGACAAATGATCTAAAACCATAGAATATCACATATAGAAACAATATTTTTATTTGTTAAATGTTCATATTAAAAGGAAATAAGTGTTATTTCTTAAACAAAAAATTAGTTTGTGTTGAATATTAACAAAATATTTTGAAAATAATATATCTTCAAAGAGTCTAGTGGGAGTATATTTGGACTTATAGAATTTCAAATTTAACAAAAAAATATTATACTAGTCTAAGTTTAAAGTGAATTTTAGTTAATATTCGAATAGAGTTAGGATGTATTGGTTAAAAATAATGTAAGTAATTACATTATTTCATGGAATTTTTTTGATGTATTAGAGTTACAAAGATAATGATGATGAACATAGAAAGAGTTATAAGTAGAAAATAGAAGTCAACATCATAGTATTCAATGTTATGAAGTTTGAATAAGTAAAAGAAGTTTAACCGTTAGGAATATGATTCTTAAGTCTCACTATTATTCAAATTGGATTAATTAATAAATCTTTCTCAATAAAGAGTTTGTTGTACCCCACACTCTTTGATTTTCATGATCACAATCACTTTCATTTTTGTCTAACATTGTTTTTAAGTGTTGTGGATGATAGGCAAAAGATTTCCAAAGGATTGGCCCAAGAATGGACATCAAGTGGACTGAAATTCAGTCCACCGGCCAGCCGGTGGCATCCTGGTTCAATAGTGAGACCTACTGTCTCACCACCGGCCAGCCGGTGTCTTTCTCACCGGCCAGCCGGTGGCTCCTGGGCAGAAGCACTCTCCACATTTCAAGGCACCGGCCAGCCGGTGGAGCTGTACCGGCCAGCCGGTAGCCCAGTCAAACTAGCCGTTGGCTTTGACCAGTCAACCCTCTTTTGGCCTCCAACGGCTCCGAGGCCTTTTCCAACGGCTCTGAAGACTCCCCAAGGGTTCCATGCCTATAAATAAAGGCTGAGGAAGCCCCGGACACCAACCGGAACATATACAAAGCCCACGGACACCTTGTTGATCATTTGGCCAACATCCGACGACTTCCTTCAAAGGAACCTCAAGTGCTCCAACAACTTCCACATCCAAGGAGCTCCATCAAAGAAGCTTGGAAGCGGCCTTCAACATCTCCAATCAATCAAAGGCGCCCAAGGCTTCTCCAAATACGGTTTTTATTGTTTTATTCATTTTGAGCTTAAAATTGGGTTTGTGCCTACAAACCCCAAACTTTTCTCATCCCCTCTTTCTTTTGGGTTTCACATCACCATTAAGGTGTGAAGAGGTTTCTTCAAGCCTTTCCTTTTAAAAGGCTTGTGTCACCGGTGAGCTAGCCTTCACCCGTTAAAAAGGCTAGTGGGTTCTTGCTATTCCATTGAAAGCAAGTGGGTTCTTGCTTAACCACCAAAAGCAAGCTGTAATAGGTCCTAGTGCTACCTCAAAGCCTAGTGGGTTTCTTTCTAAAACCATTGAAAAGCAAGCGGTAGGAATCTCTCAACGGTTGAGTTGGGAGCGGAGACGTAGGCCGGGTTTTGGCCGAACTCCGTTATCAATTTCGTGTGTCTTGCCTCTTTATTTTCCGCTGCACTTTCACTTTGATTTTAATTTGTTAATCTTTTTTAAAAAGGCAATTCACCCCCCCTCTTGCCATCAATTTCCGTCTTTGTTCCGACCCAACAATTGGTATCAGAGGAAAATTTGAATAATTCCCTAACCCGGTTTCAAATTTAAGATCCATTTAGATGGCATCAACCTCTTTCGCCCCCGAAGGCTTTTCTTTGGGTTGTGCTCCATTTTTTGATGGAACCGACTATAATTATTGGAAAACCCGCATGACCACTTTTCTTAGAAGTATAGGATATCCCATTTACAAAATAGTCATGCAAGGTTACACTTTGTCTACCCCCGACGAATCCAAATGGACCCAAGCCGACATTAGAAATTTTGAGCTTGATGGCAAAGCCATGAATGCTCTTCATTGCGGCCTTGACCGAAATGAGTTCAATCGAGTTTCCACATGCACCTCCGCACATGAAATCTGGAAACTTTTGGAGGTTACCCATGAGGGGACCAACAAAGTAAAGGATACTCGATTGGACATGTACCGTCAGGATTTTGAGTCTTTTTCCATGCACCCAAATGAATCAATTTCTGAAATGTTTACTCGATTTACTGATGTGTGCAATGGTAGAAAATCTCTTGGAGATGACATTTCTGCAGAAACAATGGTCAAGAAGATCCTATGGGTCCTTCCGAGCTCATGGGCACCTAAAGTGACGACAATCCAAGAAGCTAAGGATGTCAAAAACATGCCGGTCGAGGATCTCATTGGATCCCTAATGACGTACGAGATCACGATGAGGAGGCAAGCTCAAAAGGAGGGCACACCAATCAAGACACCAAAGAACATTGCCCTCAAGGTACAAAAAGAAGTAAGCTCCTCCTCTTCATCATCATCTTCATCTTCTTCATCTTCAAGCGGTGACTCGGAAATGGAGAATCTCACCCGCCAAATGCACAAATTTATGAAGAAGCACAAGAAGAAGAAGAAATCTCGCAAGGCGCGAAAGCAAGAACCCACCGCAAGATCTGAGCCCAAGGTAAAATGCTACGGGTGCGGCGAAAAGGGCCATTACAAGCCCGATTGCCCACTCAACAAGAAACGGGCCACGCAAAAGGAAAAAGGAAAGAAAAAGGTCCTCAAGGCGACATGGAGTGACACCTCCTCCTCATCATCCTCCTCCTCCTCCTCGAGCGACAATGGTAACAAATGCCTAATGGCATTCCATGAGGTAACATCTTCCGACTCCTCCTCCTCTTGCTCTTCAAATTCAAATTCTTTCAATCATTTGTCTTATGAAGAACTCCAACATGTTAGGGACCAACTTGAAAATGGTTTTCATGAACTTTCTTCAAAATTCGTTGCTTTAAAAAAGAATTTCAAAAAACTCTCTTCCGAAAAAGAACAACTTCTCAAAGAGAAGGAAGAGTTGACCCTTAAAATCCAAAATTTTCTCGATGTTGATTCTTTAGAATCAACCATCAAAGACCTAAGGGAAACCCTAGCTAAGTTCACCCAAGGGGAACAAAATTTGAACAATCTATTAGGTTCTCAATGAGTATCTAGAACCACCCAAGGGCTTGGCTATTCCAAGCAAGCCTCCTCCTCCCATGCACCCACTATTTTTGTAAGGGGGAGCTCTGAATTTAAATTTTTCAATTATTGTAAGAATCCCGGGCACATGATATATGAATGTAATTGCAAAAACGCCCGGTATGGTAGGCCCAAATCGATTTTTTATTCGGATGAATTCTATAGGAGAAGACCCGCTACAAGGCAAGTGTGGATTGAAAAATCCCTCTTAGCGAGTCTCTCCGGGCCTAAAATTGTCTCTTTTCAAAATCCCTCTCCCCGGTGACTATTTGTTTTTATTTAGGGGGAGTTAGGTTTGTTTAAGCTTTTTGTTTCAATTCAAACTTTCAATTTCAAATTAAGCCCTTTTGATTTCAATTTCAAAATTTTCAATTCCAACTTTCAATTTCAACACTTGGTATCAAAATTTTCATTTCAAAATATTCAATTCGAATTTTTCATTCAAAACTTTCAGTTCAAACTTTTGATTCAAAACTTTCAATTCAAAATTTTCATCTCAATTTTGATTCAAAACTTTCAATTCAAACTGTTATTCAATTTTCAATTCATTTTTCAATTCAATTTGTATTTACAATTTTCATTTCAAATTTTCATTTCTAGTTTTTCAAATCTCTTTTCCCTCAATCAAGTTTTATGCCCCATTCTATTTTGATAATCACAAAGGGGGATAAATTTCTTGATTGATTGGGGGAGAATCTTTTCTCTCATGCTTAGTATTTATTTTCAATTTTTCATTTAAAGCATGCCTTCATTTAAGCTTTTACATTGCTTAGATAAGTGATTGTGATCATCAAAATAGGGGGAGATTGTTGTACCCCACACTCTTTGATTTTCATGATCACAATCACTTTCATTTTTGTCTAACATTGTTTTTAAGTGTTGTGGATGATAGGCAAAAGATTGCCAAAGGATTGGCCCAAGAATGGACATCAAGTGGACTGAAATTCAGTCCACCGGCCAACCGGTGTGATGGCACCGGCCAACCGGTGGACCTGGAAGAGGCATTGCCCACTGCCAGGCTCCACCGGTCAGCCGGTGGCTCTGTCACCGGCCAGCCGGTGGCATCCTGGTTCAATAGTGAGACCTACTGTCTCACCACCGGCCAGCCGGTGTCCTTCTCACCGGCCAGCCGGTGGCTCCTGGGCAGAAGCACTCTCCACATTCCAAGGCACTGGCCAGCCGGTGGAGCTGTACCGGCCAGCCGGTAGCCCAGTCAAACTAGCCGTTGGCTTTGACCAGTCAACCCTCTTTTGGCCTCCAACGGCTCCGAGGCCTTTTCCAACGGCTCCGAAGACTCCCCAAGGGTTCCATGCCTATAAATAAAGGCTGAGGAAGCCCCAGACACCAACCGGAACATATACAAAGCCCACGAACACCTTGTTGATCATTTGGCCAACATCCGGCGACTTCCTTCAAAGGAACCTCAAGTGCTCCAACAACTTCCACATCCAAGGAGCTCCATAAAAGAAGCTTGGAAGCAGCCTTCAACATCTCCAATTAATCAAAGGCGCCCAAGGCTTCTCCAAATACGGTTTTTATTGTTTTATTCATTTTGAGCTTAAAATTGGGTTTGTTCCTACAAACCCCAAACTTTTCTCATCCCCTCTTTCTTTTGGGTTTCACATCACCATTAAGGTGTGAAGAGGTTTCTTCAAGCCTTTCCTTTTAAAAGGCTTGTGTCACCGGTGAGCTAGCCTTCACCCGTTAAAAAGGCTAGTGGGTTCTTGCTATTCCATTGAAAGCAAGTGGGTTCTTGCTTAACCACCAAAAGAAAGCTTTAATAGGTCCTAGTGCTACCTCAAAGCCTAGTGGGTTTCTTGCTAAAACCATTGAAAAGCAAGCGGTAGGAATCTCTCAACGGTTGAGTTGGGAGCGGAGACGTAGGCCGGGTTTTGGCCGAACTCCGTTATCAATTTCGTGTGTCTTGCCTCTTTATTTTCCGCTGCACTTTCACTTTGATTTTAATTTGTTAATATTTTTTAAAAAGGCAATTCACCCCCCCTCTTGCCATCAATTCCCGTCTTTGTTCCGACCCAACAGAGTTTAGTGGTAGTATTTTATCATATTGTCACATAGATACATGACATGAATTACATATGATGTAATTATTTAAAAATACCCAGAAAGTGTAGAAAACATAATGTTGATCTGGCAGTTTGTCATATATGATATGATAAATCAATTCTTATATTGATTTTGTTAAATATTCTTAAAGAGTTTATGAATATTAAAATGTATCATATTATCAAAAATTTCCATTTTATCATTATTTCATGTCAGATACATTAATATATATATAGATATACATTTGATGAGGTGAAATAATAATTGTCCTCTCAAAGTAAGACTTTGAGTTTATCCCTAACTGATGTTTTTCATGAATTATTATAGGTTATGATGAAATATTAAGGTTAATGTAAGTAGGATTATTGTATAGATATGCAGAATATTATCACGAGGTAGAAAGCAAAGAGTATAATTCTTTGTGTGATCTGGATGAACTGATAAGTATACAACATTGAGTTTTATACATAATTATTTGGTATACTAGGGGTGCATGGATCATATTTGAGTCCCCATTACCTGAGGTTTGTTTGATACCTAGCATGAGAACCTTTATACTTTGATACCCTACTCATGAAAGTCTATATATATACTTATCTAATATGGGGGTGGGGGGGGGGGGTGGGGTGGGTGGGCATGCTGCTTATCATTTTGTCAGTTAGATCTTAACCAAAATGGGATTTATCCTCTAGTATGATAATTATTATATCTAGTCCATCGATTGAGATAAACCATGACAGTGTGCAATCACACCTATATGTTGTATATCTATCTATATAAAGGACATGCGATGTGCTAATCCATAAGGATGTATGAACTATTATGTATTCATCGATCAGATCATTTTATACTCTAAGAATCAAGAATAGATGAATTATCTATATAGGATTAACATGTTTCATGTCCCATAGTCACTCGATGTTTTGGAAAAATAGAAAGTATGAGAATTAATGTTTGTATATAATGCATACTAGTGGAAACAAGTATAGAGATACATGTGTTTGATGGGGATCTTTCTAAATACCTTTATAGCTTGAGTAGTATTGACACTTTTCTAGTGGTTTCTATTTTATTACATGTATGAATCCATATATTCATATTTATTGTCAATTCTATAAAGGATCGTGGGGTTAAAATTTATGGTTGACTAAATAGGGATTGAGTTTGACTTTAAAAATGATCTAAAAGTGTTTTAATGTTAATCGAAAAGTGTTTTGGATGGGTATTCACAAGGTACTTCATATGATGTGCTGAAAGTTGAAGTTGATGATAGCTTTCCAAAAGTGTTTTAGAAGATATCCAAAAGGATTTTTTGGATATGATTTCACTAGTTATCATATTGGATATAATATAAGGTTAAATGGCACAAAGTATTTTAGGCTTCAATGCAAGTGGGAGATTTAAAGAGATATATACCCTAAAGTATTATATATATATATGATATATATATATATATATTATGGATTTCATTAATGTTGTGCATTGTATGTAGAAAGAGATATTTCATTTTACACTCCCTATTATAGTATTATTTTTTGGAAAGTTTGATCATACCACATGGCTATCATTTATTAAGATGTTATATGGGTTTAAATACATATGATGCATTCATTTATTTATTAACTTTTCATGGAATTTATTCATGAATTTTAGAACATGAATAAATGTAGCTACAATTAAGGATCATCCTTGATTTCCTATATAAATGAATTCCATGTGATAGGAGTAGGGTTCGGTTGTTCTTAATCTTGGTTGATACTCCTAGAAACCTTTAGCTCTATTTTTATTATTTCTTTAAATATGGGATTCTAGAAAATTTTGAATGGAAGAATAGTCCTATCCAAAAATTGAATGATTCAATACATCCTAGGGATACACTACAGAGGTGGGATGTTATTCAGCTTCCACTTTGTGATCTTTATAAAGCATATGAAGTGTAGATCGAAAGGTTATGTATTGTATTTAGTGTAAGGCATTCCATTATAATGTTTCTTCATTTCTATTTTCATGAAGATTTTATATATTATGCATGATAGATCCTTAGACTAGGGTTTTAAACAACTTCTTCTTCATATTATAATTGTTATTAGACATTAAAAAACCTTTCAAATAGTGGGAGTGAGATATACTTTGATAAAT
Organism: Viscum album; assembly: GCA_963277665.1. Taxonomy (NCBI): domain Eukaryota; kingdom Viridiplantae; phylum Streptophyta; class Magnoliopsida; order Santalales; family Viscaceae; genus Viscum; species Viscum album. The sequence goes on from OY728140.1 coordinate 1,013,854,042, forward strand.
TAAAAGGTAAAGAAACATAAAAGTTTTCATAGGAATAGATTCCAAAAATCCCTGTGGAAGAGGAAGTTACAGAGACACAAATATTGTGTAAGAGTACGAGTGTAGTTAGTGAACCAAAATAATATGGTTTTCTAGTCACTAAAGATGGTGACTTATTATTTGTTGATTGTAATGATCCAGTAACCTATAAGGAAGTAGTAAATAGAACAAACACTAATATATAGAAATAATCTATGAATTATAAAATGGATTCTATGCAACAAAACCATGTATGGATTTTGGTATATCCTCTAATGGATATAAAGACCATTGGTTGTAAATGGGCATTCGAGAATAAAATGGACATGTATGTCCAAGTTAACACCTATAAGTATAGTATGGTTGCAAAATGGTTTAAAAAATAGCAAGGCATTGAGAAAATGAAATTTTTTAACTATTTATTATGCTTAAATCCACCAAAATTATACTTTCCATAACAACATTCCATAACTATGAGATATGGTAGATAGATGCCAAAATAACTTTCCTTAATGGGAATCTTCAGTAATATGTCTATATGTCACAACCAAAAGGGTTTGTGACTATAAAGGATACTAAAAAAGTATGTAAGTTAGAAAATATATTTATGGATTAAAGAAATAATCCATTCCATATTACATTTAGTTTTATGAATCCATTAGAGAATTTAGTTTCATAAAGACAGATTGTGAGTCTTATGTCTATAAGTGGTTTAGTAGGAGTGCATTAGTTTTTCTAATAGTTTATATTAATGAAATAATACTTATTAGAAACAAAATATCCATATTTTATTCTATTAAGGCATAGTTAGAAACTTTATTCTTTATGAAGGACTTAGGATAATCAATATATAATCTTGGGATCAATATCCATCATGATAAATATAAGAATCTACTTATACTAAGTCAAAGTATGTACACTAACAATATATTGAAGAGATTTAGTATGGAATCATCCAAGAAGGGATTTTTCCAGTGTCACATGGCATTTATATTTCCTAGAAATGGTGTCCTCTGACACATGAGGAGAGATAGAGGATGGAAATGATTCCTTACATATTAGTAATTGGGTCATTCATTCATGTTATGATATGTATAAGACTAAATGTCGTATATTCCTTTATCAAAGTAGGAAGATATCAAGATGACCCAGATGATTGAAATTATATGACAGTCAAGACTATCCTTAAGTATCCCAGGAATATTAATGATATATTATTAGTATATGGAGGAGATGAGGAACTAGTCACTAGGGGATATGCTGATGTAAGTTTTTAAATAAATCAACATGATCTGAAATCATAGTTGGGATATATCTTCACTCTCAATGGAGGTTTTATGAGAATTAGTAGCTCAAATAAACCCACGGTTACTGATTATATAGAGTATTATTAGTATATTTTGTCTTCTAAGGTATCTAAATAAGTGCTTTGTATTCTTAACTTTATCCAAGATCTAGACATGGTTTCTAATAGTAAATACTCTATCACACTCTATTGTGATTATACTATAATGGAGACTCTTGAAAATGAGCTAAGGTCACATTAGAGTACGAAGAAAATAGTTTGTAAATATCATCTATTGATGTATTTTTCTCAAATAGTGATGTCTAAATTCCCTCATGTTTATACTAACATGAAATTTTTAGAATAATAGAATTTTGGAATTTTGGTGGATAATCTATTTTTGAGAAAATGGATTTAGAATCAAACTCCAAGTGGTTATAAAAATCAAAATATTTATTTTATGGGAAAAAAGCTTGAGATGTGTCTCAGGTAATTGGGAGGGCCTAGGTTGGCTATTTCATCCTTAGTTGCAGTAATCCATTGACCAACTATTGGCTATAGACAGTATCCCGGTAGGATTCTGTAACCACTAGCTCACTAGTGGCCCAGTATCGGCTAGATAGTGGTAATTAAAAGGGGAAAATTGAAAATATTCCCCTCAAAACTAAAGTGTGGGAAACCCCTCATATCTTCTATTCTCCCCTCACATGATCCAACCTCTTTTCCCTCTTGGATCTCTTCTTAAATATCCTTCAAAGGGAGATTTTTTGTGGTTTCTATCAACGATCAATGGTACATTTCACATTCTATTGATCTTGTTTTCCTCTCCTTCAATATTTTTAATTTTATGTTCTTCTAGTTTATGTTTTTGATATGATTCCACTAGTACTTGGTGGAATCATCTATTTTTTATGGGTCTTTCACCCTACCCTCATATAGGACATATTATGATGATGTCTTCGAGTTACTGTTCATCATTTTGGAAAAGGTAAGTTGTGTTGCCAATTTATTTTAAGGGTTTTATTTGAATTTAAATTAAAATTATTATGTAATTAATGTTTTTTGTTATATATTTTTCCAGAAATAAGGTTGGGGGATGCCTCAGGTCATTAGCATGTGTTTGGATGCAGTTCCTATCTAAAAAGGATACCATTTATATTTTTGATGGTTATAAGTAGTTTGAATTAATTTGATAAATTAATTTTACACATTTTAATTGATCATTTCAGGTTTCTTTTATTGAATCATGGTCTTGGAATATGGTGTGATATTGGATGATCTTAGATGACCATGAACAAGCACGGTGAACCTAGGTAAAGCAGATAGTCTAAGACTTTAAAAAGGGGAAAATATTCAAAATAGGTAGGTGGTCCTGGTGGTTACCTTATGAGTTAATGTAAGTTATTTATGATGCATATGATTTGTAATAAAATACCTAATGGAATAAAAATTATTTTTCAATTAACTTAATAATTCAATAAAATTTAAATTTCTAATTAAAACAAAATTCCTTATGATATATGGAAGGAAGTGCTAAGGCCAGGTTGGCCCTTGTACACTACCTCGACCACCTCAGACACTGATGGCCAAGTCAGTTAGTTATTTTGGTATTACCTATGAAATTAGAGCCCTTTTAGGGTGTAATAGATTGATTGTGACTTAGTTTCCTTATTTAGGATCTTTTGGCCATCTCCATGTGGAGGTATGTCCTGAATTGAGTGGAGAGGACCGAATAGGTTTTGTGAGGATATTGAGACACCTTAAAGTTGTTAGACTCATTTAATAGAACATGGGTGAGTGATCCCTCCCCTTTGGAATGTCTTAGGCCTCAGTGGATAGACCTTGGGTGAGTTAAGATGGTCGGGTGAGTGGACCATCCTAGTATGATCATAGATATTGGAATGGGTCATGTTCTATCTCTCCATACCTTGCTAATATGATGTATCCTTTATGAGTCCATGGGGATATGATGTACTTAAGAGGTTTCCAAGAGATATAGTGTCCCAAAGTAATGGTTTTTTTACCTGATATAATGGATTGATATTGAGAAATCCAAGTGGAGTTCCTCCATTTTGTATCGACCAAAGTGACCCTAGTGGGTACCTAGTGATATACCGACCTTGAGTGGGTGCATGTGAGTTGGGTACTGGTGATTGCCTATGTTCTTTGGAACCTGAGTCACTTTCTAATATAAATGGAGCTACGAATAGTTATGGGTATGGGTATAGATGACTTAGGTAACCACCATATAACCCTATTTATGTTTTGATTCAAGAAGGCTATGGTAGTTGAGGCAGGTTAGGCATGCATATAACCTCTTATTTCTTTGTTACATGCTTGTGATTGATGCTCTGGAATGGTGGATTTCCCTAGATATGTGTTTTTTATAGGTCTTTGAGCTTGTTTTGGGGATGTGTATATTACCCCCAGTTCCTAACTAGGACATGGGGATGGATATATTACCTATGGTTGGATGAGGTAGTGTTCCATAGACATGGGTATATTATACCTAGTAGGTATATTTTCTACATTTCACCAAGGATTTTATAAGGATTATCCAAAGGGACTTTTTGGTAGTCACGATGATCATGAAATTATTAGAGACACCCCAACACTGGCTTAAGTGGGTATAATCATTTGGGGTCATGGAACTAAGGATCAAAAATGGTACAAAACATGGTACATGGTTTGGAATGGTCCAAGTGACGTGATTAGATACATTACAACACTGGACGAAGCAGGTATTATTTATTTGTTTTATTTATTTTCCAATAGTTTATTTACTTATTCTAAGCATATCACATTCACATATCTATGCATTTCTGGTATATTATGGGACCTCATTGGTTACTCACATCCTACTTGGGATTCCATTACACTTGGGTAGCCGATAAGTCATCATTTATTACAAGCATAGGTTGGGATGAGGCTCAAGGTTTCATAATCAAGCCGAAGAATCTTGGATGGTATTTAGAGTTCAGGATGAGGTGAGTATTAGGGTTACAATGGATATTCACATACCTTTAATTCAATTTTTATTTATTTTATTTAATTTATTCTATATATGTGACTAGTCTAATGGACAATCATTATTGTATGACTATATGTATGTGTCATATAATTTCATTATTGTTTGTTTGTAAATTTTGTATAATCGAGTGAATGTTTACTTTTATGATGATTATTGGATATTTATTTATGATATATTCTATGATATAGGGGGTATAGTATCCCCATGGTATAATCTTATACCCCCACTACTAGTTTATATCCTCTAATGCATGGGGAGGTGCGCCTGAGGTATAATAGTGACCACCGGTCTTGGAACTGATTAGTGCTCTGAGGTGGTGGGACATTACAAATTGGTATTAGAGATTTTATTTTGTTTTACAATTTGGGATATGGTATCCAAGAGATAAGAGTTGGTCAAGGTCTATTATGGATATCGGGCTAGTGTATCAAGAACTCCTGTTCCAGTAGGAATTGTAGGTTACCAGGGGCTCGAGATTGTTGTTCATGGCTTCCACTATTATGGTTACATGATTTTCACTTTGTGTGGCACACATGGTGTTTTAGATTGATTATTTATTAATTTATGTTTGTATCTTAGAATATTATAAAGAGTCCAATTATTGTATTTTTCTATTATTCTATAGATGCAAGAGGCATCTCATGCATCATGATTAAGAACATAGAATTCACATAACATGTATTCCTGTCTGTGTGTGATTTTTTTATTACTAATCAGAAGCCCAGTTGTTTAAATTGTCAATAATTTCTCATAATTTTTTTTCTATATTAGCGATTTGCGCAATTATAATAATCTGGGATGATTGGTATATGTATTTATTTTTGATGTCTTGTTAAGTGGATCCATGGTAAGATACTTTATAGTGACATTGTTCCATATGTACAGGTGGTGTAGTGACCCTATTAGGTCAATGAATTAATTTTATGCCTTTAAAATAAAACCCTAGGGGTGATTATTTTATAGTTTTGGTTATTCAAAGTGTTAGTAACAACCTATATGGTGTTTTCCCATACATATTGCAATGAAATTCTACTTAACCAGGCCTATATTTATGGTTTCCCTTAGTAGTGATTACCTAGGATGATGTCATTGGCCGTGATAGTGATGACTGGTGGGAGTGTGATTCTCAAGGGGGAAGTCCCATATACATACTCTCATGAGAAAGAGTTCATTTCCTGGCTAGTGTTTGACATGTGATTCTAGTTTTTATATATGGTACCCCTTTAGTGGGTTGTTTTACATATAAGTTTCCATGGGTTTTGAGATGAGAGTGAGAGTGATTATCATGAGTTATAACCCTTTAAGAGACTTGAATTGTGGGCTAGGTGGTAGACCTAGAGTCCTACAAACTTTATCTGGACATTAGTGGGTTGGTACTTAGTTTTATTATGAGGGAAACCCGAGTGAGGGGTTAACCCGTACTTGCAAGTTATTTAAAGAAAAATGCATGTTCGGATGCTTTGGGTTGGGGTTGAAACAAAAAAAGTGATATCAAGTATATGGTATAGTCATGATGATTCCTTAGTACCCTTTATATGAGAATCACCTCAATTTCTAGTGCTTTATAATGTGAGGCACCAGGAGTGCCATGGTATCGAGGTTAGCTTTGAAGTAAAGGACTGTTTGGGTGCCTGAACTTGTTATTATGGATGCGTGTAGTACACGGGGAGAGCATAGGTAGGCCCTCATGTTTAAATATGACAATGATGGATGGAAAATCAGGTGATGTATCCTTCCACTGGTTAAGTGCCTAATTTTAAATATGATTTCCTAGGTTTCTCTTAGTCAGTTAGAACAGACAGGCCATAGGAGAAACATCATTAGTTCTGGGTGGTGAGCCTTGAATTAGAGAGGTGTTAGGGACCTATTTAGATAAGATCATATGGGGTTCTCCTAGTTGGATGAGAATGGATTGCTTGATAATCATTTTCAGTGGGTAGGTGCCTAATCCTAGTATTATTGGTGTACAACTCATGGGATCGTGAGCTAGGTCTTGTGATAAGATGACATTAGAGTGTAAACTCACTTTGTTTAAATGGTAATAAGGAAGTGTGTACTAGAGGAACATGATGCTGGTTAAATATTTAAATTAGTGATGACAGTGTGTGGTCTAAGGACTAATGGGATTCTATGAGTTACTTATGGTCCTAATAGATCTGGGATTATAGTGGAAGTTGAGGTGTCCATATGGAGAGAGGTAACACCTTGAATGGATTGGGTATGGTACTATGACTGATCTTAGTAGGACCCAGAAAGAAGATTTAAAGGGTTATATAGAAATTTAGCATGGTTTAGGAGGAACGACACATGTATAATTTTGGATGAGCTTGACGAGGTTTCACTTGAGGAGGGGTATAAGTAAGGATAAATGGCAGGGGATGCATCGATGGTTGGTAGGGGGTTGTGACCATGATTATTATTTTGTATTTATATTAATCATGGATGATGTTCCTATGGATAGGTAATATGTAAGGAATTGGTGTTCTAGGTTATCAATTGAGATTGATCGATATTGTCCACACCAGGTGTCATGTTTGGTGATGGATGGGGTGTGGGCCCTGATGTTTAGGTTTTTTTAAGTTGTGTGATGATGAATATGATCTAATGGTTTGTAGTAGGATGGAAATCATGGTGTAATAAACCTTATAATGGAGGGATAATTAGAGGATGGTATTTATCATTGGATGATTACTATGGTATTTTTATGCTTGTGGATAAATGGGTTTGAAGGAATTAGGATTCCTCAGTGAATTCTAGGAAATTGCTTTGGATGTGATGTTAGTTCGAGTCTAAGTATTAGTGTTGGGCTTGATATGACTTGAGTTGGTCCTAGAATGATTGGATCGGTAGTCTTTTTCTACTCATGGTAAGGACTGAAAATGGAAAAAGGATGGTTTACAGTTCAACATTGGGATGTCACCAAAATTTGGGTATGGACTTCAATGAACATATTTAGACTATCACATAATGTATCCAAAGATAAAGGAATATTTAATTGGTAATTTTTATATTCATCGAAGGATGAAGCCAAGCATTTTGAGATAGGATGACTAGAGGAAGTCTGACCAATGGTTTCACATGTAACTGGATGTGGTGAGATGAAAACCCCTTCGAATGCGTCATTTGGGATATTACTGGTATGTTTTGGAATTGGCTGGGTCATTTCAAGTAAAAGTCAACATTTTTATGTTGTTCTTGGGTGGAAGAGACTCATTGATTAATTTCTATATCAGGATGAAGAGTTTCACTAGAATTGTATTGGTGTTTCACTCATGTTTGAGTGTGAGTATTGGAAAAAACATTGAGGGGAATCATTAGAATGCCATAATCATGATTTGATATAAAATTATAATGTTGTAGGGTGTTGTGTATCATAATTTACCTTGAAATTTAAGTTTAATGGAGGGGAGTTCCATGAACATGTTGGTGAATCATTGGTGGTACTATGACACATTAGGATGGATGAGTGTGTTTAATAGTGTATTGGTAGTTTGCAGATAGTGGAAGGCTGTAAATCATCTTTTGATGAGTTTTTTGATGACATAAATGGTGTTTTAGGATATATGGGAACCATGGGTGATGTATTGATACTCTAATAGTGATCATGATCAATGGATCAAGTTTTGATACTTCAGTTCCATGGTTTTGGAAGTGGCACCTGAGAAGTGTACTGAGCATTCAAAGATAGAACAAGACCATTTGAATGGGAACTGATGACTAGGTTAGTTTATGATGTTCATATGGAGGACCACTGAGAATTATCATAAATGTGAAGTTTTATAGTAGGGAGTTTTTAACGCCTCATGTTTGTATACATATAAAATTTCTATAAGAAATTGAATTTTTGAATTGTAGTGGATTGGTTGTTTTGAGAACCTAGATTTAGAATCAAACTCATATAGGTTAAAAATATCAAAATAATGTTTTTTTGGATGAGGAAAAAGGCTTGAGAGATGCCCCAAGGACTTGGGAGGGATCTGAGAGGGGTTAGGGTGGTTTGTGTAGCTTTGGTTATAACAAGCCACCAGCCAGCTGGTGGCTATAGAGAGTATCCATGTAGGCTGTTTTAACCACCGACTCATTAGTGGCCCAGTACCAGCTAGCCAGTGGTTATTAAAAGTGGGTAAAATGAAATTTCCTACCCTAAAACCTAAAGATATGCAATCCCACTTTCTCTCCTCTTCTTCCTTCACACTATCCATCCTCCCTTTCCATATGGCTCCTTTTTTCAAGCTCCTTCAAGAGGAAGTTTTTTGGTGGTTTCTCACGGTGATTGAAGGTGAGTTTCACCTTTCGTTGATCTTGTTTGGTCGCATTTTCCCATATTTATAATTTTCTATTATTTTAGTTCAGGGTTTATAGATGATTCCAACAGGACTTAGTGGAATTATCAGTTTTTTATGTGGCTTTTACAATGACCTCATATAGGATGTCTTGAGATGACATCTGTCAGTCATCATTCATTATTTTGGAAAAGTTAGATCGCAGTGACAATTTATTTAACATTATTTCTTGTACTTAAATTTAAATAATTATATAATCAATGTTTCATATTAATTATTTTTCATAGAATGAGGTTAGGGACATGTTGTGTGTTGTTGGCATGCATTTGGTTGTAGCTCTAGTGTGACGAGGCTTCCGATGAGATTTTTAGAGATTATTCCCTTTTATAATTAATTTGATAAATTAATTTTAAATTTTATAATTGACTATTTTAGCCTTTTAAGTTATATTAGTGTCTTAGAATGATGGTTGATCTTGGATGATCTCGATTGATCAAGGATGGTCTTGACAAGCATATGAGGAGTGACCAATCCAATATTCTAGGAAGGGGAAAAGATTTAGAAGAGGTAGGTGGTCTTGGTACTTTCCTTATGAATTAATTTGAGTTATTTATGATTTATGTGATGCATATTCACGTCCCTAAGTGTTTTGAACTATTGTTTAATTAATTCAATTTTTAAATTAAATTAAAATGTCTAATTTAAAAGAACCACCTTATGATATAGGGAAGGAAGTGTTAATGCCATGTTGGCCCTTGTGCACTTTCTTAACCTCCTCGACCATTGATGGATAAGGATATGAGTTGTTTTGGTATACCATGTGACATTCAGACCCTTAAGGGGTGTGACCAGGGTGAGTAAGACTTAGTGGACTTGTGTAGTATCCTTTGGACATTTATATGTGGAGGTATATCCTAACTTGAGTAGAGAATCCTGAATAGGCCATGTGGGGGCCTTGAGATATCTTAGATCCTTTGGTATAATTTATCAGAACATGGGTGAGAGATCATTCTCCTTTGTAATGTTCTAGGCCTAGTTGGACATACCTTTGCGAGTTGGGTGGGTCAAGTGAGTGGTCTAACATAGGAAAACCATGATTATCGAGATGGTCCATGTGTCATCTATTTAGACTTTGATAGTGTGGTGCATCCATTAAGAGACCTTGGGTCCATGATGCACTTATGATGCTTCTAAGATATATAGAATCCTTGAGTAATGGGTTTTGAACTGAGAGACTAGATTGAGACCAAGGACTCCAATTGGAGTGCCTCTATATTTTATTGACCAAATAGAACCTAGTGGGTGGCCAGTGATAGAACAACCAAGGTCAGGTTCATGTGAGTTGGGTACTGGAAATTGCGGGTGTTCTGTAGGACTCGAGATTCATGGTAAGCCTAATGGGGCTACAACAAAGTGTGTATATGAAAAAATATGACTATGGGTGTTACATTAGAACCCAATTATTGTGTTATTTGAGAAGTATATGGTGGTTGATGCAGGTTAGGTGTCTGACTAACCACGTTTTCTTTATTTCTTTTTCTTGACACCTTAGGATGGTGAATACCACCGGGTAGGTGTTTTATTTTGTAAGTTTTTGATATTGGATCAAGGATGGGTATATTTACCATAATTCTTCACTATTACATGGGGATGGGTATATTACCCTCGGTTGGATGAGCTCGTGGGCCATGAGGATGGGTATATTACCCCTCATAGGCCTTTTCTCTCTAGATGATCCATAGATGAGTATATTTACCCTAGATGGTATTGTGTTTGAGGTGGTTGATCTGTGCCATGGGGATTTGTATATTACTCTAGGTTATTTATGATTTCTTGTTATAGGGATGATTATATTACCCCTGGTAGGCCTTTAGTATATGGTTCAACCAGGATATCCTCAGGATCATCTTGAGGGCTATGTTGGTAGGAATGATCATCATGACAGGCTCATAGACACCCCAAAAAAGGATGAAGTAGTTTTGGTCAAATGGGGTCATATACCTAAGGATTGAAAATGGAATGGTATATAGTACATGGGTTGGAAAGGTCCACATGATGTGATCAGAGACATTTCAACACTGGTTGAAACATGTATTTTTGATTTATTTTATTTATTATCCATCTTTTTATTTACTTATTCTAAGAATGTCACATGCACATACCTCTTCATTGATGGTATAGTATGAGACCACCTTGGTGGTTCCCTATTGATTTATGCATGTCCACCCCGATCAAATTTCCATTGCACTTGGGAACTCAAGCATGCATCACTTATTGTAGGCACAAGTTGGGATGGGGACCGATGTTTTATGATCGATTTAGAGCAGCTCTGACAGGATTTTGAGTTTGGGATGAGGTAAGACTCAGAGTTATATTATATCCTCCTGTACCTTCATTTAATTTTTCATTTAATTTTTTATCTATTATGTATTTTTTGATCGGTCTAGTAGATGATCATTATTTACTGACTTTAGGTATGTGACATATTATTTTATTATTGTTTGGTTGTTATCTATTTTGTGTACTCTAGTGAATGTTTATTGTTATGATGATCTTAGTTATTTATTTTTGAAGTTCACTATGATATATGGGTTATAGTATCCCCAAAATACCATCTTAGACCCATGATACTTATTGGAAGCCTCTAGCGTATGAAGAGGAACACCTGAGGTACAATAGCGACCATCGATCCAGGAACCGATTAGTGGACTAGGGTGGTGAGGCATTACAATGTCATAGAAAGTATATCTTCTAAAAAATAAAACCTAGATGTTCCCTTAACTAAATAATTAACCTGGAAAAAACATGATGATCATGTGAGATCAAGCATACTAAAATTCATTAACAATTTTCTCTAGTCCTAGTGGGAGTCTATTGGGGTTAGTGTTATGGAAACAACTATTTGAAATACGGATTTAATTTATATTCAAATAAGTTAATATTAATAAAATAACTTATTATATATTGTTCATTTTTCTACATGAATATAATTTAATAATGTGTTAGTGTATATGTTGCATTGAAAATGTCATAATAGTTCACCACAATGATGGGAACCTTGAAATTCCATGATGATATTATTAAATATTATTCTATGGTCAAAAAACATTATATGATGGGACACATAATATTTTGACTATTAGGTTCAATTAATCATAAGTGGACAAGACTTCATCTCATGAAGTTTTCACTTGGTAATATCCAAGATGGGATATTATGAGAACAGACTCACCGATAAGAATTATATATATTTGCATGTTACTGGATATTATTCTTTACAAGAATGTTTAATGATCATTATAATTTTAAGATTATTATTAATACATGCCATGACTTACAAAATTGATGTATTTCAATAACTTGTGATGATATATGATTGTGATGAAATTGGGTACATTGGGTGCATCATAAATGATGTGTTATTAACAAATAAGTCATGGAAGTACTTATCCCTTCCATATTTAGGGAATATGATATCATGAACCTTAAAATAAAATAGAACCATCAAATTAAATTCCAAGTATATAGTGTCTAGATGAGTACATATTAGGTATTCAAAGAAAGAAATTTCAAGAATATATCTTGATGACACAGGCATGAAACCTGCTTGATGAGATACCATTAAAAAGGAATTATATTACATAGTGAGCATTTGTATGTATTTTTTTCATTGAAACAAATATTCTTCCTCTATGGGTGCATTGAATTTTTTCTAGGAAATAATCTTGGAATTTATGTAAGCCTGCCTAATTCCACTAAGGAAGAGGCATAATAGGCCACACAAAAAAGTTTCCTTTTTTCCTCAGTTAAATATTATTTATATTTAAAAATTGGAATAAATATTATTCTCTAGACTGAGAAGTAATATTTATTCAAGTTTTATTAATCGATTAGAAATATTAAATGAATTATTTTTTCAAGGGAATTATTTAATTACATAAATATATAATTTTTATTTATCTCTTTTTATTCACATGGTAATAAATAATTTATTTAATTATGAAGATAAAATAAATAATTATTTATTCACTAGACTATGAATAGAATGTTTTTTAATTTATTTATTCAATGAAAAATATTTATTTAAATATTTATTTGAGAGTTCAATAAATGTTAAGGGGGTCGAGTGGACCAGTTTTTTTTCGTTGGTGAATAATTGTTTTCCATATTGTAAAATAAATATTTAAATTTTCTTGGGTTAGCGCACACCATGAAATAAAATAATAATATTATTTTATTACATTTCATGATGTTACTTTTGGGTTTAATATCTTATTAATGGAATTTGGGAAATTAATTAAATATTAAACCATAACCCTAAGTCTATAAATATACTCTTATCTCATTTTGGAAGAGTTTAATCATTGTGAAAAACAATTTCCTCTCAAGATCTCCCACATTCTCTCTTCCTCTCATGACTGATAAGAATAATAGAAATTCCTTTAAGCCCTAAAGAATGTGAAGTGAATAAAGTGAATAATGGAAGATGATCAATCCGTCATGCTAGCACCCAATATTTCATTGACGTTGTTCGGAGATCAAAGGAGCATGTGTGGATCACCACCAGAGGGGATATTTTCTAGGTCCTCTCTATGAAACAAAAAAACACCATTCGAGTTAGAATAATCAACACCATAAATGATGAAATATCTTAAGACTGATGTAAAATTTATTCTTTTATTTTAAATTAATTATAAATTAACTTGAAAAGTTATTTTCTCTTTGTTCCAAAAAATATTTATCAATAATATTTTATTTTTTGTTGGTAATGAAATTCATGTAATGTATATTTTGGATGATTCATTAGATATGAAATAATTAAAGTTGTCCATAGTCCCAATAAGTGCTTCTTCTATATTCAGAATCAATAGAATGGTTCCAAGTTAATACTGATGTAGAGTTCTGATGAATCTGATCATCGATTCACAAATTCCTCTTTTGTCTCATGTCAAGTTCTCTCAACGATGTCCCTCTTGATTAAGAGGGTTATGTATCTAAACCTAGAAGTTTTTTATAATGGAGTTTAAATTGATGGATTTCTTAGTCAAGAAATTAGAATAAAATGAATAATTTAATTTGTCATGTAATTAATTAATCAGTAAATTTATCTCTATTATCTTACCTTGTCTGTGTATTGCTATAGGACATAATATGAACAATACTTATATCACACCTAGGGTAAAACTCTTATTACTGATTCAAAAGTGGTCTTTGTTTCCCCACTAATACTATATTCTAGAGGAAAACCATTATTTTTGAAAATATATGGGGGAAAATTTAATATATTTAATATTTTAATACATTGATTTTGGGAACCTAAGACACCCATAATACCACATTTACTCCCAATGAAAACCCAAAATAATTTATAGAAATATCAAAAGGTTCCAAACTTGAAAATCAGAGTCATTATAATATATATATATATATAATATGTATAAATGATGTTAAAAGTTAAGTTTTAAAATTTATTTTTATAAAATCATCATTGAAAGTTCCTATAAAAAGGTATAGAGAGGTTTTCAATGACACTTTCTATGAAAATTGACATTGAAATAGGATATTGTAAGAACCCAGTTTTTCAATCAGTTATAGATCCTTTAAATTTCAGTATAAATCTTTAATTTGGACCTAATATGGATGCATAATTGGTTAGTAAAGGTCTCAAGGGTGTCTGAGGCATGTTTGGAGCCCGAAACCCATATTTTTAGAAAAAAAGACTTAGAGTACAGTTTAGAGTAAACCGTGAAGGAATGCCACATAGTTTGGAAAACCGTGAGGATTGTGTTTTTCTAAATAGAACCACTTTTCATGGTTTTCACATGGTTGTGTGGCCTAATATTGTAGAAAAACTATGCAAAATCTGTTTTTCTGGGTAAATTTACAAAATTTCCCTTAATGATCTATTAAGCCACCTCTATCTTCCCTAATTCGAGCTTATGTGGGATTAACCTACTTCTCTATCAATTTGGGTATTTTTGAAGATCTAACCTTGAAATGAAGAGATATACTTCATTTAGCATCCGATCGATCTTATGTTCATCACATTGGATGCACAATGGTCAATACTTGAGTCCTCTTGAGCCGTTCTCTTTCTCTTTTTCTCTCGACTGAGATATTGGGGTATGAGAGTTTTTATCCTTTTCTTAGATCTAATCTGATTTGATCCAAATCAAGGGCCAATTCCAAAGGATAAGGATCATACAAACCTAAGCTGGGTGGTCTATAACGCATCCCTAAAGTTCATCGATTTTGGATTTGTCATGTGGGGATCACCGATTTCATGAGGTACCATTTATGGAATTAATATGCCATGATTATACTTGTTATAACCATATGGTTATGCTATTTCCAAATACATGATTTATTATTGGTGGTTATGACAAAAACTCCATCCTTCCCTTGTTGAAGGTAATTTCATAATTGTTGTTTAGTGGTTTGACACGTTTAAGAAACCGTTCAGGCGTGACTTGGTTTAAACATCCTAAGGGTAAGTGTTTCTACATTAAATGGATTATTTATATTGTGAATTTCATAATGGAAAGTTCCATATGTGCATAACACTTGACTTGTCTAAGGTAATTGATTCAAATTGATAATTAAATGTGAATGTTAAATTGGTTGCATATCCATAGGACCCCTTACCACATTAATGGAAGGTAGTAGAATGAACCTTGAATATGGAATATTCCTTAAATGGATTAAATGGTTGCATGATACTTGGCCTTGTCATACTAATGAAAATAAAGGCTTGAACCAAAGGATATATTACATGACTTCACAATCAAATAGGAATGGAATGACTCGACCTTTCCTTGGATTATGATCAGAGAATTCTATGAGAACTCAGGAACCCCATTCTGATTCAAGGATATAGCTTGCTTAGGTTGAGACCCACCTAGATCCCAATAATTTTCTATTCTTGGATACCCATTGTAATACCGTAGGATACCTCATGTAGTACTAATTTATTCCCTGGATACAGTCCTTGGATCCCTTCAATATCATTACAGGTTTCCTTGAATACACTCCTTGGATCTAGCATTGAAAAGTAGGTTCCATGGTTAAATCCCATTAGTCCCAGTCATTTCTTAGCCCCGTTTTACCTTGTTCGATCACCTCGAACTTGGGGGAAGCATCATTTTGGAATTACTTGGACAACTATCCTTGGAATACACTTTTACTCCATGATTGGATACAATTATTACTGAGTTGGTGACCCTTGAGGTCTACATTGCCCTGGTTACTACCTTAGGACTTCACTATTAAATTTCATTGATCACAGTTTCCTTGTTACATCTTAGAACCTTCACTATTTATACTATCATGAGGTGATGTCAGTGTTATATATTCCTCACATGACCTATCAACATGAATTGGTAATTACTTAATTAAATGAATTGCTTACATGTTCAGAGACCAGCAGAGGGATGAAGCATGTACTTGTGTATTTAGTTACATTGTAGTAATTTACTTTATATATGAATGCTTGAACACTGTTACATTTACATTACATGGGTTGGATGTTATAGACACAGTTGGTGGCGGCCCAATGAGATTTATCTCACACCCTCTCCAGGTGCTGTTTGGTACCTGAGGTAGATTACATGGTTATAGGTGTTGACAAAGGGAAACATATGACTTCAAACACTTGATTGCTTACTATTTAGTATGGAACTTAATAGAAGAGGACCAATTTGGAACTTGAGATTCTTGGGATATTCTTTTATTTCTTTTATACTATTGTGGAACATGTTAAGCCAGTTGTCTTGTATCGATGTTTTCCATTTTTACAGCACATGACATATCATCATCTATTGTTTAATGTTATTCCAGTTGTCTTAGTTATTATTAATATTGTCCCTATTTTCTGATGTTCCTTTTTCTTACTTATAATGATTCAACTATATACCAATGTTTACACCCATACATTGTGCTACACTTTGGTAATGAGGGTATAGTATCCCCACAGACACACCCTAGGCCCTTGCTACTAGTCCACAACCTCTGGCATTCAGGGAGATACTCTTGAGGCCATATGGACCACAAGGATTGGGGAACCCATTAAGTGGAATCTAGGTCTGGAAAGTCACAAAGTGGTATCAAAGGTGGTTCATTTCTTGCTTTACTATTTAGAAACAATATATTGGAGATTAGAAACTCACGGGACTTGGCCATACGTTATTCTTGGGCATCACAAACCCATGTTTGGGGTAAAAGCCAAGTTACCCAAAATTTAATTATTGTTTTGCTTTTTACTATTATACTTGATGTTATTTCACTGTTGGGTGATGCACATTCTGCATAGAGTTGTTGATTTTTACTCTGATTAAGGATTTCCTTCATCCTTGGCCCGACGATATGAGGGCAAGGAGCATTGTTACATGCATCATTATAGGCACCTATAATTCACATGTCATTCCTATTTCCATTCCATATAGGTGTATTTAACTGCTTTACATTGCTTGATATGCTTGTGATTTTAGAGTGATTTTGTGATAGTTTTCTTGTACATGCATTACTCTTGGTTATGTTTGAGTGTTTTCCTCTCTCAATTCATGAGGTGTATGGGCCCTCATGGGTTGGGATGAGTAATTTATCGATTCAAATGACCATTCTATAAATAAATGGGTGTAGTTTCTAGCGATAGGTGTATGGGTGCTGATTCATCAAAAATGGATATCATATAAGATGAATCATGAAATCTAAAATGAAATGGTTGTACTTCCTTATCCCACCTTGTCATGTTTATGAAAGGTAAAGGAGTGAACCTGAAAATTAAATGAAAAATGAAATGAAACTTATACTTGAGCACTTACCGATACCTGGCCATCTAAATAGGTAATTGGGGTAGTATACCTTGGGTAGTGAGTTTTCTTATGTTCAACTTCCTCTAGTGACACTATATCCTTTCTTCTAAACTTGTTTTGAGGCATGTTCTTGGCATTTGTAGACCAATGTCACCACAAATTCCTCGTATTTTATGCCAGGAAGGTGGTGACGGCCATGCTCTAGACATAGTGGGCCCTGAGCTACCAGTCTTACCTCCATGAGTTTCACTTGAGGCACCACCTTTTGTACCTAATTTTGGCACTGATGCCCAAGTTTGTGATAGTTTCCTATGTTTTATGCAGTCTATACATGGTGCTCCATGGATTTCACCTACGATGGCTGATCTGACTCATGAGTTCCAGTAGCAACTTCCTCCTACCTTTTCAGGGGATGGAGGTCTGAAAGCTGTTAAGTCTTGGATAGAGGCTACCCTATCTATCTTTGAGCATCTAGAAACACCACCAGAGTGAAGATTTAAGCTTTATACTTACATGATTTAGGATTCGGCCTAGCATTGGTGGGATGTGATTAACCAGGTCGGTCGTCATCAGGGATTATTATTGGTTGATTTCCAGACTACCTTCTATGATATGTTCTTTCCTCATACACTGAGAGTTTATAGAGCCAAAGAGTTCATGTATCTTGATCAGGGTTCTATGTTAGTTATGAAGTATTCAGTGTATTTCACAGAGTTGTAGTGCTTTTCACCACTCCTAGCTAGTGATGAGATTTCACGTACTAGACGTTTTGAGGATGGGTTCCAGTATTCCATCTGTATGCAGGTCAATGTCTTCTGCCTACCTAAGTTTTCTAAAATAGTTAACCAGGATCTTATCACTGAGTGAAAACTGAGGGGCGACAATAGTATCGGGTTTAAAGGATCAGTATTGGGTCAGGCCAGTAGGTCTTCCAGTGGCTGGAAGAGTTCCCTTGAGGTTTCTCATCGGGGCAGTGACAACCAAAGTTCCTGTTTTGACATCCCTAAAGTGTTTCATTAGTGTGGACGATAAGTTAATTCAAAGCCTCAGTGTGATAGATACGCAATGGAGTGTTGGTCTTGCAGATTTATGGGGGAATATCTGAGATTTATGTAGTATCTTTCCACCAACCTCGAGTGGAAATGGATCTGCACTAGCTCCACCTTCAGGAGTAGGTTCTTTTATTCCACGTCAGGAGGGTAGTTGAAATATCATCGGTAGGTCTAGCCGAGGAGGAGGTCGTGACTATGGTAGCCAGACCCCCAATCACTAGCAGTGCCAATAGAGAAGTTATGATGATGGTAGTCCAAATGTTACACCGGGTTGTGGATCAAGTCAGTTGCATAAACTACAACCAATAACTAAGGATTAGGCTATGAGACCATCTACAATATAAGGTACTATTCTAGTAGCCTCTACTATAGTAACTTCTTTATTTGATATAGGTGATTAAAACTATTTTATCACTGTATCTATCATGGAGAGTCTCAGACTAGAGATACAGTATAACTATGGTGTAATAACCTTAGATACACTATTAGGGGTACAAATAGAGGGCATATGCCCGTGTAAGGACTGTCCCCTTGAGGTAGGTAGTTACCCTTCCTTATGGAACCTTATATATATATGTGGATTACATATGTCTAATAGGATTATGGTCAAGAACCGGTATCCACTGCCTTGAATATATGATCTCTTTGACCATCTCTGAGGAGAAAAGGTCTTCTTTAAGATTTAATTGAGATCAGGTTATCATCAAGTGTGAGTCAGACCAGAAGACATACCTCATACAACTTTCCATAGCAGGTATGGTCTGTATGAGTACATTGTTATGCTATTCGGGCTTATGAACATGCCTACCATTTTCATGGCTCTAATTAATAGTTTTTTCTATCCCTATTTAGAATTTTTTGTCGTGGTCTTTGTGGATGGAATCTTGGTGTATTCTTGCACTCATAGAGACCATTCCAAACATCTTGAGATCGTTCTGAGTGCACTGAGAGAGCATCATATTTACGCCAAGCTTGCTATGTGCCACTTATGGATCGAAAAAGTCTACTTTTTAGATCATATAATATCATAATCAAAAGTATGTATTGACTTAGAAAAGGTTAGTGCTGCAGTTTCCTAGGAGCAACTCAAGAATGTGTTTGATATATAGAGTTTATTGGGGATGGATAGATATTACATGCATTTCATAAAAGACTTAGCCCCATAGGGCACAATTCAGTGGTTCTGCTCCTATTGTACCTGTCGTGGTGAGTTGAGGAGGTCCTGATTTCAAGCCTCCGCATATGTATATTTTCTTTCCTTTGTTCCCCTACCCCAGACCTACCATGTAAAAGACTTATCACATCTTGCTTCACCTCTTACTAGTCTAAAAAAGAAGGGTTTCAAGTTCATATGGTTAGAAGTATGTGGGAAATCCTTTCATGAGTTGAAAGAGAGGATGGTATTGGAACCTATTCTGACTCTTCCGGATCTGGGTATAGGTTATATCGTCTTCTGTGATGCATTGGGCATCAGTATAGGAGTATTGCTGATGCAGGAGGACAAATTCATTGCATATAGATCTCAGTACTTGAGGCCTCATGAGAGAAATTACCCAACACATGACCTTGATCTAGTAGTAGTAGTTGATGCCTTACATTTCTGGAGACATTATCTTATGGGTGAGCACTTTGTAGTGTACACGTACCACAAGATCCTCAAATATATCTTTTATCAGAATGACTTGAACCTCAAACATTGTAGATGGGTCGAATATCTACCATACTTTGATTTTGATCTTTCTTATATTCCTGAGAAGGACAATGTGGTTGTAGATGCACTGAATTCGAAAACTCAAAAACAATCCATACAAGAAGCTAGTGATGAATGGAAGTTAATGGCCCTCTTTTTTGAGTTTTATATAGAGTTTTATGAAATTAAGAAGCAATATTACCTCTCATACTTGATAGTTACCTCTTCCCTTCTTGAGTAGGTGAAGAGTTGACAGTTTTCAGATGATAAAGGATTGGTTCTCCATGAGAGTATATCAGGAGATAACCCTCCTATGGATTGGTCTATGGACAAAGACGACCTCCTGCGTCTACGTGGACGTATCTGGGTTCCTACAGATATGAGAGAGGATTTGATGAAGGAGTCCCATGATTCTTAGTGGGAAGTTCATATAGGAATCTCCAAGATGTATTGTGATATGCGATGCCAATATTGGTGGTCTAGGATGAAACACCAAATAGCAGGCTATATCACTAGGTGTTCCACCTATCAGCAGGTGAAGATAGAGCACTAGAGACCGACAGACTTTCTACAGTCGCTTCCAGTCCTATAATGGAAATGAAAAGATGTTTCTATAGATTTCTTAGTCGGATTACCTAGGTTACAGAGGGGTGTTGATGCTACCTGGGTAGTCACTGAACAACTAACAAAATCATCACAATTGATTCTTATTTAGGTGACTTTCTTAGTTTATGATTTGGAAAGACTGTATATTCGTGATATCATACGACTACACAGGGTTCCACATACTATCGTTTCAGATAGGGATGCTTGTTTTACATCACGGTTCTGTAAGGGATTGAAAAAGGATATGGGGACTCAGGTGCTTCTAAGAACACATTTTTACCCTCAGACCGATGAAAAATTAGAATGGGCAATACATGTTCTATAGGATATGCTTCGATCATGTGTCCTTGATTTCAACAGTTGATGGGAGAAGCATATACATCTCATCGAGTTTTCCTATGATAACAGCTTTCAGGAGACGATTCAGATGGATTATTTTGAGGCCTTATATGGTAGGCCGTTCCGTTCACCCCTATACTGGATAGAGGTAGGTGTTGCATCCCTACTAGGTCCTCATCTCATTTAAGAGACTTCAAAGAAGCTTCAACTGATTATAAAGCGTATGAATATTGCTCAGTCTAGAAAGAAATCTTATGCCGATCACCATTGAATACCTATAGAGTTCGAGGTCATGGATCTTGTTTTTCTACAGGTATCACCCAGGCTTGGGCATATATGGTTACAAAAGTAGGGAAAGTTTTTGCCTTGTTATGTAGAACCGTTTGAAATTATAGAGAGAGTCGGTTTGGTAGCCTATCAATTTCTATTACCTCAGAGGTACCATTACATGCACAACATCTTTCATGTTTTAAAGCTTCACCAGTATCATGTCGAACCATCTCATACTTTTGATACTAAGGAAGTCGAGTTAGATGCTGATGATACCATTGAGGATTATCCAATACACATTGCTGATTAAAGCAAAAAGGCTCTCTGAGGCCGGTATGTCCCTCTAGTATGGGTGATATGGAAGAACGACTGGGTATAAGATGAAACTTGGGAGAGGGAAGCTAACATACATCCTTAGTGGCTAGATTTGTTCTCAAACAGTGTTTCCCCACCCTTGGAAGGTGAACTTGGAAACAAGTTCTTTTAAGGGGGGAAGATTTTAAGAACCCTATTTTTTCACTCAAGTATCAATCCTTTAAATTCGGTTCTAAATCTTTACTTTGTACCTAATATGGTTTTCTAATGGGTTAGTAAAGGTATCAGGGGTGTCAGGGGAAATTTTGGAGCCCAAAACCCATATTTTTGAAAAAAACAGGCTTGACGCACGTTTTAGAGTAAACCGTGCCCGAATGCTGCACAGTTTGGAAAATCATGCAGATTGTGTTTTTCTGGACAGAACCAATTTTCACAGTTTGCGCACAACTATGTGGCCTAACCATGCAATGCTCCCTTCTACCCAAAAAACCTCACATATTTTGCGCATGGTTTGTCAAAACGTGTGGAAAAACCATGTGGAAAAACCATGCCATGCTATTTTTCAGGGTAAATTTACAAAATTACCCTTAATGATCTATTAAGCCACCTCCATCATCCCTAATCTGATAATATGTAGGATTAACCTATTTATCTCTCAATTTGGGGATTTTTGAATATATAACTTTGGAATCAAGATATATCCTTCATCTGGAAACCGATCAATCTTTTGTTCGTCATGTTAGATGCACAATAGTAAATACTTGAGTCCTCTTGAGCCATTCTCTCTCTCTTTTATTCTTGACTAAGATATTGGGGAGTGATCATTTTTATCATGTTCTTAGATCTACTCTGATTTGAGATAAATCAAGGGCCAATATCGGAGGAGAAGAATCATACAACCCTAAGGTGGGTGGTCTATAACTCATCCCCAAAGTTCGCCGATTTTGGATTTTTCATGTGGGGCCCACCAATTACATCGGGTTCCATTTATGGAATTAATATGCCCTGATTATACTTGTTATAACTGTATGGTTATGCTCTTTCTAAATACATGATTTATTGTTGGTGGTTATGACCACAACTCCATCTTTCTCATGTCGAAGGTTATGTCATAAGTATTTTTTAGTGTTTTGACATGTTCGAGCCACCATTTGGGTGTGCCTTGGATTAAACTTCCTAAGGGTAAGAGTTTCTACATTAAATAGATTATATATATTGTGAATTGCATAATGGAAAGTTCCATGTGTGTGTACCACTTGACCTGCCTAATGTAAGTGCTTGAAATTGATAATTAAATGTGAATGATTAATTAGTTGCATATCTGTATCACCCCTTACCACAATAATGGAAGGTAGAGGAATTAACCTTGAATATAGAACATGAATTAAATGGATTAAATAGTTGCATGTTAATTGGACTTGTCACGCTAATAAAAGGCAAGGCTTGGACCGAAGGAGATATTACATGACTTCACAATCAAATAGGAATGGCCTGATTCGAGTTTTCCTTGGATTCTCATCAGAGAATGCCATGAGCACTCAGGAACCCCATTCCAATTCTAGGATACAACTTTCTTAGGTTAAGACCCACCTAGATCCCAATCCTTGTCTATTCTTGGATTCCCAGTATGATACTGTAGGATCCCTCATTTATTACTACATGATTCTTAGGATACAATCCTTGTATCCCTTCAATATCATTATATGATTCCTTAGATACAATCCTTGGATCCAGTATTTACAAGTAGGTTCCATGGTTAAAGACCATCAGTCTCAGTCACTACTTATCCTCATTTTACCTTGGTCTATCACCTAGGACTCGGTAGGTGCCTCATTGTGGAATGCCTTGGACTACGCTCCTTGTATTACAATCTTACCCCATGACAGGCTACAATTATTACTGAGTTGGTGACCCTTGAGGTCTACGTCACCTTTGTTACTACCTTGGGACTTCACTATTAAATGTCATTGATCACAATTGCCTTGTTACATCTTAGAACCTTCACTATTTATACTATCACTAGGTGATGTCAGTGTTGGATATGCCTCACATGACCTATCAACATGAATTGGTAATTACTTAATTAAATGAACTGGTTACATGTTCAAACACCAGCAAAGGGCTAAATCAAGTACTTGGGTATTTATTTACATTATACTGATTTACATTATATATGCATGTTTACACACTGTTACATTTCCATTACATAAGAAAAATGTTATAGACACCGTTGGTGGTGGCCCACTATAATTTATCTCACACCCTCTCCAGGAACTGTTTGGTACCCGAGGTAGATTACATGGTTGATGGTCTTGACAAAGGGAAGCATATGGATTAAAACACTTGATTATCTATTGTTTCTTATGGAGCTTGATAACAGAGGACCAAGTTGGAACTCGGGATACATGGGATAGTCTTTAATTTATTTTATAATATTGTGGAACATGTTAAGCCTACTGTCTTGTATCCATGTTTTCCAGTTTTCTAGTACTTGACATATCATTATCTGTTGTTGAATGTTATTCTAGTTATTTCAGTTATTATTACTATTCTCCCTATTTTCCGATGTTCCTTCTGTTTACTTATAATGATTTTTCTATTTACTTATGTTTACACCCATCTGTTGCGCTACACTTTGGTAATGAGAGAATATTATCCCCATGGACACACCCTAGGCCCTCACTGCTAGTCGGTAGCCTCTGGCGTTCAGGGAGATACGCGTGAGGCCATGTATCCTATTAGGGTCAGGGAACCCTTTAAGTGGAATCTGGGTCTGAGATGTCCCAAAGTGATTATGGTAATCCCATATCAAAGTAGGAGGATCATGAAGCACCCCTTTATAAGGTAATGTGGATACCTCTCCCATCATGGGGCCTTTTTCTAGGGGATGCCTATTGGCCAAAGCCTAAGAAAAGAAAAACCATACAGGTTAGGCCCAAAGTAGACAATATTATGATCGTGTGATATACTGGGCCATTACAAATGGTATTAGAGCTAGTTCCCATTTGATATGCCAGTGAGAATGCTGTAACCTTCTAGGGAGGGTGGATTGTGATAATACCACATCGAAGGTGGAGGAGCCCGAAGCACCCCTTTATAAGGTGGTTTTGATTCTTATCCCATCATGAGTCATTTTTCTAGGGGATGCCTATTGGCCAAAGCCAAGGAAAATAAAAACCATGTGTGCTAGACCCAAAGTGGACAATATCATTTTCGTGGTATGGATTGGGCTATTATAGATTTAAATACCGATTTTTTAGGAAATTGACATGGAAATCCTTCCCATAGAACCGTGGAAGAGGTTGTGTAGCTTGGAATTCTTGTTTGAAATTTTTATTTATTTATTACTCCCACATAGAATGATGGAAGATGATCTATATAGTATAGAAAAACTTGTGCACAATATATTTTTTAAAACCTAATCCAGGCTTTGGATCAGTTTATTCTTCAATAAACTATTTGGCAACAGGTGATCCCCAAGTAGAGAGGACTTGGTCTTATGTTGAGATTGAAACTCTTGTATTTATTCCATTATGTACATTTCTATTTTGTTTTCTCTATTTTAAAATGAACCAGTATCTATTTTCAAAACTATAATAGAAAAACATTACTGTGATATTTAACTTTAATTTGTGTTTTATATAAAGTATTTGATACTAGTAATTTTTTTTCAAATGTTATAAGAATGTTAAAAATTATTTTAACATAGTTGTTACCAAACTTGTAAAAGGTTTTCTGAAGGATAAAATTATATATTTATACTATTTTAATGAACTAGAAATTTTCAAAAAATTGGGCGATTTAGTTTTATTTTTTTAATAAAACATTTAAATGGAAACTGAATTAACCTCCCTCTTGATTTTTCCACTATGAATAACAAATAAAACAACACCAATAATAACTACACATTTAAATATTCATTTTTCTAACACAAATAATACTATCACCGTTATTTTTTTAACCAACCCACAAATACTCAAACATAATAATATTTTATTTATCAATTCAAAAAATCTCAAAATATTATTTAAAATTTTAATTGAATCACATTTTTTCTTGAACTTAAACTAACCTATACTGAAATAGTTCATTACAACCTCTCCATCATAAAAAAATTACATCCCTAGAAATCCCCACATATTTTCCTTAGAGGAAATCACTTACATGATAATAGAAAATTCCACACACTAAAATATATACCCTAAAACCTTATAAAAATGATAATAAAAACACTATACACTGTGTTCTTCCCACCATAGAAAATAATTAAACTTACTACAAAACAAAATATCATTAAATCTATAACTAATCTTGACACATCAATAGATAACTCATCAAAATGATAACCAAATCAATGAAAACACATAAAAAAGGATTCAATTATGAAATAATCAATTCAAACAACCAAAATCTCCTAAGCCCAACACATTATAAAAGTAGCCTACTATATAAATCATAAATCATCCTTAATATATAAAATAATTTATAATATAATTGAAAACTATAAATTCATAAAATATAAATCATATCCTTTGAAATAAAAAGGTTTTCTCATTTTTAAAACCAAATAGTTTACAACCTAATAAACACCACTTTAGACCATAATATTTAGTATCTATCTTAAAAAAAACAAAGTCAATATCTCAAATGATATAAATCAAAATCTCTTAGCTAAAACTATTTTCATAAAATGAGATTTTTGAAAATTTTGAGTCCATAGAAAATAATTTAAATACTTCTCATTTACTTCAAGAAATGATGAAATTAAAAACAAAATAAAGGTAACCAGATTAAGATGTATACAATCCAAAAATATTATCCAACAATGATTTAAAATATAGAAGTCCATAAAATGAACTGATAACCTCTTACACCTAAATATCTCATTTATTATGATCTATGAAACTTAATTAGTTATGATTAAATTGATGTATGTACTATTTCATTTTATAGATTTAAACTATAAACAAAAATTTTTATCTCTTAAACTAAAACATAGATGGTAATTAATATTTATTAATAATAGTTGTAAATAAAAAACCATTTTACAAATAAAACACATGCTAAAAAAATTCTTTTTAAAACTTTTTTTGTTGCTCAAAAACTATTCAATTTTGAAATCACTACCATCAAATAAATTCTAATTCCAAAATTTACCCCACTTTAATCTTTCTATTAAAGCCTTCCATGAAAACCCTTATATCATTGTAAAACATTTAAAATAAAGGAAACCATAAAATTTGAAACCCATATATAATGTGAGGACATGTTTTCATTTATTTAAATCATTTAAAATTTTCCAAAAGCAATCTGTATAAAAATGGAAACTATATTTTTCTTTAGAAAAGTCATTTCCAAAGGTTCAACCTAAAAAGTAAACACCAAGGTCATAATTGAAAAATAAATACCAAAATAATTAGAATACATCATTATCTTAAAGAAAAAATCTTAATTCCTATCAAATTTCAAATAGAAAAGGGTAAAAGAAACTTGATATCATATACACATCATAAATATCATTCAAATTTAGTCCATAAGATCAATAAAAACATTGGGAAAATATTGAAAAGGAAAACACAACAAAACAACACCATTCCCAGTTAGATGGATCATGTGCACAGTCTACAACCCATAAAACCTATCCCTATAGCCTATTAGACACATCCAATTTTATTCAAAGTTGTAAGAATACACATAAATGAAGGATAATTCAAACTTAGAACTACAATGACACATTCTCAACATCCCATGGAAACTCAAGGTTCAATACTGAAAGTGTTGGCCAAAAAATTCTTCGCATACACCTCTTGAGTTATAAAAACTCTATCTTATATTTATCATGACTCCTTGAATAAAATTAATAAAAAACCTTACTTTGATACCATTTTTTTATGAACCAACTCAAGGAACCCCTCAAATGGGAACTTGATCCAACCCGTGGCAAGGCCCGAAGGGTATTTTATATCCCCACTAGTTGGAAACTGGTCCCAAGAAATCAAAACATGCCCAATGGGAATAATTATTCCCAAATAAGTAAAATTAAATATGAAGAAAAATTCTAAATTTTTTTTGGCATGAATCATCCATAATTTAGACCATTATACAAAAAAAATAATTTTTTTTAATTTCAAACACAACTAAACAAGTATTAACAAAATAATAAGATTCTAACTCATTATAAAAGGAAAATAAATTGGAATGGAGTATAATAACAAAAAAGGTCAACATTACTATGATATAGGATAAAAATACCCTACATGATCTCCACATAACCCAATTTTCACCATCCAAACATCCCATAACAACTGCCCTATGTGGGTATTTAATATAAAAGTACACACAAAAGAGTTTCTCTCCAAACCCGAACCATAAAAATCTACTTAGTCTATAAAAATTGATTGGTTTAAGATGGGTGTAAGAATAAATAGTCCAGTAGGATACCACCAAGGAGTTAATGAATTTCCTTTAACTAAATAGACCATAAACCCTAGTTTGAAATACATTATTTAGAAATAAGGTTTTATCATTTTTGAAAAAAAACTTTGTTATCATTTTTAAAATTACATTTTAAAACCTTATATTCACTTAAAGAAAACATTATAATCATTACTAGACTATCAAATTTAAAAATTACATTTGAAAACACGATTTTTTAAAAACCATATTTAAAAATATACAAGGAAATACTTGAAAATAATTAAAGAAATTTATCAACTAAGTATATAAAAAAATAAAAACCAATTGTAGAATTTAAACAACAGAATAATTCTAACACTATAACCATAATAAAAAAAAGATGATTATAAGTGAGACAAAGACGAGTTACAACTGGATCCTAACATCATAATGAAATAGGTAAAACATAATATAATGGAACTATCATAATAAAATTAGAATATAACTGAAACTAAGATGAAATAAATAAAAACCAGTGAAGTATATATAATCATAGACAATTATTAAACATCTTATTAGATGATCCTAAACATAATCGGGTGGAACCATCTGCCAGCCTATCAATGCATTCCTAGACAACAACCTTTTGACTTACTCTAACTAGCCTCACTAGTGGAACTCCCCTGTCTATGATATATCATAAAACTAGGGGAACCAGGTTAGTGAATAATCTCAATAAGTGTAGTAACCCTATCTTAATCTCTCACTAAGATGTCAAGGATCCCCTTGAAGATAGACTTTAAAGTCATGCAAATATTTACTACATATAAATCATAAAACAACACATCTTAATAACATCTCCTCATCCCACTCATATACACCCAAAAATGAAAATATCATCTCTATTTAGAGAGACAACATAATAAATAACATAAAATTCCAAACTCATATACACCATGATAAGGTAGTGATTTCATTGAGGGTATATCTCATATTATGAAAACAATTTATCGAAGGTTACAACTAAGTATTAGGATTAAAATAGTAATAATATTTTTAAATTTGTTTTTAAAAATTATTTTAGATATTTAAATTTATTTATAAGCCTCTTTTATATGGTACCAAGTGGTCCTTTCATTTTAGAATACTAGGAATCAATAATTAAAACCTCTTTGAAAAAAACATTTTTTTTCAAAAAACCATGAATCAATCTAAAACCTCATTTTAATTATGAAAAACCATGTTTATTTTGAAATATAATTTATATAAAAAACCCACATATATATATATATATAAAATATCATATAAAAACATATTAAAATCATAACATTTATCACATGGGAATCAAACAAGAGTTACAAATTAAACTCATAGAAAACCCCTAAATAATAAGACATCAATTAAAGAATTATCTCAAACACATAATTCAATTCATAAAAAAATACTAAAAAATACAAGGAATTATTTAAATACAAAAATCACTTGATAAAACCATTTTTGGACTTTTATCAAACATATGATATGATTATACTTCCGATATGGAAATACAAGCATTGAAATCCACGTGAACACCCTTTTTAACTTATATTAGTAAGTTTATAAAACTTAATAAATTATAATAATCTAATAAAGTTCTAAATAGATGAACCATTTTTAAGAAAATGGATTGAGAATGTTGAATCATAGGTGATTTTCAAATCAAAATAAATACATGGAAACAACTATCGTAATATGCTAAACTCGCAATATAGGGTGTTATTTATAACAACCCAATGTTTTATCAATGAAATTCCCTTATTATAATTATGTCTTATAGTATAATCATATAATATTACATACATAACACAATAAAAACCTAATAAAGGAATAATGAGTGAAGCAAAAGGAAACTATAGAAGTTAAGGAATGTATACCGATGAAATAGTAACTTGACCTTTGGAATATTAATGTGACCCTTATGAATAGTAAACTGGCCAATTGAATAGTAAAATCACTAATGAAAGTATAAATAAAATTTATCCATATTATAAGTGACAATATGATATAATTATATCATATTATAAGTAAGTAAATATTTAATTTTTTTTAAATTAAGTGTTGGTATTTTTGTAAGTCACGTATATTTAATTAAAATTTTATGATTAATTTAATAATTTAAAAGAAAGATTATTGGCGTAAAATTTATTCATAAATAATTCTTTTTATAACTTATGATTATAATATAATTTTAATAGACCTTAATTAATTTTTCAAAGTGTTAGAAAAGCAATTTTAATTTTAAAATTTGTATTTTTCAAGAAAATTATGATTTTAATTAAAACTTAAATTTCTCATAATTAGAAAATTATTTTCATAAAATGGAGTTTATTTTTGAATTTTACACATTGAAAAATGGTTGGGGTGATTTTTTTCAAATTTTTCTAAAATACTTGAATTTTTGGTGAATAGTAAAACACGATAATTTACGATAATGCTAAATAAATGAATTTCTACATCATGCTTGAGTCATGGATGATGTAAATGGCCATTTTTTTGAACTCAAATTCCCTCTTTACTATTTTTGGTCACAATAATTAAGACTATTCATAGTATTAAGCAAAAATATTAAACTAATGATTAAAATAATGGCAAACCCTCCCCTCCTCCACTATAAATACCACCCCTCTTTTCCTCTTCTCTTCACTTCTATCAAGTCTTGTGACTTGTATAAATTCTGATAAAATATCCTCCCAAGATCTTCCCCACGTAAAAAAGCCCTTGGTCTCTTAAAAAGACCAAATCCTCTCCCCTAAAGAGGTTCTTAAGGAAGATATATTCAAGTGGTAAATTCCTCTTTTAATTTCTTTTATTTTCTTTCAAGTTCCTTTCTTTTTTTCCTCACCTAATTTAATTAAAATGTTATGATAAATAAAGTATCTTAAATTTACTATAATTTTGTTATGATAATGGAATAACTCATCATCATCTCTCATTTACCCTCTTTTTATACTAGAAATGAAAATACCATCCGAGATGTGTTAATTCATCACATTCAAGGATGACAGGTTTTCAATTTATTTTATCGTAGTCAATTATGGTCATGAGAAAATTTTTATGTTTGAACTATACTATAATATATGTAAGGATATGTAATATTTTGTACACATGATACTAATTTATAAAGCAAAATGTGTTCGATGTGATCAAAAACCGCCAATTAACCAAAACGGTTATCATTAAAGTTTTATATAATAATTCATCTTCACTCCAAATAACAAAATGAATATTATAACCATGTAATCTTATGTATGTTCACTAATAACTTAAAACTTAAATTATAGATATCCATTCTCATCTTTCATGTTTATCCTTACATGTATATAAGTAAACTAATCATGAAAACCAAGGAAAGAAACGCTCCCAAACAATAAAATTGAACCTCTTAACTCATAAAAAAGGTTATGAATGAACTTAAAAATGTTATAATGAAGAAATTACACGTAGAATAAGTTATGGAAATATTAATTAACTAATTTAATTTGGTTATCAGTGGCACTAAGATCAATTTAAGGAAACCTTCGGACTTAAGTTAAGGGATTCTACCCAAACCTCCATTATTTCTTCGTGTTGCTCTATATTTCGTTTTACCCAAATGAAGTTATCTATTATTTTTATTTACATATTAAAAATGATATGTATATGATCCAAAATAATGTATTAATGTCTATTCGTCATTATCTTTTGGGGATATACATGTTTTTAAATGATTCCTTCCTCAATTATTCCTGATAAGTATACCCGTTTCAAGGGAAATTCCCAAATTATTACCCAATTTTAAGTACACTCTATCATATGTTTTAAGCTACCATTGTTTTTATAAAATTTGTATTTTTTATTATAAAATACTTATTGGTTCATGGAACTACCCCTGTCTCAAGTGGTGGGCCAAATTAATAATTTTGATGATCCTTAGTTCCCTTCTGAACAAACTACTAGGTAGTTAGTGGCAGTCAGGGTCGATCCCACAAGGAAAATGGGGAAACAATTATCAGTACAAGCTAGATGAATCTTGATCAATTATATAGACCTGAATAAGTGAAGGAAACTATTTAATAAATTGAAATTTTTTTCAGAAAATGTGTAAAAATAGAAGAAGAGTATAACAATCAGAAAAACACACGCGTCGAGTTTGAAATTAACTTAGGTTTTATTGAAGTCACCCTTCCTTATCATTGAAACTATAAATTACATTTAGTTAATAAAAGTATTAAATTAAACTGATGTTTCTTGGTTTGGAAATAATCAATTACATTTTTAATGGTTAATTCCCTGGTTTGGTAATTAATTATTTAAAACAGGTTTTGGTTAATTACCCCTAAAATAGTGGAAATGATTTCCCCCAATGATCATGGGTTCATCCACTGCAAATCCATTAGTTTTCACCATTTATGTAATTCTTGTTCTGATATGACATCAATGGTGGTTTTGAAAGTACGTTAATTAAATAAATTGTAAAAAAATCATAACAAGAGAAACACTTCAGAATTCAAATAACAACAAATCAGAATCTTATTAAAACCCCAACACAAGGGGAACAAGCCTATTATGTACATGGTCACGACATGAAAATTGAGTTGGAACTCAATCCCTACCATGTTTATGAGAGGATAATGGGGGAAAGGGATAATTACACTAAAATTGAAATTGAAAAACTAGAAATGGATCTGAGGGAGGATCGGACCACAGAGCGGAAACACCTCCCCCTAGATGTCCAACCTCAAACTAGAAGGGATGGACTCATATTTAAGAAAATGAGACTACAATACATGTACTCCAGAATACATAGTGTGTATTCAGTTCATCTCAAAATTTCTTTGTTTCTTCCACCGTTAGGTGATCCACCGCGCTGCCCAAAGACTTTGAATGCATCTGCGGTCAGTTGGTGGGATATACAACATTTAACGCCACCCCACATGGCATGTAGTCTTGTCTTCAACCAACAATAGCTTCTAGAAGGGAGGAAAAAATGTGTAAAGTTATGTACATAATGTAAAATATCTATCTAGTTACTTGGCTGTGTACTCAGTCTGGCTAATTCGTGTTTGGACAAGTTTACACGGCGTGTGTATTGGAGTACACACCATGTATAAATGATTTTTTTTTCATTCTTGATTTGTTAATTTGGATTCAAAACACCTAAAAACCATTATGAACACTGAAATAAATCATTTTATCTATATAAAAACATATATCCAGTGAAAAAATGTTTTTAATACTCAATATAATGTATGGAAATATATACATAAATCGGGAACATCAAAATCCCCCACACATAGCCACTTGCTTAACCTCAAGAATAATCTCAACATCTAATCAATAAAATCCATACTCTAAAAAGGGAAGCATTCAACTAATTATACTTATAAATACTATATCCATAGCTGTGGATTTTAAAAGGAACAAAATGTATTTCAATTCCAAAGATATTCTAATCATTCCTCCTATATAATTCAATTAAAGATTTACATCCCCTTTCATCCACATTGTTCAATTTTTCAAAACTAATCATGTCACTTGATGATTTACCTCACTAAAAGTTACCACACTCATCGCTCAAGATTATTTTATCATATTTATGCTCAATATCATGTATACACTCTCTATCCATAGGCATACATGTATTCTCATTCTCTATTTTAGAAATCAAATCACAAAAATCATGAGGTCCTTCAATAAGGTTCAAATGATTCTGAGGCTTCGGGTAGATAGGTAATGATGCAAAAAATAAAAATAGAGGCTTGAAAAAGGAGGCTGAATTCTTAAATAACAATGCATGATATTCATAAAGATATCTCAATGAAAATGCATCCCCAATTAATATCTCTCAAAGGGTATCATCACCATGAAATTCCCTTGCCAACATGGGTCCATAAACCATCAATAACGTGTAATGAATGAATCTGGTCCCTCTTTTTCATTTTTCAATATTTTTTTAATAAGGACCACCAAGAATATAATGAATTGTGGTTTTGAAACCCTTCTTCCCAAATGAACAATTATAACTCTCCACCACACATAATTTCATGGTTGCTCACCAAAATGTACCATTAATAGACAAATATTCTTCTCTAAATCTAAAATGAATAATCATGAAAATTTATGAAAGAATTAGATTAGGAAGGGTAAATAGGCTTGTAATTTGTCTTACTATCAAGGAAATTCATGGTTTCTAAGGGTTTTATTAAGATCATATGTAGGGTAGGTCTCATGGTCAAAGGGGATGAAAAAGAATAAATTGCTTTAATCATTTTAAGGTGATAAAAAATCTCAATGTTTTGAAGAGAAAAAATTCACAAGTTCTAGTAGTCATACATATCCTAATAATCTCTCAAGAAAGAAGGTATAAGAAAGGATATGTAAAAATGGATTAGAATACCTCTCGGTAATGAGGAAAAATAAAAGGTCAATCAGGTCATGACCTGAATTAAAATGATTAGTCTAATAAATTTAAATTTACAAGACTATAAATCCAGAATCAAACTATATCATCAATCATTTAAAAATAATTTGAAATTTAAAAGAACCATGTAACTTTTTAAATTCCCTTTTATGTATTTACTATTTATATTATAATTAATCAAAAAAATTCAACAGTTTAAAATATTTCATCTATTAATGATGTCTCCTGGATCAATTCAAGGGACAATACTAGTGTATTCAAAGAATCTCCCCCACACTTAATAGTACACATGGTCCCCCAAGTGCAACATTAAGGAAGATAAGAGGATGTGAGAAAACACAAGTGGGCTAGGACGAGGGAAACTAGTGAAAGAATTAATTCCAAAATAAAGAAATACAATATGCTTGGAAATCATACTCCCCCTTGGAGAGCATAATAATATGGAAGGTAGTTGAGTGGAGATTCCCTAATCTCACCAAAGTACCTATGACTATCGGCAGAAAGGAAAAGAACCCTGCATGCACATACACCGTCACAAAAAAATATAGCACAAAAAGATATATATGGAATGAAACAAGTGTGAAAAAACCAGTCAAGGGGTGGCCTCATGAGAAGAATAATTGGGAATAAGGGGATTTGGAAGAGGAGGAATAGCTGAGGAAGAAGTTAGGGGATCTGGAGGGACGCTCTGAGTAAGAGGATCGATAGACACATCTTGGCTGGCAGTAATAGTGTTAGCATCTGGTTCAGTAGTGGATAGGAGAAATAAATCGGTGGCTAGGGCCATCAATGGTGGTGGGGCTGCAGACAAAGGCTTAGGATCAGAGGAAGAAGAAGGTGTTGGAGGGAACTGAATACCATGATGCTGTAGAAGAAACCAAAACATTTGCTCGAGTAGATCCAAATGATGATCCATAACGGCTAGGCTGAGGGATATGGGGAGATCAACTAAGGGTGTGGGTGTAAGTGAAGATGTGTAGGGAACATAAGAAGAGGTAATGGTGGAAGAATATGTAAGGGAGGAGGAAGTGGGGGTAAGGTGGTGAAGGATAATTTGTTGGTGGACAGGGTGGGACCTACTCAGCAACACCATCAGGAGCAGCTATGTCATCTCTCACCCCCAATGGAGCCGGGGCATCTTGCACGAGAACATAAACGTCTCCCCTATGATTCATAATATTCATGTGGAAAATCATGAGGAAGTATAGATACTAAAGAGAACCTAAGTGTTCATGAGGGAGAGAGGGCTCAAAAAAACCTAGGTGGTGTTCCAAGAGGGTGGCATAGAATCCACCATTCTGGTTTCCCTTCTGACTATGAATCATGGAGTGGAAATAGGTGGTGGTAAGATAGGGGAGGTTAGGGTAATCGTGCCAAAAAATACAAGTGAGAAGCTCCATGTCTCTACTGGACATGACCCCCATATCCTCATGGTAGGGAAAATAATGACGCTAAAGCACCAATGGAGGAAACAAAGTGGAGGGGAAATGATGAGCGTGCTCTTCTGGGATGTGGGGGTGTACCTACTGTTAGACCCAAAAAACTCCCACCACATAGAGATAAGGTCAGATTGATCAGGGAGAGTGTGGGTGGTGATAGGAGGTCGGGTATAAGGATGGGGGTAGAAGCCACACCCTCATCCAAAATCATCCATGGTCAGTGAAAAGTGGTGTCCAACTAGCATAAATCTAGCAGGAGATTCCGTGCCACTAGGCATCCGATGGTAGGATGGTCTATCAAATACAAAAGTCACAGTAAACGCCAAAAATAAATCTCTTTACATGGGAGTGAAAACCTGGAGGGTCTTCAAAAGGTGAGTGTGGCTGAGAAGCTCCTTTATATCATCCTAGAAAACTAAGTGCTTGGGGACACCGATGTCCAAAAATCATCCGCTCATCTGAATAGTGCACCCAGAACTATGCTGTAATCAGTTTTCCACAGGATGCCCCTCCGGAAAGATTAAGAAGGGATGAGAATGAGGTAGGTAGCTACTGGTGCTATCTGAGGTGGGGATATAGGTGTTGATGTGGAAGGTACAACCATGGTATTAGTGGGTGGAGAAGTTGGTGCCGTGGTAGGCTTTGAGGTTGCGCCAA
Organism: Viscum album; assembly: GCA_963277665.1. Classification (NCBI taxonomy): domain Eukaryota; kingdom Viridiplantae; phylum Streptophyta; class Magnoliopsida; order Santalales; family Viscaceae; genus Viscum; species Viscum album. Next base: position 1,013,890,672 of record OY728140.1, read on the forward strand.
TGCTAGATAGTGGAGCGGGTACAGAAGGGTCCACACTGGCAGAAGGATCTGGACTGGGGTCTGACTGAGGGTGGGTAATAGGTGAAGTAGTATCTTCTAAATATGGTAGCACAATGGCATATGGACTGGTGGATATTGAAGAAGGGGATGTCGGTGGAATTGGAGGCAGCATCACAAAGGCTGGCGGCTGCGACACTGGAAGATCCGGTGTTGGTGCTACAGGTGATCTGAGATGAATCCATCATGTGGGTTAGCCACTAATAGTGGTGGTTGCAGGTCACTTCCCACCCAGGTTGTCTCTATCTTACATAGCTGAAAATAAAAGAAAGGAAAACAACAAAAGAAAAGGAAATGAAAAATAAGGTAGAAAAGTGAGAAATAATGAAATCAAAATTACACAACATGTAGATCCAGAATAAACAACATGTAGCATGATCGAATTTGTACACAGAGTGTACCAATATAGATAGGCTGTGTGTAAGTACATGGGTTGCTAGTCCGTGTGAATTCCCATACATGAACTCGGCTAGTGGGAGAGGCCAAATATCATCGTGCACACTGTGTGTAATCCAGACATGGAATGTGTAAGAACATGGCATCCAATTCATTCACACTAGTTACATAGACTATTATAGATGAATAGGATAAACGGCGTGTAATGAACATACACACCATGTGTAGATACATGGGGTCTTGTCTGTGTGGTCTCAGTACACAGGTGGCGCCTAAAGGATGTGTAAAGGTATAGTACAAGGTGTGTACCTAACGTAAACGCCCTATGTTTTTAAAAGTCCAATAATTAGAGTGTGTGGCTGTGTAATCTACACTACACAATGTCTGTTCTTCATTTAACCCAGATACTATACAGGGGACCTGAATAGTCTCTTGATCCAAAACACCCTAAACCGATGCAAAGAACTGAAATAAAGGGTGTCAACATGCATACCTAGACTGAGGATCACAATGAGGCAGAAATCAGGGACTGAAACAAGTCGCAATGAAGGATTGGAGGGTGTGGGGTGTGACGACGTATAAGAGAAGCTTACGAGAGTAGAAAATGGAGAGGAGGGGGTGGGTGACATGGACTGAGCCCATATGGGGAATCCGAGTTTTGTAGGCAGATTACACGACATATAGTGGGACCCACATGCCATATATAGGTTTTTTTAAATAAAAAAATTATTATGACAATAAAATATATACAAACAAAAATAAAATTATACACGTAGTGTATCACATGAGGACACACTGTGTTTTCTAAAATTGGAAAAAGATAACTACAACCTTTGGTCCGGTGCTTGAGGCACAATTCTAATCGGCGACCGGCTGTTTAAAATGAAAGCCCTCAACCACTAGAGAGAAGGTTTTAGTGATGCACCTTTTTGTTACCTTTTAATAATTAAATTATTGATGAAGAACTACATGAGGTAAATAAAAATTCATGGCATTTGGTTTTAATTTGAATGATTGGGATGAAGTAGGGAGATTAACCGAATTCGAACTCTGGTCTGTTGAACCCTGGGCTGAGATTCTACCAATCATCCCACTTCCCCCGCATGTTATTTCTTATTTGGGAAAATGTTTTAAATTATTATAAAAATATAACACACACGACATCTATAAAAATACATGCAATGTGGGTTTTATTTAAGTGAAAAATGATGGAATTGGGTTGGTTGTCAGGACTCGAACCCAGGTCTTTTGGATCCATGGGTTTCGATACTACTAGCTGAGCCAACCTCATCATGGGGTTTTCCTTTAATTTTAAAAACTTTTATTTATTTGTAATAATTACATGATTTTTAATTAAAACACAAGTTCATAAATAATGATCCCTATACTGAAGGCATGTGTGGAGTGATTTGAACCGGTGATGACTCGGAGTACTGAAGGCATGTGTGGAGCAATTCGAACTGGTGATGACTTGGATACATCCCAGTGACCTTTCCATCATCCCATGCCTCATCCCTATTTATTATCTTAATTAATATTTACTTAAACTAAAATTTATTTTAAAATATACAGTAAAAATAAAAGTACATGTCGTGTGTTTTCATTTTGTTCTCATTTCTATAGTGCGCAAAAGAGAAGAAAGTACATTGCGTGTTGATTAGAGGAGAACACTATGTGTTTATTTAAAAGAGAAAAGAAAGACAAGAAAGAAAGAGGGGAAAATAATGATTGTGCTGCCTCCCAATAAGAACCTTTAGTTTAGGTATTTGGCTCAGCCTGATTTACAGGTACTTACCTGTAATTTGAAGGAGGATGTGGTCTTCATAGCATGAAACACCACATGTGTCCAGCTCCCTCATCTTTGATCCACGATTCTTGACCTTCTGGTGGTCTGGGCAGCAGCTTACAGTAACCCTGCTCTGTGGCTAGTAGATGCTGAAGGTGGACATGTTTTTTAGTGTGATTAGGTATGTCCTCCACCTCCTGAGGTTCATGATCTAAAATGCGGAAAACCTGAAAATAACTAAATATATCCTCTGGAATAGGTATATAATCAACTAAGGGTTCTAAAATAAATGGGCGATTAAAGTTATAATTAATAGGATATAATGTGTCCCCATATTCAAATTCTGAGTTTTGAAGATTAATTTTTGAAATTGTTAGTGTATTACTTGTGGGGATCACACCATAACATATTTTCTCAATTGAAATGAAATTAGAAAACCCATCCCCAAAATCAATCAGAGTATCCATATTGGAAATTATCTCATAGAGTTGCTTTACCATATTTCTATTTCATTCTAATCTTCCGGGTTAGTCAAACTAGAATGTGGTAAAGGCCTCCATCATCGATAATAACCTTTCAGTATTATCAAAAGATGGTTCTAGGGGAGAATAAGAGAAGTGCGGGATGAAGGATATACATGGGTGTTCCTCATATTAGAACCCATCATCCACATATGGATAATATTCCTCCAGGTAGGGGTACAATAGTGCTAGATCATGCGATTAAAAATCCTATCCAGGTGGATTGTAACACTCCTTAGTCAAATAGTAATCCATGGGATGTGGGGTTGAGCTGCCTAAGAAAAAGGAAGAAGAAAAAAGAAAAAAACCAAAAATTTTAGGGAAACCGACCTTAACTCAGACGTGCACTGGTGCTTTCTTCATCCTTGGAAACGACACCAAAATTTGGCATCACCCTCGTCAGATGGGGCATTAAAAATTAATGATTTTTTAATCCTTATGTTCCCTTCTGAACCAAATACTTGGTAGTTAGTGGAAGTCAGGGTCGATCCCACGGGTAAAATGGGGAAACAATGGTTAGTGTAAGCTAGATGAATCTTGATCGATTATCCAGACATGAATAAGCAAAGGGAACTATCTACTAAATTGAAAAAAAATCAGAAAATAAGTAAAAATAGAATAAGAGAAGAACAATAAGAAAAACACACGCATCAGGGTTGCAATTCAATTAGGGTTTATTGAAGTCATCATTCCTTTTCATTGCAACTATAACTTGTAATTTGTTACAACATGGATTCAATTAAACTGATGTTTCTTGGTATGAAAACAATCAATTACATGTTTAAAGGTCAATTCCTTGGTCTTGTAATTAACTGTTTGAAATAGGTTTAGGTTCATTACCCCTAAAACATTGGAAATGATTCACCCCAATGATCATGGGTTCATCCACTGCAACTCCTTTAGTTTTTCCATTGATTTCATTCTTGGTATGATACAACATAAATGGTGGTTTTGAAAGTACTTTTATTAAAATAATTATAAAACAAAAATCATAACATGAGAAACACTTCAGAATTCAAATAATAACGAACCAGAATCTTATTACAATCCCAATGTGAGGGGAACTAGCCTCTTATGACCATGGTCACAATGTCCGGATTGATTCTGAACTAAATCCATACCATGGTTATAAGAGGATAATGGGGGAAAGGTAGAATTATTCTATAACAAAAATTGAAAAACTAGAAATGGATCTGAGGGAGGCTCGGATAGCAGAACGACAACACCTCCCCTGGATGTCCAACCCCCTAATAAGAAGGTATTAACTCATATTAATAGAAAATGAGACTACACGGCTTGTACTCTAGAATACACGGCGTGTAGTCAGATCAACTCAAAATATCTTTGTTTCTTCCATCGGTAGGTGATCCAGCACAGTTACCAAAGTTGTTGAATGTGTCAGCGGTTGGTTGGTGGGATAAATGGCTTGTAGAACCACCCCACATGGCATGTAGTCTCATCTTTAACCACCAAAATCTTCAATAAGGGAGGACATAACATTTTAAGTGAAGTACACAGTGTGCAATATCTGGCCGGTTACTTAGGTGTGTACTTGGTCTGGCCGATCTGTGTCTGGCCAAGTTTTCACAGTGTGTGTATTGAAGTACACACTATGTATAAGTGAAATTTTTTGATAATTATTTTCTATTTGTGACTTTGGCTGTAAAACACCTTAAAATAATCATGAACATAGAAATAGAGAATTTTATCTACAAAAGAACATATATCTGGTGAAAAAATGTTTTTATACTGAATAGATTGTATGGAAATGTATACCTAAATCGGGCACATTAAACTCCCCCACACATAGCCATTTTCTTGCCCTCAAGCAAAATTTCAACATCTAATCAACAAAATACATAATCTAAAAAGGGAAGCATTTAACTAATTATTTTTATAAATACTATATCCATAGAAGAGGATTTTAAAAGGCACAAAAAATATTTCAATTCCAAAGATATTCTAATCATGTCTCTTATATAATTAAATTAAATATTTACATCCCCTTTCACCCACATTGTTCAATTTTTCATAACTACTCATGTCACTTAATGATTTACCTCACTAGAAGTTACCACACTCATCACTCAAGATTATTTTATCATAGTTATGCTCAATATCAAGTATACACACTCTATCTATAGGCTTTCAAGTATTCTCATTATCTACTTTAGAAATCAAATCACAAAAATCATGAGTTCATTCAATAAGGCTCAAATGATTTTGAGGCTTCGGGTTGGTTGGTAATGATGTGAAAAATAAATTTATATTCTTGACAAGGAGGATGAATTCTTAAATAACAATGAATGATATCCAGAAATAGAGATTAATGAAAATTGATCCATAATCAAGATATCTCAAAGGGTATCATCACCGTAAAATTCCCTTTACAACATGGGTCAATAAACCATCAATAATGTGTCATGAATGAATCTGGTCCCTCTTTTTCATTTTCTAATATTTTTTTAATAGGGACCACCAAGAATACAATTAATATTGGTTTTGGAACCCTTCAACCCAAATTAACAAGTGACACTCTCCCCCACACTTAATTTTATGGTTGCTAAAAAAATGTACCATGAATAGCCAAAAATACTTCTCTAAATCTAAAATGAATAATCATGAAAAATTATGAAAGAATTAGGGTAGGAAGGGTAAATAGGTTTGTAATGTGGCTTCCTATCAAGATAGTTCATGGTTTCTAATGGAATTATGAAAATCAGATTTAGGGTAGGTCTCATGTTCGAAGGGGATAAAAAACAATCAATTGCCTCAGTCATTTTAATGTGATTAAAAAATATTTATATTTTTCAAAGAAAAAACCCACAAGTTCTAGTAGTCATAAATATCCAAATAATATCTCAAGAAAGAAGTATATGAAATAATATATCAAAAGGGATTAGAATACCTCTTGGGAATGAGGAAAAATAAAAGGCCAATCAGGTCATGACATGAGTACAAATGATTTTTCTAATAAATGTAAATGTCCTAGAATTTAAATCCAGAATCAAAATATATCAAAAATCATTTAAAAATAATTTGAAATTAAAAATAATCATGTAACTTTTAAAATTTACTTTTACGTCTTTACTATTTATAATTATAATTAATCAAAAAATTTCTACAGTTTAAAATATTTAATCTATTAATGATGTGTCCTGTATCAGTTCAAGGGAAAAGACTAGTGTAGTTAAAGACTCTCCTCCACAATTAATAGTGCACATGGTCCCCCAAGTGAAACACTACAAAAGAGAAGGGGATGTGGGAAAACACAGTCAGACCAAGACGAGGGAATGACGTGAAAGAAGTAATGCCAAAATAAAAAAATGCAATATTCTCAGAAATTATACTCCCCCTATGGAGAGCTCAAGAATATGGAAAGTAGTTGAGTGGAGATTCCCAAATCGTTCTAGAGTACCTGTGACTATCGGTGGAAATGAAAAGAATGACGCATGCACATACACCATCACAACACAAATACATCACTCAAAGATATATATGGAATGATTTTTTTTGAAAAAAATAGTAAATGGGTGGTTGGAGGAGAGACATCTACGAGAATAAGGGGATCTGGAAGAGGAGGAATAGTCAGTGCCGATGCTGGGGGCTTTGGAGTGACGCTCTGAGTAGGAGGCTCGACAGACACATCCAGGCTGGCAAGAATAGTGGTAGAATCTGGTCCTATAGTGGATAAGAAAAATGAATTGGTGGCTGGGTATGTCAATGGTGGTGGGGATATGGATGAAGTCTGAGGATCAGAAGTAGAAAAAGGTGTTGGAGGGAACTGAATACCATGATGCTGAAAAAGAAGCCCCGATATCTCCCACTCTGATCTAGACGGTGGTCCCTCATGACTAGGATGAGGGAGATGGTGAGATCAACCGAGGGTACGGGTGGAGGTGGAGATGTGGAGGGTACATAAGAAGAGGTAATGGTGGAATAATATGGAAGGGATGAGGAAGTGGGGTCAGGTGGTGAAGGAGAATCCACTGGTGGATGGGGTGGGACCTGTTCAGAAACACCATTGGGAGCAGCTAGGTCATCTCTCACCTCCGCTAGAGCTGGGGTGTCCTGCATGAGCACATAGTTGTCTTCCCTACACTTGAACATATTCATGAAGATAATCATGAGGAAATCCAGATGTTGAGTTGAACCTAAGTGTATGTGAATGAGAGAGGTCTCAAAACACCCAGGTGGTGTGCCAAGTGGGTGGCATAAAATCCACCATTGAGGTTGCCCTGACGACCATGGATCATTGAGTGGAAATAGGTTGCGACAAGACTGGGGAGGTGGGGTGGAAGGATGGGGTTATAAGACACACCCTCATCCATACTTAGCTATGGTTAATGAAAGTGGTAGCTGCCCAACTAAAATCTGATAGGAGTCGCTGTATTGCTGGGCTTCTGATGGTAGGTGAGTCCATCAAATGAAAAAGTCATAGAAAACTCCAAAAATAAATCTCTGTATGTGGGATTTAAAACTTGGAGGGTTTTCAACATGTGAGTGTAGCCGAGAATATACCTGATCTCCTCCCAACACTTAAGTGCTGGGAGACACTATTGTCCAAAAATCGGCCGTTCAGCTGAATAGTGCGGCTGGAAAGACGCTGTAATTAGTTTTCCACAGGATGCCCCTTAGGAAAGATCATGCAGGGATGCAGCTAAGGGTGGGAATCTACCAGTGCTATTGGAGGTGGGGATACATCTATTGAGGCCTAAGGTTCATCCGTTGTGTTAGTGGGTGGAGCAGCTAGTGCCGGGGTAGAATTTGAGATCATGCTAGTGCTAGATGGTGGAGCGCGTGTAGAAGGGTCCATGATGGTAGGAGGATTTAGACTGGGGTGCAGCTGAGGGCGGGAAGTAGGTGAAGTAGCGAATATTGAATATGGTAGCATAGTGGAATCTGGACTGGTAGAGGTCGATGAAGGGGATGCTGGTGGAATCAGATGTAGCATCGCCAAGGCTGGCGGCTACGTCACTGGAAGATCTGGTGCTGGTGCCACGGGTGATCTGAGCCGAGTCCGTCGTGCGGGTCAGCCACTAATAGTGGAGGCTACAAGTCACTTCCCACCCATGTTATCCAAATATTCCATATCTAAAAATAAAAGAAAGGAAAAAAATGAAAGAAAAGGAAATTAAAAAGAAGGGGGGAAAGTGAGAAAGCATGAAATAAAAATTACACGGTGTGTAGATCTAGAATACACGGCATGCAGTATGATCAGATTCATACAAGAAGTGTACTAATGTAGACATGTTGTGTGTAAGTACATGGGTTTCTGGTCCGTTTGAATGCCCTTACACAAACTTATCTAGTAGGAGTGATCAAATATCATAATACACGCTGTATGTAATCTAGACACGGTGTGTGTAAGAACATGGTGTCCAATGCATGTACACTCGTTACATGGACTATTATAGATGAATAGGATACACAACATGTTCCGAACATAAACATTGTGTGTAGATACATGGGGTCCTGTCAGTGTGGTCTCAGTACACGGGTGGAACCTAAAGGATGGGTAATGGCATAAAACAGAGTGTGTATTAAGGTACATGCCATGTGTTTTTGAATGTCCAAAAATCATAGAGTGTGGCCATGTACTATGCACTACATGAATTGTGTTCTTAATTTAACCCATGTACTGCATGGGGGACCCAAACAATTACCAGATCCAAAAAACACCCTAAACTATTTAAAAGCACTAAAATAAAGAGTGTCGACGTGCGTACCTGGACCGAGGATCACAATGAGTCTGAAATCAGGGGCTAAAATGAGTTACAATGAATAATTAGAGGGTATGAGATGTGATAGTGTATAGGAGAAGCTTATGGGAGAAACAAAACAAGGATGAGGTGGTGGGTGACACAGAATGAGCCTGGATGGGGTGTCTGGGTTTTATAGGCAGATTACATGACATGTAGTAGGACCCACACGCTGTGTATAGTTTTTTTTTTCAAATAACACAATTACTATAATAAAAAAATATATATAAACAAAAATAAACTTATACACATAGCGTATCATAGGACGACATTCCATGTTTTCTAAAATTGGAAAAAAGAGAACTACAAACTTTGGTCCGGTGCTTGGGGAGTCATTCAAACCAGTGAGCGACCATACCACATTCAAGCCATCAACCACCGGAGTGAAGGTTGTAGTGTTACAAATTTTTATTATCTTTTAATAATTAAAGTGTTGGTGCAGAACTACGAAAGGAAAATAACAACGTATGATGTGTGGTTTTAGTTTGAACGACTGGGATGAAGAAGGGAAATTAGCCGAGTTCGAACCCGGGTCTTTTGAACCCAGGGCTGAGATTCTCCCAACCAGCCCACTTCATCCACATGTTATTTCTTATTTGGGAAAATTTTTTAAATTATTATGAAAACCTGACACACACGACGTCTATCAAAATACATGCAGTGTGGGTTTTATTTAAGGGAAAAATGATGGAACTGGGTTGGTTGTCAGGACTCGAACCCACGTATCTTGGATCCATGGGTTACGATCCTACCAGCCAAGCCAACCCCATCATGGGTTTTTCCATTAATTTAAAAAACTTTTATTTATTTGAAATCATTACACACCATTTAATTAAAAAATGTTTTCAAAAAGAATAATCCATGTACTGATGGCACGTTTCGAGTGATTCAAACTGATGACAACTCAGATACATCCCAGTGACCTTGCCATTGACACATGCCTCATCCCTGTTTATTATCTTAATTAATAGTTACTTATACTAAAATTTATTTTAAAATATACATTAAAAAGATAAGTACACACCTTGTGATAAGAGTTAGATGGCGCGTGTTGTCATTTTGTTCTCATTTCTATAGTGGATATAAGATAATAAAGTACACAACATGTTGATTAGAGGAGTATGCTGTGTGTTTATTAAAAACAGAAAAGAAAGGCAAGAAAGAAAGAGGGGAAAAGAATGAATGGGTTGCCTCCTAGTAAGCATCTTTGTTTTAGGTATTTGGCTCAACCTGAGTTATGAGTACTTACCTATAATCTAAAGTAGGATGTGGCTTTCGCAGCGCGAACCACCAAATGTGTCCATCTCCCTCATCTTTGATCCATGATTCTTGACCTTCTGGAGGTTTGGGAAGCAGCTTATAGTAACCCTATTCTATGGCCAGTAGATGAAAAAGGTGGAATTGTTTCTTAGTGTGATCAGTTATGTCCTCCATCTCCCTAGGTTCATGCTCTGAATTTATGAAAACTTGAAAATAACGGCAGGTATCCTCTGAAAAAGATATATAATCAACTGAGGGTTTTGTAATAAATGGGTGATTAAAGTTAGAATTAATAGGATATGATGTGTCCCAATATTAAAATTTTGAGTTATGAAGATTAATTTATGAAATTGTTAGTGTATTACATGTGGGGACCACACCATAACATGTTTCCTCAGTTGAAATGAAATTAGAACACCCATCCTCAAACTTAATTGGAGTATCCATATTAGAAATTATCTCAGAGAGATTCTCTACCATATTTTTAAGTCATACCAACCATTTAGTTTGGTCTAAATAGCATGTAGTAAAGGCCTCAATCATCGACAATAACCTTTCATTATTACCTAAATATGGTTCTGGGGGAGAAAAATAGAAGGGTGGGATGAAGGATATACAGAGGTGTTCCTCATATTGGAACCCATCATCCATATATATATATATAATATTCCTCTAAGTTGGGGTACAATAGAACTGGATCATGAAGATAAAAATCTGCTTCATATAGATTGTACCACTCCCCAGTTGGATAGTATTCCATGGGATGTGGGGTTGCGGTGACCAAGAAAAAGGAAGAAGAAAAAAAGAAAAACAAAATCTGGGTAAATCGACCTTAACTCATATGGGAAATGATACTTTATTCTTCGCTAGAAACGATGCCAAAATTTTTCACCACACTTATTTCAAGGGGTGAGAGAAATTAAAGATTTTAATGATCCGTTTGTTCCCTTCTAAACCAACTACTAGGTAGTTAATGGAATTTGGGGTCAATCCCTGGGGGAAATAAGGAAACTATGGTCAATGCAAGCCAGATAAATCTTGATCGATTATCCAAACATGAAGAAGCGAAGGGAACTATCACCTAAATTGAAACAATTTGTGGAAAATGAGTAAAAACAGAAAAAGATAAGAACAATCAGAAAAACACATACGTTGGGGTTGCAATTCAATTATGGTTTATTGAATTCATCGTTCCTTATAATTGAAAATATAACTGAAATTTAGTTACCATGGGTATTCAATTAAAATGAAATTTATTGGTCTGAAAACAATCAATTACATATTTAAAAGTTAAATCCTTGGTCTGGTAATTATCTGTTTAAAAAAGGTTTAGGTTCATTACCCCTAAAATAGTGGCAATGATTTCCCCTAATGATCATGGGTTCATCCAACACAACTCCTTCAGTTCTCTCCATTTAAGTCATTCTTGGTATGATACAAAATTAATGGTTGTTCTGAAAGTATGTTCATTAAAGGAATTGTAAAAAAAATCATAAGAAGAGAAACACTTCAAAATTAAAATAATAAGGAATGCAAATCTTATTAAAACCCCAATGCAAGGGGAACTAGCCTCTTATGACCATGGTCATGGTGTGTATATTGAGTCAGAACTCAATCCCTACCATGGTTACGAGAGGATAACAGGGGAAAGGGATAATTACACTAAAATAGAAATTAAAAAAACTAGAAACTAATCCGAGGGAGGCTTGGAAAATAGATAAGAAGAAACTCCCCATGGATGTACAACCCCCAAATAGGAAGGGTTTCCCTCATATTTATAGAAAATGAGACTACATGTCATGTACTATAGAATCCACAGTGTGTAGTTAGGTCATCTCAAAATCGATTTGTTTCTTCTACCAATAGCTGATCCACTGCATTAATTGAAGACTTTGAATGCGTCGATGGTTTGTTGGTGGGATACACATTATGCAGCACTGCCCCACAGGGCATGTCATCTTATCTTCAACCACCAACTGCTTCTAGATGGGAGGAAACTACATGTAAAGTGAAGTACACGGTGTAAAATATCTAGCCAGTCACTCGGGCGTGTACTCAGTCTGGCCGATCCATGTCTGGCCAAGTTTACACGGCATGTTTATTGGAGTTCACACCGTGTATAAATGAAATTTTGTTATGATCATTCCTGATTTGTGATTTTGGCTGTAAAACACCTGAAAATTATCATGAACACCTAAATAAAGAATTTTATATAAAAACAACATATATCTGGTGAAAGAATATTTTTATACTAAATAGAATATTTGAAACTGTATACATAAATCAAGAACATCAGTTCACTTCTACTTTTATATAAAATATTATTCCCTTTTCTATTTTAAATTATCTTTAGTATTTTCCTTAAAACCGAACTAAAATGTTTTAATGCCAAAATTTCTTAAATAATCTTATTACATATTGTCACTTCTTTTTAACATCACTTACCATGATATATGCCTATGAATGTCTATGTATGTTTTAATCCCTTTATTTCATGGACACTCGTATGATACACCCATTCATTATGCTTTATGACATGATTATGATACCCATTTCTTTCCTTGGTTACCCTTATGTTTATATATGATTGATTATATATGATTATTTATCTGGAAAGCATATTCATGAACATGTTATGATGGGTGTGACCAGATAGTGCTCTAATGAATTGGCTAAATTTGAGTCTCATGAAACGTTATGTGCAACAGTCTTGACAGTTAGCCTTGACTCGTGCTACCATGTGCAACAGTCTTGGTGGTTAACCTTGACTTGTGCTCTTGTATACATAATGAGTCTTAACTTGTTCTAAATTCATGTTTTATTTTTCTTCCACATTACTATGAATCCATTTTTATATGATTCCATGTTGATATGTAATGATTCCATATATTCCATGCCTTTTTATATCATTATGTCATGGCATCTAACAAATGTGCTAAAGCTTTGTTCTTGTGTTTATTCCCTTACTAGTATTTTAAGCTCATCCCTTTTTTCATGTTATCCCTAGGTTATCCTATGAATATGTATGAGCACAATGGAAGTGAGGATCTCTTTATGAATATTAAATAAATAAATGTTTAATTTAGTCCCTTGTTTTTAGTTTCATGTACCTAGTCTTCCAAGACACTAGACATTACGATCCTTGGCTTGTAATATGATGTTTTATTATGATAAAAATCATGTAATGATATGTGTAAAAGGATAGGGTCTCTATAGTTGGTATCATAGGATGGTCTAGTTATTTTTGGAGATTAGTAATAGAGAAATTTATGAAGAACCTTAGGGATGAGACTAAGTTTAAGAAAACATCCCTAAATTTTGGTAAGTATAGAGTAAGTGGTTTATCAAGAAAATACATCCCTGTTTGGATGAGAATAAGTATATGTGGCTCTAGCATATATGTATTTATGTTTAAAACCCAAAACACCACTTTGATCTGGACTCGAATGAGAATTGGTCACAAAAATGGGCCTTGATGCACTCCTGGTTTGGTACTCCCTGGGGAAATTATTTAGTAAATTCATAATATTAATAAGAAAAATATTAAGGAAACAAAAAAAGAATCCTATAAGAATATATATTATGAAATATATCATGGATAATCTAGATTGAAACCTAAGGAATCACAAGTCAGGATATACTTTTCCTTTAAGAGTTTATCCTTTTATGTTTAAAGTTTTCTTTTTTAATATCCAAGTATTCAAGCCCTTCAATTTTACATTCATTTCCTTAGTTAATGGTGGGAAATAGTAGAACATGTGCCAACAATAAATGTGATAGGAAATGTGATGATTTCTATAATAATATGCCTGATATGATGAGAACAGGTGCTCAAAACTTTATGACAATAATTTATCAGCTGGATTAAGTTATGAATAATAACTTGAATCATGTTGAACACCCTACTCTTCCAAGGAAAGAGCAAGTTTCCATTGATTACTTCATGTGGAAAAGGCATCATATGTTTAGTGGATCTTCCTGTCCCCTCATCATGGAATAGTGGATTAACTCCACTGAAAAGATATTATCTGGCATCCAGTGCTCAGAAGAAGAGAAAGTCATATTGGCGGTCTATCATTTTGATGGGGAAACTGATTAGTTGTGGAAACTAATCAAGAATATGAAGTCTTCAGAGGAAATTTATTCCATGGATTTGGAGGAATTCAAGAAAAATGTTTTTCAACAAATACTTTCCCCGAACCCTCTGTCTCAAGATAGAAAGATAGTTTCTCAGACTTAAGCAGAAAGAAGATGAGTCCATTAGGTCATATGAATGAAACTTCAAAATGTTTACAAGATATGCATCCGACTTTATCATGAACACCAAAATCAAGGTGGGTCACTTCTTTATCATACTAAATCTGAGTCTATAAAAAGTTATGGAGATTTAATACTTCAATAGTTATGAGGATATTTTCTGCTGTGCCCTCAATGTTGAAATGAAGATCAAAGACTCTCAATAGTCTCATGGGACCAGTGAAAAAAAAATCAGAAAATGGAGTCAAATATGGGTGGTTTGGAAAATAAATCCCATGATGGAAAGAAGATCGAATATCCCACGTGTCAATATTGTAGGAAGTAGCATCCTAGGAACTATCTAAAGGGAATCAGAATTGATTCAAATGTTAAATAATGGGACATCTGGATAAAAAATACCAAAGGAATATATAGAATCCCACTAACATGGAAGAAGAAAGTAAGGTTTAGATAAATACTGAGCTTGTGGTGTAGTGATGATACTACAAGGAACATGGGCATTATGTGAACAATTTCCCTCAGCCAAGGGTTGTTAGAGGAAATCAATAACAACCTACAAGGAAATAAGGAAGGGCGTATGCTATCACTACTACTAAGGTGGAACTTGACAATGATTTGGTGATAGGTATTCTAGTTATTCAGTCAAGAATATCAAACATGCTATTTGATTCTGGTTTTACACATTCTTTCATATCTTTCAAGTTTAGTAAAACTACTCAAAAACCACCTCAAAATTTTAAGGTTAAGTTATCTTTGAAAACAACGAATGGGGAAATTATTGCGTCCAAGGTTTATAACTCCTCCATAATAAATTTTTGTGGACTAAACCTACTATAAAATATTTTCATACTTCCACTGGTGGAGTTTGAAGCTATTTTGGGCATGGATTGACTATTTTTATATAAATCCAACATTAACTGTCAGGAAAGGGAGATCACTCTTCACACTCTAGACTATCCTCCAATCCTGTAAAAGTGTAATGAGGAAGATGAATCTCCTTCAGAATCATCATATGAAGTGTGGATAATGTTTCCTTTTGAAAAATAAATCTTTCTCAAATGATTGAGACAAAGGAGATGATACTTATTGAAGATATGGCCATTGTGGGGAAGTACACTGATGTATTCCCTGAATATTTTCCTAATCTTCCTCCAGATCGAGAGGTTGAGTTCTCAATTGAAATTATTCTTGTATCCCTACCTATATCAGAGAAACCTTATAGAATGACCACCACAGAGCAGGAAGAGCTAAATAAGCAGTTACAATAGAATATGGAGAAGGGTTTTATATTTCTGAGTGCTTCACCATGGGGTGCGCCAGTCCTCTTCATCATGAAGAAGGATGAATCAATGCGCCTCTACATTGATTTTTGTGAGATCAATAAAATCGTGATAAAGAGAAAGTATCCCCTACCTTGGATAGATGACTTGTTCAATCAGTTATGCGGGGCCAATTATTTCTCTAAGGTGGTCCTTTAGTCAGAATATCACCAATTAAAGGAGAGGAAGGAAGATATTCCTAAAACTACCATTCGAATGAGGTATGTACACTATGAGTTCATAGTGATTCACTTAAGAGTCACTAATGCTCTATCAGTATTCATGGATTTAATGAATATAGTCTTTAGACATTACTTTTAAAAATTTGTGGTAATTTTTATCGATGATATTATGATATACTCCAAGAGCAAGGAGGAACATGAAAAGTATTTGAATAATGTGATGATGAATTTGAGAAGGGAGAAAATTTATGCAAAGTACAATAAATGTGAGTTTTAGATGGAGAAATTACCATTCTTGGGGAATGTTATCACTAGAAAAGGGATATTTTTAGACCCTTCAAAGATAAAGGCAATTGAAGAGTGAACCAAGACAACATCTATAACAGGGATCTTCATCTTTATGGGTCTAGCTGGGTATTATAGATGATTTTTTAAGAAATTTTCATGATTTTAAAACACAATTACCAAGATGAATTAGAAGGGGGTGAATTTTGTCTAGACTCAATAATGTGAGGAAAGCTTTAAGGAGATCAAAAATAGGCTTATCACTACACCAATACTCACACTCCCGATAAGTGGGGAACTCTTTGTGGTGTACAATGATGCTTTAAAGAAGGTCTTAGGATTTGTGATAATGAAAAATTATAAAGTGATAGCCTATGCCTTAAGAAAACTCAAAATAGATGGGCAAAAACAATCCCATACATGATTTGGAGTTGGCAGCTGTGATCTTTGCATTGAAAATTTGGCGGCATTATCTCTATGGGGAGAAGTGTGAGATATATACTGATCACAAGAGTCTAAAATATATTTTCATATAAAAAGTGAATAATATGTGCCAATGAATATGGTTAGAGCTCATCAAGGATTATGAATGCTTAAACCACTACCATACCAGTAAGGCAAATAATGTGGAAAATGCTCTAAGTATAATGGATCATGCATCTTTATCAATGATGAGAATTGAAAAGAATCCAATATTCTTAGATTTGCAGAGGATGGACATGGGAATAATTAAGGAGGAACATTATCAATCCTTTCTAAAATGATTCCTCAACTATCCCTCATAGAGAAAATAAAGGAAGCTCAAAGAAATGACGTGGAAATTAAGAAAAAGGTGGAATCTATCAGAAATGGGAAATCTTATCAGTTCAAGATTGATGAGGAAGGAGTTGTAAGATTTTGGTCTTGATTATGTATACTATCCAATCAAAAGATAAAGAGGGAGATTCTGAATGACGCACATAGCTAAACCTTCTCTATTATCCTATGGAGCAAAAAGATGTATCGAGATCTCTGACATAACTTTTGGGGGGACAATATGAAGAAAGAGATTTCTGAATATACATCAAAGTTCCTGGTATGTCAAAAATTTAAGGATAAAAGACAAAAGTCTAAGGGGATGATACAACCACTATCCATACCAACATGGAAGTGGGATAACATCACCATTTAATTTGTCATTGAACTTCAAAGTAAATCTAGAGAAAACAATGCTATATGGTTCATTGTGGATCATCTTACAAAGAAAACTCACTTTATCAAATTTTAAAAGGACTTCTCATTGGATCAAATTGCATAAATATATATATCAAAGAGATGGTAAGGCTGTATGGAGTACCAATATCTATTGTATCCAATAGAGATCTAAGATTCATCTCAAAGTTCTGGAAAAGTCTACAACATGCTCTAAGAACTAAGTTGAACTACATCACGACCTATTATCCCCAAACTGATGGCCAATCTCAGCGAACTATTCAGACACTAGAAGATATGTTGAGAGAATATTCTATGATATCTAAAGGAGGATGGGACCAACATGTTCCATTGGTTGAATTCTCTTACAATAATAGTTTACACTCCATCATCCGAATGGAACCATATGAAGCCCTTTATGGGAAAAGGTGCAGAACACCGACATGTTGGGATGAAGTCAGAAAGTGTAAGCTAATAGGACCTGAAATGGTTGAAGAAATGGTGGAGAAGGTGAAAACCATTTAGTAGCACATCAAGGCGGCCCAAAGTCGACAAAATAGTTATGTAGACAATCGTCTACATGACCCTGAGTTCAAATTTGGATTCATGGTATTCCTTAGCACATCTCCATGGAAAAAGTTCATGAGGTTTTGGAAGAAAGGAAAGCTAAGTCCCATGTACATCAGTCCCTTTGATATTTTTGATCATTTTGGAGTTGTGGCCTATCAACTAGAACTTCCACTGACCATGTTTAAAGTACATGATGTATTCCATGTATCCATATTAAGGAAGTACATACTAGACCCTTCACATGTACTCTCTTCAAGGGTGACACAATTAGAGAATGATCTTTCTTAGGAGGAGCAACCGGTGAAGATATTGGATCATAGAGATGAAGTTCTAAAAAACAATACTAATCACCTGGTAAAATTACTATAGAGGAACTATAAGTACAAATAGGCAACATGGGAACTGCAGGAGTCAATAAATAAAAGTACCCACACATGTTTACGACTTAGAATGTAAAACGAAATTTCAAGGGTGAAATTTCATTAGGGGGAAGAATATAATGACCCAATGTTTTATCAATAAAATTCCCTTATTATAATTATGTCTTATAATATAATCATATAATATTACATATAGAACACAATAAGAAACTTATAAATGAAGAATGAGTTAAAAAATACATCTCTAGAAGTTAAGGAACATATACCGATGAAATAGTAACATGACCTTTGGAATAGTAATGTGACTCTAATGAATAGTAAACCATCGAATTAAATAGTAACCTCAGTAATGAAAGTATAAAAAAATTTATCCATCTTATAAGTGACAAAATGATATAATTGTATCATAGTATAATTAAGTAAATATTTTAAAAGTTATTAATTAAGTGTTGGTATTTTTGTAAGTCATGTATATTTAATTACAATTTTATGATTAATTTAATAAATTAAACGAAAAATTATTTTCATAAAATGTATTCATAAATAAGTATTTTGATGACTTATGATTATAATATAATTTTAAGATACCTTAATTAATTTTTTAAAGTGTTATAAAAGTAGTTTTAATTTTAAAATTTGTATTTTTCAAGTAAATTATGATTTTAATTAAAAATTAATTTTCTCATAATTAGAAAATTATTTTTATAAAATGGAGTTTATTTTTGAATTATATACGTTGAAAAAATGGTTGGGTTGAATTTTTGGGATTTTTCTAAAATACTAGATTTTTTGGTGAATAGTAAAATATGCTAATTTACGATAAATGATAAATAAATGATTTTTTGCATCATTCTTGAGTCATGGATGATGTAAATGGAAATTGGTTCAAACTAAAATGGTATCTTTACTATTTGTGGTCACAATAATCTATAATATTCATAGTCTTGAGCAAAAATATTAAAAAATGATTAAAAAAACGGGAAACCCCTCCCCTCTTCCACTATAAATATCACCCCTATTTACCTCTTATATTCACTTATATAAAGCCTTATGCCTTGTATAAATTCTGATAAAATATCCTCCCAAGATCCTTCCCACGTCCATTATCCATTTGTCTCTTCAGAAGACCAAATACTCTCCCCTAATGAGGTTCCCAAGGAAGATATATTCAAGAGGTAAATTCCTCTTTTCATTTCTTTTATTTTCATTCAAGTTACTTTATTTATTTTTTCGTCACCTCCATTCAACAAAATGTTATGATAACTACATTACCTTACATGTACTATAATTTTATTATGATAATTTAATAATTCATCATCATCTCTCCTTTCCCCTCCTTTTATACTAGAAATGAAAACTCCATCCGAGATGTGTTAATTCATCACATTCAAGGACGATGGGTTATCAATTTCTTTTACCATATTCAATTATGATCATGAGACCATTTTTTTGTTTTAAATAGACTATAATATATTTAAGGTTATGGAATCTTTTGTACACATGATACTAATTTATAAATCAAAATGTGTTTAATGTGATCAAAAACCTCCAATTAACCAAAAGAGTTATAATTAAAGTTTTATATAATGATTCATATTCACTCCAAATAACCAAATGAATTTTATAACCATGTAATATTATGGATGTTCAATAATAATGTAGAACTTCAATTCTAGGCAACCATTCTCATCTTGCGTGTTTATCCTTACATGTATATAAGTAAACCAATCATGAAAATGAAGGAAACAAACACTCCCAAATGATGAAATTGAACCTCTTTACCCATAAAAAGGGTCATGATTGAACTTAAAAAGGTTATAATGAATAAATTAAATATCTAATAGGTTCTTTAAATATTAATTAATTAATTTAATTTTGATATCAAGGACATTGAGATCAAGTTAAAGACACCTTCACACTTAAGGTAAAGGATTCTACTCGAACCTCCATTATTCCTTCAGGTTGCTCTATATTTCTTTATACCCAAATGAGGTTATTTATTATTTTCCATGTAAATATTATAAATTAGGTTTATATGCTCCAAAATCTTGTATCAAGGTCTATTAATCATTCTCTTTTGGATATATACATGTTTTTAAATGATTTCCTCCTCAATTTTTCCTGATAAGAAAGCCCGTTTCAAGGGAACTTCCAGAATTCTTACCCAATTTCAAGTAAACTCTATAATCTATTTTAAGACACAATTTTTTATAAAATCCATGTTTTTATTATTAAAACCTTCTTGGTTCACTTCTGGGTTTATATGAAATATTATTCCCTTTTCTATTTTAAATCCTCTTTAGTATTTTCCTTCAAAACCCACTAAAATGTTTTAATGCCAAAATTTCTTAAATACTCTTCTTACATGATGTCAATTATATTTGACATAACTTACCAAGATATATGACTATAAATTTCCATGTATGTTTTAATCCCTATCTTTCATGGACACTTGTATGATGCATCCATTCATTATGCTTTATGACATGATTATGATACCCATTTCTTTCCATGGGTACCCTTACATTTATGCATGATTATTTATTTGGAAAGAATATTCATGAAAATGTTATGATGGGTGTAACCAGATATAACTCCAATTAATTGGATAAATTTGAGTCTCATGAGATGTCATCTGCAACATTCTTGGTGGTTAGCCTTCACTCGTGCTACCATGTGTAATAGTCTTGGTGGTTAATCTTGACTTGTGATATTCTACATGCAAAGAGCCTTGACTCATGATAAAGTCATGTTTTTTGTTGCTACCACATTACTATGAATCCATTTTTATATTATCCCATGTTTATATGTAATTATTTCATACGTTCCATGCCTTTTTATATCATTTTTTCATGCCTTTTAACTAATGTGCTAATTATTTGTTCATATGTTTATTCCCTTACTGGGATTTCTTGCTCATAACTTTGTTCATGTTATCCCTATATTATCCTATAAATATGTATGAACACAATGGAAGTTAGGATATCTTTATGAATATTAAATAAATAAATGTTTAATTTAGTCCCATGTTTTCAGTTTTATGTACCTAGTCTTCCAAGACACTAGGCTTCACGATCCTTGGATTGTAATATGATGTTTTATAATTATTAAAATCATGTAATGATAGTGTAAAATGATAGGGTCTCTATATTATTCATCTAAAAAGAGACGATGAAGATTGATGAATCAATCAAAATAAACTTCGTCTTTCACAATTAAAACAAATAAAATATTGATTTAATTAAATCTTGTGAAAATACTTTGATTCCTTTGAAAAAACATAGGGCTTTCCTTCCTCTCATTGATATGAATCCAACCCCACTAATGTTATATAATTATTATCAATATTAGAGGATATATGGATTAATGAAGATAAATATTTTTTTAGAGAGATATGGGAGAGAAGAGAGATAGAGAGATAAGTGAGACTCGTGAGAGGGGAGGGTAAAAACGTTTCCCCAAAAATGCTGATGTAAAAAACATCCCCTTCCTAATTTAATTGTTTTTTCATTTACTTTACCCCTTTTTTATTTTTATTTATCCTATACACACTCCACCTGTACACCCCCACACCCCCTTTATTTTCTCTTCCACTTGTCCATTACACATCCCTACAACCCCACTATTATATCATAATTATTATTAATTTTTCACTTAATCAATCAATCAACATCATTATTTTTCATATAACACGATAATATATTTTTTAATAAAAATAACATCCTACTAAACATAAAACAACCAATTAAATTAAATTAAAATAATGATAATAAAAATAGTGATCACACATTTAAATTTTCATTTTTTTAACACAAATAAAAATATGACCATTATTATTTTTAACCACCCAATATATTGTCAAACACAATAAGATCTCATTTATAAATTCAAACAATCTCAAAATATTATTTAAAATTTCAATTTGATCACATTTTTTTGGACTTCCAGTAACCTGTAATGACATGGTTCATTACAACCTCCCTACCAAAATAATTTTACATCCCCATAAAGCCCCATAGACTTCCTTTGTAGGAAGTTTCTTACACAATAACATATAATTCCAAACACTAAAATATATGCACCAAAAAATGCTTTAAAATGATAATGAAAACTTTATACATGGGGTTCCCCCAACTATAAAAAATTACTTAACCTAACTCCAAAACCAAATATCATCAATGTGATAACTAAAATCGATGCATCAACAGAGAACTTGTCAAAATGACAACCAAACTAATAAAAAATCTTCAATAAAAGGATCCAATTATAAAACAATCATTTCAAACAACCAAATTCAGTTAATCTCAACACATCATAAAATTAATATACCCTTGAAATTGTATATCATCCTTAATATATAAAATAATTTTCAATATAAATTAAAAATATAAAATCATAAAATATAAATCATATCTTTTGAAATAAAATGTATTTTATCATTTTTAAAACTAGGAAGGAACAACCCAATAAACTCCAATTTAAACCAAAATATCTTATATCTATCTTATAAAACCAAATTCAATATCTTAAATGATAGAAATCAGAATATATTATACAAAATATTTTTTTTAAGAATTTGATTTATGAAAACCCTGAGTTCATAGAAAAAAACCTAAATAATTCTTATTTACTTTATAGAATGATGAAAATAAAAACAGAATAAAGCTAACTGAATTTAGACACATAAAATCAAAAAAATGAGACCATCATGATTTAAAAGATACAAGTCCATAAAATTAACTATAAACCTCTTGAAAATTAGGTTTCCACTGAAATAAGTCATTTATGACAAAATATGAAAATTATTTAGTAAGGATTACATTTTTTTAAGTTTCATTTCATTTTATATCCTCCCACTAATTTTTTTTAATGTATGCAACCTAAACTTATAAGAAAATTCATCTTAATCAATAATGGTTATAAATCAAAAAACATTTTTCAAAGAAAACATATGATTAAAAAATTCCAAATTTATTAAAACATTTTTTATTACTTGAAAACACTTCAATTTCCAAAACACTACCATAACAATAATTGAAATTAAAAAATTTCCCTGATTTTAATATTTACAATAAAATACCCAATTAAAACCCTTATTACATTTTTAAAAATTTAAAATAAAGGAAACCATAAATTTTAAAACCCATCTATATTGTAAAATTACACCTTTTATTTTATTAAAATAACTTAATATTTTCCAAAAGTCATCCACCTAAAAAGGAAAACCCCCTTTTCTTTGTAAAATTCACTTCCAAAGGTTTATCCTTAAAATTAAACACCAAGGTCATAATAGAAAAATGAGGCCCAACATAATTAAATGAAAAAAATATCCAAAATAAACCATATTTATTTATTAAAAATTTCAAAAAAACGAGGATACAAGAAACTTGAGATCATATAAACATAACTAATATCAATCAAGGTTAATCCATAAGATCAATATATAGCATTAAGAAAATATTGATAAGGAAAAACCAAGAAAAAAACCCTTCCTAGATAAATGGAATATGTGAAAAGAATGTAGCCCATTCACCCTATCCATGTAACTTATTGGTTTCCATTCCAAATTTCTTAAAAGTTGTAAGTGTACCCATAAAGGAAGGATAACTCAAACACATAACTATAATGACACATTCCTAACATCGCATGGTAACTCAAGGTTCAATAATGAAATTTTTGGCCAAATACTTATTTATATATAACTCTTGAGTTATAAAAAATCTATATCCTATCTAACATGACTCTATAGAAAACATAAATCAAAAACAGTCTCACTTTGATACCATTTTTTCAAGAATCAACCCATGTCACCACTCAATCGAGAACTCGAGCCTTCCCATCGCACAACCTGAAGGGTGTTGGTGATCCCTATGGGTTAGAAACTAGTTCTAGGGCATGAAAACATACCCAATGGGAATTATTTCACAAAAATAAATAATATTAAACATGTATCATAATTGTATAATAATTCTAATATGACTTATCCATAAGTTATAATGCTATGCAACACAAAATAAAGTATTTCAAATTTTAAACAAAACCAAATAAATAATAATCAAAGAATAAGAATCCAAGTCACTATGAAATATTGAAAAACCAAAATACATTATATGAAGTTAAACAAGGATGAAATTACTATAGTACAAGATAAAACCAAACTGCCCAAAATAATCTCCCTATAACCCTAAGGTCACCATAAAACCCTAAGACTGCCTGAGACCTGCACCCCGATCTAGTACTAAAACATAATATTTACATACCATTTTCAATACCATTAAAAGTGACCCAATTTTAACCATACATAATTGAAATATCCATAAATAAAATTGAGTCTTTTACATACCCAATACCTTTTAGGTTTAGAGTTTTATATAATGAAGAAAAACTCTTTAAGTAGAAAAACCCATTTCTTTCTCCCCAGATGGGAATTTTTAACATTGTACCCAGATTTTCTTATTCCACAAGATGAATTAAATATCTACTAAAAACAAACCCCAAATGATACTCTTCTAGACCAATCTTATATAATATCATTATTTATAACCTCAGGAAATGGAAATATAAGAAATGGTGAGATCAGATGCTCATTAAGGGTAAACATGAGAGATATCTATCATAGGTGAACATAAGATGATAATTAGGGTATGATAACATAATCAAGTTAATTTTCTCAATTTGAAAGACTGAAAGATAAAAAATATTATTTTATAAACTCTAGAATCATATCATATATAGAATCCTGATTAATAAGGGTACTAAAGGAGAAATGATAATTCCAGAGTCATAACATAATCATGTGGAATCATAAACATATAAAATCATAATATTATGAAAATAAATATTTTTAATCATGCCCATGAATAATATTGTGAGCATAGATAGAAGATATCATATTCATGCATCAAAATGTGAACATAACTATTCAAAATTATATGAACACATAATCTTGTGAGAATAGTTAGAAGCAACCATACTCATGCATCAAAATAGGAACATAACTATTAATAACCATGCCCATGATTATAATCATATTATCATGATATATATATATATATATCAAATTACCCAATTCATTGGAGGGCTATAATGGACCCAACCATCAAATACTCATAATTCATTCATATGTATGCCACAAGATCATGAAAACATTTATCATTTCATCACAGCTTAACCTATGTAAAATACAATTATTTTCATTAATATTTCATTATCAAAATAAAAAACCATATAGATAAAAATAAGGATGTTATCATTGGATCATCTCCCCAGTGAAGTATAATTAACATCAATGGATGTTTTAGTAGATGAAAATTTATTTAAAAGAGCACCAAAAAATTTCTTGAGGAAAATACCATTTTTTATTTTAAAACCACTTATTTAAAATCTAAAAATTTATAGAATATTATGAAACAAATTTGTTTTGAAATAACCATGGAACATTGTAAATTATTCTTAAAAAAAAGAGTATTCATGATGATGGGAAAAGTCTTTCACGTGTTATAGGTTAAAACAAAGATTTCATTCACACCTTTGGTAAAAAATACCTCATTCAGAAAACAACATGAAGATTATTGTTAAACCTTTTTATAAGTAAAATATGGATAAAAATTAATTTAATAAACAATTGGAGAATATTAAAAATATTATTGAAATATTTTTAATTAAAATATAGACATGCAAGAAAAATATTCCTCATCAAAGAGGAAATAATGTTGAATTTTATTAAAAACAATTTCTCAATCATTTTATGTACCAAAGAGAGAAGAATGAATGGAAAACATGAAAACCCTAGTAATAAATAGAGTATAATAACATATATGGGGTTTTAAGGATATTTATTATATAATCTCCCTCAATGTAAATTTAACATAAACAACCCTAAAAAGAAATGGGATTGTAACATAAATCCATTATAGCTTTCGTAACTTTTGAATCATAACCCCCATGAAAAAATTAACTTCAAATGAAAATTTAAATAATATTAACATAAATATATTCATTATATATCAAATAATTGGTGTATTATATTCACCACATGAAAGAAGGAAGCTTTGAATTTGGAATACATCTCATAGAAACAAAAGTGAGACGAGAAACTCTTACCTCAAGTCCTATCTTGCTTCATACAAATTCAAACCTCCTTTATAATAAATATAAATTTATTATACATAAATTATAGGACCATATTAATATATATTTATGTATTACAATATATCATTCCATTATAATTTATAATTATCCTTTTACTAATAATTATTTATTAAAATCATTATTCTAGTTAAAACTTATTTGTTTTCTATGTGTGTTTCAGCTCAATGGTTTTGTTCCTGGCACCTTGGTCATGATTTCATAATATTTAAAATAAAAATCTTATCATAATAATAATATTTATTCATTATATAAAATTTTATAATTATCCATATAAGGTGGGGATAAAAAATTAATTACATCACTTTGTGAAGATGGTAGTCTGTACGTACACACAAGTGATATTTCCACTTTTTTAAGGATAGAATAAAAGAAAGATAAATAATAATTTGAATATATATAATCATAGTTATATCATAATTATATCTTATATATGATATATATCCATTAAATCCATCCTTATTTCTTTCCATGTAAAAAAAATGAAAAGAAAGTCATATCGCTTCATGGAGGTGGTAGTCTTTATGTAAACATGAATGATGTTATTATTTCCCATTAGATGGGAAGGTAAGAAGGTATATAAAATATTATAATTCCAAAAGCATAATTATATTATAAGTTAAATATATAAATATTAAATACATCATAATAATCTACTATGAAATATAATGATGAAAAACAAAATAGATCGCTTCATAGAGATGGTAGTCCCCCCCCCACACGAGCGATACTTTCATTTCCCATTGGGATGGAAAGGTGATGAAAAATGGTTTTTGAATGAACATAATAAAATTTTAGAATATATAATATACTCATTTTATTATATAAACATGGTTATAAAATATTTATAGGAGGTGGAAGATGAAATAAACATAGAAACACTCGGTTAAGAGTTATACCTCTAATTTGGAAAACCTCCCTTGGCTTATAAATGAAGCCTTAAAAGGTTGTTATTTTGGTGAGACTAGTGAAATGACCCAAAATTTTATAAATGAAATTTTCTTTTGAATGAATAAATTCCTTATTAAGTAATTTATTTATAGAAAAAATATGCACTACTTTGGTTATTTTGGATCGTTATAAAATATAGCATGGGAGATTTGAAAGATCGTTAAGAATAATAACCATTGATAATATAAACATGGTACAATGAACATTAAGATTATTATATTAAGGTTAATGATAAAGTATAATTTATATAGATAGAATAATCGATGGACTCGACTAATGGGATCTTACCCTATGAATCCCATTTATCGGAACTTCTGAGGGAGCTAACATCACTGGGTTTTGTCCTTGAGAAAAAAACAAAAATGAAATCCAACAACTAAAGCTCAAGTAAAACTATTTATAGGATACATTCAATATTATCGAGATCATAACCTGAACCATGTTTATCGAACCACCCTAAGAAAGTGCCACTATCACACACCTTACCCTTAGGGTTTACACTGGTGTAATAAGGGGTTATGTATCTTGACCCTAGTAGTGTGATTTTTTTTATATTTTATTTAAAACCAAATAATGATTATATTTATCTCTTTTTATTATTAATTTAAAAATGATTATATAATTATTTCGATAAAAATTAGATTTTCATATAAAGAAATAATTATTTTATTTATTGAAAATATAATGTTTTAATTAAGACACACATTTTATAAATTCAAGAATTTTTAAAATAAATTTTATTTTAATAAAATTTTATTATTAAATAATACTTGTTTAAATATAAATGATAATATAATTTAATTAATTGTAATGTAATTTTTATAAGGGTCAGAAAGTTCTTCATGTTGTAAAAACCAGTATTTTCCCATAAATAAGGAATTTTATTTAAAATTAAAAATTATCATATTTATGAAATTATTTTTGTAAAATATATATTATTTTTTAAATAAGATAATATAAATTATCCAATGGTTAATTTTTCATAATTTTATGAGATAGTCGAATTTTGGGTAAAAATTAAATTTCACATAAACATATTGTTTGTATTATGAGATAATAATAGCCCAAATTTCATGACCCCCACCCCACAAGGTGTACCCCTCATGGGATGGAAATGTGAGAAGGGAAATATTGACCCTTGAGTCCCACATCTAGCAGGACCCGAGTTGGTGAGTAGCACCAAGGGTATAGTAAACACAAAAATGGGAGGAATTACCCTATAAGATAACACATGCAGAAGAGAGAGATAAGATAGACACCAACTAACTCCAAGTTATACTGCAATATAAAAGAAATCCCAAGTACACATATGTAATGTCATGTAAGAACTACTACAACTGAAACATAAAATTGCAAGTACCAAAGGAAAGTAAAAACAATAGTGACCATGAATCCCGAACAGCTCTTGAAACCCCAAGCTAGTAGTAACCAGCCTGATCTCCAAACTGCTCCAAGTGACTTGAAAAATAATTTATATATATATAGGGTGAGTATAACATTATACTCAGTAGGATAATCGCCAAATCATATCATGCAAAAGTAAATAAAGAATGCTAAATCACAGTGAACAACAAGTGAAACTAACTCATCACCTAAACAGGTATACTAAGTTACCAGCCTCACCATGACTACTCTCACCAAGTATATCATACAAGAGTATATAATATAATAAATGATATCAAGGGTACCCCACTACCACTTCCCCACTAGTTTTCTGCTATGCCCCAACATCGCACGTCCTAAGCATCTCTCTCCAAAAAGGACAACCTCAAGACACCTAGGCGAGCACTACCACATGAACCTTGTGCAACACAAAGCTTGCCTATAGAAACTTGGGCGAAGCAACACACCATCCACACAACCAAAAGTAACCAGGTAGTTTTTGGGATCCACTATAGCTCATGTAATGTGTTTCATATGTCAGGTATTATACCTCAAGCCATTATAACCCATACACTAAGTAAGGATCCTCAATCCATTACAGCTTATACACATTACAACTATAGTAGTCCATAAGAAAATATTTGAATAATATATGTGTGTGAATAAGAACAAGCCATTACAGCCCCCTACACACATATATAGGGAAAACTAATCACTGTACCTACCCCGCACAAGTAACTACCAAGAGAAGAGAGTGAGGACAAAGGGGGAAGTCAGCCATCCTTCCTCCCACCGAGATGTTGGGGAAAACACCCCCAGGGCTCAGAATCGCTGGGGAGTTAGTTTCCCTAACTGATAGGGTGGGTTAGCATATAGAAACACCAAAAAGTACATGATATAGCATAGATCACAACCACATTATGGAAAAAACCTAGTATTGGACGAAACTACAATTAACTTCTCTCGGACTCCTAGCTTCCACTATTAATACTAGATATCCTATAAGCACACAACTATTTAAAGAGATTTAATAAATCATATTATCCCTTTTAAACAGTTTCAATTTATGTTAATTAATTTTTAATCATTAATTAACCATTATCAACACATTATATTTCATTATCATCACACTCAAAGTCGAATGCTCCTTTAAATTGTAACCTCAATATTTTGTCCCAACAAGCTCAAACCCCATGGGTTAACATAATTTATTAAATCATTTATTAATAGAATTATTACTTTCCTATATTACCAGTCATTCTAGAAAAACATTCTAAGCTACCAAACACAAGGGGCTCAACATGGTGAGTCGGTGGACTACCCATCAAGTCTTTTCATTCTATAGTAAGAGCGCAGAACCATCCTCCCTCGAGAAGCTAAACATAAAAAGCATGTGGCATATCCCACATGTCTTCGCCTCTTTTTGGAAGGAGGGTAGAAAAAACTAATGCCTTGAGTAGTGGTGAAAGTAAAGATGATAAACAACCAAAAAGATTCATCAAGCATCCAACATTCATATCCAACCTGTTTCATCATCTTCAGTGTCCTCCCCGACACCCTTATGCATAAACCAATGCATCTCACCACTCTAGGCATCAACTCCTGCCACAACCCATGGTCATCCCTTCCCCCACATATCACAACAGTCATCTAGGATCATGTAAAAACACAGGCATCAGGAAAACAAACATCATATCAACTAGGATCTTGGACCTTAAACAAGGCATACAACCTTCATACATAATGATCACTCATGGATCCAATGCACAAGGCACTCAGCCTTATAAGAAAGAGGGTAACTCAAAACCCTACTAGGAATTATCTTTTATCAAACAGTTGGTTCTTTAATCCATATAGAATTAACGAATTTATTTTTTGTAGGTTCCAACTATGGGTAACCAAAATAGAAAGCTATCATATCTATCACAAAACAATTAAACATGAATACTGCATCAATTTGATTATCATCAGTCTACAACAACAAAAAGATTCATTTACATGCCTCTTTATCTTTGAAAAATGATTACAATTAATTTGAGTTTATTTTATTTACTAATTTCACCAATAAAAACATTATAATAAGAAAATCATAGATATCCCACTATCTAGAAAATCAAGAGGAAACCGTTATTATGTTTCAAAACAACAACATGCGACCGAACCAATTATTTTAACCCAGTTCAAGTATTTAATTAGGTTAATTCCATTGTGATATAAAGTTCTAAAACATTATCACTCTATAGTTTCATGTAAAAGATTAAATAAGCAACTAATCCCCTACCAAAAAAGGTTCTTTATGTTCTTTACATGAGAATGTTCTATTCAACCGATCACGATCGCTTCCCCCACAACAACTGCATCCACTCGAGGACACCATGACATGACCACACCAATCGAAACCCAAGAAAAATCCATTAGAATAATGGAGATCACATTCCATAACATGTAAAAGATAAATGGGAGAAGGCAGATCTAAGAAAACCAAATAACAGAGGTATATCTTACCTTGGATTGAAGACGAATGAAAGATGGATCAAAGAAGGAATCCCAAGACCGATCCTAGCTGAAGAGATCTCTAAAACACCATAGAGGGGTCTTCTAGGTCTTCTAGGATGATAGGAAGGGGATCCTTGGCCATAGGTTATGAAAGAATTGAGTGACAGTTATGTCTTTAAAACATATAGCGGTGGGTCAGTACAAGATGCGTACTTCCCATTCACGTCATGTACTGCATTGAGGTCGAGTTCCACTGAAAAATGCGCCGCCTCAACACTTTATTTTATTTTTTTGAAACTTGAATGTTACACATCATGTACCCCTTGGTCACATCATGTACCCCCTATTTCCAACTTCTAGTGACCGAACTCTTCTGGACTTCCACTAAGCCTTCTCCTAGCACTTTGGTCTTCAAAAACACACAAAGGGTCGATCCATGCGGATCTGTACCCTTACATGAAAAGTGACATAATAAATTATATAAATTTCTTAAATGACTAAATATATATTTCCCATTTGAAATAATGTTTTTATGTTAATTTATTAACTTTATAAACCCTAGGTGAATCCTCCAAAACATATATTATATTTTATGTGCTTAAAATCAATTCTTTAGGAATATAACCCACTTCCACATCACCAATGGTATTATTTTAATGTGTTTAGATTTTTTACTTATAAAATATTTAAAACTACTTCTTTCTAGAATAAACCAAGGAGAAAAACTATGGTACACTTTTTGTTTTTGATTATTTTATTTTATAGAGTCAAAAACCTATGTTTTGAAATTAATGAAGATTTCACTTGTCTTTTGATATAAATACCCACCCAACCTCCCAATCCTATTCACTATAAAACCATTTATATTGATTTTTTTCTCCTTATAAATATGTAAATATATCACTATGTGACAGAAAACACTTAATAAGCTCATCCAATGATTTTAGAAGTTCCCTCTCAAGGTAAGGGATCCTCTTCTCTTACTTTTTAGTTCAAGTAATTTCTTTTTACTAAGCCTTTTAATTTCCATTTTTTCAAATTATAATGTGTTTTTACATATCCCTTTAAATTCATTTTGATACCCAAGTAATTATAGACAAACGTTCACTCTCATTAAAACCTTATATGAACCTTTATGTACAACCATTATATTGTATAAATCATCTCGATATTTTCAACGCCAAACTTTTGTGTTGTGAATACACATATCCATTTCTACTCAAAGTTATTCACCTAGATGTAATTATACTTCATTGTTTGATTATTTCCAAGTATATAACCAATAATAATTAATCATGTGATTTATGGTGATGAAAGACATTATTATGTTGTATGTTCTATGTGGAACACAAATGCATGAACAAGATATTAATGTGATGGGTGGGACCATAATTATATAGACCTATAATGAATTAGGTAATTTTTTTTATCTCACTATATAACATTAATAATACACAATAGGTTAACCTAAGAACACTATGATATAATGTCTCAGGGGATAGCCTTGACTTATGCTTATGATGTCATGTTTTATGTTATTAACACATTCTTATGTTTCCTTGATGTTATAATATTATATTATGTTTTAATGTTAGTGTTTATGATTTTAATCCTCTTTATGTTATCTTGATATACCTCTTGAATAACATGTATTAATTTCATTTTTTTATGCTTTGATTACTCCATTACTGGGCTTTATAGATCACCCCTTTCTTATGTACGTCCCCAGGTTATCCTGTGTAGTTTTAGAAGAGCAATGGAATTTTAGGATAATGTTATAGAGTTTTAAATAATTTCATTGTATCATTGATTCAAGTTATTATGATATGTATCTAATTTTCCCAAGAAACCAGGAATCTCAATATTTTGAGACTATATTATTAGTCTATTTATGTGATAAATAATGAAATAAAGTGTATAAAAGATATGGGTTGTCATAAATAGGAATTCTAGGAAGTGTGGAGGGAAGTTAGGAATGAATTTGGAAAGGATATGATGAAATAAAGTTCTCAAAAGGTGTGAATAATTAAGGAGATGTGATGTCCATTTATAAGAGTGGACAAGGACACAATTGTAATTTTTATAAACTTTAAAATGGAATAAAAATCATAATCATGTAAAGTGGAACAAAATGGACATAAATTTTAAGATAGGACATGATAAGGTCAAAATAAATTAAACCAATAAAATTTAGACTTGTTTAAGGTGAATTTTAAACATTATATTTTGGTTTAACCCCTCCTTAAACCTTTAACCTTAACAGTGATAACACATTTTCACTATTTAAGGGTTATAAATTCAATTATAAGGTTGAAAGTGGAAAAAATGGTCCATGGATGGAATTTTAGTAGGGGAGTCCATGGATAGGGACTGGTTGAGTCGAGGGCATTTCAAGACCCAACCTGACCAAAAAAAAGATCAGGATAGGTCGGTTCGTGTCACATGCTTTATGAGCAGCTGAATTGATGCATGACAAAAGGACCCAACCCTACCTGAACTTCTATGTGTTAGGTTAGTTCTAGTCATGTTATATGTATAAAACCTAACCCAACCTGATGGACCCAGACCCAACCCCATCCCTTGCATCATCCCCCAGCAGCCCTTGCCCCCAGCCCCCTAACAACCCCCATCCCCTAACAACCCCTAACCCCTTGTAGCAGCCCCTTAACCCACCAACCACCTACAGTAGTCCCAACCAACTATCGAAGCCCTAACACCCAGCCTCAGCCTCCCCAGAAGCAGCCCCCAGCCCCTGAAACACCTCCCCATCCCCCGGTCCCCATCCCCCACCCCCTAACAACAACCACCTCAACAAATAGACAATTGAATCCAACAATAGATAGTGGAATCCAAAATTTATAAAAATGTTACAATGCAACAAAATAAAAAAATATAACAACACAACAATAATGGAAATGAAACAGCTAAAAAATGTAAATAATCAGAAAGGGAACAACTCCATAAATTTGATCTAGCCATAAAATCTAAAACAAGTTCAACAACCAAAAAAATAAACAATAACATAAAATCCAAACACAACAAATTAGGGGAAGAAAACAGGTAAAGTGCATAATAATTTGGTGAAGGTTATCCATCCAACCTAAGCAAAAACATTTAGAAATGTGATCCCAGATTCCAAACAACGTTTTACTAAAACCTTCAAGTAATTAGTGCAATTAAAATTGGTAAACCCCTACTTTCTGCTAACAATTTGAAAAGTGTCAGAAGTAAACAATGAATTATTATGAGTGGTATAAAATTAATGAAATCATATCTAATTAATATAACACACCCACCCATAAATTCTAATTGAATAATAAATTCCATCCCAAAGAAGTTTTTAAGTTTATAATTGAAGAAAAATAAATACCGATTCAATTTAAAGAACATTCAAAATAGATTATACCATGTATTAAAGAAATTTTGAATTGGAAAATAATATATGTGTTTGCCATGTACATGTGATCTTCCCCTATAATTATCAATCAAAAACCATGAATTAAGAAATATATCATAGTCTATAAAAACAATAATATTCTTGAAATAATTTTTTAAGTGTCTTAGAAAAATATTACTACAATGGAAGTAGAGTTAAAAATGAATCATTTAATATGTTCTTAGGAAAATAAACCCCTAAGAAAAATGATATATTATTTATTATGATTTTTTTTGTGAAATAATGTTTGATAAATAATAACATGTTGTGAAATATTATACATAAACTTAGGTTAAACATGTAACTATAACACAAAATAATGTGAAATCTATTATGTCTAACAGTGTATGTCCTAAAAGAAAATATAAGAAGAATTAAGTTGAGAAAAATAAAGATAATTTCACTCCTACTACAAGGGACTCTGAGGAAAGAATAAAAATAAAAGGTTCCCCAAAATTAAAATAAAATGTATCATTAAATATAGACATAAAAAATACTAGAAATATTTTATTAACTGCTCATATTTATTGAAGAACTAATTTTGGAGTCTATTTTTGTTTCTATTGAGTATTAGTTCATAAATACTACGTTTTTAGGTAGAATAATCCTCCAAAAAAGAGTCATATGAGGAATCAGTTAAGGGGGAGTTATCCAGTGTAAAGGGGGTGAAAGTTATAGAATAAGAACATAGAGATTATAAATTTATATTACTTTCCCATACAAATAAAATTTGATTGTTTGAAAATTATCCATGGAAGGTTTGACTAAATAGTCCATCATGTTTAGGAATGGACATCCATGCTTTTATAAATAAATAAAAAATTTATTGAAAATTGGAAAACTAAAAATGGAGACAAAAAAATTCATTTCTTATTGACTTAACTCTCAATACATTCAATGGGAAAAAGAAATTGATACTTGATAATGGTTACTCATCACATGTGACAAGGATTTCATGATCTTACATAACATTAAAAAACACAATACTCTAGAGGTCCCATATACTTCATCAAATTTATTGATGATTTGTTAATAATTTACAATTTGTTGTTTAAACTTCATAAGTGATATATTATGTAGTTGTGTTGATTTTTTATAAATAAATTCAAGATATATTTAATAGTTCATATTATAATATTGATAAAAATTAATTCAAGGTAGTTTTATATGAATGAATTTGAATCTTATCATCATAAAAAAGTAATAAACCATTAATAAAATGTTGCATTTACTCCTTAGTAAAATGGTGTTGCTAAAATAATGAATAGAAGTAATTTTGAAAATTGAAAGAACACTTCATAATTATTTTAATAGATTAATGTTTTTATAGGGAGAAGGATTATTAATAGATGTAAAGATTCAAAATATGATTTATCTATGGTCTAATTACTACATAACATCTCATGAGATATGGTTCAAAAAGAAATAAACAATGACCTATTTTAGTGTTTTTTTAGAACATGTTTGATGAAATTTAAGAACTAAAATTTAGTGAAGTTTGAGGAGAATGTAATGAAATGCGTCTTTTTGAGATACATTAGTAATTAAAAAGGCTATAGGTTGAGGGAATAAAATAATCATAATATGATTGGTTGTTATAATATAATGGTAATTTAATGTAATTTAAATATTAATGGTATAGTGAAGGTGTATCACACTATAATACCATCAATCATAGTATTACAAATTAGTGTAGAAGAAAAATGTTTTACATGATTGATTCAAACAATTTAGAACATTGAAAGTTATATTTTGTATTTTTTGTAAAAATATGATCATTGGAAACATGGAAAATTTCATTTAAATATGTAAACATATTGGGAAAATAGAAGAGTATTGAACTACTCAAGTGACATGCTCCATGATCTCTATATGTATGTGGAATAGAAACTATTTTATGTAAATAATTTATAAAACAATCAGAAATTTATACTTTAATAAAGAGTTATCCATAATCCTTTATTCTTTAATTTTATACAGTGAATATTTTATCATGAATTTTGGATGATGGCATATCTTAAAAACACAATAGAAGTAAGAACAAGTCAGTATTTTTCATTTCCAAATAGTGGTTTATAATTGATAAATGTAAAATGATAAATAATCAAAATATTTTGAATGATACCTATTTAAATAAATTAAAATTCTTATATTTTCTTTTTAATATCAATTGGTTTAGAATTTATAAACCAATTTTGGGAGAAAATTAATGCTTCAATGGTATTGGTATTCAGAAAACTACAAAAGGGATCAAGGACTCATCCTCCTCTACTAAATGAAGTCTCTAAATATAATGTAGTTCAAAGAATTTATAGAATATTTCTGGAAATGCATGAGAGAAAATGATACTTACTTTCCTTTCCTTCCCTCTATCTTAAAATGTCAAATCCATTGAAATCATCCTCATAATCATAAATCTTTAAATATATTTATAATATATTCCTTTGTTGTGTTAATTTTGTTTTCCTTTTCTTTGACCTATATTCATCTTTACATTTCTCCTAATCCTAACTACCACTACTAGCATCATGAATATGTGAATATATGAAGAGAACCTGAATCAAATTGATCAATAGGGATGATATATTTTCATTTTTTGAACTCAAAGTGTTTATTCATAACCTCTATTACTTTATTGATCGACTCATTATTTTTTTCATCATCAAACATAATTTCAAAACTATCATGAAAATATTAAAATTTATATCATGAATCAAGAAAAACTACCACAAGTAAGGGAGAAATAAAATTGTAACCAATACCCCAGTACTTTTCCAACTTCACCTTCATTGAAAAACTCATTTCACTGACAATAATATCATTACTCTTAATCCATTTATTTAGTTTTCTCTATATGTCACATAGAGTATTAAAGAAAATGTGACATGTCACATGCGTAGAATTGGAAAATCCAACAGTTCTATCATAAAATATTTTTAAAAACTTTAAAGATACACAGGAACACTCCCAATCATATGCTATAGACTCCCCTCATTCATAAATAAGAGAACTCCTAAATCATGAATCCTCCTTAGGGAGAATAAATAATTTCTCATACTTCTCTGTAATATCCAAGATAAAGTAATAAGAATTACACCTAACAGGAACCTTAATTATTATGGTCTATTTACTAACAATTTTTAACTCCCCAAAAATACTCTAGAAAAGATCCAATCTAGATGGTTAACTTCTCACAAATTTACTAGAAACTATGATTATAGCAATTGATGTTGATATTTCCTTTATCCCATCACAAATAATATGGTTTAAAATATGTGAAAAACATACCATATGAATATACTATCCTTTAATAATAGAACCATTCCAATCAATAACTCTACTCACTAAATAACTGATCATTGTATTATTAGAACTAGTATCATCCACACTAATAGTATTAATCCTTTCAATCCCCCATTATTTCAATGTATGTTCTAATAATCTACCAATTTTCCCCCTTTAAAACACAAAATAAGATAAAACCTGATTTTTTATTTAAGATCCAATTAAAATCAATTAAAATTGAAGTCAAACACATATAATTCAGATTCTTAATTAAAGTCCATGTTTCGGTGGTAAGAAATAACATATGAGAGAACATATGAAACATAGAATTTAATTTTTCTTTATCAGTACAATATAATTGTAATCAATATCTAGAAACTATTTGTTGAGATGGAACTTGAAATTGATATTGAAAAACTTAAATAAAGCTGATAAAACCTTTATTCTCAACACATTTAAATGATAACTCATCAATGGTTATCATTTTAGAAAGAGCTATTATGAAATCTTCTTAGTTAAAATGAGATAATGAAATTTTAACTGTCCCATCATCCTTATATTAACACTTCATTCTAAAAAAAATTGTGGTTTGACTTTTCTCAAGATTTTTATGAGGTATTTTGTTTCACCTCATCAAATTGCTATTAAAATTACTAGTTCCAAGATGTATAGATGTAAAAACCTAATATTTAATACAATAATTAAAATGATACCATCCATTTTTCTTATGAAAATGATCCCAAGCCTGAGAAACTCTAGAACAAAAAACAAGAGCTTTAGGAATTTTTACCTTTTTAGGAGACCGATTACTCTTAGTTTATTCAAATGGTTGGATACTACTCCCCCATCATATTTCTCTAATTGAATGTGTAGTTGGATTATACCCCATACGACTTTTAGTTCCTATGGAAATTGTAAGATTATAACCATTTGTTGTACCACCTTCCATGAGTGGATAACTACTATCTATAAAATACTCCCACCCATGAGCCACTTGAAAGTCTCTGCTATGGTACACCCCTAGAAGAAGAAAAATAAATAGGTTTTCAGTGATGGTGGTGTTATCATCAGAAACACAATATCAATTAATGGTGAAGATAATAATAAATAACATGACAAAAAAAGAAAGAACTATGTACCACTAGGCTACACAAACGACACTAGGAGGAGGAGGAAAATGGGTGAGTAGGCTTTCTCTCGATCGTTACCAAGGGAAGGTTTGGGGATTAGATGAGCGATGATGGATTTTATGGCTGGGTGGGTGATTTATTGAAGGTATGAAAGGAGGTAGGAGAGGAGGATGAAAGGAGGCATAGGGTTTTCTCACGAGGGAAGGAGAAGAGAGGTGGTGGTTTAGGGTTTTATCACGTGGGAAGCTTAGGGAAGGATGATGAAGAAGGATAATAGGAGGTAGGGAGTAGCCAATATAAGGCCCGAACTAACCCATTCATTGGTCCACCCAATATAAACCCAACATGAGTATTTTTTGTGTAACCCGATCTAACCCGACCCGACCCGGTCGGGTCTGGTCGAGCCCATTGGGTTGGGTTGGGTCTAGAAAAACCTAAAATTTAGACCATTCCTCATCAAAAATTTCATCTTTAAATAAATTTTTAATCATTTAATTAAATATTGTTTATCATAAAATATAATTAACATCATTTTTGGGACTATATATTTAATTTGACTTTAAAGACATCAAGATTGAAATAGAATTAAAATATATTATATTTAAACATAAAATATACATTATAATTATCCATTAAATTCATTGAACATTATAATTAATCCAAAATAATTACATTTAATGATTTTAAATTCATTTACTTGATTTTTCTTCTACTTGCACTAGCACTACATCAACGCTGAGTAAGATTTTAAGGTAATTATACCATCACTAAAAATTAAATTTAAATTAACATAATAAAAATAACTAATTTATATTAAAAATAATATTTTATATTCATTCATAACATCTTTTTATCCTAATTAAATCATATAATATAAATTAAGATCAAGAGAGTGAAATTTTTGTAATTATCCTTTACTTAAAATAATATAAAGGTTATAATCAAAGAAAGGTGGTAAGAAATTTCCAAATTTTAGAATATTGGATGGTGATCATGTAAAAACACTCATATAATAATATAAATTAAATTTTAGGGATTTTTTTATGTATTATCTTACAGTTTTAACCCTATTTTACTCGTAGTACCCTTACCGTAGTGAAAACATTTTTACCAAGGTTACTATTCATAATGACAAAAACTCAAAGGGAAATATTAAGAAAATTTTATCCCAATGATTCAAAATTTTAAATAAATTTTAAATATTTTTTTTATAAGTTTAAAAAATCAATTTTAATATAAGTGTTCAAAACACAACAAAAATAGTTTAAAAAAAGTGTTTTTAAGCATAAAAATGATTTTATACCAAATCAAGTATAATGATGATTCCTTTGAAATTTACTAGACTATATTTAGTAAAATTGATCTTATGTAACTTTAAAATAAAATATAGGACATAATTTTACTTTTAAATTACTTTATTTAAAGATAGGAAATGATAGTTTTGCAAAAATCTGCATTTTTACTATTCACTAAAAAATCAATATTTTCAGAAAAAATACAAAAATAATCATCCTAAGACTATTATGCGATATTTATTTTAAAACTGATATCCATTTTTTGAAATAAAATTTATAAAATTTGAATAAATTAATTATAATATCCGCATACAAAATACAATAAAAACTATTTTTTTAAGAGAAGGTAATTTTGAAGCGTACAATGTATTTATTTTAATTTCTTTTCTAAAAAGCATAATTAAATGAATTTTATTTAATTAAATTGGATATATAATATAATTATTTCATAAAAATCAAATATCAATAGTGATTAATTTAATCTATTAATTTTAAATACATTGCTCACGTAAAAATAGTTTTATGAAAGATATCTCTTTTTTCTTTATAATATTTATCTCCATTTAAAAAATGATAATAAATATATGATTTATTATTAATTTTATTAAGGAATATTTTTTACATATATTAAATAATATAGTTATTACTATTCATACCTTTCATACTAACATCTAGGTTATAATAGTCATATTTAAATAATAATATTTATATAGTACATCAAAGTTTATTTAAGCTGAGTGTTGCAAGTATCTCATGATATCATACAAATAGAACCTATTAAATATAAATATATTTTAAAATAATGGGGTGTTACATTCTACTCCTATGAATGAAATTTCAACCTCATAATTTTTATCTTATGTTTGATGAAAAATGGTTTAATTTTTTTCTAGAATTAATTCAAATGTGCGGATGATAAATAAACCCAAGTGGAGAGAAATACCTTTTAATCCACATCAATCACATTTCCTGTTGAAAATGAATTTTATGTATATAATAATACTTGTAAACCTATCATTTTATAAATATTTCTTAGACCATGTATGTTTTATAATACTGATAATTATGAATAGTTTTCACAATGAATACCTTGATAGATAAGTGATATTTTCCATGAAGGACTCAATTGATTTATCTTATTCTTTCTTGAGTGAGTATAATTCTTTTAGCATTGACATAAATAATTTTAAAAATATGTTTTTTTTCTTTCCACAATTTCAAACTTTGATTGTGTTTGAAGTAGTTTTCTTCCCTTTCTTCCTGATAAATAACCTTGATGAAATTTTCATTCCTAGAGAATTAAAGTTATCTTTAATAGATCCTAAGAGCCATAAAATTATTAAATGTTATTCCTACCATCACTAGATATTTAATAAAACAAAGATGGTTAACATAAGGTATGCTAATAATTAATATGAAAAAACCTTTATATAAATAAAAAATATATTATTTTTTAAAACCTCACAAATAACACCCAAATTCTAACCTATATCATTTTATATATAAATAACCTTGAAACTCTTCAAAATTTTCTTGACCGGATTCAAATCCCAAAAATAAAAAAATATGATCATGTTTTTTTCAAAGATCAACTTAAAATTTATCCCATAAAATTAACCACTCATAGATTCACATAACATAAATTTATATATCCCAATCGTATATTCTCCAAAATGCACTAATAATTTCACAAAACAACTTGAATCACCATAAAGTTACAATAAAACCATATATGCTTTTGAAATATTACTCAATATTTATTCTGAAAATAATCTCACATACAAGTATTAATTTTCTATTAAACTTAATCATATAATGTTCCCATTATAGTGAAATTCTTCCAAAATAAGTTTAATCACTTAGTCTCCAAATCAATTTTCAATCCCATATATTCCAAAAATATGATACCCTTTTTTTACAATAACCATAATTACCTCATTATTAAAGAATGTATTAAACTTAAAGGTTATGTTGGTAGATCTTGAACTTTTCTGGAGATGTATCATGATTTTTAGGTATTTTTTCCCTATTTTGAGTAATTTTTTGCTTGGGTGTTAGCTTGGGGAGTTTTTGGGTGAAATTTGAGAATTTTGGAAGAAATATGGACTGTTCATAGTTGGCACACAAATTTTCCAAACTGTGTGACCCACCCAACAAACCGTATGAACTCAGACTATGGATATTCACATGGATGGAACATAGTTTTTCAAACTGTGTGCCCTATTAGAATAAACCGTTCACCCCTACTATAAGAGGTGCATGGTTAAGGTGCAAGGTTTGACAAACCATTAACCCTTGACCAGGAAATCACGTGCATGAAATTAACTGACATGAAAATTATTTTAAAAAACCCAAAACCACCCACATTAACCCCAAAAAGCCCCTAGATCATCCCTAACCTATTTCTCTCACTTTTTTAGGTTCTCAGACAAATTACTAAGGCACCTAATCTATGTTCTTCATGATTCAAATACTTAAACAAAGATCTACACATCTCCCGGTATGTGAGTCTAATCCCATGTGGTTTCCTCCCTCATTCCTATTATTCTCTCATAAATTGAGGGCACATTTTCCATATTTTTTTTGGAAATATATATAATTAGGTTTGATAGATCTTGATTTGTTTGATATCAGATCTAGGATTCAGATCTAGATCTCATTCTTCACTGCATTCTTCACATATCCACTTCAAATTGGGGATTTTTGTTGGGCGATCAACTGTCAATGAACTAAGGTAGGTGGTCTAATTTCAATATCCCGTAGTATTGATTCTAATTTAAGTGTAATAGTTGTTAAATTTTAATTGGAATTTTGACAATTGAAAAATTTAATTGGATAAATTAATTGATTAAT
The DNA here is from genome assembly GCA_963277665.1 of Viscum album. Lineage (NCBI taxonomy): Eukaryota > Viridiplantae > Streptophyta > Magnoliopsida > Santalales > Viscaceae > Viscum > Viscum album. The sequence goes on from OY728140.1 coordinate 1,013,933,615, forward strand.
TAATTTATAGAAACATGGAAATTGGATGAATTAATTGCTGAATTAATTAATGGAATGTGTGATTGTATAATTTAATGGGATACTGAAATTATTAATTTGGAATAATTAATTATTAAAATAAATATTAGATTATTGGGGTTTTTTGAATTAATTATTTGGAATATTGAGATAGTTAATTTTAAATGATTAATTAATTGTCGAATTAATTAATTAGATATTGAGATTGTGAAATTGATTTGGGTAATTAATTTTTGAATTAATTAATGAGAAATTGATATTGTTGAATTATTAGAATAATTAATTGATAAATTAATTATTGGTTTATTCAGTTTTTTGAATTATATTAATTAATTTTTGAATTTATTAATTGAAATTATTATGATATTACAATTGGTTGAGATGGATTAATTAATTATTGAATTAATTAATGGATGATTTGATTGTGAAATGTGATGAGAAGGTTAATGTTGATTAAAATTTAATGATGAGATATATGTGATATATGTGTTTGATTGATAAAGTAGGTGTGGGACATGGACTGACACTCCAAATACCTACGGGGGTGCTAGACATGACATTATAGACCCAAATGCATGCATGCCAAGATTTGTATAGGAAAAAGACTGAATCTATAAATACCCATGGGTAATGGGATAGGAGCTGATGCTCCAAATACACACAGGGTGCTAGACATGATGTTATATGCCAATGATTTATGTGTTTGATTAAAAAATGGGGTGTGTCACATGGATGGATGCTCTAAATACCCATGACTTTGGCATTAGACTATGGATCCAATTGGATACTTTATGAATTGAAATGAAATGAATAATGAATTGTGAATTGAATACGTGACATGGTTTAGATTACATCATAGGCCAGATAAGGTATTGATTGGTTCAGGTGTCCTCGGGAAACCAGGGGTTATGTGGTTAAATAAAGATTAATTAAATAAATGTAAATTGTTAACTTTATTTATTTTATTAATTATTTATACAACTGTATACAATTTTATTTACATGATATTTTTTATACACCGTTGGTGGTGGCCTATTGAGTTGTAATCACAACCTACTTGGGTTTCTTGATTGGTACCTGAATAGACTTCAAGATTGATGGATAGGTTAAGGAAAAAATCCCTATGTTAGATGGTTGAGATGGGATGGAGTATGGATGAGGGAACTAGACATGGTTCGAGACCCTCTTGGGAGTTGTTAGTGTATTTATTTATTTTGGGGTTTTCAATTTGAAACTTGACACTTATTGGCATGAAATATCTACAGTTTAGTTTTTGATAACGTATTTCTTGTTTTGGTCATCATATGATATTGGTATTATTATGGTTATGGTTATATCTGTTGGATATTATTTATTTCTTTTTTGTTGATGTGCTACCTTGATAAAGAGTATATAGTCTCCCTACAATTGATATTTACTCTTGATGCTAGTCTGAAACCTCTGGTGTACAGGGAGGTACACCTGAGGTTATGTGACCCACCAGCTCAGGGAACCCTAGTTGGGACATAAAAAGTGTTATAAAAGGTGTTTATTTTCTTTTGTTTTTTATTTTTCTTACTATTTAGTAAAGGTATATAGGAGGATATGATGATTTGGACCTTCATTAAGAGATCGTGCATGGGAGTAAATAACCCATTCTTGAGGGTAAAATCCAAGTACCCAGGGTGGGGTTGTTGTTATTGATGTGTGTTGATACAGTTGATGTTATTTCACCTCGAGGTATCCACTTGGTGTGTGATGTAATTATTGTTTCTAAGATTTTATGATATTTTACTCATGTCCTGGTATGGAATGAGAGTATTCTAGTGGAGGACATATAATTTCTATTGTAAGTTAAATATGAACATCTTCTAAGAGATAGAAGAATCGTTATGAGGGTTTTGACTAGAGTAGTGAGAAGAAGAGTGGAAAAGGATAAGGATCAGTTACACAGGAACTTACCCAAGTGCTTTTCCAGCAGTGTGGTAGGGTAGGACAATATCATAGCCATTGTACTAAACCACATGTAGAGTGACGAGGCTATGATATGATGAAACATCTATATAATTTATATAGAAACCTATGATATATAGGTAATGATGGGGTAGCTAGACAGAACTAGAGTACGAGAAGGGGTTCTTTTACACTATACCAGTCTGGAAGTTATAGTTCTACTGGCCGTGGTAGTAGAGGTAGTGGACGTGGTACTTTTGGGAAGGAGCACCCATATCAGTAGAGTAGTGAAACTCAGTGGGATCAAGCTACATTATATGGAAGAGTGATGGGATAGTTACATTCCATTAAACATACTCTTATGAATAGAAAAGATGGACCATCAATAATAAAAGTTACTATTCTTGTATCTTTTACACTTTCGAGTTCTTTATTTGATATTAGTGCCACTTATTTCTTTATTTTTGAAAAACTTGTGAATGGGTTGAGCCTAGATGTTGGTTTCATGAGTGGGGTGATGATGATAGATACACCGTTGGGAATATGATCTAGAGACATCTGTTTGTGTATGGGGTGCTATATTGAGATTGGGGAGTATCATTTTCTATAGGATCTTTACATATTTATCACAAATATTGACTTGAGATCTAGGTAAAATTGGTTGGGATTTCAACCTTCTAATATAAAGAGGATGGATTTTAGAATCAAGTATGTCCTATATGAGTTTTTTGTAATGTTGTTTGGGTTAAATAACACACCAAAAAGTTTATGGAATTGATGAACAAAATATTACATTCATACCTAGATCAGTTTGTAGTGGTATTTTTTGAATGACATCATGGTGTTCTCCAAGAATCATGAAAATCAGTCCCAACATCTTGACATCATCCTTAGTACACCGAGAGAGCAACATCTATATGCCAATCTATCTAAGTGTTAGTTTTCTATTGACCAGGTACACTTCTTGGGTCAGATCATCTCAGAGTAAGGTGTGTCAGGGAACCCAGATAAATTTTAGCATGTTGTTTCTTTGGGGCAGACCGAGAATGTTTTTGATATCTATAGTTTACTGGGGTTGGAGGGATATTATCTTAGGTTTTTACAGGACTTTTCCCGATTGAAAGCACCAATTTCGGTCTTGAACAAGAAGGGGTAAAGGTTTATTATTAGGAATAATATGAGATTGAATTATAGGATTTGAAGAAGCACTTGACATAGAAACCAATCTTGATCCTACCTAATCCTGGTGAGGAGTATACGGTGTTTTTTTTGAAGATTCTAAGATAATTATTAGAGAAGTGCTGATGGAGGAGGATCGAGTGGTGGCGTATGAGTCTTAGTAGTTGAGTCCACATGAACAGAACTACCATATACATGACCTTGATTTAGTTATAGTAGTTTATTCTTTGAACTGTTGAAAAAATTATCTATTGGGTGAGAATTTTACTATCTATATGGATCACAAGAGCATAAAGTATATCCTTTCATAGTGATATTTGAATCTACATCATCAGAGGTGAGTTGAGTATATGCAGTCAATTGACTTTGATCTAGAATATATGACCTGGAAGTGAAATAATGTTACTAACACTCTAAGAAGGAATACTCAGACTCAGGAAGTTTAGGAGTCCACTGATGAGTAGAAAATGATGACTTTACTGGCTGAGATTCATGTTGTGGTCTATGAGAGTCAGTAGTAGATGATTCTCATATCAGTTTTAGTGGAGTGTACACATTTGAGTCAGATCAGAGACATACAATATGATGATCCAGAATACTTATCTTTGAGGGAAATCCATTAAGGTGGGGAGTCACCTTCTTATTGGATCATAGATAAGGATGCGATCATCTATGTCAAGAATCGGGTTATTATTCCTATGAGCACATGAGAAGAGATGATGTAGTAATTTCATTCCTTGAAATTCATGGTGCATCCAGGTGTGACCAAAATGTATCATGACCTATATTGAATGTATTGGTGTCCAGGCATGAAAAAAGAGATAATAGGTTTTGCGACATAATGCTACACCTTTCAATAAGGGAAGGCCAAGTATCAATGACCTGAAATATTACTACAACCATTTCCCATTCCATAATAGAAGTGATACGACATTACCATGTATTATTTTTTGGGTCTTTAGTGTAAAACTCAGACGAATGATGCTATTTGGGAAATTTTGGATCTTTTAAAAAATGTAGCAAATTTATTACCTATATAGGATACCTTCTTAATGGAGAAGTTGGGATAATTTTATGTTTTAGATATATTCCATATTCATGGGGTTCCAAAGACTATAGTTTTAGTTTGTGACTTTCTCTTTACATTGTGCTTATGACAGATCTTACAAAAGGCTCTTGGTACATAGGTTTTATTGAGTATGGATTTCCACCCATAGATATAAGGGAAGTTAGAACGTACTATACAGGTGATTGAGGATATGCTTCGGGTGTGTGTCCTAGAATTTTGAGGGTCATGGGAGAGACACCTCACTTTGGGGGAGTTTTCCTATAAAAAAAATTATCAGGAAACTATTTAGATGACACCATATGAGAAACTTTATGGAAGTCCATGCAAATCACCTCTATGCTGGATGGAGGCAGGTGAGTTAGAGATGTTGGGACCAAGTCTCTTTTGATAGAGATATCGGAGTAGGTATAGTTGATTTGGAAGCATATGGATATGGCTCAAAGTATGAATAATTCATATGTTGATAGATGATGATAACCCATAGAGTTTTCAGAGGGTGATCACGTATTCCTTCGGGTGTCACCAAGATTGATTCATTGTAGGATACAAAGACAAGGAAAGTTAGTGCCCAAGTTTGTTGAACTGTGTGATGTTTTAGAGAGAACCAGGCTAGTGGCATACTGATTTTCTCTTCCATAGAGGTATAGTTATATTATTTATGTTTTTAATGTGTTACAACTTTGGCAGTATCACCCCAATCCTTCTTATGTGATCAGTGTGTATGATTTCAATCTTGAGATAGATGCATCCTTTGAGGAGAATTAGATATGTGTGTTGGATCGTAGTGAGAAAGTGTTGCGGGGAAAGAACGTGTTGTTATTTCATGTATTTTGGAAACATAGACATGTGATGGTGGAAACATGGGAGAGAGAAGAAGATATGTGGGCTCAGTGGATCGATATTTTTACCTCAGAATCTTATATATGCTTGGAAGTACAAATTTAGGATGAGTTGTTATAAGATAGGGAGATTGTAAGATCCTAACTTTTTCTAGAGATGTCTTGGGCATGTTGTTAGGTATTCATTTTTTATTTTTTAGTACTTTTTGTTTAGGTGTTACCTTAGGGAGTTTTTGGGTGAAATTTGAGAATTTTGGAAGAAATAGGGACTGTGAACGATTGACGTATGGTTTTCCAAAACCGTATGCCCAACCCAAAAAACTGTGAGAATATAAACAGTGAGAATTCACATGACTGGTGCACAGTTTATCAAATAATGTTCCTTATTAGGATAAAACACGAAACCCCCCTACAAGAGGTAAGTAGTTAAGGTATGCAGTTTGACAAACCAGGCGCCCCTACCCAGGAAACCATGCACACATAATTAATTAACCTAAAAATTAGTTTAAAAAACCCAAACGACTATATTAACCCCAAATTGATCTTACCTCATCCCCAACCTATTTTTCTAGATTTTTTGGTTCCTAGAATAATTACTAAGGCTCCCAACCTCCATTATTTATGATTCGATGCCCATATCAAAGATCTTCACCCCTCCCAGTAAGTGAATCTAACCCCGTGTGGTTTCCTACCTCGTTCCCATTATTCTATCATTCTTTGAGGGAAAATTTTCCTCTATTTTTTGGATCTAGATATAGGATTGATGGATATTTATTTTTTTGATCTTGGATCTTGATCAGATCTAGATATCATTCTTCATCGTATTCTTGACCTATCTGTTTCAAATTGGGAATTTATGTTTGGAGATCACTCATCAATGAATTGAGGTAGGTGGTAAAATTTCAATTTTCCATAGTCTTGATTCAAAATTGAGTTTATCATTTGTTAGATTTAAATGTAAATGTTGATAATTGATTAATTGAATTGGAAAAATTAATTTATTAATTGATTTATGTAAAAATGGAAATTGGATTAATTAATTGGAGAATTAATTAATTTAATGTGTGATTGTGGAATTGAATTGGAAATTGATATTATTTATTTGGAGTAATTTATTTTTAATTAATTATTGGGTTATTGGGTTTTTTTTTTGAATTTGAATAATTAGTTATTGAATTAATTATTTGGAATATTGAGATGGTGAATTTGATTTGATTAATTAATTGGAGAATTAATTAATGAGATGTTGAGATTGTGAAATTGATATGGGTTATTAATTTTTGAATTAATTAATGAGAAATAAAGATTTTGGAATTATTGGAATAATTAATTGTTGAATTAATTATTGGGTTATTGAGATTTTTGAATTAGATTAATTAATTATTGAATTAATTAATAGAAATTATTGTGATATTGCAATTTATTAATATGGATTAATTAATTGTTGAATAAATTAATTGATTCTTTGATTATGAAATGTGATTAGAAGGTTAATGTTGATTAACCTTGAATGATGAGATATATGTTTTTGATTGAGAAATGGGGTGTGGGATATAGACTAACACTCCAAATACCCATGGGGGTGCTAGAATTGTGATTCTAGACCCAAATGCATGCTTGTAAAGATTTTTATAGGAAAGGGAGTGATGCTCCAAATACCCATGGGTTGTGGGAAATGGATTGATTATCCAAATACCTATGGGGTGATAGACATAAATTTCTACACCCATAATATATGTGTTTGATTCAGAAATGGGTTTTGAGACACGGACTAAAACTCTAAATACCCATGGGGTTCTCGACATGATGTTTTATGCCCATGACATCAGCATTGGGATATAGTTGTAATTGAACAGTTTATGAATTGAAATGAAATTAATAATTAATTGTGAATTGAATATGTGATATTATTCAAACTCTTACATGGCCTGAAGCAGGTATTTATTGGTTTCAGTGTCCTCAGGAACCCAAGGGTTATGTGGTTAAATAAAGATTTATTGAATAAATATAAACTATTTAATTTATTTCTTTTATTTATTCTTTATACAACTTCATAAATTTTTATTGAATGAATATTGGTTTGTACACCGTTGGTAGTGGTATATTGAGTTGTAATCATACCCTACCCAAGCTTACTGATTGAAACCCAAATAGACTTTATGATTACAAGACAGGTTAAGGGAAAAAGACTTGTGTTAGATGGATGAGATATGATGGAACATGGGTGAGGGAACCAGATGTGGTTTGAGACCTAATTGGGAGATTTCAATTTATATTTATTTTTGGGTTCTTCACATTGACACTTGACACTTTTTGGTATGACATATCTAGTGTTTAGTTTTGGATATTGTATTTCCTATTTTGGTCATCATGTGATATTGATATTATTCTGGTTATGGTTATATCTATTGGTTTTTATTTATTAATTTTAGATTTTTGTGCTAATATGATAAAGAGGGAATAGTCTCCCCATGATCAATATTGACTCTCACTACTAGTGATGGGGAGGGATGCCTGAGGTCATGTGACCAGTCGGCTTGAAGCACTAGTGAGTGGAACCTGGGTTGAGATTCTACATATGTGTTTATTTCAACTTATCTTCCAAATAACATTATTCCTAAATAATTTCACACTAAATCAAATATTAAACCTTAGGGTTACATAAATATCGTTGATCTATAAATACACAATAAAAAACTTCCAAAATATATTTAGTCACTTTAAAATCCTGTAATATAAAACCTAAAAAGGGTATATATACCTATTAACCAATGATTATACTTAAAATTATCAACCCATTACAGTATCCTTAACTCTTAAATTACCCTCATATGATAACTTCTTATCCTCTAAAGTAATATAAACCCTTCTCTGATACCAACCAAGGTAGACCAAGAACTATATATCCAAATCCGTGGCTAAAACATAATATTTACATAATGTCTTCAATACCACTCAAAGTGACCCACTTTTAAACATATATAAGTACAATATCCATAAATAACATTAAGTCACTTACATACCCAATACCTTTTAGATTTTCTATTTTGGAGAATTAAGAAAAACCCTTCAAGTAACAAAACCCACATATTTCTCCTCAAATGGTAATTTTTCCCATTATACCCATATTTTTTTAATGTATAAGAAAACTTCAACATATCTCACAAAAGTTTCCACACATAATCTCCTTCTATACTAGTCTTACATAATATAATTCACATAACCAAGAGAAAATTGAAACATAATAAAGGGTGAGATCAGATGACCAATAATGGTAAACATGGGAGATATCAATCATAATTGAACATAAGATGATCATAATGGTATGATAACATAATCAAGTGCATGTTAGAAATTTAAAATATTCATACCTAGAAAATATTATTTCATAAACTCTAAAATCATGTGATATCCATATGAAATATTGATAAGGGTGTCAAAGAAGAAATCATCATTAAAGAGTCATAATATAGGAATGTGGCATCATAAGAATAAGAAATCATAATCATGTAAACATAAATATTAACAATCATTTCCATGAATAATATTGTGAGAATAAGTAGAAGTGATCATACTCACACATAATTTTTTTTAACATAACTATTTTCAATCATGTCCACACATAATCTTGTGAGAATAGCTAGAATAAATCATATTCATACATAAAAATTTGAACATAGTTATTTGAAATCATGTCCATTCTTATCACCATCATATCATGAGAAATATATATCACATTACCCAATGCATTTAAGGTATATAACAGACCCAACCGTTACATAATATTAATCCATTCATATGTATGCCACAAGACCATGAAAACATTTATCACTATATCATTGATTAACTAATGGAAAAGAAAATGATTTCATCAATATTTCATCATCACAATTAATAAAAATCAAGATAAAAATAATTATAGTATCATTGGATCATCTCCCCATTGAATCATGAGTCATATTAATGGATATTATCATAGATGATAATTCCTTTAAAATACCACTGGAAAATTTATTGTGGAACATATCATTTTAATTTTGAAACCAATTATTTAAAATCTAAAAATTTCTAGACTATTAGGAAAAAATTTCCTTTGGAAATAACCTTGTAAAATATTAATGGAATCTTTAAAGAAATGAGTTGTCATGAAAATTTAAAAAGTCGTTCGTGCGGTATACATTAAAATCCAAACTACATTCACACATTTATTAAAGAGTATCTCATTCAGAAAATGAAAAGATTATTTTTAAAACTTTTTATATAAAATAGAATATGGGAAAATTAATTTAATGAATAATTGGAGGATATTAACAACATTCTTTAAATCATTTTTAATAAAATATGGATATGGAAGAAAAAATATTTCCAAACAAAGTGGAAGTAAAGTGAAATTTTATTAAAAAATTTTTATTTTCCATTTTATGTAGAAAATAGAGGATAATGAAAGGAAAACATGAAAAACCCAAAAATAAGCTCAGAATAAGAAAATATATTGGTTTTAAAGGATAAAGATAATATAATTTCTCCCAATGTAAATTTAACATAAACAATGATAAAAATAAATGAGATTGTAACATAAACCCCGTACAAAATTTTTAACTTTGGTATTAGAACCCTCATGAAATAAATAACATAAAATGAAACTTTAAACACCATGAAAGTAAATATATTAAAGATATATAATATTAAGGAGGATGTATATGCACTACATGAAAGAAACAATTTGGGAATATGGAATATGCCTCATAAAAATAAAAGTGAGACGAGAAACCCTCATCTTAAGTCCTATCATGGTTTTCATGTATTAAAACCTCCTGTATAATAAATATATATTTATTATACTTACATTATAATTAATATATATCATTGCCTTATAATTTATATTATCATTTTATTAACAATACTTCATTAAAATCATTATTCAGGTGAAAACTGGTTTGTTTTCCATGCTTGTTTTAGCTTGACGGTTTCAGTCCTTGAAACATGGTCATGGTTTCATCACATAAAAAATCATAATCATGTCATAATAATAATATTTATTTATTATATATAATTTTATAATCATCCATATAAGGTAGTGATGAATAGTAAATTACATCACTTCATGGAGACGATAGTCTATACGTATGCACGGGTGATGTTTCCACTTTTCAATGGATGGAATGAAAGAAAGTTAAATAATAATTCACCATTTTAGAATCATAATTATATCATAAATTCCATTTATATTAATTAAATATATTTTTATTACCATCCATGTAAATTGAAAATGTAAAAAAGTCACATATGTCAGAACAACGTTATGATTTTCCAACAGATGGGAATCTAAGAAGGTACATAAAATATTATAAATATAGAAGCATAATTATGTTATAAATATCATATATAAAAATTAAATATATAATAATATCTAATTATTAAATATGGTGATGTAAAATGAAATAAATCTCTTCATGGAAATGGTAGTCCATACACACACATGAGCGATGTTTTCATTTCTCATTTGGATGTAAATGAGATGAAAAAGGGATGTGAAATGAACATAATAACATTTTAGTATATATAATATACTAATTTTATTATATAAACATGGTTATAGAGTATTTATATTATTTTTAAGAAGAAATAAACATAGAAACACTCGGTTAAGAGTTATACCTATACTTGGGAAAACCTCCATTGGCTTACACCTTAAGCCTTCAGAGGATGGACTTCTGTTAAGAAAAAGGATTATAGGATGTGATGAGGGAAGTTAAGGAGGTATTTTTAGGGAAAATATGAACTAAGGTTCTCAAAATGTGTGAATATGTGAGGATTGGTGGTGTCCTTTTATAAGAGGTGTAAAGTACACACTTGTAATTTTTAAGAACTTTAAAATATAATAAATATCATAATCCTGTAAAGTGGAACTAAATTGAAATAATTTTGAATATAGGACATGATAAGATCTAAATACCTTAAAAGAAATTTATACATTTTTGAGTTTCATTTTAATCTTTATCTTTTTGTCTAACCCCCTTGTTAACCCTTTTTAACCTTAACTAAGGTAACACATTTGCACTCATTAAGGGTTATAAAATTACATCTAAGGTGTAAAGTGGCTCAAAAAAAGTACAATGATGAAGTTTTAAACCACTTACCATCCCACTTGTCCTCTTTAAATATTTTTTTATTAATTTTTAAATCATTTAATAAAATACTATTTATCATAAAATATCATTAAAGTCATTTTTGGGACTATTAATTTAATTCGACTTTAAAGACATAAAGACACTAATTGAATTAGAGTATAATATATTTAATAATAAATTATAAAATATAATTATAAAATAAATTAATGGTACATCATAATTCATAATTTTTTTTACTTTTAATGTTTTAATGCCATTTATTTAATTTTTTGACTACTTACACTAGCACTGCATCAATGTTGCATAAGCTTTTAAGGTAATTATACCATCAATAAAAATTAAACTAACATAATAAAGTAATTTATTTATGTTAAAAAAAATTTATATTCATTAATAACATATTTATATATTAATAAAAATATATAAGAAAAATTAAAAGCAATAGAGTGACATTTTTATTATTATATATATATATATATATATATATTAGATATTTGGTGGTTAAATTAAAAACACACATAAACCTCGCACCCATAGACTGAGTGAGAAGTTCAAAGCCCCCTAAGGGGAAAACCACCAAATCCATCCATTATTTATTACATTATTTTATATGGCCCTTGTGGAACCTTATTATTACTTGGCTCACAATCCCTCATTAAATGACCCATAGGCCCATAATAGTTAACCCTAAATCCATGATATCGATCACAACATACCCATCAAATGAAACCCCCATCATGACCAACCTCCACCAGCAGGGAATCATCCACTCCTCACAATTGAGGTGGTCCTCCATCACACAATATTTCCTCTCAAAGGATCATATCGATGGATGAAAGCTATATAAGTGGCCTCTTGAATCTCGACGAAGGAACACTGCCCAAGGTTGTACTGTTCCATCCACCGTTGTCAACGCCATTGGTCCAATCCCTAGACTACTTGCCACTAGTTGTGTATGAAGACCATAATATTTCACCACCGCACAACATGACATTGCATCGTCTAGATACTACTTCAAAACAAGCATTTAACAACACTAGTATTCATCAGCTCTAGAGAAAAGTACTGATAAATTTGACCCTTTATCATCACTTTATTTTTAGCAGTGATAAAGGGTATCCTTTATCAGTGCTTTATTTTTACTATTGATAAAGGGTACGCTTTATCAGCATGCTCATAAATGAATCCTTTAACAACAGTTTTTAGCACTAATAAAGGTCCAAATAAATAAAATGAAATAATGAAATAAATAAAAAATAAAAAACGTGTTTATTAAAAAAATATTACAAATTTTATTAATTAAATAATTATTGATAAAAATGAATAAATTGATTATACTATATATAAATTATAAATACTAATAAATAGTATGTATTAAACATATAGACAAATGAAAAATAAAAATTAAATAAATAAAAATTAAAAATAAGTAAATTTAGAAAAATATTAAACATTTTATTGATTAGATGATTATTGATAATGGTATTAAATAGTATATATTAAATAAATATATATATATATTAAGTTCTATAAATATGAATTATATAATACAAAAATATTATTTAAGCTTTACATTAAATAGTAATATATTTAGTGAATAATGGTTTATAATTAACAATTAATATGAATTAAAAATACTGACTAATTGTATTGAGTAATGGACATAATTGAATGTCGTTTGATTTTTCAATTTATAACATAGATCAAACGTGTTATATTGATTTCACACATATGCAATTAATGAATTTTTATACACACACACACACACACACATTTTTTTGGTAATTTAATCAATTTATATTATTTATTATATATGTATTTATTTACTATGTTTTAATATTTTTAATATGTATTGATCTTAATTTCAATACATATCCATTTTTTAATGATGCATATTAATCAAACTTATCCAAATTTTCGATATTTTACTCATTTTTAATTAATCAATTTTACTCATTTTTAACATGCATTAACTTAAGATTAAATATTCATTAATAATGTTAAAAAAAAATTTGTAAAAAAACATTTAGAAATAAATATATTTTTAAATGTATATTTACTATTTTTGATACATTTATAATTATAAATAAATATATAATATTTGGTTAAAAAGTATTATTTAATTATAAATAAATAATTATAAATTTATAATAAATTTATTTAAATAATTAATATATTTACTACATTTATATATATATATATAATTATATAAATGTATATTGAGATATAAATATTAATTTTTAAAAAATTATTTATATAATTAAAAATAAATAATTATATATTCCAAGAATTATAAAATTATTATTTTATAAAATTATTATTATAAGTATTATAATTATATATAATAAATTTTTTAAAAGTAGTATATATTTTTCAAAAAATATTACAAGTATTTATCAGCACTTTTTTAGTGGTGATAAAAATAGAGATTTACCAGCACTAAAAAAGTGCTGTAATATCAATCTTTATAAGAATTGATAAAGATTCATTTTATCAGCACTTATTAACTTAGCACTAGTAAAAGGTATCTTTATTTGTGTTTTTTTGAAGCACTGATAAAATCCTAACGATATTTTTAAAGAACCGTAACCATCGCGAACCAATTCACGATATACAAAGCTCTCTGCAGAAGCTACCTGCGACCGACACTCCTCATTTTTGAATACAAGATTGAATCTAGGCTAGAATGAAGACTCCAACTATTCCAAGGCTCAAATCTAAGTGTCAAGAGATTCAGGGGTTGAACGCAACCACAACTCAAACGAAATATAGGTTGTTCAATATCTCTAATTTCCCTCAGTTATCAAATGAACCTTCTCATCCCACATATGTGTTTCCCAAAAAGTATATTTGCACTATCCTATAAAAAACAACCCAAAATTCATTGTTTTTTAGATATATTGAAGTATTTTATTCCTTGATATCATGTGGGTCTCCTTGGGATAACATCGATACTATGTGAATTGAAATATATCAATCCCAATTTTGGGTCATGTCGTGAGGTATAACAGGCTCCCAATACCTATATCCCATGATATAAACCTATTTTCAATCATCAAAGTTTAAAAAATTCATCCATATAGTGGTTGGTGTTGTCATTTGTTTGGAATATTACATTGCAAATCACTTAGATGACGAAATATTAGAAATCATTGGGATCTTATATTATTTCATGTAGCAATTTTAAATGAGAGGGTTTTGTGAGGAGTAACTAAAATATAGGGTTATCCCATTCTATTTAAAAGGAAATTCTATAAGTTGTTTCTAAAAAATGAAGGATGAATTATCTACCACATGGTAACAACTATACAATGAGTTTTTTATAATTTTTTCCTGGGATAATGGGCACTGAAATATGGTGTAAAACTAATGTATTTGTTTAGGATGACTGTGAACTATTTCATGAGGCTTGGGATAGATTTAGGGGCCACTTATGAAATGTAAAAATAAAATGATTATGATGAATATGTAAAATCAGATGAGAAAAATTATTTGTTTGATTTTTTGTCTTATTTATTTAATTACTTATTGAAAAAATAAAATGTTTTTAGTTTTTATTTTTTAAATATTTCAATTTGAATTTAAATAATACGACTTAAAATGATATAAAAAGAAAAATCAAATATGTTTAAGGTTCTATAATCCTTGGACTATATTATATAGGAAAAACTAATTGTGAGATAAAATTTAATTGATATTTTGATTTTGGTTGTTGAAATATAGTCTGAAAATAAACAATAGGAATGAGTCATTTTCTAGTAAAAACCTCAACATCATGGTGTATTAAGTAACAAAATACTATTTCATTAGATGTTGTAGAAGAAGAGTGACCTGTTGATAGTGTTTATTGTTCTCAATCCTTTAGGATTGATCATTTTTTTTTCAAAATTTGATATTTTATTTGAAAAGTAACTTATTTAACAAGAAAATTTTTCTATTATTTAAATTTCAAATAATATTTTAAATTAGTTAAGAATAAATCTTATACCACTGGATTTAACTAATTTTGAAAAAATAAAATACCAACAATGATTGATGTAAATTTAATCAATAAGTTTTAATATAATCTATTTTGTTGAAATAAAAATTATTTTTCACAGATAAAATCATTACACCTCTAGAATCCAACTTCATGTAAAATTTATTAGTTTGGATTTAATAATTTAATGAAATGCTATGTTCACTATGGATTCTTAATTCTATTGAATTTTATGGTTTACTAACATATACATAGCTCCATTTTTATGTACTTTCAGTGGTAATGTGATTCCCCACATATGTTACCATCTCAATTACACAACATAAAAAAACGTTTAATTATAATACATTACCATGTCCTTTTGTGTTAAGAGTTTTATATAATTAGGAAAGAAACTAAAAAACTCATCTATTTTTAAACTAATGTACATTTTTTGGAACAATATATGAAACAACTTTATCCATAAAATCCTTTATTGTTCTTATTCGGATAAATCTCCTCATGTCACATTGTTTTTATTCAGATCAAACTACTCATGCTAAGATTCGATCCAATTATCATCCTTTTCAGCCTTTTCAAATGATTTAGGCTCTACTTGTAAAAAATGAGGTTTTTTGTAGAGTCTTACTCCTTTGAGTTTTCACCGAAACTTTTCAATCACCAATGAAATTTTATTCATTGATTTCATAATTTCTTGTATTTCTTGCAATTGATAAAAATATATCCATCTTTGAAAAGATAACCCACTCATTAATAATTATTAAAAATCACTTGATTTATCTCATCACAAATCTAATAAAAACTACGTATGTTTTAACTTAATACATCTAAAAATAGATCATTATTTTACATTTTTTGGTTCCATGCTTAGGAATATCTGATTACCATCCATGTAATTCTCAAAAATGGGAGAAATTCACCTTTGATAATGAATATATTATATGTATTTATTTATTTATTATATAAAATGAATATTTTATAAACATAATATGGTATATTTACTTTCTCTGAGATTATTCAAAGATTTAATATAATGTATCTTATCTTCTCTTCATCATCCTAACTCATTGATTAGTGTTTTGGCATGATCTATTTGCATTTTTATCATCATTTTTACTTTACCACCGACATATCCCTATGGTCAACAATGTCTGTAAAGTAAAATCATTATCCACACAATTAATATATTATTTCATATTTATTTTTTATTTATTTATTTTCTATATTACTCATATAATAAATATTTTCTTATATAGGTGGATTATTTTGTTCGAGATAGGGTGGTATGTTTGAAGCTGTTCATGCTCCTGAGGGATTGAACTTCAAGCCTACAACTGAGATAACGACAATAAATAATTGTGTCAATAATGAATGCAACCATTAGGAAATGGGTAATTCATACTAATTATTTAATTAATATTACCATCATTTTATCTAATATTTGTAAGTCAATTTCCTTATCGTTTTTATCTAATACTTATTTAGTTTTTTCACAGATCTTTTGGGAAGTCATATTTTTCTGTCAACTATCTGCAACAAGACAAAAAGGAGATAAAATTGTTATTTCTTCCAATGTAACCACATTTTTTATATTCATTGAATTTATTTATCTAACTTCCAACACTGCATATTGATTTAATGTTACTAACTGAACAACCATTTTCGTTATTGAAAGCCTCTTCTCTTTTGACTTTGAATAATGAGAATTGTTTTTGGGCTAATAACATCAAGTAATATGCAGCGTTGGAAGTTCGACATAAAAAGACAATGTAAATGTGGTAACATTCGTAATTAGGATTTTTTGAGACTTTGTGATGTGAATCATCCACAACTAAATCCAACATATGATGTGACCAGTATGACTCCAAGTGATTATTTTTATATAAAATGGACATTAATTTTAGTAAAAAGAAAAATTCACATACTCAAAATTGGTAAAAAAATATTCTGATTGTTTTTATACTTTATGGAAATTACCCATAAGTATTTTGAGATGTTTAGGAATCAGCTTCACCTAAATTCGATGAATAGTGTAACTGCTATGGCTCAATGTGTCCGTTATCAGTTTAAAATTGATAAGTTAGTTAAAAAAATTTCACTCAATGAAATAAATAAAATGCACTCTTATTTTCTAGATAATTTATAACATTGATTCATAAGTAATTTTTGATGTGTTAGAATTGGTCTCATGTCAAACCGATACACGATGTGATCAATATATGTCACATTGCATATTTCTACTTTAAAATGACATTTTAGTAAAAAAAAAGTGACATAATCAAACCCGAGAAAACACATTGATATTGTTTTGATACTTTAGGAAATGATCCATAATTCATTTGATACATGTTGGAATCATCTGCACCTCAATCTGATGCATGGTTGTATGAATCAAAGACTGACTTTTTTATTTAAAAATAACATCAATTTTAATAAAAAGGACAAGTACATACTCAAAATCAAGGAAAAAAATATATTGTTTTAATTATTTAGTAAAATGATCCATAAGTCATTTTAAATGTGTATGAATCAGCCATACATAAATCCGATACACGTTGTGACCTGTAGGACTCCAAGTGCGTCTTTTTATTTAAAAATGACATCAATTTTAATAAAAAGGAAAACTGACCTACTCAAAACCAATCATGAACATTCATATTATTTTAATAAATTAGGAAAACAATCCATATTTCATTTTTTACTTGTTGTAATCTACCACACCTCAATCTGATACACAATGTTCCAAGTATGACTCAATGTGTCTGTTATCAGTTTAAAATTGATAGTTTAGTTAAAAAATTTCACCCATTAAAAAATAAGAAAACACGCTTGTATTTTCTTGATAATTTAGAAAGTTTATTCATAATTCATTTGTAACATGTAGGAATTGGTCTCACATTAAACTGACACATGATGTGAGAATTATGAGTCAAAGTGCATTTTTCTAGTTTAAAATGACATTTTAGTAAAAAAGACATGTGACATATTCAATACAGAGTAAATGCATTAAGATTGTTTTTATAATTTAGGAAAATGTTACATAAGTCCTTTGATACATTTAGGAATTATCCTCACTTAAATTAGATGCATGGTTTAATTGATATGAATCCGAGTGTGTATTTTTATATAAAATTTACATCAATTTTAGTAAAAAGGATAACTCACCTATTCAAAACTGAGTAAAAAAATTCATATTGTTATGATAATTTAGGAAAAATATCCATATATCATTTTTATGTTTATGAATTAGTAATACCTCAATATAATACATGATGTGTCTAGTATAACTTGATGTGTCTGTTACCAGTTTAAAATCAACATTTTTGTTCAAAAAGTATCACTCCCTAAAAACCAAGAAAATGTGCTCATATTGTCTTTACATTTTAGGGAAATGATTTATAAGTTATTTTTGATGTGTAGGAATCAATATCATGTCAAACCGACACCCAATGTGATCGGTATGAGTCAAAGTGCATGTTTCTAGTTTAAAATGACATTTTAGTAAAAAAGACAACCATCATACTCAAAATTGAGCAAACACACTCAAATTGTTTTGATACTTTATGAAAAAAATTAGTAATTCATTTGAGATGTGTAAGAATCATCCACATCTCAATCGGATGCACGGTGTGACTGGTATGAATCTTAGTGTTTTTTTCAATATAGAAGTATTAATTTAGTTTAAAATGCACATCACATCACCAAAACTGAGAAAACAAGCCTAGATTGTTTTCTCTTCATTTAAATTCTATATTTGTACAAGATTTTTCTGATTTTGTGGTGTTTTTGGAGTTACAGTGTGTTGTTATAGCACACTGCACTGGTGCTATAGTTTGCTATTATAACACACTACAGTATGCCCCTTTATTAGCACTTCTATAAGCGCTGATGAAAGACTCTGGATTTTAATCTTTCTCCAGTAGTCATCACTTCTATAGTACTGATAAAGGCCATTTTGAGTACTATTAAAGACCAATTTTGTCACACCCTGAATTTTTTTATTTTTTTATTTCTTGGCTCTAGGTTCTCACACCAAGGGCCAGGCTGGGTCGTAGTTTATTTTTTTTGTCATTTAACAATTTTATTGGGTTTTAAATCCATGCACAGTCACCGCACGGTTGGCGGTAGCCGCACAGTCATCCCAAGTGTCATGCAATTGCTCATTATTATTATTGTTATTATTATTATTATTATTATTGTTACTGTTTTTAAAGATAAATTATTAAAATTAGTATTAAAATCATTATTATTTTATTAATTTTTTTATTTAATTATTATCATTGTTATTTTTATCATTATTGTTATAATTATTATTTTATATTTATTATTAATTTATTATTATTTTTATTGTTGTTATTTTTATAATTATCATTTTTGTTGTTATTATTGTTATTATTATTATTATTATCTTTGGTTTGATTATTATTATTATTATAATATATAATGAATAAAAAAGAACCCTAGCCCTTCTTGCTCGCGCAACAACGCTTCAACCTGGTGCAACCGACCCTCCATGCGCACATAGCTTCCGCTCCTTGTTTCTCTCCTTGCGTAGCCAACCACCTCACCGCACTATAGGTGGCCTCCCCATCGTGATCACCCCTCCCTCCTGGCCTACGTACTCTAATCCTTCACCTCCGGCCCCTCGTCCACACTCTGACCCTCCACCTTGCACTAGTCACCCTCCCGGTCCACTCCCGGCCTTTCCCTCACCCCCGCACTACGCTGCCCTCTCCTACGGCTAACACCACTTCCCTCAGACTGGTCTTCTTCTGCACTCTCCCTACATGACCCGGCTCCAGACACGACCCCCTTCCTGCTAGTAGTGCCTCCTCCCATCGGTGCACAACCGCATTCCGCCCAGCCTGCTCCAGTGTGTGAGGCCCCTACCTATTGAAATCTACCTTGGTTCTCACCCCTCTGCACCCTTACTACACTCCCAGCCAACCCTCGTCCCTCCACCATCCAACCATCCCCTTTTCTCTGGCCAGCGACTCACCTAAACCCCCTTCTCTCTCTCATGACTCACACCGAAGAACCTACTCCGGTCAGCAACTGACCTCACTTTTTCATGCCGACCAAACCCCCTGCTCTGGTATACTTATTTATTTATTTATTTATTTTTCCTTCATTTAATCTATGGTGTTTTTAATTAATTTGGATAAATCCTAATACGGTGGGTTGTGTGACTTGTGTTTTTCTTATTGTTTAGCATGCAAGGTTGGCCTGTGATGGATTGTTCTTCTTTCTCTCAGAGTTTTGTTATATCCGCACTTGATTTGAGTTAGGTTAATTCACATTTTTTTCTTCACAAAGCATTCCATAAATACTTTATTTCTTTTAACTAATATTTCTTTTAATGTTTTTTGCACCTTAATTATGCTTTCGACTAGTTTTTGGATAGTGTATTCTGTTCGTGAAATTTTCTAGAATTAGTTTTTAAATCATGATTGTTGGTTGGTAATTTTAATGTTATTGATCAAATTTTAGTTTAGCATTTAGAAGATAGAAATATGGTGATTTTTATGGAACTTTCACTTTGAAATTTTTTTGTAAACTGGTTGATACATTTGGTAGAATTTCATGAATTATGTGGGAGTTGGGAAACTTATTTTTGATTGTCCTTGGTGTGTGTTTGAACTAAAAATAGGATTTCAAGTGTTTATTTTGTTTAAATCCTTATTATACTACTTAGATGTTTTTTTAATTGTTTAAATGATTTATTAAAATGTGTAAGTTCTTGCAAATCATGTCTTGAAATAATTTTGGTGTGTGTTTCATTGGGTCATCTTACAACTTTGTGGTCATATGGAAATGTTTTAAAAATAGTTCTATGGTTTCATTGGGGTTGTTTTATGTTTTCTAAATGAGGTGGATGGTAGAACATGGTTTTAAGATAATTGGTTGGTTTTGTGTAAATATTTTTCAAAAGTTCTCTTTTTATTTTAGTGTGCCATTAGATGTCGGCACATCGATGAGTGAACTAGGTTCACACATGGAAGTGTCCTCAAATAAATATGGAACTTGTAAAATAATATTCTTTATAAACCTCAGTTTCCTAAATGGTTTTTTAGTTTTCAAATAAAGTTGTTCCCCTTGTGTGGTCTCTAAGAGGGTTTTAAATGAGGTTTTATAGAGTGTTTCTCCAAGTGTCTTGTAAAACATGGGTTTTAATGGGTTCTTCAAGGTCTGGCCATTTAGTTTGAAACACATTTTTTTTGTGGGTTGAAAAGAGTGAATTCATGTTTGGTAACTGGGGAGTGTTTGAAGGTGTGTTTGAGACTTAAATGCCTGTTTGTCTCTTACAACTCATGGGTGAAGTTGTATTAACTTTTATAATGGTTTGTGTTTGGAAATTATGTGTGTATGTTCAGAGTTTTAAATGTTTTTAGAAAAATGGTTTCGACATGAATGTGACATGACTTCCCGTTTGGAACTTTTAGATTTAGTGTAATGTTTATGTTGATTCTTTGAAAGGATGGAATTTTGATTACTGTATGCCCATTTAGAAACTTTAATATTTTGTAAAAAGTACCAAATGGTTTTAATGATTTCATGTCATGACGACCCTATTGGAACCTTTTATGATATGATGTATATATATTTTTTGGGCACCTCTACTAGGGAGATTTCCCTTACGGGTTATCGTATGGAGTGTCCGTGTTTGGGGTAAGCAAGTGTGATGAGATGAGCCATGAGTGTGAGGGCTTCCTACTTACACAATATTATTATAACCACCATGGGTTCCTGGGAATATTTTAGATGATCGAGTGATAGTTTCTAATCAACCCAGATTAGACGGGTTGGTATGCCCTAGATTGGTTATTAGGCCAGGTGGGCTTTCCCGCTATATTTGGTCAGTTTTAGGGAGGTCAGTTGGTTATAGACTTAGGAGCTTCACTATACACCAACAGGTGGTTTCGAACTAAGTACGTTTAGGGGTCTTCTAGGGATGTTTACGATCACACATGGTTATTGGATATTTTCATTTCTTGTTTACTTTATGTTATACTAGTTTATTTCCATCTTACACTACTTACCTGTTCTACTTTAGCCCATCTTTTGCAACGAACCAACCCGGGTCGACCCTAAACCGGTCACCTGATCCAGTCTGCGACATGGCCTGAGTGGCGTTCCTGATCCTCTCGGGCTGGAGACAAGTGCCAGGGCATCAATAGAGAAAAATTGGGAATGATTTCACTCAGTGAAAGTAAATAAAGAAACAAAAAAAGTAGAATAACACAAAGTAAATAAACAACACTAAAAGGAATAATGATCAACAACAACCAACTAACCTGACCATGACCAAAACTCCTCACGATTCCGAGAGTTACTCACCAGTTCACAACCAACTCGCTCCCATGGCGAGAAAGCTCGAGTCGAACCTACAACAAAACTAAAAATAGGAAAACACTATAGGCGTGAGTATTAAAACTTAGTAGGCATGCCCAACAAACTATTCTCAATGCACTACCATTAGATAAAGAATTTACTAATTCCAGGTTTGAAATAAATTATATAAAATATGGGTTTCCACACACACACTTTCATTTCTAAAACAAGTAATAGTATATTGCCCCTTTTAATTTAAACACAAGTTTAATGTTTGAAAGGAATAGGTTCATTGCATTTTAAAACATTTTTGGGAACTATTTCAAAATCCAAATTTTAGTTGTTAGTCAAAAGGAAATCCACACACAACACACTACACACACTAAGGGAAATGGAAAAAGTGGCACACATGGGCCAACAACCGAACTAGACCTCTCAATCATCCGCCACATACAAATAAATACTAAAGAGAACATGGGTCAACCTAGGAGCTTGTGAACAATCCAGAATGTACTATACATGTGACTCATCCTGAAGGCATGCCTAATCTCGATGATGTCATAACACCCTAACTCCTGACTGTTTCCCTACCTAGCCTGGCCGAGGGGCCCAATCTCATAGCAATAATAACAAAACACCTCTTTGCTATGGGCCACTACACTAGCCAGTGCGTAATCTAAACTAGTGCAATAATTGTTCTTAGAAGATTCACTCACTATGCCAGGTTCCCATGTCAACACGTATAATAAAAAGGAAAGGGGTGAGTCAACAATGTAAATAAAGTAACCAGTCACGATGCTCAAACATCACACACAACTCACACTATCGAGGTACAAAATAGGACCACCCCTCAATCACACCTAAGAGAGTTTTCAAAATATCTCATTTCTTTAAAGTGCCAAACTGGCCTTAACTAACCACTCAACACCAACCTATTTTCAGAAGAACCAGCATACACCAACTCATTTCCAAAGAATCAAAGGAACACCACTTTCAATCCCAAAACAATTTGAACCCTCATTTAAGAAATCAATTTTAGAAAGCTGAACTCATTTACAACCCAGGCCATTCTTTAAAAGAAATACAATTTACTTATAAAGGCAAACTAGGAATTTTATCAACACTAATAATGCATATTTAAAAAGAAAACAATATCAGGTAATTCAAAACAAGTGAGAACCACTATAATTTTTAATAAACATTTATTCTAGAACTAATTATTTAATATTATTTACCATTAATATAAAATTTAATGAAATAACAAGAAATTACTAAATTCTGAATATAAAGGCAAGTATAGTGGGGACCTACCTTGACTTGAATCTTGGTTAAGAAGATGCGGCATGTCTCACACTCACACACAAGTACATGCAACCTACTGATGACCACAACATCACTAAAAAACCTTTCCAACAAACTGCAACTGCAAAGATAAATAAAATACATAAACATGGAATTAAACAATCCAAACGAACAAAAATCACAAAAGAACCACCTTGACATACTTTCAAAACATAACTTGCATCATTTGTACTATTTAATAAACCACTTTAAAATTTATAAAACAATTTCCAAGGAGTAACCCACGACCCACACACCAAAAACTCATCCAAATAAATTTTTTTTGATCAAACTCACACCCACACCATACTAGGATAGAAAACGCATGACTTGTATAGATGAAAAAAAGAATTACACATTCCCATGAGAAGATATTAAACATCACAAAAACTGGTTTTACCGCAAAACACACCCTATTTCACATATACATGACACAAAGTATCAAGAAAAACCTCAATTATTTTTAGAAACTAAAGAGGCACCAATATAATTAAACAAACTAAATTATTTAAAAAAAACTTAATTCACAGCAAGCTAATCAACCACAAAATACGTCAACTCAATTAACTGGGTGAAACAATTATCTAAACAAAAGAGAACCAATAATTTCCACATGATATAATTAATTTAACAACCAAAATTCATAACCAAAAACCTAAGATATTTGAACATCAAGTAAACAAAGTAAACTTAATTTAAAGAGGCATAAGCAATGGAATCCACCCTCAAGAATAAAGAAGTTTTCAAAATTCAGGTGCGAACATCAAGCGCACATCGTTCGCACACCAAGGATTGTTAAAATCAACCCTAAAAAGTAATATTAAACATAAAACTTAGGAATATCCCATAAAAAATGAGACATTAGAAACAAAATGGCATCAAATGGAGAGGGAGAGAAAATAACTACTAAAAAGGGGATTCACTGCTGGAAGAGAGGCTGGCTGCAGGTTGGGAGGTGGTGCATTGGAGATCGTGCTGTGCACAAGGGGGCATCGACGTGGTGGAGCTGCTCGGATAGGAGGGGTTACACGTGATGGAAGAGGGCAAGCAGGTCTGTTCGGGGCTGTACCGGCGAGAGGCAACCTGGAGGCAGGAGGAGGCTGGCTGGTCGGCAGGAGGCGGTTGGGCATGGAAAACCAGGGAGGCTGGGATGACTATGCGGAGGGAGTATGGCAGTGTGGAGGGAGTATGGCGGTGTGGAGGGTTGCATGTGTGGTGGGTCGACACAAGGCGGAAGGTCGAAGCCGCCGACCAGAGGTGCATGACGCAGGAGCCGGTGAAGAGGCTGGTCGGTGTGCCGAGAACAGGAGGGGCGAGCAAGGAGGCTGGTTGGATGGGTTCAGTTGGGTAGCAAGATCACGCAGGGAGTGGAGAACAGGAGGAGTGGGGTGGGGTGGGGGGGCTCGCGACAGGGAAAGGGGAAGGGGTGGGTGGACGGGTAGAATTAGGGTTTTAATTTTATTTCATTTTATAATAATAACAATAAAAACAATAATTATAAAACCAAAAATAAAAATAATAAAATAACCACAATAAAGATAATAATAATAAAAATTAATAACAATAAAATAATAATAATAATAAGAACAATAATAATGATAATATTTATATTAATATTAATGTTAATATTAATAACAAATTATTATTAATTATATTAACAACACTTTTTTAAATAAAAACATATTATTAATAAATATTAATAATAACAATATTATTATTCACACAATAAAAAACATTATTATTATGTTTTAAATATTTAACACATATTACTCAAATAAAAATTTATTTATTTCAACCGTTGGATAGTTGCGCGGCTATCCCAGATGACTGTGGGGCTATCTCCCATTGCGTAGTGACCGCACACTAGTCTGAAACCCACAAAAATTATCAAACGACAAAAAAAACTTTAGTCGGGACCCGACCTAGACCTTAGTGTGAGGTCCTAGAGCCAATAATTATTAAAATAAAAATCAATTTAAAAAGACAGATTTGATAATGCTTCCCACCATAGACACTTTCTTCCCCCAGAAAATCACTGAGCTGAACAAAAGACATAACAAGAACCCATGCCCGATTGAGACCAAAAGACACCACAGTACAAGAGAATGGGAGAACATGAGTGGGTTCTCCCCACCATAAGAACTTATCTAGAGTGGAAATTCAATACCCAAACCTAGCACTCTAAGAAGGGGGGCGACGCAAGAACTCCCAACCAATCCAAAATAACTTTTATAGCACAATTGAAGCAATACCTCAGCTGAAACTTGGAACTCTCGGCCCAGACCAAACACTCCCAACACGAGGGAAAAACCTCTAAGCGGAACTTACCCCAAGCAGTAAACCCAAGCATAAACATAAACATCAGCTCTTTTATAGGCACTTACATCTCCAAAAAAACATAGCTAAACCAAAATCAATATAGACAAGGTCCAAACGCACTTTTAAGAAAAGCACATGATTCAGAAAACCATGATCAAACAAACTAAACTCTTTGTATTACAATAGAACATGTTCGTCATAACTCCACGATAAAACAATTAACTTACAAAACCCGGACCACAGCTTCACACCCCTGGCAACTCATGACTGCGCGCGAGCTTCACCCCAAGACCTGTGGCCAGGTATCTAATGGATGAAGAATCTCCTGCCTCACAGTCAGGCACTGGGATTCTATGGTCACATCGTCTTCTTCAGGCGACGCTTCCTGCAAAACTTTTCTAGATGACCCAGGCACCCGCAATGATGACACGCCTTTAGAGGGATGCGGCATAACATTTTCGTGTGCCCGAACCAGCCACACTGGTGGCACACTATTGAATGGTCCGATGGACTAGAAACCAGAACCACTGTAGATTTCTCCTTAGAAACTGTTCCCTCTGGCACACCCTTCTCGCCAGGTGGGGAAACTTCTTGAGTAATTGGATATGCTGGATTTCTAAGCACCTGCACTTCAGAGACCAATTCAGCTAAGAACGCCTCATCCAACAACTTCTCAAAATGATGGTCCCTAGAAGGGAGGGATTTCTCCTTGATATCTGGGCGAAGGCCCCTGATGAAAAGATAAGTATTCATCAAATACCATGACACTACCTCCGTAGAAAAGGACACAAGTTCCTTGAATTGGTTGATAAATGCCTTCACCATCCATTGGCCTTATTGAATATGCATGAGCTCTTCCCTTTTCTTCATCTTCACCTCTTTAGGTATGAACCGTTGGACAAGATGGATTTAAAGATACCCCACATCATCCCAACTTGCATTGACGGTGGGGTGAGCAACTCCTATTTTCCAGAGATGGACCTTCAAAAAACCCCAAAAAGGTATGCACTATGACAGCTTCAGGTGTTCCCAATACCCTCAACACGTGCTCGACCTATTCAAAAAACTCTGCTACCTCTAACAGACCCCGATCACCGTAAAGGATAGGAAATGTCCAAGGAGGACCAAAGACTCGACATGACTTATCCGAAACTATAGGGACCTTTCTGGGAAGAATTTTCTGAACAACATATAAAACACCAAGATGAAACCAATATCGAATCAAAGTATAATTAAAAGTAACATTCCTTTGCCAAAATGACCAGCTAAAAAACCAAACAAATACAAACACAACCCAAAAATTCCTTTTTAATTTTTAAATTTCAAAACCGCCTTCTTTCAATGCCATTTTCCAAACCAAAATCAATTTCAAAAATAATTTTAAAAAAGCACTTTAGGAAAACAAGGTCAAGCCATTCATTCCAAGTACACACCCCAGTAATCTCATGAACCATTACACATGTCTTTATTCTCTTTCATCCCTACACACCAACATGCACTTCTCATGCATCCCCTCACTTGTGTAAACATTCATAAAGAGTACCTGAGGTTGCACCCAAACCTTTTCTCTACTAGCTCCAAGAAAAAAAAGGATTTTTAGACCAAGATATTTCGGTTTTAGAACCCATTTCACGAATTTAAATCCATTTAAAAGAAACCATTTTCATTTCAAAACCCCTTTTTCATTTTCAAAAGCGCAATCACACCAACTAGAAGCAATATGACACTTAACTTGCATCAAACTACAGGAGTGAGGGACGAATAGTCACACTTATTCTAGAGACATGGTAGTGGGACATGCCCCAAGTAAGCATAAACAACTTTGAGGAACTTAGAACGTGTACTTGGACTCCACATGGGTCACTACTCCATGTGAAATCATGATGTAACATCGGCTTGCCTCCATTGTCATCCATCAATCTAAAACGAACCTGAAAAAAACAAGGAATCAATTCATGGACTACCCCTGGCAACTCGAGGTTCAGAACATGTAAGGGTTCATGACGTCCTTCCCGTACCTACCTCTATAATCCCGACAGTCTTAATCAATATATACTGGACACCCCAAATAATAAGGGCTCCTCTGATACCATTTTGTCACGAACCAACCCTGGTCGACCCTAAACCAGTCACCCGATCCGGTCCGCGACATGACCCGAGAGGCATTATCAATCCTCTTAAGAAGGAGAAAAGTGCCAGGGCATCAATAGAGGACAATTGGGAATTATTTCACCCATTGAAAAAAATAAACCAGCAGAAAAATTAGAATAAAACAAAGTAAATAAACAACACGAAAAGAATGAATGATCAACAACAACCAACTGACCTGACCAAGACCAAAACTCTTCATGACTCCGAGAGTTGCTCACCAGTCCACAACCAACTCTCTCCCACAGCGAGCAAGCTCGAGTCAAACATACAACAAAACTAAAAATAGGAAAACACTATAGGCATGAGTATTAAAACTCAGTAGGTATGCCCAATAAACTATTCCCAATGCACTAACGTTCGATAAATAATTTACTAATTTCAAGTTTGAACTAAATTATATAATATATGGGTTTCCACACAAACACTTTCATTTCTAAAAAAAGTAACAATCCATTTCCCTTTTTAATTTAAAAACAAGTTTAATGTTTGAAAGGAAAAGGTGCATTGAATTTTAAAACATTTTTGCGAACAATTTAGAAATCCAAATTTTTGTTGTTAGTCAAAAGGAAATCCACACACAACACACACTAGGGGTAATGGAAAAAGTGGCACACATGGGAAAACAACCGAAGTAGACCTCTCAATCATCCGCCATATACAAATAAACACTAAAGAGAACATGGGTCAAACCTAGGAGCTCGTGAACAATCCTGAACATACTATACATGTGACTCATCCTAAAGGAATTCCTACTCTCGACGACATCATAACACCCAAAATTCCAAACGTCACCCTACCTAGCCTGGTCGAGGGTCCCAATCCCATAACAATAATAACAAAACACCTCTCTGCTATGGGCCACTAGCCAGTGTGTAATCTAAACTAGTGCATCAATCGTTCTCAGAAGATTCAATCACTATGCCTGGTTCCTATGTCAACACGTATAATAAAAAGGAAAGGGGTTAATCAACAATGTAAATAAAGTAACCAGTCACGATGCACAAACATCACACGCAACTCACACAATCGAGGTACATAATAGAAACACCACTGAATCACCCCAAAGAGAGTTTTCAAAATATCTCATTTATTTAAAGTGCCAAAAGGGCCTTAAATAAAAACTCAAAACCAACCTATTTTCCGAAGAACCAACACACACCAACTCATTTCCAAAGAATCAATGGAACACCACTTTCAATCGCAAAACTATTTGAAACCTCATTTAAGAAATCAATTTTAGAATGATGAACGCATTTTCAACCCAAACCGTTCTTTAAAAGAAACACAATTTACTTATAAAGGCCAACCATACATTTTATCAACACTAATGATGCATATTTAAAAGAAAACACTTTCAGGTAATTCAAAACAAGAGAGAACCACAATCCTTCACAATGAACATTTATTTTAGAACTAATTATTTAACATTATTTACCATTAACCTAAAATTTAATGAAATAACAAAAAATTTCTAAATTATGAATATAAAGGTAATAGTAGTGGGGACCTACCTCAACTTGCAGCTTGGTTATGAAGACACGACATGTCTCATACTCGCGCACAAGTACACGCAACCTGCTGACGATGGAAATATCATGGAAAAAACTTGCCAACACGCTGCAATTGAAAAGATAAATAAAATACATAAACACAGACTTAAATAATCCAAATGAAAAAACAACGCAAAAGAACCACCTCGACCTAATTTCAAAACATAACTCGCATCATTTGTACTATTTAATAAACCACTTTAAAATTTATAAAACAATTTCAAAAAAGTAACCCCCAGCCCACACACCAAAAACTCATCCAAATAACACATTTTTGATTAAACTCACACCCACGACATACCAGGATAGAAAATGCACGACTTGCATAGATGAAAAAACTAAATACACATTCCCATGAGAAGATATTAAACATTACAAAAAACTGTTTTTCCTACAAAACACACCCTATTTCACATATACATGACACACAATATCAAACACAACCTCAATTATTTTTATAAACTAAAGACGCACCAATATAATTAAACAAACTAAATTATTTTAAAAAAAATAAATTCGCAGAAAGCTAATCAACCACGAAACATGTAAACTCAATTAAACAGGTGAAAAAATTATCCAAAAAAGGAGAACCAACAATTTCCACATGATATAATTAATTTAACAACCAAAACCCATAACCAGAAACCCAAGAGATGTGAACATCAAGTAAACAAAGTAAACTTAATTTCAATAGGCATAAGAAATGGAATCCAACCTCAAGAATAAAGATTCTTTCAAAATTCAGGTGCGAACATCAGACGCACATCATTAACACCCCAAGTATTGTTAAAATAAACCTTAAGAAATAATATTCAACACAAAAATTAGGAATCTACCATAAACAATGAAACCTTAGTAGCGGAATAACATCAAATGGAGAGGGCGAGAAAATAACTACCGAAAGGGGGATTCACTGCCGGAAGAGAGGTTGGCTGTAGGTTGGGAGGTGGTGTGCCGGAGATCACGCTGTGCATAGGGGGGAATCGATGCGGTGGAGCTGCTCGGATAGGAGGGGTCACACACGCTAGAAGAGGGAGAGCCGGTCTGGTCAGGGCTGTACCGATGTGAGGTGACCTAGAGGCGGGTGGAGGCCGACTGGTCGGTTGGAGGTGGCTGGGCATGGAAAACTGGGGAGGTTGGGATGACTGTGTGGAGGGAGTTTGGCAGTGTAGAGGGAGTCTGGTAGTGTGAAGGGTTGTGGGAGAGGCATGTCGACGCAAGGTAGAAGGTCGGAGCGGCAGGCTGGAGGTGTGGGACGTGGGAGCCGATGCAGAGGCTGGTTGGTGTGCTTAGAACTGGAGGGGCGAGCACAGAGGCTGGCATGCCGGGTTCGGCTGGGCAGTGGGATCGCGCAGGGAGCAGAGACTAGGAGGAGGGGGGGGGGGGGGGCTCGCGACGGTGAAAGGGGAAGGGGGGAGGGGCTGGATGGGTAGAAATAGGGTTTTGATTTTTTTTCATTTTATAATAATAATAATAATAATAATAACAATAATTATAAAACCATAAATAAAAATAATAAAATAACCACAATAAAGATAATAATACTAAAAATTAATAACAATAAAATAAAAATAAAAATAAAAATAACAATAGTAATGATAATAATAATAATAATATCAATAACAAATTATTACTAATTATATTAGCAAAACATTTTTAAATAATAAAAATATTATTAACAAATCTTAATAATAACAATATCATTATTCACACAATAAAAAAACATTATTACTATGTTTTAAATATTTAACTCATCTTACTCACATAAAAATTTATCTATTTAAACCATTGGATAGTTGCACAGCCATCTGGGATGACCGTGGGGATACCACCCACTGCGTAGTGACCGCGCACGAGTCCGAAACCCACAAAAATTATCAAACAAAAAAAAAAATTATTTCTGGACCCATCCCAAACCTTGGCACGAGGTCCTAGAGCCAAGAATTATTAAAATAAAAATTAATTTAAAAAGACAGATGTGACAGCTTTGGTATACTTTGTTTTGGTTTTAGTTTATAAAATGAAAAATGATTTTGGAAATGGTATGTCGTGTGTGTTGGATTTTTAAATGAGAATAATATGTTGCTTATTTTAAAATGTGAAACCCTAATTTTATGTTTGTATTTCTAACTTGTGTTAATGGATAGTTTTGGGAAAGGAGACGTTGGATTATGTGGTTTATCTTGGCAACCCTACTGAGAATTTTTAATGCTCATGCAAGTTTTTATGATTTCTGTTGTAGATTTTCTTTGATCAGGTTCTCTTGACTGAATTTCTCATTATTGAAGCAAGGTTTGTATTTAGTTGGGTGGTGACCTAGAATGTCACGTGGAGGTATGTGCATTTTTATTTTCTTTCCTCCTCTAGTTTCATTTTCCTCGATAGTTTTAGTTATCTTATTATCTTTTGATTATGGGCCAAATCATTCCCAATGATTAAATTTTGATGCTCGGCACTGGTTTCCCACCTATGGGGATTGGGAACGCCCCTCAGGCCGTGCCACAGACCGGATCGGGTGACCGGTTGAGGGTCAATCAGAGTTGGTTCGTGACAAAATGGTATCAGAGGAGGCACTTGTTATTTGGGGTGTCTGGTAGATGGAGATTAGGACTGTCGAGACTCGATAGGTAGGTAGGGGAAGGGAATCATGAACCATTGCTCGTTCCGAAGATTGAGTCTCTAGGGGTAGTCTGTGAATTGAGTCCTTGTCTCATTCTGGTTCATTTTAGATTGAGGTATGACAATGGAGGCAGGCCAATGTTACATCGTAGGTTCACATGGATTAGTTACCCATGTGGAGTCGGAGTACATGGTTTAAGTTCCTCTTAGTTGTTGTTTCTTATTTGGGGTATGGCCCACTACCATGTCGCCAGGTTAAGCATGACTACTAGTCCCTCACTCTTGTAGTTGATGCAAGTGGAGTGTCATCTTGGTTCTAGTTGTGGTGAGTACAATTTTAAAAATGAAAAAGTGTTTTTGAAATGAGAATTATTTCTTTTTAATGGATTTAAATTTTTGAAACAAGTTTTTAAAACCAGAATCTCTTGGTCTAAATGTTTGGCGTTTGCTTGGAAACTAGTAGAGAAATGGTTTGGGTACAACCCCATGTACTCTTTATAAATGTTTACACATGTGAGGGAATTAATGGGAAGTGTGTGTTGGTGTGTATAGATGAAATCAGATAAAGACATGTGCAATGGTTCATGGGATTACTGAGGTGTGTACTTGGAATTAAAGGTTTCAACTTGTTTTTATAAAGTGGTTTTAAAAAAGGGAAATGATTTTAGAAATTGAATTTGGTTTGAAATGTGGGTATGGTATTTGGAAAGTGGCCTTGAAAGAAGGTGGTTTTGAAATATATAATGAAAAGGGGATTTTGAAAAGAGAATTTTGGGTTGGGTTTGTATTTGTTTGGTTTTTGAGCCGATTGTTTTGGGATGAAGGCTCTTTCATTAGTGTTGATTCATCTTGATATTGGTTTTGGCTCTTTGATTTATATATTGTTCATCACAGAAAGGTTCCCAAGGTTTTTGATAATTCATGCCCAGTTTTTGATCCTTCTCGGATATTGCCTATCCTTCATGGTGATTGGGGTAAGTTAGAGGCAACAAAGTGGCTTGAAGAGGTAGAGCATGTTTTTAGGGTATTGGGAACTCCCGAAGTTGTCAGAGTGCATGCTATTTTAGGTCTATTCGAAGGTCCATCACTAGACGAATGTGATTTGTTCGCCTCACCATCAATGTAAGTTGGGATGACATGAGATGTATTTAAATATGTCTTTATCCAATGGTTCATATTTGAAAAGGTGAAGACAAAGAAAAGGGAAGAGCTCATGTGTATTCAATAAGGCCAACATACGGTGAATACATATGTTGACCATTTCAAGTAACTTGTGTCCTTTTATCTAGAGTATGAATCACATTATTTGATAAAGACTTTTCTCTCCATCAAGGGTCTTCATCTAGAGATCAAGGAGTGGGTCCTCCCTTTTAGGGACCATCATTTTGAGAAGCTGGTGGATGAGGCTTTCTTAGCTGAGTTGGTCTCCAGAGTGGAGATGGTTGGAAATCCAACTTATCCAGCTGCTCATGAAGGTTCCCCATTGGGCAAGCACGGTGTGCTAGAGGGACCTATTTCTAAAGAGTCCTTTTTAGTGGTTTCAGCTTACAGTTCATCGGACCGTTCAATGGTGTGCCATTAGTGTGGACATTTAGGGAACACGAATCCATCACATCACATCCCTCCAAAGACGTGCCATCACTGCAGGTGTCTGGGTCATCTAGAGAAGTTATACAGGAAGCGTCACCTGAAGAAGATGCTATGATTGGTGGATTCCAGTGCTTGGCTGTGAGATGGGAGATGCTTCAGCCATCAGAGTCCCAGCCACAGGTCTTGGGGTGAAGCTCGTGCACAGTCAGGAGTTACCGGGGGGTGTGAAGCCTTGGATCGGGTTGTGTGTTTCATGTTGGTAGTAGATCATTTAAAGTCTTTTTGTTCTTGTTTTCTACTATTAAAGTTTTTATGTGGTTGTAAGTTCATTGTTTTGTCGTGATGTTATGATGGAATAGTTTTATTATAATCTAAGCAGTCCAATTTGTGTGGATGTGGTTATCTAGATCATGCATTTTTCTTAAAGTGTGTTTAGCCCTTGTATGGCTTGATCTTAGTTTAGTTGTGTTCATTTGGAGGTGTAAGTTCCTGTGTTATAATCATTGTTTGTAGTTATGCTTGGGTTTACTGCTAGGATTAAGTTCTTCTCGAAGGTTTTTCTCAAGTGCTCGAGGTTTTTGGTTTGGGTCGAGAGTTCCAAGTTTCAGCAAAGGTTTAGTTTCACTCATACTATAGAAGTTAGTCTGGATCAGTTGGGAGTTCCTGTATCTCCCCCCTTCTCAGGGTGGTACATTTGGGTGTTAAATTTACCAAATATATGATTTATTATGGTGGGGAGAACCCTCTAGCGTTCTCCCATTCTCTTTTGTTGTGGTTTAATTTGGTTTCATTCGAGCATGGATTCTTGTTTTGTCTGTTGTTCGGTTGGGTGACTTTCTGGGGGTAGAAAGTGTCTGTGGTGGGGAGAATTGTAGTGCCCAGACATTTTTTATTTTAATATTTATCAGATCTAGGTTCTCATTCCAGGGGCCGAGCTGTGTCCCAGTTTAATTTTTTTGTCTCTTAACAAATTTACTGGGTTTTGTACCCGTGCGCGGTCACCGCATGGTTGGCAGTAGCCACACAATCGACCCATGTTTCATAAAATTTCTCATTATTAATATTTAAAATATTATTATTATTGTTATTTTTTAAGAAAAATGATTAAAATCGTTATTAAAATCATTATTATTGTATTAACATTATTTTCCTTGTTATTTTTGTTATTTTTGTTAGAATTATTAATTTTATTGTTATTAATTTTCATTATTATTATTTTAATTATTATTATTTTTATTATTATCATTTTTTGTGTTATTATTATTATTATTATCTTTTGTTTTTTTATTATTAGTATTATAAGATAAAATGAAAAAAATAACCCTACCATTCTTTGTCGTGCAACAATGCTTTCCCCTGGCACAACCGCCCCTCCACACACACATAGCTACTGCTCCTTGTTTATCTCCTCGCGCAGCCCACTACCTCACTACACTGCAGGCGACCACCCCTACGCACTCACCCCTCTGTCCGAGCCTTTGTACTATATCCCTCCGCCTCTATCCTCTCATCTACACTTTGGCCCTCCACCTTGCGCCAGTTTCCCTCCCGGTCCACTCCCAACCCCACCCTCGCCCCCCTGTACCATGCTGCCCTATCCTCCAACCAACACTAGTTCCATCTGGATGGTCTTCTCCTGTGCGCTCCTTGTGTGACCCAACTCTTGGTGCGACCTGGATCTTGGCCAACAATGCCTCCTCCCATTGGCACACAAACCCCTTCTATCCGGCATACTCCAGCCGCCCATCCCCATTCCCTAGCCACACCTTATGCATCTTCACCTATGCGCAGCGCCGCACTAGCCCTATGATAGCCTAATCCCTTTTCTCTGTCTAGATATCATTTTCTGGTAGTGACACCCTTACTTTCCCACTTCTCATACATACTCCAGTGTGCGAGCCTCCTACCTAGTGAAAGCTACCCCAGTTCTCACCCCTTCGCACCCTCACTGCACACCCAACTAGCCTTCATCCCTCTGCCATCCAACCATCCCCTTTGCTTCGGCCAACAACACACCCTAACCCCCTGCTCTCTCTCGTGACTCACACCAGTGAACTTGTTCCAGTTAGAAACTGACCTCTCTTTGTTGCGCCATCCAAACCCCTACTCTAGTATATTTATTTATTTATTTTTCCTTCATTTCATATGTGGTGTTTTTATTTAATTTGGCTAAATATTAATACCGCGGGTTGTGTGACATGTTTTTTTCCCACTATTTAGCATGAGAGGTTGACCCATGAGGGAATATTATTCTTTCTATTAGATTTTTTTTCATGTCTGCAATTGATTTTAGGTAGGTGAATTCACATGTTTTTACTTTAAAAATAATTCCCTAAATACTTGCTTTATTTTAATTAATTTTTGTTTTAATGTGTTTCGCACCTTAAATATGATTCCGACTAGTTTTTGGATAGTGTATTCTGTTGGTGAAATTTTCTAGAATTAGTTTTTAAATCATTCTTGTGGGTTGGTACTTTTATTATTTTTGATCAAATTTAAATTTAGCATTTAGAAGATATAAATATAGTGATTTTTATGGTAATTTCACTTTGAAATTTTTTAGTAAACTAGTTGAGACATTTGGTAGCATTCCATGAGTTGTGTGGGAGTTGCGTAACTTATGTGGGATTGGCCTTGGTGTGAATTTTAATTCAAAAAAGGATTTCGAGAATGTATTTGGTGGAAATACTTATTGTGCTTTTTAGAAGTGTTTTTTAATTGTTTAAATGATTTATTAAAATGTGTAAATGATTGAAAATCATGTCTTAAAATAATTTTGGTGTGTGTTTGATTGGGTCATCTTATGGTTTGGTGGTCATATAGAAATGTTTTAAAAAGATTTCTATGGTGGATTTGGTGTTGTTTTATGTTTTCTAAATGAGGTGGATAATAGAACATGGCTTTAAGATAATTGGTGGGTTTTGTAGAAATGGTTTTCAAATGTTCTCTTTAGATTTTAGTGTGCCATTGGATGTCGACACATCCATGAGTGCACTAGGTGTACACATGGAAGTGTCCTTAAATGAATATGGAACTTATAAAATGATATTCTCTATAAACCTCAGTTTCCTAAATGGTTTTTTAGTTTTCCCATAATGCTGGTCCCCTTGCGTGGTCTCTAAATAGGGTTTTAAATGAGGTTTTATAAAGTGTTTCACCATGTGTTTTGGAAAACATGATTTTTAATGGGTTCTTCAAGGTCTGGATTTGGTTTGAAACATGTTTTGGTGTGGTTCAAAAAGAATGAAGGCATATTTTGTAACTAGGGAGTGTTCGAATGTGTTTTTGGGACTTAAAGGCCAGTTTGGATCTTCTAACTCATGGGTGAAGTTGTGTTAACTTTTAGAATGGTTTGTATTTTTAAATTTTGTGTTCCTGGCTAGAGTTTTAAATGTTTTTAGAAAAATGGTCTTGATATGGATGTGATGTGATGGCCAATTTGGCACTTTCAGCTTTAGTGTAATGTTTGTGTTGATTCTTTGAAAGGATGGAGTTTTGATTATTATATTCCCATTAAACAACTTTAATATTTTGTAAAAAGTATCAAATGGTTTTAATGATTTCATAGAATTATGGTCCGGTTTTCACCTTTGATGATATGATGTATATATATTTTTGGGGCACCTCTATTGGGGAGATATCCCTTATGCATAATCGTATTAAGTGTCTGTGTTTGTGGTAGGAAAGTGCGGTGAGATGAGTCGTGCGTTCGAGGGCCTCATACTTACATTGTATTATTATAACCGCCATGGGTTCCTAGGAACCTTTTAGATGATCGAGTGACAGTTGCTAATCAACCCCGATTAGATGGGTTGGTACCCCTTATATTGGGTGTTAGGCGAAGTGGGATTTTTCACTGAAATTGGTTAGTTTTAGGGTGCCCAGTTGGTTATAGACTTAAGAGCTTGACCGTATTCCGATAGGTGGTTCCGAAACGAGTATATCCAGGGGTATTCTAGGGATGTTTAGGATCAACCATGGCTACTAGATTATTTTCATTGCTTGTTCACTTTTCATTATACTAGTTTATTTCCAGCTTACACTGCTTACCTGTTCTACTTCAGCCCAGCTTTGGTATACTTTGTTTTGATTTTAGTTTATAAAATGACAAATGATTTTGGAAATTTTTTTTCGCGTGTGTTGGATTTTTAAATGAGAAAAACATGTTTCTTATTTTAAAATTTGAAAACCCTACATTTATGTTTGTATTTCAAACTTGTGTTAATGGATGTTTTCGGGAAAGGATATGATGGATTCTATGGTTTATCTTGGAAACCCTATTGAGAATTTTTAAAGCTCATGCCTATTTTTATCATTTCAGTTACAGGTTTACTTTTCTTAGGTTCTCTTGACTGAGTTTCTCATTATTGGAGGAGGTTCGATCTCTAGTTGGGTGGTGAACTAGAAGGTCACATGGTGATATGTGCAGTTTTATTTTCTTCCTGATGCTAGTTTTATTTTCATCGATAGTTTTAGTTATCTACTTATCTTTTGTTTATCAGACAACTCATTCCAAAAAATTAAATTTTGATTCTCGAAACTATTTTCCAGCTTGTGGGGATCGGGATTGCCCCTCAGGATATGCCGCGGACCAGCTAGGGTGACTGGTTTAGGGTCGACCTGGGTTGGTTCATAAAAAATTTTGTAGTAGCATGGCCTGCCTACATTGCTTCCACCAGAACTAGATCTATGCACTGGCCACCAAGTCTAGCACCGCCACACCACATCGAACCCCCTATAAATTTCCATTACCACTACTGTGCACCACCTGAATCACCACTACCTCCCAAAACTATCTTCAGGCATTCAAAGTACTATTGACCCCCTCGCACTGCCACTACCTCTCAACATTGCTACCACCGAAACTGGGTCCCTGCATCATTCACCTGGTCCAACACCACCGAAACACATTAATCCCATTTATATCACCATTGCCACAAATGTGCATCCCCTATGTCATTGCTACCTCCCACCACCATCTTCATGCATCAAAACTACCCACATAACCCCTACCCCTCCTCATAGTTTTATCTTTGTTTTATTTATTGCATCCTTACTATGGTGAGAACATTTTTACAAGGTTACTATTCATAATAAAAAAAATAATAGAAAAATATATACTAAATATAAACCACCTAATTCCAAATATAAAATATATTTTCAATATTCAATTTTTATAAGTGGTAGAAATTAATTTTAATATAAGTTCATAAAACACAACAAAGAATAGTTTTTAGAAAAAAATGTATTTTTAAGCATAAAAATGATTTGATACCAAATAATGTTTAATACTGATTCCCATGAAATTGATTATATTATACTTAATAAAAGAGATATTATATTAATTTAAAACCAAATCAAAAATATAGTGGGGCCTTTAAATTAATTTATTTAAAGAATGGGAATGACAGGTTTTCAAATATCAACATTTTCACTATTCACCTAAAAATAATTCTTTTCAGAAAAGTATCAAAAATTAATCATAAGACTATTATGAAATAATTATTTCAAAAATGATATCAATTTTAAAATAAAATTTATAAAATTGGATGAAATTAATTATAATATCTGCACACAAAATTCAATAAAAACTATTTTTTGAAGAAAAAATATTTTTGAAGCATAAAATGAATTTATTCTAATTACCTATCTATTAAACATAGTTAAATTAATTTTAATTAATTAAATTGGATATAAAATATAAAAATTTAATGAAAATAAATTATCAATAGTGATTAATTTAATCTATTAAGATAAAAATACATTTCACACATAAAAATAGTTTTATGAAAATATCTATTTTCAAAAGATTTTATCTTCATTTCCATCCAATTAATAATAAATATATGATCCATTGTTAATTTTATCAAGTAAAAAGTTTCTAAATATATTTCATAATATGGTTATTCCTATTTATTCCCACAAAACTAATACCTTTATCATAATAATCATATTTAAATAATAACATTTCTATAGTATATAAAAGTTCATTTAAGATTAATATTTCTTGTATAAAAATATATCAAACACACAAAATCTATTAAATAGAAATATATTATAAAATCAATTATTGTTACAAAATATCCCATGAAAACCTCCCCGTGAGTGAACTAAAAGAAAAAGTCCACATAAAGGTGCTTTACATCAAATCCAAACCTAAAAAAGACTCCCAGTCTACAAAAACAAGTTGTGTAAGAAGTGTGTGAGTATAAAAATCTTAGTAGGGTACCACCAATGATTATATGAATTTAATTTAATTAAAAAAACCATAAATCCAGGTTTGAAATACATTATTTAAAAATAAGGCTTTCATATTTTTAAGAAAAACAACTGTGTAAGTATTTTCAAAATTCCTTTCTAAAACCTAGGATGTTCTTAAAGAAAACTTTAAAAACTTTACTAGATAATAAAATTATAAAATAACCTTTTAAAACTTTTTTTAAAACATATTTATAACTATATAAGGGAATATTTGAAAATAACTAAAGTAATTATCAACTAATATCATAAAACGAGAACAAAAAAGTGTAGAATTTAAATAGTAGAATAATATAGGAACTAAAATAGTAATAAAACAAAATAAATAAATGTAAGTGAGACAAAGACAACGTAAAATAGGATCATAACATAATAATGAAACATGTTAAACATAATATTATAATAAAATCATAATAAAATCTGAATATAACTAAAAAAATATGCAATAAATAAAAATCAGTAAATTACACATAACAATTACATGATATAATCCTAGATGCACTCGAGTGTAACTATATACCAATCTACCAATGAATTCACAGAAAATAACATCACGAATTACTCTAGATAGCCTTACTGATTAAACTCCCTTAGCGAGAGCATATTATAAAAATAGGAGACAATAGATAGTGCATAATCTCAACCACTATAATAAAAGTCTATTAATCACTAACTAATAATACTAGGATCCCTATAAAGATATCAAATGTATGTGGGGAAACATTCACAATATATATATATATATATATATATCATAAAACAAAAAATATTAATAAAATATCATAACATTACTTCTATATAACCACCAATGAAAAACCCTTATTTATTACATACTATAATATAATAAATCACACAAGATCTCTAGATCATATACACCATGATAATATGGGGCTTCAAATGAGAATATAAATCATTTTATGAAAAACATATATTGAAGGTGACAACAAGGCCTTATATTTAAACCTGTAAAAAAATAAACAAGCTTAAATTTTTTACAATTATAGACTCCTTCAATATATATTTTTATGACTAGTCAATTATCCTCTAACTAGGAAATAAAATACTGATCTTATAATGACTCTGCATAGCCATATAACTCCTAAAATACTCGGTATTTATTCTAGTTAAGTTTTTTTATCATTAAATTCAATTACCAACCTATGACCCCATGTGAAATTGAAAGTTTTTG
The DNA here is from genome assembly GCA_963277665.1 of Viscum album. Classification (NCBI taxonomy): domain Eukaryota; kingdom Viridiplantae; phylum Streptophyta; class Magnoliopsida; order Santalales; family Viscaceae; genus Viscum; species Viscum album. The sequence continues at coordinate 1,013,975,111 of OY728140.1, forward strand.
TAAACAAGTAATACAATATCTACCATGTTTAGGTATCAACTTCTCTGGAGAAGAGGAAGAGCTATAAATAATTTCAAGAAATATAAGTTTAATTTCATCAATTTTTTAATCATTATAGATATAATTATATGATGTAACATACACATACCTTGGTACCTACACCTATGTGTTCGTTATTTATAAAGATGTAGACCACTTCAATGAAATTTCATGTACCAATATTTGATTAATATTAATTGTTTTTTATAAGTAAAAAAGTTATATTTCATAATATAAATTAAAACAACAAGTGTTAAAAATTTCAACCAAAAAAATGTGCAACTAACACTAATGAATATAAAAATTAGCACAAAAATGATAAAAATGATTTCCATTTAAAAATGTGTAATTTTTTATATCTATATTTGATTAGAAATAAATAATTTTTATAGTTAAAAATTTTATTCTTCCCAATATAAATAATATTATCAATATTTTTCTAAATAATGCACTTGAATAAAACTATATACCTTAAAATAAAAATATATAATGAAAACAGTCACAACAACACAATGATGAATGTTTATTCAACCAAAAAATGGATACCTAAAACAGAAGAATACAAAAATTATTTAAAAAATAAAAGAATCTATCAATATATATATATATATATTTAAATAAAAAAGTTAAAAAAATAATTTTTTTAAAAATATAATATTCATAAAATAAAATAGATATTTACCTCAATAATTTGGAGAGAAAGAGAGTATTTTCCCATATCCCTTATATGTGATCATTTCAAATTGCATAGACCGTGTTTACAACACAAACATGGTTATCCTTAGGTAATCATGTTATAAATGAATACATATCACATAAGTCCTCAACATCATCAATATCATCATCACTCAAATAAGTTTTTTACCTTAGTATAATTATGGACCACTAGTCATTAAATAGATCAATAACATAAAATATATACTTTCATGCACTTCCATGATAAATGATTCCTATCTGAAACTAAATGTTTTCAAGTCAGAAAGTGTAAATCTATACTCATCATGTTTCACACCAATATTAATAGCAACTGAGCTACACTTAAACACTGATACTATAAATTTAGTACAATCAATTTCCAATATATCCTAAATGACTCCAAAATATTTTGTTGATGCAGAAATTGAGTTTTTATCATTTTTATATGAAAAATGTATTTCCTCAGTGATGACTATTACTTTAATATTTGGAATGATACTCTTTTTGACCTAATTTTTTTATATAAAATGTGTAACCATTAATTTTAAAACTAAACCATGTGATGATATTAATACATTCCCCCTGATAACCATTTCATGGTTTCTGATGTAGATAAATAAATATTGACTTTCTCTTTAAACCATGAAAAAATGTATTTTTGTATTCATTAATAAATCAATTATCATTTATTTTTAGATATATTTCCTTCAATCAAAAAATATGTGATGATATATATATGTGGTTGGACCTCACTTATGATTTTTAAAATGTTAGGAGTTCCTGCATAACTTTATCTTGTAGAATTAACTTTACCATTAAGCCATAGATCCCTTTACCTTCACTATCAACTGTCATATTCTAAGATACACGAGACCAATGTGCTGCACTTCATATAAATAATTAGTAAACAACTCAATCAAAATTTTCAATTTATATTTTTTAAAAATAGATGCATTTGGTCGATATAGATTTTTAACACATCCATTCAAAATTTTCATATACCTTTAAAAAGGATACATCCAATGTAAACAAAAAGGCCCACATATTCTTATCTTTTGCACAAAATGAATCACTATATGAACCATTATATCAAAAAAATGTGTAAAATACAATAATAGTTTAAAAATTATGATGGTAACTTCATTCTAAAACACATATAATAAATTTGGATTGATGAATTTGATACAAATGCAATTGAAAATGTAACACAACCTTATTATATCATTTTTGATATGCATTGAAAATATTTCACACAGTTAAACTAGTAGTAGATATTGTATCAATACATGATTGTTATGATATTTCATACCTATTAACTTCATATAATTTAACGAAACCAAAATTTTCATATTTTAAGAATACCCATTGGGTAACTTAATTCCATGAAAACATTAATAAATATTTATTCTCTCACTCTTGCTTAATGTGTGATAAACATGAGGTAAATATGTTATATTTGTGTTAATATTAGGAAATAACTTCAGATTAATTACTATGGATCTTATGCTCAATATTCAATCCAATAAATCTTTTATTATTTCCTTTTATGTCTACTAATGTTCAAATAAATCTTTCACATATTTTTTGTTAACATTCATAACATCAATATTCTATTTTACCTCAAAAAATATCGATTATGGTAGTTTAAATAAGTTATATTGTTTCTTATATTTTTTTTGACAACCTAAACATTTTATATTTCTTAATGTGACACCAATGTTTTTCACCTTGTCATAATATTCATCAGTTTACAATAGTCATGGAGGAAAATGATACTCTTGTAAACCATTAAAATCATTTTTTAATCTTTAATAAAGATGATCTATTCACAAAAACATTTTATGTACTTTGTAAATTTTCTTTCTCTCATTCTATAATTGATGACATGAAGTTCCATATTCAAAAATTGAACATGTTTTATATCCCTTAACACTATATCTAGATAAGTTTCAATATGTAGGAAAATAATTATAGAGAACATTACCAAAACAAATAAAATAAAAATTATATTTCTAATATTCATTGAAAAATGTACCACCTGTATCCCATATAAATTTAAAATTATCAATCAATGATGATATATATAAAAATATCATTTCTAGGCAGTTTTGGTCCAGGAATCATTAATCTCATCATAACATAGTATGTCTTTATACATTTTTCTAGGGAAAAGTTATATAATACCAAAATAATAATCCATAAACTAATGGAGATATGATATGGAATCATTTCATCCAGGAATAGTCCAATTATGAGATTTCTATCTTTATTTCGAAAAGATGGATATTTTTTATCCAATATCTTCCATTAAAGTGAATTATTAGGGATATATAGGTTTCTATCAGAGATTCTATCAAATGTATTCTATCTTAGCCTCTTAGTATCATTTTATTTTGAAAATAGATGCTTGAAATGAGAAATTATTAGAAGATACTCTATTTATTTAGTATGAGGTTTGGTTCTTGTTCTTAAAAATGATCCACAATTGGATTTCTCATCCATTTTTTATCGTGATGTACCATACTTAGGATATTCTGATAAGCTTTCATATTCCTTCATATACAAGACATAATTTTTGGAAAAAACGTGTATTTTATTATACTCCAATCCTATTGGAAATAAATTTTTATCTTCATAATGGGAATTTGGAAGCCTGTTGCCTTCAGGGTGAAAGTCTTTCCAAATTTTAAGCAATTAAGTGAATATTTTATCTCTCTAACCATTTATTTATTTAAAGTTCCAATATAATCTTTAAAACAATCTTACTTTTTTCAAGAACTCATCAACCCTCGTTTTTATCATGATTTGGTTGGGTCTCATTTAGGGGTTCTTCGGGTGAAATTTTAAAAATTTTGGCAGGCTCTTGGGCTATGCACGGTTGGCGCACAGTTCTTCCAAAACACGATCCATGCTAGTGAAATCCATGAAAATCAAGGTAGTGAGGGTTTTCATAGTTTTCACATGGTTTGAAAAACCATTCACCCACCTAGTAGAAAATTTTCACCCCTTTATAAGGGGTACACTGTTTTGAAAACTGTGCGGTCCTACCAAAATAACTATGTGTGTGGAAAATTATTTTATTCTGAAAAATGTTTTGAAAATTCCCAAACCCACCATATAAATTCCCACCCAGCCTAACTAATTATTGAATATACTCCTATGTATTTTTATCTATCAAGGACCCTTTTTAGCTCCCCCAAACCCTTTTCAAAGTGGATCGAAGCTAGTTGAACGTCATCCGATCTCTCCACAATAAGATTTCTTCCCCTCTTCCTTCTCTCATGATATCTTCCTCACTCTTACTTAGGGTTTTTTAGATCTATATGTTTTTTGAGGATCTAATCTCCATCATTTTAGTTCTTAAATATAGGTCTGATTCTTATACCTTCATTTCCATTGTTCTTTGTTGGAGTTTCCCATTGCGGGCACTGGGATACGTGATCCCGTGATCCCAAGGTAGGTGGCATTTTATAAGTTTGGAAAATTAATCTAACCTATATTTTTTCAATTAATTTAAATTAAATTATGAAAATATAATTTAGTGTGAATTTATATTTTAAATTTATTTGGAATGAAATTGGAGAAAACTCCAAATTCTTGGTAATTGGGGTGCGATTTAGATTTGATGGAAATTGTGGAATTCGATTTGTGGAAATTGAATTTTGAAATTTATTTTCTGAAAATGGATTAATTTTTTTGATAAGAACCCATTGGTTTTATCTTGGAAAAAGACATGAATCGATTAAAAACCAATGTATTGTTTTTAAAGAGAAATTGACATATTGAAATGGAAAATGAGGAATTTTATTTTGAACAATTTTGAATTAATTTTCCTATTTATTTTCTATTGTTTGAGCACATGTAATCCTAGGTATTTAGGTATTTATATGGGGAAAACATTCTTGGATGAAAATTCCATAACAATGGATTGATGCTTTAAAATTATAACATAAACATTTTGGCAGATCGTTTCCTTAGTAGGGTGTTAGTTAGTCCTCTTGGACCAGTGTCAATGGGACATGTGTGCAAATTTCCATTATCCTTATATAAGTATGTGAGGATCCCATAACCTGGAACTATCATACCTCTTGGAAGATGACCATGTTTCTCATTTATTATTATTTCAATATATATTCTATTATTTGTAAAACTGATTTACATAGGACTTTTGAATTTATATAAACTATTTTACATAAAATGTTTTAGGACATTGTTTAAATGTTTCCATTAATTGAAATAAAAATAATGATTTGTTTTAAATATGATCTTGTAACTCCATGCTTGTTTTATTTAAATTTAAAGCTTTATTTGGTTATTTTTTTGGAATCTTATTATTGAATAATTAGTGAGACCCTACCAAGATTTTATCTCACACCCTACCCTTTCCTTCGGGTGTTTGTAGATTTCCTTTCACCAGGTTCGAGAAAGGGGAAAGTGCCACTTGAAGGTGGAAGTTGTTGTTAAATCCTTTGATCTTGGATTGTTGTGTCTGTTTAGACTTGGGTTGTTTATATTTTAGTCTTCTGGTACATCGTGGTTATACTTTTTTCTATACATGTTTGGCTTCTGGTATTGTTCTCCCTATGGAGTTTTCTTTTGAAAATATATACTTTTATCTATTTATTCTACTTTTAGGTGGGAAAACCATTCCCACCTTTATATTGTGTAATTAAAAGTGCTAGTATCTAACTTGTGGGGATCATAAATTCATTTTGGGACATGTTAGGATCCGATATAGTGCTAGGGTACTAGGGTATCTGGGACGATTCATGAAAAAGTGGCATCAGAGGTGCAAATTAAGCATCTTTCCTTGATTACTATATGAAGTTTGAGTAATCTTGTTAGGAATTAGGAGGTAGTTGAGATTGAGTGCCTGACCATCTCTCACTATAATGATCATTAAGTCACCATTTGTGGTTTGGGAAATACATATTAAGGATTAGTTCCAGTATTTTCCCAACTTTTTTATTTGGGTAGTTGATATCCATAGCTTGTTTTATTATATAAGGGGATTAATTTCCTTGTTTCTATTGTTTGATTATTGATCCGAGTGATCTTATAATGTATTAGTTGTTGTCTATTTATGTTTTGTAGAATCATTCCTTTGAGAATACATGAAAATTAGATCTAGGAGGAAGATGCTAATGAACCACAGTGGAAAAATCCTCCCTTTGACCAGAATCTGATTGAGGTTCTTGTGTATGTTGTCCACGATCTAGGATAGGAACCTATACCCATTCTCATTCTGGATCTAGCTGTGGAACCTCATAGGGATTAATTCTTAACTTGTTATTAGGAATTCCTTCACCAAAATCCACTGGTGTTCCACGGCTCAAATGATCCTCAAGAGGCCAAGGATTGGTTGAGGAAAGTTTAAATATTATTTGTGTTTTTGGAGATTCCTGATTCTATAATGGTGAAATGTGCCACATTCAGGCTAGAGGGACCTAGAAGGATATGGTGGGACATGATGGTGATGGTGGATAATCATAAGGGATTTAAGTGAAAATATTATAAATATCTTTTCACCAACCTATTCTATCTATAATCGATGGTGTTGTAGAAGGCTATAGAGTTTTTTAAACTCGATCAGGCTGACAATACCATGATAGAATATGAAAATCACTTTACTTAGCTCTTGTAGTTTTCACTTTAGATTGTATCTAATGATAATATGATGACTCATTGGGTTTAGATGATACTTCAATATGATATTCATTCTTAGGTCTTCTTATCGAATATCCCTTCTTATGTTGTGTTCTAGATGGAGTGTTGATGGTTAAGATGGACTTGGATCATAATATGGGGTTTTCAGGAGTTTCTTTTTCGCTTAGTGAAAGTTCTATGAGTTCATTAAAATGAAATAGGAAGCATAATGAGTTTCATGGTGGTTCTTGACAGCAGGGTTCTTCTAGACCTCTTGTAATGCCTGGTAGGGACCCTTTGTTTTTTTACCAGTGTGGCAATCCAGGGCACTTAAAATGTGTTTACACTAAGGTAACCAAGATATGTGGTTCCTGCAGATGATTAGGTCACTTGCAAAAGTTTTATAATATCTATTATTGTCCCCATAGAAGAATAAGATTATCCTCACCAAAATTTACTATGGTAAAATCAGATTATTCATGAAAAAAGTGGTTTTAACTACAAGCATCCAGAACAATGCTTCTTCATAGGGTGGAAGAGTCTCCAGAGGAAGTAGATATGGGTCCAACGACTATGAGAGATACCATAACCATTGATTTATATCTAGTGAATTCTTTATTTGATATTGGTGTATCTCATTCATTTATTTCAAAACATATTTTCAATCTTCTAAATTTTTTTATGGAGATTTTATACTATGTGATGAATATTACTACACCCCTCAGAGTGAAGAGAGAGAAGGGTCTTCACTGTCCTAGTTGTGTGTTCTCTTTATCATAGATTGATCTTTATTGGATTTTTTTGGTTCTCTATATGAAACCTCTTGAAATCATACTCAGGATAGATTAAATCATTGCTAATAAAGCTCAGATTTATTTTTATCTTTGGTGGGTATATTTTACTACACCTGATGGGGTGTACTGTATCTTCTAGGGAGAATGGGACCTGGGGTCAAGTAGAGATAAAACTTCTTATCTAGAGTTGGGTAAAGTAACATCTATATTTTCTTTTTACCTAGTGTGAGAATCTTTGAATTAAAATCTCCCTCCATTTTTCATCGATTTTTTGACATTTTTCCTTCAGACTTATCTAGTTTACCATCAGTAATGGAGATAGATTTTTCTATTGATTTAGTAACTTGTACTCAACTAGTATCTATTCCTACCTACCATATGGAAATAGCTAAAATGAAAGAGTTGAAGTCTCAGTTGGATGATCTTCTAAGGAAATACTTTATACTCCTAAGTGTGTCACCTTGGGCAGAGTCTGTTCTCTTTGATAAGAAAGATGATGGGTCACTTTGCCTTTGTGTTAATCATCGAAACCTTATTCACGTTATCGAAAAGAACAAGTATTCATTTCTATATATTGATGATCTATTTGACCAATTAAAATGGGAAAATTTTTATTCAAAGATTAATTTTTCTTTTGGTTACCATCTACTAAGAATAAAAAATATGACATTCCCAAAACCACCTTTTAGAGTAGGTATGGCCATTATGAGTAGCTTTTCAAGCCATTCTATCTAACCAATACAACTGTATTATTTATGGATTTGATGAACATGATCTTCCATGATTATATTGATACATTAAATCATTTTTTACTATATGTCCTTTTAGGATCATTTTCATCATCTAATATTAGTTATGGAATTATTTATAAATCATTGAATTTATGCCAATCTACTGAAATTTTTTTTATGGATTCCTAAAGTGAAATTATTGGGACATGTGGTGTTGAAACATGGTATTTCAGTTGATATTTAGAAGGTGAAAGATGTTATGAAATAGGAGAAATTGTGTAATGTTTTCAAGATTTAGAGCTTTTTAGGTTTAACTGGATATTATCACCAGTTCTTAAAGGACTTCTAAAAGTTGGATTCTCCCATGATTACTCTAAATCATAAGAGAGTAATGTTTTTTTCGGATGAGAAATGTTAGAGTTATTTTTTTGATATGAAACATCTTTTGACTATAACACCAGTGTTGAATCTTCTTGTGGTAGGGTAGGGCTATGTGGTCTTTTTTAATGCATTATGTTCAGGTCTGGGCTGTGTTCTTATATAGGGTGATCATGTTGTTGCCTATGGATCCCAGGAACATAGTCCACATGAGAATAATTATCCAACCCATGACCTTGAACTCAGAGCCATGATGCATGCACATAAGATTTGGTGACATTAACTATTTAGATAATGGTTTACCATGTATTCAGACCACAGGATCTCGTGTTATATAATCTCTCAAGAAGATTTGAATCTTTTCCAAAGGTGTTGGGTGGAGTACCTGCAAGCTTTTGATTTCGACATCGCCTATACCTCAGGTAAAGGTAATGTTATCACATATACTTTGAGAAGAAAACTTCTAACCTAGGCCATGAAAGAATTATCATAATATTGGAATCTGATGGATCTCTTGGATTAGATTTATATAGGTGTTTAAGAATCAAGGGCCAAGGTTTCTTTGGAAAGTGTTCATTTTTCCTCTACTCTTCTCAAGATGATTCTTTAGGAACATAAAATTTATGATGAGATCCATGTAATTAAAGAATCTATTTATGGTGGGGAGAATATTTCTTAGCGGCTGTTCTCTATGGAGAGTATTATATGTTTTTGAGATCATTTTTTTGTGATGTTAGTGGGTAGAAAATCTATGATGGGGGATTTCCAGTTTCTTGTGGGATGTGAATACAGGTACCATAAATATGTTCTATGACATGAAACAATGATTTTGGTGACTATGTATGAGGTGGGGAATAGATAAATTTTTATCTCATTGTTATACATGCCAGTAGGTCAAGGATGAGCACCAGAGACCTTCAGGTTTTATTTATCCACTTCTAGTGCTGACTTGGAAGTGGAGATCTCTATGAACTTTGTTGTTGGGTTGCCTCATACCTAGAGAAAGAAGAATGTGATATGGTTTGTGATCGATAGATGGACTAAATCAGCTCACTTATTACCCATTCATGATGTGGTCAATATTGAGGATTTGGAAAATATCCACGTGAAAGAGATTATTCATTTTCATGGAGTTCCATATTTTATAGTCTCTGATATAGATCCCTAACTTACTTATCACTTATCGAGAGGCCTCTATGAGGCACTAGGATCTCAGATTCATTTGAGTACGATGTACCATCCATAGTTGTATGTTCAGACAGAGAAAGATATTCAGATTATTAACGATATGGTTCGTTCTTATGTTCTTGAATTTTTTGGAGCTTTGTATGACCATTTATGGATGGTTGAGTTTTCCTAAAAGAATATTTATTGGTCATCTATCAGAATGGTTTCTTTTAGGGCATTGTATGGTTGACCTTGTAAATATTTTCTATTCTAGTCATAGATCGGTGAAAGTTCCTTGGTTGTAATAAGTTTGGTTTAAGAAACAACAAAAAATATTCAATTTATTCATTATATATTTTTGAAGACATAGATTTGGTATAAGTATTATGTTTATCCTCACCATAGACCGTTGAAATTTTATGTTGGTGATAAGTTTCTCTTAAATGATTCAACTTGTTTGGCCCATAAAAGTCTTGGGAGGAAAGGGAAACTTGATCCTCTTATTTTAGACATTTTGAGGTTTTTTATTAGGTGGGGAAAATGTATTATCATTTAAAACTTCCTCTATAGTTAACATTAATACATAACATGTTCCATGTGTCGTAGTTGTGAAAGTATCTTTTTGATCCATCTCATATTCAGACCTGGAGTGATCTGGATATCAAGCCTGATTTATCCATGGATGATTATCTAGTCAGGATAGTTGATTCTAACACCAAGGTGATTTTTGGAAGGATGATACATTTGGTTCGAGTTCCATGGAATAACGGTTTTGATACTCATGAGACTTGGGAGAGAGAGGAATTGATGAGAAAACAGTGGCCTCATATTTATGTTCTAGAGATTTATTGATAAGATTTCTTGGGATAAAAGTTTCTGTAGTGGGTAGGTTATAACATAATATTACTATTTTTAGGTACTCCTCAACCATTTTTTTATCATACTTTGGTTGGGTCTTTTCTAGGTGTGCTTCAGGTGAAATTTTAAATTTTTTGGATGGATCATGGGTTACGAATAGTTGGCACACAATTTTCCCAAACCTTGTTCCTTACTAGTAGAAACAATGAGAACACATGTAGTGATGGTTTTCATGGTTGGCACATAGTTCAAAAAATCATGAAAACACTTAGTGTAAATCATTCACCCCTTTAGAGAGGTGCACAGTTAGATCACATAGTTTGACAAACCGTGCAGACCTACCTTGCTAATTATGCTCACAAAATTCCTTTATTTGAAAGAAATATTTTAAAAATTTCCAAACCCCCCATATGAACCCCTACTCAACCTAACTCAGGATTAGAAATCCTCATAAGTATTTTGTTCTCTTAAGGACCGTTTTTGGATCCTCTAAACCCTTTCCAAAGTGAATAGAATCTAGGAAAATGTTGTTTAATCACTCCCTGATAAGAGTTCTTTCCCCGTTCCTTCTCTCTCAATCTTTTCCTCTCTCTTTCTTAGGGTTTATTAGATCTCCCTGTTTTTGGATGATATAATCTACATTTTTTAGATTTTGAATCTAGTTTTGATTCTCATATATTCATTGCCAATTTTCTTCATTGGAGTTTCCCATTGCGAGCGTTGTGATACGTGATCCCATGATCCCAAGTTAGGTGGTTCCATAAAATTTTGTTCAATTAATTTATCCTAGAATTTATTGATTTTTAAATGATTTAATTTAAATTGTGATAATATAATTTAGTGTGATTTTGGATTTTAAATTGACTTGGTGGTAAATTTGGGGAAACCCAAAATTCTAGTTTATTGGGGTATGATTTAAATTTGATGGAAGTTTTAGAATTTGATTTGTGGAAATTGAATTGTGAAATATATTTTTTGAAAATATATTAAATTGTTTTGATAATAACCCATTGGGTTTATCCTAAAAAAATTCATGAATTGATTAAAAAAATGTGAATTGGTTTTTAAAGATAAATTGAAATATTTAAATAGAATATGTGATTATTATATTTAGAATAGTTTTGGAATAATTTTCTAATTTATTGATTGTTGTTTGAGAACATGCAATACTAATTAGTTAGTGAGTTATTAGATTAAAACACACTAAGATGAGAATTCCCTAGAAACAGATTGACACTTTACAACTCTAACATAAACCTATTAACATATCTTATTTCAGTAGGCTCTTTGTTAGTCCTCTTTGACCAGTTTCAATGGAACATGTGTGAAAAGTGTTGTTATCATTATATAAGTGTTCGGGGATCCCATAACCTGAAGTTATCGTACCTATTAGAAGATGACCATGTTCATCATTTGTGATTATTTTTATATATATTCCATTATTTGTAAAACTTCTTTTTATACACCTTTTGAATTTATATAAACTATTTTATATAAAATGTTTATTAATCCATTGTTTAAATTTATCCATCAATTAAAATGAAAATAATGATTTTTTAAATATTCTCTTGTATTACCATGAATTTTTTATTTCGAATTTAATGAATTATTTGGTTAATTATTATGGAATCTAATTATGGAATTGTTGAAATAGTGGGTGCCCTAGACCCAACTATGCAGTACTTTTGATTAACATATCATTTATACAGTTAGTTATGAATGATGTTATCTTACGATTATAGTGTAGACTTTTTTTTGTCCACTATTATAATGGTAATGTCCAAAGATTAATTGTTATGTAGAGAGGTTATAGAAGATTCCAAGCTATAATGAGAACCTTGAGATATAATGAAATTAATCTTAAATATATGTTCTATGGTCTTGAAACATATTACTGACTAGACACAATAGATGTATGAATATAAGGTGATGGGGGATCATAAGCATTGAGTCTTCTTCTCCTGAAGTTCGCATTTGGTGATCTCTAGTAGTGAGATCATGAGGACAAACCTGCCAATAGGAACACCACATGTTTTTGGGGTCATTGGTCATTCTTATTTACAGACATGTGTATTGGTCTCTTGACTTGAGATAATTACCAATGTGTATCATTTGATTGCATACTTTGATGAAAGGAAAAAACCATGGTATTAGAATCGTAGTGAGGTAGCTCGTGTTTGGTGCGTTGTTGGTGGTACGACAATGGTTGAATGGTCAAGAAAGGATTTTTCACTTCCAAGTTTAGGAAGTTGTATATCTCAGGACTAGTTGATCAGGATGGTGCTACCTTCATAAGTCTTTGGCCAAATCAATAAAAAGTTAAATCCATCTGGATAGATCAAAGAATAATAAAGCAAGAAAATGATGATGACACAAGTTTGCATCCTGATTTATGAGATATTTAGTGACAAAGATATTATAGTACACAGTTAGTGTTCATAGATTGGTTGTCATTGCTATGACAATCCTTATCTCTTTAGGGGCTATGATGGGTTGCTAGACTCCGTTCTTGGTCTGTGGATTTTATTCACTACTATCGGGATAAGGGACTAGAGGGTCACCCAAAACAGTATACTCAAGAATCCTCCCTATTCAATTGAATAGGTATATGGTCATAGTGGGCCCCGCCATGGGGTCCGAGTATTGTCCAAAGTATCAATCACCAAAAGAATTAAATAAAATCATTAATATTAAAGTTATGAATATTTGAATTTGAATTTATTTAATTTATATAATGTTTAGTAAATAAGAGATAATATTAAACGAACGAATATTATTTTTAATATTCAAGTTTCATTTAATATTAAGCGGGATAATTATTCGAGTTAAATGGATTAGTTTTTATCAATTAATATATTTTATATATATTTCAAGTATGTGATAAAATAATAAATAATATTGATGAAATTTAGTTCATTAAAATTATTTATTTAGTGAAACTTTAAATAAACGGGGACTGGGGAACCCAACCAGGTATTTAAAAACTACACTATAAATAAAGAGGAGGCTCTCTCACTCAAGTAGCTAATCACTATTCATTCTCTTTCATGGAATGAAAGTTGAGAGCCTCTCTCTATCCTCCCGCTCTCTAGAGGGAGAAGCTCTTGATCCAAGAAGCTCAGACCAAGATCTCTCCCCAGCATCGAAGGCATCTTGATGGAGTGATTTTTGAGACATCTAAAGAGTCGTCGGATCTACGTACTAGCACCCAGAATTCGGCGATTGGCGTTCCAGTGGATTTTTGAAGCATGCATGGATGATCTAGAGGGATACTGCTATGGATTCTTCAAGCAACAATCACTAGTGAAGAGTTGTAGTCGGGTGCGCCTTCGAATTTGAAATGAGTAGGTTTTCAATTTAAGTTTGTTCTCCTTATAATTTATGAGAGATCTTAGGACCTTTCTGAGGCTCAGATCTTTAGCATCGACAAGTCCCTTAAACCCGATGATGAAAAATTTTAAAATCCCCATCCCACAAGCTTCCACTGCTGCCCCCAAAACCTTTTAGTGGTATCAGAGGGATCACTTAGATTTTTTGAGCCAAATAAAATTAATTTTCATAAAATTAAGTAGAGGGTTCAAAAATGACATCATCGGTTCAAACAATGTATCGATCTGATCTCGAACGTTCAAGTTATGACCATTTTAAAATTTCAGATTGAATCGAATTTGTGGTTTGATCACGATTATTAAATTTAATTCATTCCAAAAAATGATCAAGTTTGGATCATTCATCATATATGATTAAAATTATATGAAAAATTATAAATTTTATAATTTAATAATTTGCATAATAATTTGATTAGTATAATAATATTTATATTATTATTATAAAATTGAAAGACTATTAAATAGCCTTTTGAAAGTTGGGTTATGGAATATTTTTGGGGAGGGAATAATTCCAAAGAATACTAAAAAAGGATGACTTTACTTAATAAAAAAAGAAGGGAAGGAAATTCAAAAAAAGGGGAAACCTCGTAAGGGTGGGGGCGGTGGATAAGGAAAAGAAAAAAACTAGAGAAAGGGGTTTGCGTGGACCCCTATTCATCCTCCTCTGTGCTACCCTAAGGGCACCACCAGCTCTACCCACCACCTGGAACGACACGCCTTAGCATTTCCTGGTCATCCTTGAGCCCGAATCCTGGCTGTACCAGTGCCCACCCCTGCAGCGGCCGAAACACTCCACCCAGCCACCGTCCCACTTCCTCCGTGGCGCAAACAACAGCTCCCCATCACGCCCCTAATAGGCTCTGGAGCCCTCCCCGACCCAGCCTCGGCCGCCCACATCACCCTTCCTCACAGACCATCACTTCAAGCTACCGCCTCGGCCAGGTTCCGACCACCCTTAGTGCCAGATTCCTCCTCCAGGCCACCTTGTGTGCTGCCTAGCAAACCTGCATGCCAACCACCTCCCGACACTTCCCCTGGTCACCGTCACAGCCCAAATTACTGGCCATCAATCCCTTGACAACACCTCCACCCTTCCGCCTTCCCCTAGCTACGACCAGGACCGCTGACCTCAATCGAACCACATCTCCCAACTGCCTGACCCACTTCTTTCCTCCCTTTACACCGAATAACAGCAGCACCCCGAACTGGCATTTGGCCTCCCACTTCGGTGTGGCTTGGTCACTGCCCTTCTTCACACCACAGTCAGACCTTCCAAGGCCGTCGTTTGGGGTTGTGAAGCCCAATAAAGCCACATCGGTCAAGGAGGTATGCCTTTATTTTATCTACAATATTTTTACACAGAGAAAATTTGGCCCCGAAGTAGTCTGGGTGGACCTGCCTAACCTAGAATAGGTTTGGGCAGATCGGTCCATCCCAGTTTGGCCCTGGCACGATCTCGCATAGACCTGTGCGAGTTTGGCTTGACCCAGACAGGCCACACAATGATATTTTGGGTACCTAACAGTTTAAATTAATCAAAAGTGATTAATTTAATTAATTTAATTTTAGTATCTAAATTAAATTAATTAATATTAATTTTGGTTAATTATTCTAATACCTTGAGATATAAATTAATTTAATTTTTTTAATGAAACTAAATTACTTAATTAATTTAATTTTGGCAAAAAATTTAAATTAATTAGTGGACCAATGATAAATTAAATTATTTGAATTATTAAATTATTTGAATTTAATTTATAACCCTAATACTTATTTATTGCATTTTAATTTTATCATTCATTGATTTTATCCATCTACTAGTCTTGATCACCAACCCTTATATGTCTGCATTTATTTATTTAATTAATTATTTAATTGCATGTGATGATTATAATTAATTAAATAGACAGTTTGCACATTGTCTTTATTTTCAGTAGAAATGTATAAGGGCTTGCACACCCAATTTACCGGATGTACATTTATCCCACTAGCCCCCTCACCTGCTCGTGAGTATTATTGTACTCCAGACGAAGACGATGAATGATTTGGACCCCGCCATGATGATGAAATGTTCGCTGTCCAAGACGATGCAAGATGACACATGGATCCCACCATGACGAAGTGGTACTCCAAGACATGACATCGACCCCACCAAGACAAGGCGATACTTCAGAAGAGAAGCGAACATAGACGACAGGGGAAAGCTGCATCAAGAGTCAAGCATTCGACATAGGTACGATTCCCATAGGTCTTTTAGATTCTCAAGACCAGTTGGGTAATAGTTTACCTTTATACATTTATTTATTATTTTATGCATTTTAGAATAGTAGGAAAATAAAAAAAATAATATATAATAAAATGCATAAATAAGCAATGTATGTTTTTATATTAAATTTCAGTTGTTAGCGCAACAACATAGATGAACAAGTTTAATAGAAATGGATCACATTAGTCGATAGAAAAACAAAAAACCCTCAATGTAATATTAATTCACCACAACCTTCTATCATTGAAGTTTGAACAAAACTGCCTGTTTGGGGTTCCAGTGATGCCATAACTGAGGGTGCCACTTACTGCTGGGGAGTTCTTATTAGGGTGGTGTGTTGACTTAACTAAAATTGCAGTAAAGAAATAGCCATAACTAGCTTGTTTTAATTTTATAGGCAATAATTGAGTAATTCAGATTATGATTTTAGAGGCAGGGACTTCAATCAACAAATCAAGGAACTTCAAGTTAATGCGGTTGTCCAGCCAAAAGCCTACCTTGGACCCTTCAAGTAGTGGCGTAGCCATATATTTTTTACTATGACAGAGGTTCAATTATCCTTGTGACTAGAATACTAAAGAGTATTCTGATTCTAGTACAGTGGGTTCCAAGAATTCGGTAAATTAGTGGGAGACATTTAATGATAAAATCTGATCAGTAATGTCATATTTAGTAATCAGATTAAAAGAACAATCTTCTATAGTTTATTTGTAGTGAATGGTAAGTAATACCACAATAAAACTTCAATAAATATTATAAAAAGTTAATATCTAAACCAAGAAAAAATTTCCAACACGTATTATAGGCCCTCGTGGACATTAATACTACATCAGAAATTCAAGGTGCTTGTGTCCCAACCTATTAAGCCACCTCAGGAAGCGAGAGCCTAAAATTTATTACAAGAGACTCATGAATTAAGAATATGATGATTCTATAATAATGGTATCATCAAAGTATGATGTTAGTTGCGGTCTCTACATCACGACATGGATGATATTACTTGAAGTCTCATCTCCAAGAAATTTCCCAAGAGAAAGAGAAGAAAGATTTGAATGTGATGATTGCACTCGGTTTGTGCAAAGTGAAATAAAGTTCATGACCTTTCATAGAATCCGATTCTTATATATTTTACACCCAATTACTCTAGTTTTGTTTAAGGATACAAACGAATGATATAGAGTAAGTGATTCATTACCATTCTCCAAGTAATAATAATACTAAAGATAGAGCCATCTTTTGTTCTTATGGCGAATATATTGAATGACAAGGTGAAAAGGCCTATGGAAAGTTACTCCAAAAGAACCTACATCATGTACTTCAAAGAAAACGTGGTTAATTATTTAATAGGAGGTTATTTACATCACATATTGAAATTAAGTTATAGAAGTTTAAAAATGAAATAAACTGAAATACTAGAAGCAAGCACCTACTTCTCATTCAGGTATATTCATCAATATAAATTAATGTTTCTAAAATAATTATTGGGTATTAAATACAATATCCAAATAACATATGTGAATTTAAATATAATAACCAAGTATGTATAGGAACATTATAAGAAGTAAAGTGTCTTATCCTAGCAGCTGAGAAAGTGTGATTCCTAAGTAATCAGTGAGAAACACATAACTTCAATTTTCCAAGTGATTGATTCAAATTGAACAAGTTGTTGAGTATAAGCAAAACATTTATCTCATGTGCCCATTTTTTCATAATGAGTCATTATTCCATGTTTTTGTAATGAATGATTTTTATGGTAACATATTGAACAAATAGTTAATTAGTACTTGAATCATTGGAAATAAGTGATGAATATATAAATGTAAGACTTACCCTGTTGTGGCATTATAATTATTTGACAAGTAAAACTAAAATTGGACGTTAAGAATATACCTAGTATGGTATTTAGTCTTGGAACATCTAAAAACCTTTGGTATTGTGGACAACTTTAGCTTAGACAAAGAAACCTTTAGAAATAAAGGTACGCCACAATGATTTTGGGGTTAGTTCAATGAGAGAGTTTGAAATATTACAAAGGAAAGATAAAGGTAAAGATACTTCATAAGATTACATTAAGTTATTAAGGAATGTAATAGTGAAATACATGCATGGTCAGAAGATATGAGTTTCTTCGGATCGACATTCCAAAGAATATCTTGACCAAATATTCATCGATCATGATAATGTAGCGTGGAGTAATTCCTAAAAACATGTTACCTTATCTACATCATGATTTTGATGTTTATAAGGAGGATCGATGATGAGTCTTACATATTAACATTGATCAACAAAATGTAGCTAGGAGAAATTCCTAAACACACATTTTATACATTGAAGTTACGATGTATGGAGTATCAATGCTGTAACCTACAATAACTTCCATCATATTTCAAGATGTGATTTTCAAATAACAGCGTAAGCCCATAAACAATATGCCAACTAAAATGAAAAATGGAAATCATACGATTCATAGTATGATGAAAATTAATTATGTCCTAGATCATGTGTTAGGATGCAAAGAGTTTGTGAAGATATAAACAAATATGCATAAAGCTAAACACATAGTGCATCTGAGGTGATTATCCTAACAGTTTCTTTGGATATTACATAAATACCTAAGATAAAAAAGATATAGTCAAGTATTAGACTACATTTCTATATAAGGGTACACATATATATTAGAGATAGTGGGAGTTGAATTGACTTGGACTTATTCAATACTCGAGATGCAGAAATGGTTGGCATAGGAACAAGTTCCACAAGTACATGTGGAATAGGCATATTCCAGTGACACATACTGCGTAGGAAGGATGAAACCATGGTGATGGTTTTATATTCACCATGTTCAGTGATATATTATTAATTTATAATAATAAATCCTAAAAGTAAGTAGTATATGGAAATTATCTAAATTGACAAGATTAATTAAAATTCAATAATGGATTCCTTGTATCAAATTGAAAAGGGGATTATAAATTGAATATTGTGGTGGGTATTCAAATGAAATGATACATCGATGGTATAATACTAGTACCAATAAGGATCTATTGGTTATACCATGACAGTACGCCAAAATCCATTAGAATTTTACTTGCCACTAATATTAATAAATTGGTAATTATATTTTATAATCATCTTTCATGGAAGGTATCTATACAACGCAACCATAAAGTGATGATGACACCATCAAATTCCAATGAAGGTTGCAAGTTACTGAAATCTAGTTCTGTATTAAATTAAGAGACAATATCTTAGAGAATTCATTTTGAATGAATATTTTCCTTGTGTTTAACAAAGGTTAGTGGGAGCACCAATGTTTTACAAGAGAAATATGTTTGGAAAAATATAGAAAATAGATCTTGGTCTTATAGTTATATAAGATTTGGTTAAAAGTAATTCTCCAATGATTGAATTAAAGTAGAAACCTATGTTCTAGGGAACATGATCTACTAGGATAGATGTAATGGTTTCTTAGACCTAGTCAATCGTACATAAATTGACATTGTATTGAAAAATACACGTTGGAATAATTCAAGTTCAGAATTGTTACCAATGTCACATGGCATAATCTCTTCTGGTTGAAATGTTTGGAACATGGAAGAGATTAAAGTTGTGAATTGAGTAGCATACACTTCAGTGATATATCAATCACCTATTCCATGTTATGGACAATAATTTATACTACTAGGATATAATTTATAGTAGGCAGATATCAAATATATCTTGGAGAATTTCAAGTGATGCAGTAAAACTATCATCTTGTACTTGGGCAAGTACAAATGATATATAATTGGTAAATGAAGAAGAAGGTATACTAGTTATGGTGGGACACAAAATAGTAATCCTTATATAAATTTGATCTAGTATCACAGTTAGGATAAGGTGATTAGTGATTCAAGCTCATAAAATCTAGTGGTTGCTATATCTACAAATACCAAGTACGTTGTAGCTTCTAAGGCAACTAAGAAGCAGTTATCAATCACAACAATTTGTTCCAGTTCTTGGATTCTCACCTAGTGAGAAAAGTATTATCATAATATAAATTATGATATTATTACTTGCTAAGTTGTCAAGTTATGACAATAGAAAAAAGTGATATACTTAGGGATACCTTATCTTGAGAAGTTTTACTCAAGAAGATGAGGTCGCATACAATAGATATGCCACGCAAAGAAAATGTGGTAGGCCCAGTAGTTAAAGACATTACTCAATAGAAGAATGATCTTTATCATGTGAGTAGCTAACAATTTTGGTTAGCAAGTTGGATCTAGTGGAAGTGGGAGTGTTCAAATAGTGGGTTCCCTAGACCCAACTATGCATTACTTTTGATTACCATAACATGTATATAGTTAGTCATTCATGATGTTATCTTACCATTATACTATATAATTTTCTACTTCCACTATTATAATGGTAATGAAAAAAGATTAATTATTGTGTCAAGAGGTTATAACAGATCCCAGGCTATAATGAGAACCTTGAGATACAATGACATTAATCTTAAATATATGTTCTATGGTCTAGATAAATCTTACTAACTTGACATAGTAGATGTCTGACTATCAGGTGCTGGGGGATCATAAGCATTGAGACTTCTTCTCATGGAGTTCACACTTGGTGATCTCTAGTAGTGAGATCATGAGGACAGACCGACCAGTTGGAACACCACATGTTTTTGGGTGTCATCGGTCCTTCCTATCTATGGACATGTGTATTGGTCTCTTGAATTGAGACCATTACCAATGTGTATCATTTGATTTCATACTTTGATGCAAGGAAAAAACCATGGTATTGAAATCGTGGTGAGGTTTCTTGTGTTGGGTGCATTTTTGGTGGTATGACATTGGTTGAATGGTCAAGAAAGGATTTGTCACTTCCAAGTTTAAAAAGTTTTATATCTCAGGCCTGGTTGATAAGGATGGTGCTTCCTTCATAAGTCTTTGTCCAAAGCAGTAAAAAGGTAAATCCATCTGGATAGATCAACAAATAATAAAGAAAGAAATGGATAATGAAACAAGTGTGCATCCTGCTTTATGAGATATTTAGTGACAACAGGATTATAGTAAACAGTCAGTGTTCGTAGGTTGGTTGTCATTGCTATTACAATCCTTATATATTTAGCGGCCATGACTGGTTTCTAGAATCCACTATTGGTCTATGGATTTTATTCACTACTATTGGGATAAGGTCCTATAGGGTCACACACAATAGCATATTCAAGAATACACCCTATTCAGTTGAATAGGTATATGGATATAGTGGGCCCTGCCATGGGGTCCGAGTATTGTTCAAATTATCGATCACCAAAATAATTAAATAAATTCATTAATATTCAAGTTATGAATATTTATATTTGAATTTATTTAATGTATTTAAAATTTTATTAAATATGATATAATATTAATAGAACAAATATTATTTTTAATATTCAAGGTTCTTTTAATATTAAGTGGGACAAAGAGTCGAGTTAAATGGATCAGTATTTATCACATTATATTATATATATATATATTACACATATGTGATAAAAATAAATAATATTGACGTATTTTAGTTTGTTCAAATTATTTATTTAGTGGCTGTTGAAATAAATGGGGGCCGGGGAACCCAACTGGGTATTTACCAGCTCTACTATAAATAAAGAGGAGGCCCTCTCACTCTAGTAGCTAATCACTATTCATTCACTTTCATGGAATTAAAGTTGAGAGCCTCTCTCTCCTCCTGCTCTCTAGAGAGAGAAGCTCTCGATTTAAGAAGCTCAGATCAAGATCTCTCTCCAGCATCGAGTGCACCTTCAAATTTGAAACGGGTATGTTTTCAATTTAATTGTGTGCTCCTTATAATTTACACGAGATCCTCGGACCTTTCTGGGGCTTGGATCATTAGAATCAACAAGTCCCATCGACCTGACGATGAAATTTTTTAAAATCCCTAGCCCACCAACTTCCACTGTGGGCCCCAGAACTTTTCAATAATCCTTAGTGAGACCCTACTAGGCTTTTAGCTCACACCCTACCCTTGCCTTCAGGTGTTTTTAGATTTCATTCTGCCAAGTTAGAGTAAAGGGAAAGCACCATATAGAGGTGGAAGTTGTTGTTGACTCCTTTGAGATTGGAGTACTGTGTCTATTGGGAGTTGGGTTGTTTATCCTTTAGTTTTCTTGTACTTTGTGGTTGTTATTTGGTTTTTTATACCGATTTCAATTATAGTACTATTCTGCCTGTGGATTTTTCTTTTTAATATACTGACTTGTATATGTTTCTTCCACTTTTCATGTGAAAAAACTATTCCCACCTTTACATTGTGTAATTGAAAGTGCTTTTTTACAAGTCATGGGGATTGAGAACACCCTTTGGGCCATGTCAGGACCAGCTTGAGTGTTAGGGTACAGTGGTATCTGGGCTGGTTTGTGACATCATCACTGATAATAACACTATAAATTTAATGCTAACTAGAAAGGGTGGTTTCTTAGAATCTTTATAAAATGATTGAAACCAAAAAAAATTATATGTTTTTTATTTATCTATACCTTAATTTATCATATTAAAGCACTTCATGCATGGATATAAAATCTAATCATTATTTTCAATATTTTGTCTAGAAATATTTAATAAATTGTCAACACTTTTCTCATATTCTCTACTAATTATGCATGAATTTATCCAATTATGATCCATTAATTACCTAAAATTTGAATACAATAGATTAATAAATTAAAACATATAAACATATAAACAATTATATAAATAGATAAATTTAAAAAATATAAAAATCTAAATATAGAAACAAACTTAAATTTAAAACACAAAGATGAAAATTATATATAAAAATATACAAAAAATATAAATATATAATTAAAACAAATAATCAATTAACCATTTTAAAAAAATATTTAATAAAATAAAACAATTATACAAAAATAAACATTAATAAAATAATTAAATAAAAAAAATATAATAAATGAATTCACCATTTATTCAAAAACATGTAATCAAAATAATTTATTCATAAAAATTTAATCAAAACAAAAAATTATATAATATAATAACTTATATGAAAATTATATAAAATATATATATATATGGATCTAAAATTTATATAAATAAAATATAATTTAATATAATTTTAAAATCACAAACATTTAATAATTTTTTTAAACAAATAAACTAAAAATTTAACTGATAGAAAATTTAGAGGTAGAAAGTATATCTATTGTAAAAACCTTAGTAAAGATATAATAAAGCATATTCATGTTTTTAATATGAATTATATAGTTACATTCATTACAAAAATATTGATTGATGTTTTTAAATAAAAAAAGAAATAGTTACAATGAAATGATTTTCTTATAAGGATTAATTTAAGAATTTAATTTTAAAATTTTAAAATTTGAACTTGAAAAAATTAATATCATTTTTAAATAATAATTTCAAATTTATTGTAGGGTGATATTTTTTAATTTTTATTAAAAGTTTCATTTTTTGATGAATAGTGAAAATACTGGTTTCTTTAAAAAAAATAATTTATTTTTAATCAACTAAGTAATTAAAATTCTTCAATATGTTTTGAATATGATTTAAAGTAAACTAAGTATTATTTATTTATTTTTAATCCACTTTTTTACATTTTAATCAACTTTATATAGTTTTTAGAATAACTTTGTTTTGGAGTTTAAAAAATGGGGTTTTCTAAAAACTGTTTTAAAATTCATATTGTTTCTTCATTTTAATTAATCAAAATAATCCCTAATGGGTAAATTTTTAAATGAAATATATATATATTATATAATTAAATATTAATTTATTTTTATATAATGATTATTATTAGTCATAAAGTTAATATAGAATCATATTTTTCTAACAAATACTCTTCTTAAAAACCCGATGTCTTGCTATGTCTGTGAGATTAATATTAAATTTAATTTTTACACTTATATGAATTGAATTTGAAAAATGGATTAAATATTTAGAATATGAATAATTTATAATTTATAATAATTCTAACTTAATTTTTAACCATAATTATTAGTGAAAAATGTTAAAATTAATCACAATGATTAAGGTTAAAATGAGTTTACCAATGGATTAAACTTTAAACCTCTGAAAAAAATGAACTATAAACTTATCTAAAACCCATTTTTTGAACATATTTTGACATTATACCTTATATTATCAAGAATATACCATTATTGTGTCTCTTGGACTGGAAAAAAATGTGGGTGAAATTCATTCTTTCAAAAAAAATTACAAGTGTGTCACTCACCCCACTTATAAAAGGCCACCCACTCCCCCCTTTCTTCACACCTTAAAAAACACTTGGTTTAGCAAATAACTACCTAAATAAAATCTATAATTCGTTAATATCATCCTATAATCAATACTTTGGGTATAAATACAACCAATTAAGGCCTTTGTTTCAAACCAAAAGGACATACTTGAACAAGAGGTAACATTCACCAACGAGCATTTTTGTTTTATTTCTTCAACCACCCCTTAAATTATTATTATACCATGATGATATAATAATAAATATATATTAAATATAATTATATTTTTTTATTTTAAGGTTACTACCTACAAACACACAAAGTTCCTTCAAATGGGGTATGAAATCATCATTCGTGTGTAAGGAGGACTACTGCCTCGCGAAAGGATGCCATTTTTTTCACTACCACCAATAACGGTTGGGTATGATGATGGTTATAAAGTTTATATAAGATATTTATAATATATTTATACCTATTTATTCATTATATAATATATAACCTTTTATGTTCTATTCAGTAATGGATATGATAATGTCGCTCGTGTTTATGATGAACTACCACCTTACAAAGCGATGTAATTTGTTTTTTACTAACACATTATGTGGAAGGTAATAAGGGTAAATATCATAAAAACATGTGATATAAATAAAATATTTATGATATTAATGAAATATTAATCATTATGTAAATATAATAGATAATTTTTTTACATTTTCACTCACTGAAAATAACGATAACACCATTCATGGACTTGTGGACTACCACCTCCTCAAAGAGATGTGATTAATTTTTTATCCCCACATAAAAATAATGATATATATATACATATATATAATTTAATAATATGGTACTTCTCATATTATGATAATTCTAGAATGGTAAATTTTTCTTACCTTATTTCCATAATGATCATTGGAAAAATGGAAACGTTACTCATGCGTACATACGACCTAACATCTCCATGATCATAATGATAGTTCATTTTTCATAGCCCTATTTTCTATTGGTTTTAAATGTATAATTTATGAAGAAATATGATAATTATTTTATGATTTTTATTATGGATATGTTTAAATAACGATCTCTTTGACCATAGCCACCGTACCAATTTCATTCTTGACACATAAGCCAAATATGGTAAAAAAATCTGACTTAAAAATAATTTATTAAGTAATTTTACATAAATTGTTAATAAATGAAAAAAATTAATAATAAACTTTTAAATTTTTTCCAAGACACTGAATAAGTAACATAAGTTTATTATTCAATAAGATAGAGATACTCATAACAAGTCCGACTCAAGGTAATTGACTTTGTCTCAATCTTCTTTCATTGAGGTATATTTTGATATTATACACCTATATTCTTTTATGAGGTGTATATAAAACTCATGTGACATGTTATATCATTAATTAATTTATTATAATGGTATTTAAAGTTTTTTCAATGCTATTTTTCATGGGTCTTATGAGTCAGATATTTCCAATATGAGAAGGGACTTTTCTTTAAAAAATTATCTTTTAATGTTTTCCATAAAACTCTTACTTTTTCAATGTGCATGTCCTTAAAATGATTTTATGAAAGTTTCTATATGGTCATAAAAGATTTATAAAGTACATTTTATGTCTCTTTTATTTTATTTCAATGGTTTTAAAAAGGAATTTTTTACGTGTTTAATACGAAACATTTTGAAAAACAACAAAAGGAATGTTCTATTCTTAATATACACGGTGATAATGACTTTTTTTACACCATGAACATTATTTTATTTGTATATTCCTTTTCAAGATTTATTATTTTATTCAAAGAAACCCTTTTCTATTTTTGGTTATTTTTGTATTAAATATTTTCAAAATAAATTGGTATTTTGGTATTGAAAATGGGGTTTTAAATGAAAATGGAATTTTGATATGTAAAAGAGATTTGTTTATAAATTTATAAGAGTTTTTAAAAAGTGAAAGCATAAATTTTTTTCATGTTAGTATACATGAAAATTATACAAAAGAAATGTGTGTGTCCAGATAGCTTCGAGTGAGCCCATAATAGCTTATACGATGAGGTTGCCCAGATAGTGCCAGGTGAGCTCGTTAAAGCTTATATGATGGGGTGTTCTAGATAACATTGGGTGTGCCTATTGTATCTTAAAATATAGGGCACCTATATTTCACTCTAATTCATTGGGTAATTATTATATTGGAATTTAGTCTTATGGTTATTCAAATTAAAATGATTTTGAAAGTGTTTTATGAATATGATTCTCTAAGTCACCAAAAAGGGGTTTTAATTTCTTGTTATAAGTTTTAATGTCTTTATTTGTGTAAAAGGGTGTGTGTGTTTTTCATATGTAAATGTTTTATTTCATATTCTCAAAGAAATTTTAAGATAAAGGTAAACATTATACAATTTTTCATTTTTTTCACAAGACTAACCATTTTCTTTCTTTTTATACCCCTTAGTGAGATTTTTTGTTCATCCCATGTTTTTAAATGCTTAACACAAGATTTAAGGATGAGTAAAGTAAAGTAAGTGGTCAAGATAAAAATTGTGAAGAGTGTTCATGAAAAGAAATTATTATTTAAAAGGTTTATATGGTGAAAAAATGGATATTTTATGGAAGTTTCCACTTTGTATTATATGGTTTTATAATGTAGGAGTTATGATATAATTCTCTAAAACTATAAAACATTAAATATTCTCAAATTTAAGAGAATGAATTCTTGAATTAAAACTCAATATTATATAATGTTTAAGGCTAGGTTCTTATTGTTGGTATCATAGGCCGGTTTTGATAACTTTAGAGGTTAGGATAATGTTAATAGCATTCCCTTCAAATATTTTACCTTATGGACAAGTTAAAATGATATAATATTTAAATATTACCGTGTTTCTTCATCTAAAATACATCTGTTCAGAATGGTTTTCTGTAGGGTGAACATGGAAGTTGCAATGGGAAGGCACTGAGATAAAAATATTCATCCAAATTAGCATCTTGAGATGGTTATAATTGGAACAAAATAGTTTTTTGCAGTGATGGATGTAACACCCCAAGCTTCCACAGTACGTTTCCCTTTGAATAATTCAATAGCTTGCATTGTACGCAACCTCGAGATTCTAACACACCGCGACCAATCGAACTAGCTGTTATAAGTAGTAATACATACTTTTTGAGATTTTAAAAATTTTATTTTTCAAAACAGTCTTCATTTTTGAATTTGGAATATCGAAGTTAGCTTAGGGTGAATTTTTTGTATTTTTCTGAAAACTTTCAATTTTTGATGAATAGTGAAAAACACTACGTTATTGGTTAAAACCAACTTTTTATTTAAATAATTATTTATTTTATTTAAATTTATTTTAGGAAAAAATAGATAAATAATACCTATATAAGTTCAATGTAATTAATTGGACTCATTTTATAATAAGTTTAGATATATAAAAATTTTATTGAACTTTTTACCGTCTTTTATCCACCTCCTAGGAGCATTTGCAAATTTGCATGAA